>CAWUFW010003016.1:0-1200000 GCA_963921515.1 Calotriton arnoldi
ACCTTGTCTAAAAGGTCAGCAGTGTGCTCCCACATCCTGTTGTCTATTTAAAGTTCTCCCGTGAGTCATTGAGCTGACGAGCTCGTGGATGAAGCACCTGTGCGCCAGTGAGAGGTACCGGACCTGATATAATGTTTGGCAGCCTACTCAGCAAACCCCAAAATACAAGACTGTATTCTCTACTGATGACGGTTAATAAACCAGAAACACGTGTCTAGAGATCAGCACTATCTGCGCCAACCTTGGCGAAACACTCGAAAATATCGGAGCGAGCTACAAGAGACTGCATTTACCAGAATGCCAGGGGCGAACCTTGTCTGAGAGGTCAGCGGTGTGCTCCCACATCCTGTTGTCTATTTAAATTACTCCCATGAGTCATTGAGCTGACGAGCTCGTGGATGAAGCACCTGCGCCCCAGTGAGAGGTAACGGACCTGATATAATGTTTGGCAGCCTACTCAGCAAACCCCAAAATACAAGACTGTATTCTCTACTGATGACGGTTAATAAACCAGAAACACGTGTCTAGAGATCAGCACTATCTGCGCCAACCTTGGCGAAACACTCGAAAATATCGGAGCGAGCTACAAGAGACTGCATTTACCAGAGTGCCAGGGGCGAACTTTGTCTGAGAGGTCAGCGGTGTGCTCCCACATCCTGTTGTCTATTTAAAGTACTCCCATGAGTCATTGAGCTGACGAGCTCGTGGATGAAGCACCTGCGCGCCAGTGAGAGGTACTGGACCTGATATAATGTTTGGCAGCCTACTCAGCAAACCCCAAAATACAAGACTGTATTCTCTACTGATGACGGTTAATAAACCAGAAACACATGTCTAGAGATCAGCACTATCTGCGCCAACCTTGGCGAAACACTCGAAAATATCGGAGCGAGCTACAAGAGACTGCATTTACCAGAGTGCCAGGGCGAACTTTGTCTGAGAGGTCAGCGGTGTGCTCCCACATCCTGTTGTCTATTTAAAGTACTCCCATGAGTCATTGAGCTGACGAGCTCGTGGATGAAGCACCTGCGCGCCAGTGAGAGGTACTGGACCTGATATAATGTTTGGCAGCCTACTCAGCAAACCCCAAAATACAAGACTGTATTCTCTACTGATGACGGTTAATAAACCAGAAACACATGTCTAGAGATCAGCACTATCTGCGCCAAACTTGGCGAAACACTCGAAAATATCGGAGCAAGCTACAAGAGACTGCATTTACCAGAATGCCAGGGGCGAACCTTGTCTGAGAGGTCAGCGGTGTGCTCCCACATCCTGTTGTCTATTTAAAGTACTCCTGTGAGTCATTGAGCTGACGAGCTCGTGGATGAAGCACCTGCGCGCCAGTGAGAGGTACCGGACCTGATATAATGTTTGGCAGCCTACTCAGCAAACCCCAAAATACAAGACTATATTCTCTACTGATGACGGTTAATAAACCAGAAACACGTGTCTAGAGATCAGCACTATCTGCGCCAACCTTGGCGAAACACTCGAAAATATCGGAGTGAGCTACAAGAGACTGCATTTACCAGAATACCAGGGGCGAACCTTGTCTAAAAGGTCAGCAGTGTGCTCCCACATCCTGTTGTCTATTTAAAGTTCTCCCGTGAGTCATTGAGCTGACGAGCTCGTGGATGAAGCACCTGTGCGCCAGTGAGAGGTACCGGACCTGATATAATGTTTGGCAGCCTACTCAGCAAACCCCAAAATACAAGACTGTATTCTCTACTGATGACGGTTAATAAACCAGAAACACGTGTCTAGAGATCAGCACTATCTGCGCCAACCTTGGCGAAACACTCGAAAATATCGGAGCGAGCTACAAGAGACTGCATTTACCAGAATGCCAGGGGCGAACCTTGTCTGAGAGGTCAGCGGTGTGCTCCCACATCCTGTTGTCTATTTAAATTACTCCCATGAGTCATTGAGCTGACGAGCTCGTGGATGAAGCACCTGCGCGCCAGTGAGAGGTACCGGACCTGATATAATGTTTGGCAGCCTACTCAGCAAACCCCAAAATACAAGACTGTATTCTCTACTGATGACGGTTAATAAACCAGAAACACGTGTCTAGAGATCAGCACTATCTGCGCCAACCTTGGCGAAACACTCGAAAATATCGGAGCGAGCTACAAGAGACTGCATTTACCAGAGTGCCAGGGCGAACTTTGTCTGAGAGGTCAGCGGTGTGCTCCCACATCCTGTTGTCTATTTAAAGTACTCCCGTGAGTCATTGAGCTGACGAGCTCGTGGATGAAGCACCTGCGCGCCAGTGAGAGGTACTGGACCTGATATAATGTTTGGCAGCCTACTCAGCAAACCCCAAAATACAAGACTGTATTCTCTACTGATGACGGTTAATAAACCAGAAACACATGTCTAGAGATCAGCACTATCTGCGCCAACCTTGGCGAAACACTCGAAAATATCGGAGCAAGCTACAAGAGACTGCATTTACCAGAATGCCAGGGGCGAACCTTGTCTGAGAGGTCAGCGGTGTGCTCCCACATCCTGTTGTCTATTTAAAGTACTCCTGTGAGTCATTGAGCTGACGAGCTCGTGGATGAAGCACCTGCGCGCCAGTGAGAGGTACCGGACCTGATATAATGTTTGGCAGCCTACTCAGCAAACCCCAAAATACAAGACTATATTCTCTACTGATGACGGTTAATAAACCAGAAACACGTGTCTAGAGATCAGCACTATCTGCGCCAACCTTGGCGAAACACTCGAAAATATCGGAGTGAGCTACAAGAGACTGCATTTACCAGAATGCCAGGGGCGAACCTTGTCTAAAAGGTCAGCGGTGTGCTCCCACATCCTGTTGTCTATTTAAAGTTCTCCCGTGAGTCATTGAGCTGACGAGCTCGTGGATGAAGCACCTGCGCGCCAGTGAGAGGTACCGGACCTGATATAATGTTTGGCAGCCTACTCAGCAAACCCCAAAATACAAGACTGTATTCTCTACTGATGACGGTTAATAAACCAGAAACACGTGTCTAGAGATCAGCACTATCTGCGCCAACCTTGGCGAAACACTCGAAAATATCGGAGCGAGCTACAAGAGACTGCATTTACCAGAATGCCAGGGGCGAACCTTGTCTGAGAGGTCAGCGGTGTGCTCCCACATCCTGTTGTCTATTTAAAGTACTCCTGTGAGTCATTGAGCTGACGAGCTCGGTGGATGAAGCACCTGCGCGCCAGTGAGAGGTACCGGACCTGATATAATGTTTGGCAGCCTAATCAGCAAACCCCAAAATACAAGACTGTATTCTCTACTGATGATGGTTAATAAACCAGAAACACGTGTCTAGAGATCAGCACTATCTGCGTCAACCTAGGCGAAACACTCAAAAATATCGGAGCGAGCTACAAGAGACTGCATTTACCAGAATGCCAGGGGCGAACCTTGTCTGATAGGTCAGCGGTGTACTCCCACATCCTGTTGTCTATTTAAAGTACTCCCGTGAGTCATTGAGCTGATGAGCTCGTGGATGAAGCACCTGCGCGCCAGTGAGAGGTACCGGACCTGATATAATGTTTGGCAGCCTACTCAGCAAACCCCAAAATAAAAGACTGTATTCTCTACTGATGACGGTTAATAAACCAGAAACACGTGTCTAGAGATCAGCACTATCTGCGCCAACCTTGGCGAAACACTCGAAAATATCGGAGCTAGCTACAAGAGACTGCATTTACCAGAATGCCAGGGGCGAACCTTGTCTGAGAGGTCAGCGGTGTGCTCCCACATCCTGTTGTCTATTTAAATTACTCCCATGAGTCATTGAGCTGACGAGCTCGTGGATGAAGCACCTGCGCGCCAGTGAGAGGTAACGGACCTGATATAATGTTTGGCAGCCTACTCAGCAAACCCCAAAATACAAGACTGTATTCTCTACTGATGACGGTTAATAAACCAGAAACACGTGTCTAGAGATCAGCACTATCTGCGCCAACCTTGGCGAAACACTCGAAAATATCGGAGCGAGCTACAAGAGACTGCATTTACCAGAGTGCCAGGGGCGAACTTTGTCTGAGAGGTCAGCGGTGTGCTCCCACATCCTGTTGTCTATTTAAAGTACTCCCATGAGTCATTGAGCTGACGAGCTCGTGGATGAAGCACCTGCGCGCCAGTGAGAGGTACTGGACCTGATATAATGTTTGGCAGCCTACTCAGCAAACCCCAAAATACAAGACTGTATTCTCTACTGATGACGGTTAATAAACCAGAAACACGTGTCTAGAGATCAGCACTATCTGCGCCAACCTTGGCGAAACACTCGAAAATATCGGAGTGAGCTACAAGAGACTGCATTTACCAGAATGCCAGGGGCGAACCTTGTCTAAAAGGTCAGCGGTGTGCTCCCACATCCTGTTGTCTATTTAAAGTACTCCTGTGAGTCATTGAGCTGACGAGCTCGTGGATGAAGCACCTGCGCGCCAGTGAGAGGTACCGGACCTGATATAATGTTTGGCAGCCTACTCAGCAAACCCCAAAATACAAGACTATATTCTCTACTGATGACGGTTAATAAACCAGAAACACGTGTCTAGAGATCAGCACTATCTGCGCCAACCTTGGCGAAACACTCGAAAATATCGGAGTGAGCTACAAGAGACTGCATTTACCAGAATGCCAGGGGCGAACCTTGTCTAAGAGGTCAGCGGTGTGCTCCCACATCCTGTTGTCTATTTAAAGTTCTCCCGTGAGTCATTGAGCTGAGCGAGCTCGTGGATGAAGCACCTGCGCGCCAGTGAGAGGTACCGGACCTGATATAATGTTTGGCAGCCTACTCAGCAAACCCCAAAATACAAGACTGTATTCTCTACTGAGGACGGTTAATAAACCAGAAACACGTGTCTAGAGATCAGCACTATCTGCGCCAACCTTGGCGAAACACTCGAAAATATCGGAGCGAGCTACAAGAGACTGCATTTACCAGAATGCCAGGGGCGAACCTTGTCTGAGAGGTCAGCGGTGTGCTCCCACATCCTGTTGTCTATTTAAAGTACTCCTGTGAGTCATTGAGCTGACGAGCTCGTGGATGAAGCACCTGCGCGCCAGTGAGAGGTACCGGACCTGATATAATGTTTGGCAGCCTAATCAGCAAACCCCAAAATACAAGACTGTATTCTCTACTGATGATGGTTAATAAACCAGAAACACGTGTCTAGAGATCAGCACTATCTGCGCCAACCTAGGCGAAACACTCAAAAATATCGGAGCGAGCTACAAGAGACTGCATTTACCAGAATGCCAGGGGCGAACCTTGTCTGAGAGGTCAGCGGTGTGCTCCCACATCCTGTAGTCTATTTAAAGTACTCCTGTGAGTCATTGAGCTGACGAGCTCGTGGATGAAGCACCTGCGTGCCAGTGAGAGGTACCGGACCTGATATAATGTTTGGCAGCATACTCAGCAAACCCCAAAATACAAGACTGTATTCTCTACTGATGACGGTTAATAAACCAGAAACACGTGTCTAGAGATCAGCACTATCTGCGCCAACCTTGGCGAAACACTGGAAAATATCGGAGCGAGCTACAAGAGACTGCATTTACCAGAATGCCAGGGGCGAACCTTGTCTGAGAGGTCAGCGGTGTGCTCCCACATCCTGTTGTCTATTTAAAGTACTCCTGTGAGTCATTGAGCTGACGAGCTCGTGGATGAAGCACCTGCGCGCCAGTGAGAGGTACCGGACCTGATATAATGTTTGGCAGCCTACTCAGCAAACCCCAAAATACAAGACTGTATTCTCTACTGAGGACGGTTAATAAACCAGAAACACGTGTCTAGAGATCAGCACTATCTGCGCCAACCTTGGCGAAACACTCGAAAATATCGGAGCGAGCTACAAGAGACTGCATTTACCAGAATGCCAGGGCGAACCTTGTCTGAGAGGTCAGCGGTGTGCTCCCACATCCTGTTGTCTATTTAAAGTACTCCCGTGAGTCATTGAGCTGACGAGCTCGTGGATGAAGCACCTGCGCACCAGTGAGAGGTACGGACCTGATATAATGTTTGGCAGCCTACTCAGCAAACCCCAAAATACAAAACTGTATTCTCTACTGATGACGGTTAATAAACCAGAAACACGTGTCTAGAGATCAGCACTATCTGCGCCAACCTTGGCGAAACACTCGAAAATATCGGAGCGAGCTACAAGAGACTGCATTTACCAGAATGCCAGGGGCGAACCTTGTCTGAGAGGTCAGCGGTGTGCTCCCACATCCTGTTGTCTATTTAAAGTACTCCAGTGAGTCATTGAGCTGACGAGCTCGTGGATGAAGCACCTGCGCGCCAGTGAGAGGTACCGGACCTGATATAATGTTTGGCAGCCTACTCAGCAAACCCCAAAATACAAGACTGTATTCTCTACTGATGACGGTTAATAAACCAGAAACACGTGTCTAGAGATCAGCACTTTCTGCGCCAACCTTGGCGAAACACTGGAAAATATCGGAGCGAGCTACAAGAGACTGCATTTACCAGAATGCCAGGGGCGAACCTTGTCTGAGAGGTCAGCGGTGTGCTCCCACATCCTGTTGTCTATTTAAAGTACTCCTGTGAGTCATTGAGCTGACGAGCTCGTGGATGAAGCACCTGCGCGCCAGTGAGAGGTACCGGACCTGATATAATGTTTGGCAGCCTACTCAGCAAACCCCAAAATACAAGACTGTATTCTCTACTGATGACGGTTAATAAACCAGAAACACGTGTCTAGAGATCAGCACTATCTGCGCCAACCTTGGCGAAACACTCGAAAATATCGGAGCGAGCTACAAGAGACTGCATTTACCAGAATGCCAGGGGCGAACCTTGTCTGAGAGGTCAGCGGTGTGCTCCCACATCCTGTTGTCTATTTAAAGTACTCCCGTGAGTCATTGAGCTGACGAGCTCGTGGATGAAGCACCTGCGCGCCAGTGAGAGGTACGGACCTGATATAATGTTTGGCAGCCTACTCAGCAAACCCCAAAATACAAGACTGTATTCTCTACTGATGACGGTTAATAAACCAGAAACACGTGTCTAGAGATCAGCACTATCTGCGCCAACCTTGGCGAAACACTCGAAAATATCGGAGCGAGCTACAAGAGACTGCATTTACCAGAATGCCAGGGGCGAACCTTGTCTGAGAAGTCAGCGGTGTGCTCCCACATCCTGTTGTCTATTTAAAGTACTCCCGTGAGTCATTGAGCTGACGAGCTCGTGGATGAAAGCACCTGCGCGCCAGTGAGAGGTACCGGACCTGATATAATGTTTGGCAGCCTACTCAGCAAACCCCAAAATACAAGACTGTATTCTCTACTGATGACGGTTAATAAACCAGAAACACGTGTCTAGAGATCAGCACTATCTGCGCCAACCTTGGCGAAACACTCGAAAATATCGGAGCGAGCTACAAGAGACTGCATTTACCAGAATGCCAGGGGCGAACCTTGTCTGAGAGGTCAGCGGTGTGCTCCCACATCCTGTTGTCTATTTAAAGTACTCCCGTGAGTCATTGAGCTGACGAGCTCGTGGATGAAGCACCTGCGCGCCAGTGAGAGGTACCGGACCTGATATAATGTTTGGCAGCCTACTCAGCAAACCCCAAAATACAAGACTGTATTCTCTACTGATGACGGTTAATAAACCAGAAACACGTGTCTAGAGATCAGCACTATCTGCGCCAACCTTGGCGAAACACTCGAAAATATCGGAGCGCGCTACAAGAGACTGCATTTACCAGAATGCCAGGGGCGAACCTTGTCTGAGAGGTCAGCGGTGTGCTCCCACATCCTGTTGTCTATTTAAAGTACTCCTGTGAGTCATTGAGCTGACGAGCTCGTGGATGAAGCACCTGCGTGCCAGTGAGAGATACCGGACCTGATATAATGTTTGGCAGCCTACTCAGCAAACCCCAAAATACAAGACTGTATTCTCTACTGATGACGGTTAATAAACCAGAAACACGTGTCTAGAGATCAGCACTATCTGCGCCAACCTTGGCGAAACACTCGAAAATATCGGAGCGAGCTACAAGAGACTGCATTTACCAGAATGCCAGGGTCGAACCTTGTCTGAGAGGTCAGCGGTGTGCTCCCACATCCTGTTGTCTATTTAAAGTACTCCTGTGAGTCATTGAGCTGACGAGCTCGTGGATGAAGCACCTGCGCGCCAGTGAGAGGTACGGACCTGATATAATGTTTGGCAGGCTACTCAGCAAACCCCAAAATACAAGACTGTATTCTCTACTGATGACGGTTAATAAACCAGAAACACGTGTCTAGAGATCAGCACTATCTGCGCCAACCTTGGCGAAACACTCGAAAATATCGGAGCGAGCTACAAGAGACTGCATTTACCGTAATGCCAGGGGTGAACCTTGTCTGAGAGGTCAGCGGAGTGCTCCCATATCCTGTTGTCTATTTAAAGTACTCCGTGAGTCATTGAGCTGACGAGCTCGTGGATGAAGCACCTGCGCGCCAGTGAGAGGTACCGGACCTGATATAATGTTTGGCAGCCTACTCAGCAAACCCCAAAATACAAGACTGTATTCTCTACTGATGACGGTTAATAAACCAGAAACACGTGTCTAGAGATCAGCACTATCTGCGCCAACCTTGGCGAAACACTCGAAAATATCGGAGCGAGCTACAAGAGACTGTATTTACCAGAATGCCAGGGGCGAACCTTGTCTGAGAGGTCAGCGGTGTGCTCCCACATCCTGCTGTCTACAACCCTAGAGAATCACTACTTGAGACACACACCAAACCTAAAAACACCAAACTAGTGTGTGTGACTACGTATGGCACACAATCCAATGCAGTGAAAAAAATAATACTGCAACATTGGAAAACTCTGAACTCCGCATCACTGAGACTAGAAAGACCGATGTTTGCGTTCAAGAAAGGGAAATCACTTAGAGACTCTGTAGTACACACTCGACCCCAAAAGGTTACTGAAGAAGAACGTGCACTACAAACAATGTGGAGCCTACTTGAAGTAGTAGGACATTACCCATGTGGGAGTTGCAATGTTTGCCCCTTGACAAAGGCTAGCAAAGAAGTCGATCTGGGACTCAGAACCCCATGGGTACATAAAAAACATACCAATTGTAACAGCAGCAATGTCGTATACGTCATCACATGCAAATGCCAATTAAGATATATGCCTAAAAAGAAAGTATGCAAAAAGAAGAGGTCACGTTCAGAGTTACATGCTGTTCATTATTTAACAAAAGGAAAGGCAACATTCATTTCTATGTTAAATGAAACAGTTTAGAGTTTCAAGCAATCTTTTCTACTAAAGGACAAGGCTAAGCAGAGGTAAGCTTTCCAAGCATGCATGTCTATGCACTTTTTAGTCGAACCATTATTTAAGCAAGCTGTTTACGGCATATTTAAGATTTACATTAACAAGTATGTTTTTATAAACTCGACACATTCTACATTTAGGACAAAATCTAAGCCAGTCACATTATGGCCAAACTATCAAACACATTTGGCCATGGTTCAGCATTTCCTAAAGAACATATGGGGCATATTATCAAGAACGGCGTTAAAATTATCGCCGCTTTAGCGGCAGGAAACTGCCGCTAAAGCGGCGATAATGGGCTTGATAATATGCCCTTGAGAATACCAATAGAAGCCCATGTACTGCTGTGATCCTGGGCTTCTATTGGAATTCTCAAGGGCATATTATCAAGCCCATTATCGCCGCTTTAGCGGCAGTTTCCTGCCTCTAAAGCGGCGATAATTTTAACGCCGTTCTTGCTTATATGCCCCATTATTTATTAAGAGAAAAGACTAGTTAAAGCCTACCATTGAAAATGAATGAATGAATTGTGCATTTTGTACAATTTGTCTGTGTGGCATTTTTAAAACAAGCTGCATGTTAAATCTGCACACATGTTTAATAAAAGCACATTATTCTACGTGTCACTCTGCTATGTGTTTTCACGTTAATATCTATGGCAAATTACCAGCTCTGTTATTAGATTGTTAAGCTAAATTTTCCTGCTGCATCACTTTTCAGCATTCAGACCTTTCATAGTGCTGGCCAGTGGCCTTTTAGCAAAACTTTGGACTTCTACACCCATTCTTTTACAAATTAAAAATGCTTTAGAGTCTAGTTAAACGAGACAGGTAAAGGCAATTAATTGATGATGTTTTCTCTCTCACCAGCATGATGTAAAACAAGACCTTTTAGGGTAGACTGAAAAGCAAATGTAAACAGCGTCTTGCAATTAAAATCTTTGGAGCATTTGCTATACCAACCATTTTACTGGACTTAACTATGCAAGTATTATTCATCACTACTTCCCCTATGATCTTGTTGCAGAGGGCCTTATTCTGGAAACTGCTTTAAAAGATAGCACACCACTGTCACAGCTTTACACAACCAGCATGGCAAGTTATATCTGAGCTGCCATGGAGCTCTATTTGAATTAGCAATGTTTTCTGCAGAGTAACGAAAGGCCCTATGGGATGTTTGAACACAACAGAAAAACAGATATATTTGTCATGTCTGTTTGTGCTTACAGTGGCATTTGAAAGTTGGCGAGCAAGTATCTGCTATTCACCGTAACAATAACCCTGTCTATGTGAGAAAGAACTCCACAGCATTTCAATTATCCACTCCACCCACTGTGGCCTTCAAGAATGACTGTTGTTACTGCTTGTCTGCCTCAGATTGCATGAAGAATGTAGTTGCCTTTTCCACAAACTACGGGGCATATTAGCAAGACCCACGTTAAAATTATCGCCGTTTTAGCGGCAGGAAACTGTCGCTAAAACGGCGATAATGGGCTTGCTAATATGCGTTATAGAATTCCAATAGAAGCCCAGGTTAGATGTGCAGGACATCTAACCTGGGCTTCTATTGGAATTCCATAACGCATATTAGCAAGCCCATTATCGCCGTTTTAGCGGCAGTTTCCTGCCGCTAAAACGGCGATAATTTTAACGTGGGTCTTGCTAATATGCCCCCCACCTTTATCTACCAGCACCACCATTTTGCCTGTCTGCAGCTGGTTCTTTCTGGTCCTTGATCCCTAAAACCTTTCCTTTTAGTCGTATATTTACTAAAATATTGGGGCATATTAGTAAGACCCACGTTAAAATTATCGCCGTTTTAGCGGCAGGAAACTGCCGCTAAAACGGCGATAATGGGCTTGCTAATATGCGTTATAGAATTCCAATACAAGCCCAGGTTAGATGTGCAGGACGTCTAACCTGGGCTTCTATTGGAATTCTATAACGCATATTAGCAAGCCCATTATCGCCGTTTAGATAATTTTAACGTGGGTCATGCTAATATGCCCCATTGTTTCTTTGTCAACAGCTGACCTTATTTACTGCACCCCCCACTCTGCTGCAAGCATCGGTGGCCCCTGCTGCCTCTTGTGAACCTGCCATCACCTGCAACGAAGACCCCCTCAACTCTTATTCATCCCATACTTTGTCGCCAAAACGCAGAGTGTATCTTACCGCCCAGATGCATGGGACATATCTTCCGGGAAGCTGAGCTTCGGCGACAAACAGCAAGACCGACTGGATTTGCCAGTGCTTATATGGGTCTCTTACCCGCTTTTGAAATTGGGAAAATGTCAGACATGATGTGAAATATTCTCTTTTTGTCACTCATATTCTTATTGCACTCCATTGCCGATATTGCCAAATAGACAGATGTTTGCCATTTGTATGATTTCCTGATTTAAGGAGTATTTGAAAAATTGTAGCTAGAAATGGAAAATCTGTGGAGACAATGACTATTTCCTCTCCATGTATAAATGATGATAGTTTCTGTGCCACATCTTGTAAACTATTTCCAACAGAGTTGTCAACTAATAATAATTGAGCAATGTTTGCATGAAACCATATTTCTGGTCCATTAGTCGTTCGAACTTCCTGCTTTGCAATAAAACACTTTTAGGGAAGCTTTTACACCCTCCGACATAAAACCAAGGGTTAAAGCACCCACAAGTGCTCATTCAATACTGCATTGTACAATGCAGCTCCCTGGTACCATGTACAACACGACTCTTTTTAATTCCCAGACATTTATAGTCCAAAAATCTCTCGAGAGGAAAGGAACAAACAGCAAGCACATTTTCAATTATTTTCCTTAATGCATCACCACCTCCAAAGATTTGGCAGCACTGACTGTTGTTGTTAATGTACCTATAAACACAAGACAGTCCTTGGCTAGCAACATGGTTTCACTGGATTCACCTGATGGGTTGGTCTGCATTGGTGCTGTTGATATACAAACTGAATAGATTTTACATCTTTACAACCCCTCTCTGGCACCTACAAAAAAACTTTAAAACTTGAATAGCAATGTTTGCTAGCAACCCCAGCACACTTCTGCTAGATGGGGTGTCCCTTTGCTGTGCTTTCTCCATATAAGCTCATAATATGCACCACAAAGAAGAACTTTTATTTCACATATATCACAGTTTCTATCCCGCCAGCAGGGTGACAGCCAATACTTCAAAAGAAAGATGATTTTTGTGTAGTGGCTATTTTATCCGTGTGTTCTGTTTACATTAGTAGCCGAAGTAAATCGGAGTAAATTAAATACTATGGGGGATATTCTCAAGAACGTGCGATAAACATCGCCAAAATAGGTTAACGCAAGTTTTCATATCGCCGTCTATCGCGGGAAAATAACTCTGTGTTAACATATTTTCAACACGGCGGTAACATGCGATAGTCTCCCAATAACGCGTCAAATGTCCGCGATAACATTACCGGGACAGCGAAAAAAAGCTGAGATGGGCCCAAACGCGATAAGACAAACAGTGAAAAGCAGCGCCAGGCCTGCAATTCACACACGTCAGGTGTGAAAAACCACTACAAAAGCAGAAAAAAAACCACAAACAAAAAACAAACTACAGCGAAGCACAATGGAGGCAGCCGGAGCAGGTACAGAGGAGGACCAGAACCCCACAAGTCCCCCGGAGGACCAGCCTGGGAGCTAGGGGTCAGGGAAGTGCAAGGACAAGGACAAGAAGAAGAGGAAGATGCGGTTCAGTCCGCAGGAAAACAGGATCCTGATCATGGAGGTGATAGAACACCATCAACAACTGTTCGTCACTTCCACTGTGTCATTGGCAACAAAACATGCAATATGGCAGTCCATCGTGGACAAGGCGAATGCAGTCGGAGTGCTGAGGAGGACAATGGACGAGGTCAAGAGGCGCTGGAATGATGTGAAGCGCAAGACCAAGCATAAACTCGCCAACAACCAGAAGGCAGCAATGCAGACTGGAGGTGGGAGTCCAGCGCCACAGGAGGAGCTGCATGAGATGGAGGAAATGGTGTCATCAGTGGGGAGACGGTGGCAGGAGTTGGGGTACCGGACACTGCTCAACATGATCCGACACAACAGCAACAGGGTGAGTAACCACCAGGGACTGGGGGGACGGGGGGAGATGGGCACAATGGCAAACATGCACAATTAAGTAGAGCACATCTTCGGACAAACCATGGCCAACAGTCACAACTCCAACCAAGAGCCAAATTTACCCAAGTCTGCAACAGCACAGCACTGCATAAGCACAGAAGTGAAAGCCACACCGCCTGAAAGTGATAAGGGCCAGCCAAATCAGAGCTGGAGGGGCAACTCACCTACAATGCAGCACACACACATAAGATCCAGAGCACCGCAACATGTACAACAATGTTGAACAAACAGCAACACCAGCACAACAGAACAGAGGACACAACTGCTGCCGCTTGTGTGTGGAAAATGGCCATTCGCATGTGGCATGGCTGGAAACTGTGAGATGATGATGTACTAGTACAACCCCACATCCCTGATGGTGTAGTAATGCATGTATGGCTGTGACCCAGATAGGCAGTGAGACACACATTGTCATACAAATCAACACTCATCACAGTTGAATACAAATGAAGGTGCGTAGACTTTATTAGCACATGCGTGTCAGTACGGCCAAGATAAGTGCAACAACATGCAGACCAATGCAGCAGCATGTCAGAACGTGGAACGTTGCCAAGCGTCGCTGTCCACTCCGGGGGAGTGCCACACCATTCACAGGTGTGTGTTTACCCGCGTTGTTGTCCGCTCATGTATTCGGAGTCCAGGCGAATGCAGTCATGTCCACTGTCGTCGTGGGAGATGTGACCAGAACCCCAAGTCCCAACAAGGTGTCGGGACATGTGCAATGTGTTCCTAACTGTTGTGTCTGCAGGTACGTAGTTACACGTCCATGAAAGCGAGTGCAGCTTCGTAGGCAATGATTTCCAACATGAGGTCGTTGTCGAATTCATTGAACAGGACGGCGAGGCTAACCATTAGCAGATCCGGACAGATGTGATGCGTCCACCCCATTTCACCAATTAGTACTACAGCCCAATAGGGGAGCGGCTCAATGTGGTCACTGCACACGAGGAGTTCTGCAAACTCCCAGGTCCAGCTACCAGCATGTATGCCAAGTATACAGGCATCCCATAGACGGGTGTCACGGTGACACTCATGGTCGTGGGCCAACAGGGGGCGCACACACATGTCGAAATCCAGTTCGTCTACCGTCCTGTTGGATAGGCAGACATCCATGGACCACTTGAATATGCACAAGCAACAATGCAACACAGGCTGCACGCAGGTGACGTTGGCAAGGCTGAAGCTCAGCCGGTAACTGATCCTTAGCACTACCAATGGCAGTGCCCCCAGTAAATGCAGCATACGTGCACGGTACAGTTCCACATGACAGGGGTTGTGCATGTGTCCGGGATGGTCTGCCATTGCGTTAGTGGCTCTGGTTGAAGCGGCACTGTTCTGACCTGCACCAGTTCTGTGGATGAAATGCCACAGCTCGGATCAATGAGTTGGTTAAGTGTGCAACGGTTTTACGCCTGGGATGGTGTGGGAGTATGTGTGAAGGTCATTCCATGCAAGATAACTCCGAGCAAGGACTTCTGTGTGTGGGGTGTGTATACGTTGGTCTGTCGTCGGGCTGTGCGTAGTGTGGGAGTCGTCATCAACTGCTATCGTATCTGTTATTGGGTGCCGGGCACATGCAATTCCGAGGTTGGATGTGCAGATGGGCTTCCGCCTGATAGTTCAGACAAAGGAGCTTTCATCCCTAATGTCAGTTTGTCATCTGCTTGCATTCATGAAGTGTGATGTGGCGTGTTGGGTGTGGGGTGGGATATGTGCGACTTTGGGATCCATGTTTGACATGACTTGCATGTGGCAAATGAGCGGCATGACTGTGTGTTACGTTGCCTCACAGCTGCTCCTCCCTCCCCCCGAGCCTATTTACATGTGTGCGCTGAGCGGTTGCATCACTTGCACTCCAACCGCACACCATTGTCATGCCTGTCTGCGCATGTCCACAAGCCTGACAACGACACTGTGATGTTGTCTGTTGAAGGGAGGCGGCCACGTGAGTGTAGGTGTCAGGACTCACGGGAGGTTTCCTCCTTCTAACTGTATGCTGGCTACCATTTTCCCCCTACAAACTTACCAAAAGTCAGATAATCCCTCAAGCTGGAGTGCTTGTTGGCACCGATGGAACTCCAAGATGGCTGCCAACATGCACATACTGCAACAGCACACCACTGTTAGCAGTCTAGTCTTTTAGGCTTCATGACATCAGGTGAAGTGTGCTTCAACATTCCACTGTGCACTTCACTGAAGAAATAATTTGAAGAGCACCTGTTTTCCCAGCGTCGTGGAAGTCAGTTAGGGTAGTTGCGATAAAATCGGGGTTAGCTTCGTCGGAACTACATTCCCTCACTAATCAGGTTAGTGTTAAACTTGTAGCTAATATAAAACATTCTGTGAGAAAAGGTTATCGTGTCAGAGGTAAATTTCTATTTAAAGAGAAAAAGGAAACAAGTCAGAATATATTTTCCTTCGTTTGAAAACTGGAAATACTTTTTTCAGTAATTGCTTTCCTTAGCTGAGAAGATTAAATAAAAAGCTTTTTGAATCAGCTGTCTTTTTCAGCTGTTCCAGAATCTGTCAGACGCAGGCGTGACCTTTCAACACGCAGTGTCTTCTTAGACTGAAACTTGTTCACTCTTCTGAGAATTAATTAAAAGGTGAAGTCAGGGTCAAAAGCCCGGCATGTTTCTTTCTCATGCCATGTGTTAAAGAACTCCAGTAATGTTCTCCTCACGTATGGCAGAATAAATTGTGCTTCCAGCAAACATTAAAACCAAAGGCCTGAATAAAAGGAACGCTTCCTTTTAACATTTAACCTAAGTTCTGAAGCATTGTTTAAAAAACTAATTAAAGACAGAAAACCAGTCATCCTACTACAGAAACCCCAGTTCAAGGCCCACTCCAGTCTCTTAACAGTGAGTTAATAGAAAGAAAGAGAAACCCAAATAATACATAAATTAGGAATACAGAAATAAATACTTACCTTATCTTTCTTACATTAAGGAATAGCAGGATCAAGTGCAGATTGTACCTGAGAACGAAAAGGAAAGAGATCTGAGTGAAGGCTTCTCATACAACCTAGCAAACAATACATGAGAAGTAGAAGAGAAGTAAGCTTCAGTAAACATTCTGGTAAGATAAGTTATTTATACACCATAGAAAAAACAGTAAGTTAAAAGGCACAGTAAATAAAGGTTTTTACATGTTAATGTTGCAGTCCAGTAAGAAGAAGAAGACGTAGCTGAACAGGCAGAATATTGGAGCAGTCTCTTCTCTGTCCCCAACCCCTTTTCCCCCTTAGAACTTACCTGCAATGGAATACTAAAAGACCTAGCAGGGTTGGTTCTGAGAAGGGTATTGGGACCTAGCGTCATTCTGCTCCTGTGTGGTTCAGACAGCAAAAGGGATTTAGACCCTGACAGAGTGAAGTGCCCACGTTGGTACAAGCACCTGAGCAGAATGGCAGAAGGACTTGATTTAAAAAATTTGGGTGAGATTTTGAGTAATATACAAAGGGACTTGGAGGCAGTCAGAGAGGAAAATAAAATACTAAGACAGGAGATAATAACCTTTAAAACGGGAACACCAGCTTTGGGATCTAGGCCAAGCACCGCATCCTTTGAAACCCAGAGTCCTAACATCAGCACTTCATCCTTTGCCCCCACACAAGTAATCCACTCATTATCCCCAGTAATTCCTCTTGCCCCTCCAGAGCGATTTAATGGAGACCCGCAGAAAGCGCAAATTTTTTTGACCCAATGCTCTCTGCATTTTATGTGCCGTCCAACGATCTTCCCCGATGCTCAATCCCGAGTGGCGTTTATCTTGTCCTACCTTAGTGGGGACGCCGCCTCATGGTCCATGCCACTAGTAACCAAGGATGACCCAATTTTGTACAGTTTAGATGACTTCAAGAAGGAATTTCTCCGAATTTTTGATAGAAGAACAGCATCTCAAGCTTCAGACAACGAACTGTTGGAATTAAAGCAAGGAAACCGAGAACTCGTGTCTTACCTAGCCCAATTTAATAAACTAGTGGTCGAGACCAACTGGCCCGAGGATAAAAGAGCAGCAGTATTCTATAGAGGATTGCGAGAGGAATTGAAGGACGCTCTATCTCAAATCCCTAATCGACCCACCGATATCTCTGCCTTAGTGGATTTAACCTTAGAGATCGATTATCGGCAAAGTGAGCGGAAAGGAGAACGGCGGAAGGAGCTTAGACCAAGTGTTCCTCGTTTTGACCGTGTCAAAACAGAATCCACACGGACAGTAGAGAGTTCTTCGGGAATTGAACCCATGCAAATCGGTGTAGTCAGAGGTCCACTCTCTAAAGAAGAAAAAGAAAAGAGAAGGCTGAACAAACTGTGCCTATATTGTGGAAGAAGTGGACATTTTGTCAAGAATTGCTTAAAAAGACCAAAGTTGCCTGCTAAGGAGAAGGAAAACTAGAGGCACCACAGGTAAGGGGAGTTGGACCTGTGGATGCGAATGGAAAAACGACTCCAACAAATCACCAATTGGCAAACACACTACAAGTCTCCTCTCCCCATTTGGTTATGACTGTGACCTTAAGGTTTAGAGATGTGGTTTTGACAGGAATCATCGTCATGGTAGATTCTGGGGCAACAGGTAATTTCTCCGACCACAAATTCGCTAGCCTGATCGGTTTACAAGCTATCAAGAAGGAGAAAAGTGAGAAGGTCAGAGCGGTGGATGGTACGGATTTAACTTCAGGGCCCATAACCAGTCATACTGAATTGGTACACATGACTACTGTCGAAGGACACCAAGAGACCTTGCAATTTAATTTAATAGACGCCCCCAATTTCAACTGATTCTAGGTCTACCATGGCTAACGGAACACAACCCGTTAATTGATTGGGGAGCCCGAACTATTCAATTAAATTCAGACTACTGCACCAAAAATTGTTTCGACGACCAGACACATTCTTCTGTAATCTGCGCTGCCACCCAATTGTGTGAAGGGGGAGGTTCGGTATGTGCGATCCAAACTACCATGATACCAGATGAATACCAAGACTTTGCAGACGTCTTTGATGAGAAAAAGGCAGAGACGTTACCCCCCACAGGCCCTATGACTGCAAAATTGATCTAGAACCAGGGGCTAATCTACCATGCAGCAGAGTTTACGCATTAACGGAGAAGGAAAACATCCATTTGAAGGAATACCTAGCTAAGAATCTGGAGAACGGATTTATCCGACCGTCGCAGTCCCCTGTCTCTTCCCCACTTTTTTTCGTGCCGAAAAAAGGGGAGATCTCAGGACTTGTATTGACTTTAGAGCGATTAACAGGATAACTGTGAAGAATCGTTATCCATTGCCTCTCATTTCGGTACTAATTGATCAAGTGAAGGAAGCAAAGATATACACTCGCCTAGACCTACGAGGAGCGTACCACTTGATTAGACTCCGGGAAGGCGACGAGTGGAAGACTGCGTTCAGGACCAAATTTGGCCTTTATGAGTATCTTGTGATGCCATATGGTCTCTGTAACGCACCAGCGGCCTTCCAGTACTTTATCAATGATGTTTTAAGTGAATTCATTGACCGATGCGCTATAGTATACATAGATGACATCCTGATTTATTCCAACACGGTTGAAGAACATCACAACCAGGTCAGAGCAGTTTTACAACGTCTACGAGAGAACTCTCTATACGTTAAATTGGAGAAATGCCTCTTCAACACAGATACAGTAGAATTCCTAGGTTTTGTGTTATCACCTGCAGGAGTTCGAATGGATGAGCAAAAAGTGAAGGCGATAACAGACTGGAAATCTCCTACCAGTATCAAAGAGGTTCAAAGCTTTATCGGATTCTCTAATTTTTACAGACGATTCATTAATGGATTCTCCAATAAGATACTTCCGCTGACTCGTCTTCTGAAGAAAGGAGTTCCGTTCCAATGGTCAGAAGAAGCAGAAGAAGCTTTTCAGTTGATGAAGGACAGTTTCACCACAGCACCGGTGCTGCTTCATGCAGATCCCTCTGAGCCTTTTTATTTGGAGACAGACGCATCAGACCTAGCCATCGGGGGAATACTTTCTCAGAGGCACAAGGACACGGGACAGTTACACCCGGTGGCATATCGGTCCCGCAAACTCAACCCTGCGGAATGCAACTATACGATTACAGAAAAAGAACTCTTGGCAATCAAAGATGCCTTCAAAGATTGGAGGCATTACTTAATGGGGGCAAAACACACTGTAACGGTGTTTACGGACCACCGCAACCTAAAATTTTTGCGATCTGCTCGAACTCTCACACCACGTCAGCTGCGTTGGTCTCTTTACTTCGCGGACTTTGATTTTGTTATCACTTTTCGTCCCGGATCCAAGAATGGAAAGGCTGATGTCCTCTCTAGACTCGACACAGAAAATCAAACTTCAGTCATTGAAAACCAGCAAATCATACCTGATGGAAAATTCATTGGAACTATCTCCTTAGAACCTTTTGAACATCACGTTCGAAATTTGATGACCGACCTTGAAATGGAGAACTGGGCCACAGAAGATCCACAACGTTTCATTCGCAATGGCCTCCCCTATTTAGGTACCACCCTGTATTTACCCACCAAGGAGCTTCAGCTGAAGGCAATGCAGGAATGTCACGACAACCCTCTGGCTGGCCACAAAGGTGTTGTGAAAACCGAAGAATTACTCAAACGTCGTTTCTGGTGGCCATACATGTGCCGAGACGTCCGTCAATATGTGTTAGGCTGTGAAATTTGTGCACGGGGAAAATCGGACAGACAAGCTCCTAAAGGTCTCCTACAACCCATGCCAACCCCCCATATCCTTGGCACACAGTCTCCTTAGATTTGATTGTTGATCTACCTTCTTCCCATGGGTATGATACCATTCTTGTAGTTGTCGACACTTTTAGTAAGATGGCACATTATATACCCTTCAAAGGTACACCCACTGCTAAACAATTGTCCCAACTTTTCAATCAACATGTTATTCGCCTTCATGGGATTCCTAGGGTCCTCGTTTCAGACAGGGGCTCTCAGTTCCTATCACGATTTTGGAAGGCTTACATCAAAGGCCTTAATATTGACCATCGTTATTCCACCAGTTTTCACCCAGAAACTGATGGTCAGACTGAACGCATTAACCAAGACCTAGAACAACACCTCAGACTTTATTTGTTAGATGAGGAGGGTGACTGGCCTGACCACTTATGGACTGCGGAGTATGCTCACAATAATGCTCTAAATGTATCCACTGGCCACTCCCCTTTCTTTATAAACTCAGGCAGACATCCCAATTCTCATGCTAATTTTGATGATATTAATGTTCCTGCTGTTCAAGATATTGCCCGACAGTTAACTAAAATTCATCACTCAGTAACCCAGAATTTGTCGATCGCGAAGGATCGTTACAAACACTTCGCTGACCGAAAACGTAAAAAAGAACCTGAGCTTCATGTAGGAGACTTAGTCTGGTTGAGTACAAAAAATCTCAGACTCAAAGGTCCCCGTAAATTTCAGCCTCGTTTTATGGGTCCTTATCCAATTGAGAAGGTCATAAATCCAGTCACTTATCAACTATCTCTTCCTGGTTCTACCAAAATTCACCCAGTATTTCATGTTTCTCTCCTTAAACCAATTCAACCGGGGTTGCGTAGGGTTTCCCCTCCTGATCCTCTGATGGTTAATGGTGAGGCGGAGTACGAAGTTAAACGAATTTTGGATTCAAAACTCATCCGCAATGAAATTTTCTACCTCATTGATTGGCAAGGTTATGGACCTGATGAACGTTCCTGGGAAAAGAGTACTAATGTCCATGCCCCCCGTTTAATTAGAGCCTTTCATGCCAAATTCCCTGCCAAACCACGACCGGAGGAAACCCCGTTGGGAGGGGGTACTGTCAGGACTCACGGGAGGTTTCCTCCTTCTAACTGTATGCTGGCTACCATTTTCCCCCTACAAACTTACCAAAAGTCAGATAATCCCTCAAGCTGGAGTGCTTGTTGGCACCGATGGAACTCCAAGATGGCTGCCAACATGCACATACTGCAACAGCACACCACTGTTAGCAGTCTAGTCTTTTAGGCTTCATGACATCAGGTGAAGTGTGCTTCAACATTCCACTGTGCACTTCACTGAAGAAATAATTTGAAGAGCACCTGTTTTCCCAGCGTCGTGGAAGTCAGTTAGGGTAGTTGCGATAAAATCGGGGTTAGCTTCGTCGGAACTACATTCCCTCACTAATCAGGTTAGTGTTAAACTTGTAGCTAATATAAAACATTCTGTGAGAAAAGGTTATCGTGTCAGAGGTAAATTTCTATTTAAAGAGAAAAAAGGAAACAAGTCAGAATATATTTTCCTTCGTTTGAAAACTGGAAATACTTTTTTCAGTAATTGCTTTCCTTAGCTGAGAAGATTAAATAAAAAGCTTTTTGAATCAGCTGTCTTTTTCAGCTGTTCCAGAATCTGTCAGACGCAGGCGTGACCTTTCAACACGCAGTGTCTTCTTAGACTGAAACTTGTTCACTCTTCTGAGAATTAATTAAAAGGTGAAGTCAGGGTCAAAAGCCCGGCATGTTTCTTTCTCATGCCATGTGTTAAAGAACTCCAGTAATGTTCTCCTCACGTATGGCAGAATAAATTGTGCTTCCAGCAAACATTAAAACCAAAGGCCTGAATAAAAGGAACGCTTCCTTTTAACATTTAACCTAAGTTCTGAAGCATTGTTTAAAAAACTAATTAAAGACAGAAAACCAGTCATCCTACTACAGAAACCCCAGTTCAAGGCCCACTCCAGTCTCTTAACAGTGAGTTAATAGAAAGAAAGAGAAACCCAAATAATACATAAATTAGGAATACAGAAATAAATACTTACCTTATCTTTCTTACATTAAGGAATAGCAGGATCAAGTGCAGATTGTACCTGAGAACGAAAAGGAAAGAGATCTGAGTGAAGGCTTCTCATACAACCTAGCAAACAATACATGAGAAGTAGAAGAGAAGTAAGCTTCAGTAAACATTCTGGTAAGATAAGTTATTTATACACCATAGAAAAAACAGTAAGTTAAAAGGCACAGTAAATAAAGGTTTTTACATGTTAATGTTGCAGTCCAGTAAGAAGAAGAAGACGTAGCTGAACAGGCAGAATATTGGAGCAGTCTCTTCTCTGTCCCCAACCCCTTTTCCCCCTTAGAACTTACCTGCAATGGAATACTAAAAGACCTAGCAGGGTTGGTTCTGAGAAGGGTATTGGGACCTAGCGTCATTCTGCTCCTGTGTGGTTCAGACAGCAAAAGGGATTTAGACCCTGACAGTAGGCCTATGGTAAGGTTAGTGCGGACACAGATGTAGAGTTCATGCCTGGTTGAACTCGCGCTGTGACTAAGGCTAGGCATTTGGCTCATGCTGCGGCAATGCAGATACACACAACACTTGGCATGTATGAGCCAAAACCCCGAGCGGTCATGCGCTCCTTCATTTCTCCGTTCGTGAGATACCGCCCTCCGGGTGCATGCTACATTGCACCATTGTCAATTGCGGGCCGGGTGGCGCCGACACTACAACAGAGACACACGCATTGGTGACTTCCTTGTCCAGGCCAGAACTGAACCACGCCCTGAGCCCCGGGCTAATTCTACACACCCCTGCGCTGAACTGACGTACGCCGGCCCAGCCCACTCTGTTTAAGCTTACAGGGGGGACGACAAAGCTACTTGTCCAAGGTCTTACCCGCTGCCTGAGGTGACATGCTTGCGTCCGCTGTCCACAGCACGATGTGATGTGGTAGGGCCAGGGGCCATCACGCATACATAATGACCACACGGACACACTTAGATAGATAGTGGAACTGGCTACGGGCACGTGCGCCCGGCCCCTTTTATTACCAGGGTCACATGTCCAGTGACGCCTGTGCTGGATGGGTGTGGGGTGAGTGTAAGCCAGCCCTCAGGGAGTGGTTGATGCTGGCAACAACTAGAACAGTGATCATCGGATCACACACACAGAGTCACTCATGAAGGGTCCATGACTTGCAGTGCACTGAGGTAGGGGCACCAGAACTGGACTCACACACATATGATTACATCATAAAGGGTCCATGACTTGAGCTACACTGAGTTTGTGGCACCGGAAGCGCTCAACGGGTGCGGCCTGCGATGATGCGTCGTCCGGGCGGGCCGCACTGGGAGCAATGTTCTTTTTGCCTACTGTATTCTGCCTCAATATTGCCACGTGGCGTCGACTTGTGTTGCACAGGGTCAGTGGCACCTGGAGTGCTCAGCAGGTGCACAGCCAGCGATGATGCGTCGTTTGACTTGGGGGACCTGCTAACCGCAGTGTAGGCCGGAGGCAGCGGTCAGCGAGGGCCCACAGCCACGTGGTGATGATTTGTGGTGCGCTGAGTTAGTGGCACCTGGAGCGCTCAGCGGGTGTGCAGCCAACGATGATGCGTCATCCGGGCGGGCCGCACTGGGGGCAATGTCTGTTGACTAGTGGTTTCCTCCATTAACAGAAATGTGGCACAATTTGAATTGTGGGACCTGCTGACCGCAGTGTAGGACTAAGGCAGTATCCGGCACACACATGACTCTGTGTTGGTGTGCCACTGGATGCGCTGGGGGCCTGTGTCGTGGAGTCTGGAAGTCACGGCGGCGGACTCGTGGCAGGGTGAGGTGCGCCGCCCTGGCAGACGCGTTTCCCATCACGGAAGAAAACCATGCCCAGAGCCCCGGCCTTTTTATCCACACTCCTACGCTGGAGTGGTGTACGCCGACCCAGCCCACTGCTCTTACGCTTACAGGGGGGGACGGCACAGCTACATGTGCAGGGTCTTCCCCACTGCCTGAGGTAACATGTTTGCGTCCACTGTCCACAACACTACAAACCCCAGCAGTATATGTCCACATGGACATGTCTGTGCTCTGCATTCTGTGGTCTGTCCAGCACATCACCGCCACACTTGGCATTGTGTACATTCTTCTTCATGGGTGAGTTGCCTCCTTCACACATACTTGGTTCCCAACTCTCCCCCCATTCTGCACTTGTGTGGCTGAGGGGCCAAGCCGTTTTAGGAATGTCCGCTGTCTTGTCCTATGCTGCCTCGGTGGTAGTCTGGGGGGGGTCTGGAGGGGGCGGGTTCTGGGGGTGGTGGCGGTGGGTGTTGTGGCCCTTTTGGGTCTCCGAGCTGCATGTTCATTGGCTCCATGGTATCTGTGGGTTTTCAGTTGTGGCTCTGGGCTGGGCTCCCTTTCATACTGCAGGTAGTCGTCCTGCTTAGCACCAGCTAAAGGCAGGTGTTAAATCCCTGCAGCTAACGCGCCTTATCGCCTGTTCTTGGTTCGCATCGCAGATCTGACTGGTCGTTGAGAATCGCGCGAAGTGGTGTTTTCGTGTGTTTTTGCACGGGTATGCCTACTCTGCATATCATTAGCGTTAGTTGTCTCACTCATCCGTGGGGATGTTTTTTGCGGTAGCTATCGCTGGTAAACTGGCGATGTCAGCAGTTTGCACCAGCTTGAGAATAGGGCGATAAATCTATCGCCACTTTTGCGGCGCTAAAGTTCCGATAAATCGGCGATAAGTCCTTGAGAATATGCCCCTATGAAATTCGACACATTTAGAGGCAATTTCATTTTGATCTGCCGTACATACCTATATACCTAAATAATAGAAAGAATAATACATTTTAACTTTCTGAAATTTAAGCAAGGGAGGTTTTTTTATTTCCTAAAGTTCATCTTTATATAATTGGTTTAGTTTTTCTGGACATTCTATGCAGTTTTATCCATTGAAGCAACATGTGGTTGAACATGCTTATATCAGACTTTCTACCAGGGGTGGGGTGAATCCTGCCCCACAAGAAGGGTTTTTCCACATTTAGACAACAACGCCATGCATTGTCAAGAACTAACTTTTAACTATGTCGTGAGGGCGTGGGGTGAAGAAATGACTAGAAATTGTATTAGAAGAGCTTTAAAAGAGGACATTACTGTTCTCTGGGAGGAGCTGGGAGCCCACACCTCAGACAATTATCTAGCTTAACCTAAAAGAAACCTTTAGTTACTGAAATGTGTGTGTGAACTTGGAAATGCATGGTTTGATGCTATTATGAAAAATCTTTCATTATTTTGTTGCACACGTACAAATAATTGCTAATAGAACATTGTCCTTCAAATTACAATATTTTCTTTTTTGTATCCTAAAATGTAGCATGTGTTGCCATTGCAAACAGAGTTTCAAGTACACCTCACCCTGAGAAATATGTTTGACTATTTCCTTCATTGAGTTTTTAGTTTGTTCACTCTCAGCACAACCTGTTCTGCTGTAATTTCTGGTAAGGGTGAGTCTAGCAATAGTGGAATGGTTATTTTCATTCAACAAACAGTTCGGCATTGAATTCGGTAGAGCTAGTTAAAATCACACCAGAAGAGCAAGAGAATTGGCTGGTAGTAAATTTAGGTTTACAGTCAAGCCATATAGCAAACAATTAATTCCAAGCATCTCTGTGTAGTGGTTGCCTCTGAAAAAGAGATGCCTTAGTTCTGGGGCTTGAATATTTGTTGTGACATATTCTGGGCAGGTTTCATTATTAGGTTTGTACTTATATGTGCTATTTGACATGCCCTGCTTAAAAAACACAATTCTTTCACCATAAGTATTGACATATCACCATCCACGAGTGTGGTTTAATAATCATTTTGCTAATCAATGTCAACTGTCTAGTGCACCTCCCCAAATGTCGACAGTGTGTTACCTCATTCCAGCTGTAGGTATATTGAGGCCTATTATGGAATAAAATAGAATGGACTACTTTTATACAGATCTATGTGAATGCAGGTCATTTAGAATGATAAAGGTATGTCGCAAACTGAGGCAGGAGGGTGAATTTAATATTTTATGCCCATATATTTTTTCTTCACTGGGAATTTATTCACACATTTCTTTTCCAATTTCAGCACTCTTATCACTGTCTTTGATATGCCTCTCAACCTCAGAGTAGTGGGATTTTAGAAGATTGTCTCCAACACCATTCACTCCGTAAAATTAAATCTCAAATTAGATAGGAAGTGAATGACAACATTAAGGGGCATATTATCAATGGCCAGCGATAATTATCGCTGGCCGTGATTAGCGACGTATTTCCTAACGCAGGCTATCTCTGGAATTTATCGCCCTGGTAACGCGTTATTAACAACGCGTTTCTCCAGGGCGATAAAAATTCCAGAGATAGCGAGGTTATCGCCGGTTTGCAGGGAACATCGCTGGTTTTCCAGTGATGTTCCCTGCAAACAGCGATAACTCTTGCTGATACGACCCTGTGGTCGTATCAGCATAATCCACCTCCTATGTCTAACATAGGTAAGTCAGGATTGTAGCAGACGTTAGATTTTGGCCAAAACGGCCGTTTTCGCCAAAGTTTAATGTTTGCTATAATCCTGTGAGCTGCTCTGTAAATATCGCGATGTGAACATCGGCGATATTTACAACGTAGTCCATCCGAGGTACGCCCAGTAACGCCCACTTTGCATCTCATTAGAGATGCAAAGGGAACGTTAGGGAAAAAGGGTGCTAACATGCGATTATGCATGTTAGCACCCTCTTGTTGATAGGGCGTTAGTTTTATCTCCGCTTTTTTGGCTTTTGAAGCCAAAAAAGCGGAGATAAAGCCCTTGTAGATATGCCCCTTAGTCCTCAAAGCAAAAAATGGAGGAAACTGAAACACACATTCCTCTGATTTGGCAAAGGATACCAAAACCTCAGGTTGTGGTGTATATTGTGAAATCGATTCATCAGGACCCCTTTCAGAGAGCCACAGGGCAAGCAGGAGTTACTGGCCCCTAGGACTTTTCCTTCTGATGTCCCGGAGACTGCCTTACTATGTGCCCCGAAGTAACTTGACTCTCGGTGGTAGCCTGGGATTAGCACCCCAAGACACTTTGAGGGGGAGGTAGGTGTGAAGCATAACAGGTTCAAGACTCAACATACACACAGTAATGGCAATAAGGTTGTTGTCCAGGCAAAGATTTGGTGTTATGAAAAATGGAGTATTTTAATGTTATGATACAAAGCATAGAATCGGAACACTAAATAATGCCCACAGACTCTTCAGGTCAGTGCGCTAGCGCCGTCCGAGGAAGAAACTCTGCGTTCCTCTATCCCACCTAGTGTGCTTGGTTATTCCCCATTCTATTGTGGAGGTGACTCCTAGATGTAGCCTATGCTAATCCACATGCAACAAGGTTGTTGTCTCAGCGTAAGAGTGAATGCTAGCAGCACTTAGGTGCTAAGGGGCATATTTATCAGGCAGGTGCATGACCCTTGCACCACGCAATGGGGTGCAAGGGTGACGCAACTACTAAGTAAGATTTATCTAGGTACAGCTAGAGTAACACAATGCAGCACAAATTGCTGTATTACCTTACTCTGTCCCACGGAGGCATTCCATGGGTGGAGTGTGGGTGTTCCCACTCATCTGTCCATGGATTTTAGCACATTCCCAGATTTACCATTACTGGTAATCCTGTAAATGCGCCAAAATGCTACACCTCCACAGGTGATGAGTAACAAGGAAAAATATCTGTATTTCTCCTCGTGTTTTCCTCTTTCTATGTGTGCTCCATTCTGCAGCACACATTGAAAGAGGGAAATGCCTCAGAGGATTGTTTTCATGCAGGTAGGTGCCCCTTCCTCCACAAAAACAATCCTGCTTAAAATGCAAGAACCCATGCACCATGGTGCAAAGTTGCCTGTGTTGAAGCTAGGCAGCACAGTGTGCACCAGCGCAAGGAAAAGACAGGAATGCACTGCATAATTTTAAATATGGTGCATTCCTGTCCTTTCCCAGTCACTCAGCACAGCTCAGCAAGGTAGCTTTTTGTGCTGTATGAATGATTTTTTGATAAATGTGCCTCTAAGTTTGTACAAGTCCTCCACTGGCCCAACTGTCTGCAACAGTCCCACTCAACCCGATGACAGCCTGCAATCCCTGGAGTACCGGAACTTTCCTTCATGATCTACACTCTCCCACCTCTGCTGGCCTGTGACCTCTTGGGGTCTTTTCCTGATGACATGTCAGCCTCCTGAGTCCTCTGACTGCCAGCATAGGTGTCAGATGTCGTTGCCAGTCTCCTGCCACAATTTGTAAGTGTTCCTCCTTGCTTCTCCTGTATTATGAACCATGAGAATAGTCCTGACTCACAGTGGTCCCCATGTGACCAGGAGGGGATCCATGGACGACAGCCTTGTATTCAGTGTGGCCCCCTTCCTGGTGACGGCTCACACTTTATGGTGGTTGCCTCCTGGTCACACAGGGGTTGCAAAGTTTGGCACTTACACGGGTGATGGCCCATACTTAAATGTGGCCCCCCTTCATCCTCACACAGGAGTCACTGACTTTGGCGCTCACACAGGTGATGGCTCGTACTTCACGGTAGTCCCCTTCCTCGTGGCAAGGAGGTTGCCGACTTTGGTATGTTCGAGCAGGCAGCCCGCACTCCTGTAATAGTCCTGACCAGACTGGGCATCTCACACTTTGCTCACTGGGATAAACTTGCCGGAATTCCTACTAGGCCTTGCTCCCTCAGGTGTTCTCCTCCTTACAGGTTTCACTTGTCTTGGCAGCCAGGCAGAAGAATAGTGCTCCAGGTTTAGGGCAAGTTGTCTTGACTTCCTGGGTGTAGGCCCTACATCCAGTAGAGAAACTAGCTGACCTTGGTCCCTCATCCTGGCTCCAGCAACTAGTCTCTGCAAAGTTTTTTCACCTGATGGACAGTGCTTTTGAGCCAAATGTGGAACTCATGCTCCTACCTTTAGAGTACAGATCTACTAAATATGATTTAGTGTCTGATTCTTTGAAATTCGGGTTATCTGTGCCAGCTCCTTTGAAGTGCTCTCTCCTTTGCACTGCCATTTGTAAAAGGAACAGTCTTCCACAGCAGGATTGGTTCTAGTTCTGATTCACACCTGGCTGTCATCCTCCGCTGAAATATGCCCCATAAAAGTTCAGAATTCTAAGCCTTTTTTTCCAAAGTTTTATATAGCGTGAACTTGACCCGAAGGAATCAGTTATCAGAGCGCTTTACATGAGCACCAGTTGCATAACATAAGGACACATTAATTGTTGTTAGGCACAGGAGATTAAGTGATTTGCCCAGAATCACAGAATGTTGAGCGTCGTTGCCGATACTTGAACGCAGTTCCCCAGATTTGAGGTCCACCGCCCTAGCCTTTAGGCTACATCCTCTCCCCAAGCCTTCCTCTATATCAAGAATCCCTGGTCCACTGTGCCAACTGTTTCAGTCTCACCATTTCCAAGAGAACGAGCCCAGGCCTCACTGACCAGGTACTCTTCCTGGAATTAAATAGACGTGTGATAAGGATGCTCTTCCCCCTTCCACCACTGTGTGTATTCCCACTCCAGCCCTCAAGAATGTCAGTGAACCACATACATCTCCTGTCTGAGGGTTGCAATATTCACCTCTGCTAGCTTCTCCAGGCCCTGTGTTTCCAAAACGAAACTCACAGGACTGCATGTCATGTACTATCCACATGCACACTCATGAATTCCACCAGGCACACACAAGCATCAATTGCTGTTCGCCGTTACACACAATCCATGCAGGCCAAGGTTGAGTTAAGTACAAAGCCATCGAACTTTACATGAGTGGGCCAGCAGGCACCACTCCAGTGACATAAGTAAAAAGGCCTGATCACACTACTGATTACTACTGAACTACCGCCACTGTGCTTGTGTCACATCAGTCCCAGTAAGAGCAGTAGCCCTCCACCATCACAAGGGTAGCACTCAGTTCACATACATGATCAGTGTTTGCCCATGACTAAAAGTCGTTACCAGGGGCACATACATCCATGCAGCTGGTACAATCTGGGCAGAGGTGCATGCCCGTCATCATGCAGGTGACTTTTCAGTCTCAAAGGTCACAAACGACATAGGTTGCCAAAAGGCAGCTTTATTCAGAAATAGTCATTTGAAACAATATTGCTCACATTTTAATAATTTTGGTCATGCGTGCTCTGCTTATTTATCAGTCAAGTGATGTACTTTCCATTTAGGGGGAAATGAAGATCGTAGAAATGTAATCACGTTTATCCAAAGGTTACGTGTGCATTTAAAAAGAGCTGGTTGAAGTACCCACTTGTTAAATCATTACCCTTGAAAGTTAAGCATTGCCTTACTATCAACAATACATATAATAAGTGTGTGTGTGTGTGTGTGCGTGTGTGTGTGTGTCTTTAAATACATTTGAAAACTCTTTGGAGGTTTGAATTAATAGTTATATTTAGCATTAACATTATTGACAAATATGGTGTAGGAGTTCACCCTGACTATACTGAAGAGTCAAACAGCTGGTAGGGCATCGTCAGGGAAACCAAACTCTTGTAGTCATGCACTGCGAAAATAAAATGTACCCTTTTGCTATAGAGGGCACTTGTGACAGAAATATAGTCCATCTGCCAGCATTGCAGCATGCAGGAATATAATTATGTGACTGGCATTTACATACTGGAACGTTTTACTGTGTTTCCGGGCTCATTGAGTATTTAGAAGTCGCTCAAATATATAACTGGATCACACTTTGTGGATGACTTTGAAAGACCATGGACAGTGGGGTTGTTTTGTGGGGTTAGAAGTACTGTGTAGACCCATTGTTCCAGTTACATGGATGCCGTTTCACCAAAATGCCCGTGTGCTGAAGTGACATCACATGCCTTTTGACCCTCTGTTGACATTGCAAGAAATAATATCAAATGCCATTCAACTCAAATAAAGTGCAGTTCTTTGAGTAATGACTAGACGCTATCATAATCTGCGTGCTGCTGCTGTGTATACAAATGTTTTGCCTCGTTTAAGCGTTGCAAACTCATATGTTCAATTATAGTCTCATTATCACAGGCATTGCCCAGTGTTCCTTTATAAAGCAAATAGGGCCCTATTTATCAAGTAGATGCATCACACTTGCAACACGCAAAGGGGTGCATGCGTGACACAACTAATAAATGTGATTTATCGAGCCAGACAATACCACCATGCGTGGCTCTGAGTGGCTTGATAAATCTGGAGTAACGCAACACAGTGCAAATCACAGGGAGGTGTTTCATGGGCGTTGCGTGGATGTTTCCACACAACACCCATGGATTTTGATGCATGCCCAGATTTATCATTACTGGTAGACCTGGGAATGGGCCAAAATGCTGCGCCTTCCCAGGGGAGATGTGACAAGGAGAAATATCTGTATTTCTCTTTGTTACTTCATATGTGCGCTGCATTCTGCAGCACACATAGGGTGAGGGATATGCCTTAGGGGATTGGTTTTATGCAGGAAGATGCCCCTTTGTGCACAAAAACAATTCTGTTTGCAATGTCAGAACCCTTGCCCCAAGGCAGGACATTGTGCACCAGCGCTGGGAAAAGGCAGCAATGCGCTGTATTGTGATAAGTATGACACATTCCTGCCCTTTCACTGTAACGCAGCGCAGCAAGGTGATTTGCTGCGCTGCACTGCACTACTCTTTGATAGATATGGCCCATAGTTCCTTTACCACTTTCAGCATCAATTCTGTATGCTTCCAGGAATTATTGCCCATGTCCTCTGGTTCACCCATCCCTGAGGTCTTGGATCCATTAAAAAAGCTCTTTTGGCCATGCCCACGAAGAGGCCACTCATAAAAGATTAGCCAACTAGTAACCTTCATAAAATGTACTATCAGGTTTGTGCTGTTTCAATTTATGCTATCTGAAATAAAGATTAGCATGCACCGTTTGAAAGCAATGGTTTAGGTGGAAGAGGTGATAACCCTGAATTTAAACCACACACACATGAAACGCCAAAATGCAAAATCACATTTTTACACTGCGGGATTAATTAATGTAATTCCTATTTAACCATTTCTTGGTATTGAGCCTCTCACATCCATAGCATTTTCAGAGCCCTTTCAATGAAGCTTGGATGGAGAGAAACTCTCGTGAAAACAGCATGGCTCTTTAATGACCTGTGACCTTTTTTTACCCCAGCTCTGATAAGATACCATAGGTTTGATAACGCCGATTCTTATCTAATCACCTATAAGAACCTTCTGGTCGCCAGGATCTTTTTACCTGTTGAATAGTGTAAAGGAGAGAATCTCATCTGGTTATATAACAATTTGACCAGGTTACCTGAAAGGACCACTGACTCCGAATTCAAGTTTAGGAATTTATTATCGCCAAAAATAACTGAACATGTAAGCACCTCAACACGAGGTTAAAGAAATAAATGGGAACTAATACAAATAATAATCTACGCAGGAGTCTCATCCGACTCAGAATAAGGAGGATTGATAGTTCTAAAAGAATCAAACAAGCAATGATTGCTCCAATTTCTATGTTGCTCTTCATTTATCTAAATAAGCATAAATCAATCTCTGTCCCTACACTAACACTAAGTGACATCCCTACTTAACGATTTTCCCAGGCAAGAGTAAATAAAAGAAAAGGTGTCAGCTGTGAAGACTTCCTAAGAAGTGCAATCACTTAGTACCTATGCTCAGAATTTAGATGCTCCTTCATCAGGACCCTCTCTGTCCTTCTCTCTGGTCTCCCCTACCTCAACTTCTGCCTCCTCCCTCGGGGCACTATCCCTAATACAAAATCCCAATACAATTGAACACGCCTTGGTCACGCCTCTTTGGCCAGGTCTTCTTTCTTGTATTTTTCCATCGAAACGGTTACTTCATCCTGGACGGTTGCGATGACCTTGAGTCCCAGGCACCTTCTCCGCTGAAAGTATCATCCCTAAATTCCATTGCACTCCCAGTTCCATGCCTCCCATCTCTCTAACTTTGTGAAACAAAGAGCCAGTCTTTTACTAACGAGGCATGTGTCCTTGCACCTGCAACAGAAGATACGTTCAACAAAAACCCTCTACTGTGCTAATTAAATCTACCGTTGGTTCCCAGAGAGCCTTTCCAAGAGAAACTTTTCCCTGCCTGCAAAATAAGCTAACATAAGAACAAACCAGGCCTTTCCCTGTCGTATATGTAGTCAGGCCTTTACACATTTAAACACACAACTTAATTTCTTCTATAAGCATTAATTCATTACATTGCATATTCGAAAAGTGAACTACATGTGCAACTTAATATAGTACACGTTAAACTATTGCAGCTGGATTACACATGGGCTGATTCACCCATGCATTATTTTTCACTCCATTCAATTAAGCATTACATTGCATGATTATCATAGCACAATTACACTACTGATTCACTTTAATACCTGTGAATTATCTACTCTTGCTAAACATACATGAATATATCTGAATATATTGGATACATCTCTGGATATATGTGGGTGCGAACTACCAGTGATTATGCTGCACCCCTACAATTTCACAAGAACATGGCGCTCTATCAGTTCCCCCTTTGATGACACCTGTCATCACAATTTAGTCAACTCCCTTGGAGAAAGAACCGACCTAAACAGAACTCGTTGCCATTTTTCCTGATCGGTGATTCTCCCTTCTCTTAAGCCTCTGATATTGACTGTCCTGCAGTCTTGCCAGTCTCATCTCATTTTCCCTCAAAGCTCTCTCAACTCGGCCTGCTCGATACCACTTGTAGGCCTTGATCGAGACCCACAGACAAACCACACAAACCACCACGATAAGGAGGGGTTTCAGAACATACCCAAGGAATCCCTTTCCCAGATCTGCAAACCAGCTTCCCACTTGACCAAATCCCTTGCCAACTTTTTCCCAAACCCCCTCTTCGGTCAAATCCGCTATTTTTGTGTGGATTGTAGTGATGTTACTTATATATTTCTCCAGATCCTTGCTACGGTCTGGTATATAAGTGCAGCACTCTTGAACCTTCAATATTTTACAGACTCCGCCCTCTTTTGCCAACAGGACATCCAAAGCAAGGCGATTCTGCAAAACCATTGTCCTTATCGACAACATCTCTCCCTCCACCAGTACCAACGATTTTGCTGTATTCATTGATAGTTCGTCTACCACAGTCGCCAATCTCCGAATTTTCACATCATTCAAGATCACTCCCAGACTGGGTATCATGGCTCCAAAGATATCCCCCACCACGATCCCTGCACTCGCACCTCTTCTCGTTCTTGAATGCTTCCCACCTTCCAGAAGTTCCAAGTCCTCAGTATGGTAAATCTTTGGAAATATTATTCCCAAGTAACATGTACCATACCAGTTCGCAGGTAACCTCACATAAGCATTCTTTCCACACACAAAATACACCGTTGGTATCACTTGTACAGGGCCTTGGAGAAAATTCTTTGCTACATCTGCCATAGTGAAAACGTGATCACAAGTGCTCTGTCCTACTGCAACCTTTTCATAATAAGTCTGATAACGCCTCACACAAAGCTTGCCCCTCTGCTCCTTATCTAACGCTATAGGACCATAACTTCCCTTTGTCTTATGCAATTTTTCCTCATCTGTCCAATCTAGTCTGCTATGCCCTGTGTCTCGTGAGTGTGTCAGTTTTCTATACCTGTCTTCCACCTGATCTACAAACTTCTTCTCCACCTCTGACAAAGAGCACGTCAGATTATGTCTATGAGCGAATGCGGTATCCAATTCCAAAGACGGTATAAAGAACTTCCTGAGTCGATCCTCTGTCTTATAATAATCGTACTTATTCAAATGCTTGTAAGCTGGGACTTCAGGAAGCACAGCATCGTAATTGGAAAAGAAATACTCAAACTGATCTCTTTCATAAAATATACTAAGTAAAAGACTACATGAAATTCCATATGTCAGTGGAAGATGGTGGTACCTAATACCCTCATCCACTGAAGCAGGCAACTGCATACACACATAACAATCTTTAGCATTCATCGCATCAACATATTCATATAGCAGCTTGGCATATGCATTAAGCTTAAAATCACTTCTAGACAAATCTACATGTAACCTACGACTTTCTTCTAATAGCAAAGCTCTATCAGCTCCCATGTTTACCTCTCTTTGGCTAGGTGTAGTAGGTGTAGGTGTCCCTGGCACCCCCTCCACTTCTAGCTCGTGTGGAACAGTATATGAGACTATGATTACTATGATTATAGAAACTATTACACTACTTATAAGTATGCCTACAATCAACTTCGATCTACGATTGGGATCTCCAGCCTCCATGGTTTCGAAAGTTCTCAAAAGTTCTTGGTTTTAGCAGTGAACCCTCAAAGGTCTCTGTGTCCTCAACTCGTGACTTGCTTAACCAGCTCGAGCAACCGTGAAATCTCTGGAAATTCCCTTTTCGGTCACAACCTTATTTACACAGTCCAGAAAAGACTTCCCTAGTTTTCGTTCCTCTTCTGTGGAAAGTCCCTAAGTTTACTCTTCTTCCACTCGGGCCTAGGTTATCTTCTCCTTTAGACTTTTATTTACACAGTTTATAGTTCATCCATAATAAGATCCTCGTTGAGCACTTCCAAAACGTGATACAAAAGTTCAAGACGCAAGATTATCATTTCATGTGAAGACGGCTCAAACCCAAAAGATGGAAATTCAACCCGATGCAAAACCAGTTGTCGGACTGTGCTCAGAAGCGGGGGATTCGGAACTGTGAGGGTCAGTATTCCTTCGACCTCGAGCCCTGGCAATAGCAGCACCACCTTCACTACCACATTCGGGCTTCGGCTGAATACCAACACCGACCTCAGTCTCCCCGTACTCACTACCCCCTGCATCGAACACTGTGTAAGTCCACTCAGGGGTAGAGTATCTCCGGCAGGGTACTCTTGTTCTTTTCGACCTTCGCCGGCTCTCTTGAGTCTGATCTTCGTCACTTGCTTCCGTTTCGGACACCTCAGATACCGGAGCAAGATCTCTTTCGGGTGCCAACCTCAGATTCAACCGCCTCTGTCTTTCAGGCCAACCCTCTTCAGCTCTAGTCGTTCTTCTGTCTTCCTCTTCTATACCCAGTGCACTACTTCCTCTTTCTGTTGAATCTGACTCTTCTCCGCCCACTGCACCATCTCTGTCTTCGGGGTCTGAGTCAGGGTTCGAGCTGTTGAAACCCCCTTCAGCTTGCTCTAGTGCACCACCAGCTGTGTCAGCAACCCTTACAGCTTGACTTGTCCCCTCATGTGGCCCTGCCACATCAGCTGGATTTTCATCTACGAGAGGAGCTGTTTCTTCCAAGGGTGCTGAAACTCTGCGGGTATGGGAGGCATGCACCCAGTTCGGCAATCCTCCACACTTTACTGCTGTGTTCGTGATTAGGATCACCTGGTACGGGCCTCGCCAACGAGCATCCAAGCAACTCTTCCTCACGTGTTTCCGGACCAGCACCCAGTCTCCGGGACACAGGTCGTGACACAGATCATTCGAGGCTGGAACGACTGTAGCCTGCACCTGCTGGGATACAGAACGGACCACATCAGATAGTCCTTTACAGTAATCGAGAATCAAATCATCAGTGATGTTTATCAAAGCTGTAGCTGGTACTGCCGGCAACCGCATTGCCCTTCCCATTAGTATCTCGTGGGGTGACAACCCAGTCCTCCTGTCTGGGACACTTTGCATGCTCATTAACACGAGCGGCAAAGCATCGGGCCACTTCAAGGATGTTGAAGAACACATTTTTGCCATCCGGGCTTTCAAAGTTCCATTAACCTGTTCCACCATCCCAGAAGCCTCTGGTCGGTAACTACAATGGAGTTTTTGGTCAATATTCAATGCAACACAAAGTAACTTCATAATTTCACTGTGGAAGTGCCTTCCTCTATCTGATTCCAAAGAGGTCGGAATCCCGAATCTAGGGATAAGCTCCCTCAACAATAACTTAGCCACTGTGAGAGTGTCACACCTGCGTGTTGGGTAAGCCTCCACCCACCGTGAGAATACACATACTAGCACTAAAATGTACCTCAACCCATTGCACTTAGGCATTTCCACGAAGTCTAGCTGTATCCTGTTGAAAGGCCCTCCTGACCTCCCAATGTGACTCAAAGTAACTACAGTTTTCTTTCCAGCATTCATCTGCTGACACGTAACACACCTCTGACACACTGTTTCTGCCATTGCACGAAATCGCGGGCTATACCACGTCTGTCTAAACACCCTCATCATTGCATCTCTGCCAAGATGTGCCGGTCCATGTATCAATCTTGCCATCGGGCTCAACAACTCTTCTGGCAATACAGCTCTCCCATCACTGGAGACCCACACATCCACATCTCCTCTCTCACACCCTGCTTTGATCCATCCCTCTCGTTCCTGATCTGAGACTTCATCCTGCAGCCGTTTGAGCTCTTCCCAGGTGTCTGCCATGGCCAACATCATGTTGAGTTCGGTTCTTTCTTGGCTCTCCCCTGCGTATCTGTCTGTAAATATGCATCCCTGTTCTGCACAGAAACGGGCAACTTCGTCCGCATAATTATTGCCCAAAGACACAAAGTCCTCCCCCTTCCCATGTGCGGAACATTTAACAACAGCAATCTCCTTTGGGTGTTGTAATGCATCCAACAGTTGTCTTACATATTCTCCATTCCTAATGGGTGAGCCAGATGATGTCAAAAATCCCCTCTGAGACCATAACTGCCCGAAGTCGTGCACCACACCAAACCCATATTGGCTGTCTGTGTAAATCGTGATTCAAATTTGATCAGCGGCCAAACAGGCACGGGTCAAAGCAATGATCTCAGCTACCTGCGCGGAGCGTACTCCTTCTAGGCAAGCGGCCTCAACCACTCCAGAAATGGTACATACAGCAAACGCTGCTCTTAATTGGCCGACACTGTCCCTTAGGCATGAACCATCGACAAAGAAAATTTCATCTGGGTCAGTCAGTGGTTCATCGACAATGTCAGTTCTCGTTTTGGTGCAAAGGTCAGTCACATCGAGACAATCATGGTCCGCACAATCTTCATCATCTGCATTCGGTACGGGCATTAATGTCGCAGGGTTTAAGACAGAGCACCTTTTCAGAATCACATTCTCTGCGGCAAGTATGACTTGCTCGTACCTTGTTAACCTGTTGTTTGTCAGGTGCTGAGTCTTAGTCCTGGTCATCAATAGCTCAACCGAGTGTGGCACATATACAGTCAAAGGGTGACCCATTACAATGCTTTCACACCTTTCAATGCTGACACCTGTTGCAGCAACGGATCTTAGACATCCGGGCAACGCAGAAGCTACTGGATCTAGAGTAGCTGAGAAATAGGCAACTGGTCTACGGACACCTCCATGGTTCTGAGCTAAGACTGCTAATGCACATCCTTCCCTCTCACAACAGAACAATGAAAAGGCCTTGTTATAATCAGGCATCCCCAGTGCTGGGGCACTGCACAACTCCTCTCTCAGTTTCAGGAATGACATCAAGCACTCCTCGTCCCATGGTACCGGATCACTCACATCCTTGTGCGTAAGCCTCTGTAAAGGCTTTGCTCTCAAGGAAAAACTAGGTATCCACTGCCGACAATAGCCGACCATTCCCAAAAACATCCTGACTTCCCTCTGTGTGGTGGGTACTGCCATACTCATTATTGCCTCAATTCGGTCTGGTGACACCTTCCTCTTTCCTTTTTCCAGTCTGTGTCCCAAGTACTGTACTTCATTCAAACAGTACTGCAGCTTGTTTGGGGACACCTTATGTCCGTTCTCTGCTAAGTGATTCAACAGGGCTACCGTGTCTATTCTGCAAGCATCCTCCGTTTCCGAGGCAATAAGCAAGTCGTCTATGTATTGCACGAGGACTGAGTTCTGCGGCAATACAAGACTCTCAAGATTCTTCTTCAGGATCTGGTTAAAGATCGATGGACTTTCTGTATACCCTTGAGGGATACGACACCATGTTAACACACGATTTTCCAGCCTGAATGCAAAAAGAAATTGGCTTTCCTCATGGAGCGGTATCGAAAAGAAGGCTTGACACAAGTCGATGACAGTAAACCACTCAGCTTCGCACGGGATCTGAAACAATATTACTGATGGATTCGGTACCACTGGACAACAAGGAACAACTATCGTGTTGACCTTTCGCAGGTCTTGCACGATCCTGTACTTTCCGCTCGGTTTCTGTAGTCCCATAATAGGTGAATTACAGGGGCTACCTCTGATCTCCTTCAGAATGCCTTTCTCAATGAAAGTCTCGATTACAGGTTTAATCCCTGCGATCGTTTCGGGCGACAGGTTGTATTGCGGTGTCCTGGGGAAATCAACATTCTGTTTCACCTCTATCCGCACCGGTTCAACCCCTCTAATCAGTCCTATTTCTTCGCCTGTGAAATCCCACACCTCAGACGACACCGTGTCTCTCAAATCCGGTGGAAGTTCCTCCACGGTCACCATTGGGTACAGATCTATGCATAGATGCTGATTTGCAACTTTAAAGTCAGCATCATCATCCTTCGTCTGAACCTCCACTCCCTGGGGTGTGCAATAAATCGTGCAATTCAACTTGCACAATAGGTCTCTTCCTAAAAGGCAAACTGGACTCGTATCACACACCACAAACTGATGTTTGGTCTGGAAGGAACCTATCTTTACCGAGATCGGCTCTGTCAACGGGCTGTTTATTCTTTTATTTGCCACTCCAACAACCTGGATTGATTGTCCCGAGAGGGGTAGGTTAGGGACCACTGCTGATCTTACAGTAGACCGGGTAGCACCAGTGTCGACCAAAAGTGTAGCAGGATTTCCATTAATGTCTGCCTCCACAAAAGGTCCCCTCTGGTCTACCTCTAAGACCGCTCCAAGTGTGCAGTCTTCCTCCCCCTCAGGCACCGTCAGGATAAAGGGTCTAAGCTATACTCGTCATATCCTTCAAACAGGGGCATCTGTTGGTAAGTCCGTATTCCTTGCGGGATCCTCGGAGCCTGGGGAACCTGTGCTTGAGGATTGTATGTCCCCCCTTTCATCAACCTGGGCCTCGTCACAGTGTTAACTGCCTCCGGCGCAGGTGCCTGGACCCCCTCTACCTCCTCCTGCAATTGGTTAGCTGGGTTCAAGGGGCACTCGCGTTTCCAATGCCCGACCTGGCGACAAAGATGACACGCAGTGGTCTTCTTCAGTGTCGCCACATCCACCCCCGTCTTGGGATCTATTGGTTTTCCTTTTCCTTGTCCTTGTCCATTCTGATTCATCTGGAAATTTCCTTGCTTTCTTCCTAAGGTCCCTCCATTGGGCTGACCCTGTGCTGTCTGCATCTGAACGAGCATCAACTTGTCTTTTAACTTCCGATGTTTCGAGTCCACCTCATCACTACAGTACCTTGCATACCGCAAAATTTCATCTACCGGCTTGTTCTGCCAACAGATCAAATGGTGCTGTATCATGAGGCTGACTTCTGATCTCAGACCCAACACGAACTTTGAAACAAACTGTCCCATATCCTTGGGGTCTAATGTATCTAATCCACTATACTGTTTGAAAGCTTGCAAAAGCCTTTCGTAGTATTCATGCACCGTTTCTTTGGGTTCCTGCACAGTTCGGTCTATCTTAACCCAATCTATATCTTGGGGTGAAATCTTCAGTTTTAACCATGTAATCACTTGTTCAAATTTTTTCATAACGATGGGTGACGGACCATTCGTGACAGCATCCCTGTCAGGTTCAGAAGTCGGCCACTCGACCGCGACTTTACAAGCTGTCCACAAATCTCCCGGCACCACTATGTCAAACAAGGTGTTCAAATCAATCCACAATACTTTTGAAATTTTCACGAACCGCTCAACCTGCTTGTACCACTCTACCGGTTTCTCCCTCAGCCGAGGAAAATCATTTGTGAATGCAGCCAAATCACCTCTACTCCACGGCACATGCACGTACCCTCCATTCTGTACTTCCCGTAAAGGAAAGTTTCCAACACCTGTCGCCCCCCTCCCGGAGGCGGCGTCTCTCCCTCGGCTTTCTTTGCTATTTTCTTCTTTGACCACCTTTCTTCCCATTTGTCCAACATAATCCATATCCGCATCCCTACGATCAGATCTCTGGTATGCGTCCTTAACCCCGTAATTCTTTTCTCCTCCAGCTCCTGGTCACTGTATTGCAGCCTATGCGGTCCTTGCAACGTTTTTGTTTTATTCAAATCTACCTCATATCTCCTGGCTAATGCTGTCAAGTTTTCATGTGCTATCCTGGCTTTTCGAGTCACATCCTTTGCTACAAACAGCAGCTCATCTGGCCCATAAATCTCTATTCTTTCCAAAGGCAGGCTTCCACTAATCATTTCGTCTACCTCTGCTTTCAGTCTCACCACGTCCAGCAACCTTGCCTGTACTGCGCTCCTGAGTGTTTCTCGACAAGCTGCTCCCTCTCGCTCATCATAGTCACTATTCTGTCCTTGGGACCTATCCGCTTCTGCCATGCTTCTAGAGCTTGGTCTATCTTCTGAAACATTTTGTTCCCTATCTCCTGGCATCCTATCACTTTGATTTCTCACTGTTGGTGTCCACATCCTCAACGCTGACTTAGATTCGTGTAAAGACCTTGGTCTGACTGGTCTCTCATCCTCCTGTCTAAAAGAGGAGTCTGCAGTGGCTGGTAATGGCGTACTTGTTTCTAGTGGTCTTGGGAAATGTACCACTCGTACTCCGAACCCATTCCCATTCCCACTGGTTATTTCTTCTCCTCCCGTCTGTACGGAACTCCCTTCTCTCACTCGATCTGGGTCGTATACCGATACTATAGGACCGATGGTAACCGGTACAGTCAAGGAGTCTGGTAACCTGGTGTTCCCTACGGGAGGCTGTGTTATCAAAGATGTTGTCGCCCCTTCTGTTCCTGTGGAAATTCTTCCCATTACCCTCATGTTAGTCTGACCCTGCGTTTCACCCGATTCTATTGCCAACGTTGGTTTTCCCTCTGCCGAATCCGGATTAAATGGGGGTGGTCTCTCTGCTAGCAGCCTATCTATAAGACTGTCATCTGTATCACTGTCGTCTTCTTCGACTCTTGTTATTTTCCCATTTTGTATTAGCAGTGGGTATAACTTATCACCTTCAATCGTTTCCACCCTCCACCTTTTCTCCAGTGCATCCCACTTCGCATCTTGAAATGCCCTGATCGATTTCTTCACCCTTTCCTGACTCTTGTCTCTTTTTCTTTCATGCGCTGCTCTAATCCATGCATGTAGCGCTTCAAACTGTGTCGGTCTAGGCAGTGGTCGTAAAGAAGCCATTATACTTTTTAGCTGGTACAACACCTCTAACCTGAAAGTACCATAGCGTGGGAAAATCAATTCTTCCTCTCCAAATGTCATTTTGTGCCAATTTTCAAGCCAAATTATGGTATGCAATCCTACATTCGTAGCCATATAATGTGCTGGCGTATCCTCGGGAGGGGCTTCCTCTCCTCCCCGAACAACCACATGTCTATCTCCTCTACAGAGTTCTCGTAAAACTTTAAAACATTTCATGATGAATCAACTTTCTGTTCGCACTCAATATGTCAGCTTTACTTCCTGACTTTAATCCACCAATGCCAGCGCGGCTCACACCAACCGACCTATCACAGCGCGGCACTTGTCTGACGTCACTTTTCCTCCGCTCGCAGCAGTTCCCCTCCTTCCTAATTCACTCGTTCTCGTTCACTCTTGTCCCAATCATACTCCGAAGCAATGTCCGTCCTACCGAACAATTACCTTTCTGACTGTCAGTCTATCAATGACCGATCAGCCTCTCGATGATTGTTGACCTCAATCTGGCAACTGTCTGTCCGCAATACGACCGGACAATCACCTCTAACACAATCGATAATAACCTACGACCTGCGTTGGTTATTCACACACTATCTTCAGTGGGTTTGTCAACGACGTCTCATGACCCCCACAACCTCTGGTCAATGCTCTCAATTCTGGGTGTCTTCTACACCACAATATCAAATCTCTCGGTCCCGCTCACGGTCCGATCCTCAGTCACACAACTCTCATTCCAACTCCGCAAGACATCACACAACAATTAACACCGCAATCTATCAACCACCACTCTTTTCATACTCACTCTACCATGAACTGCTACTTCCGCCACACCGTCACTCTCCGTCAGTTTTCATTGACCGCCGACGTCCTTCTCCTACGATTCACTGGATCAGCATCACTCGGGCTCTATGGGGCAACTTAGTCTCCTTATCTTCATCTAGATCTCCCCTTACCATCAAAGGTAACCATCCTACTCTGCTACCAACTGATAACACCGATTCTTATCTACTCACCTATAAGAACCTTCTGGTCGCCAGGATCTTTTTACCTGTTGAATAGTGTAAAGGAGAGAATCTCATCTGGTTATATAACAATTTGTCCAGATTACCTGAAAGGACCACTGACTCCGAATTCAAATTTAGGAATTTATTATCGCCAAAAATAACTGAACATGTAAGCACCTCAACACGAGGTTAAAGAAATAAATGGGAACTAATACAAATAATAATCTACGCAGGAGTCTCATCCGACTCAGAATAAGGAGGACTGATAGTTCTAAAAGAATCAAACAAGCAATGATTGCTCCAATTTCTATGTTGCTCTTCATTTATCTAAATAAGCATAAATCAATCTCTGTCCCTACACTAACACTAAGTGACATCCCTGCTTAACGATTTTCCCAGCAAGAGTAAATAAAAGAAAAGGTGTCAGCTGTGAAGACTTCCTAAGAAGTGCAATCACTTAGTACCTATGCTCAGAAATTTAGATGCTCCTTCATCAGGACCCTCTCTGTCCTTCTCTCTGGTCTCCCCTACCTCATCTTCTGCCTCCTCCCTCGGGGCACTATTCCTAATACAAAATCCCAACACAATTGAACACGCCTTTGTCACGCCTCTTTGGCCAGGTCTTCTTTCTTGTATTTTTCCATCGAAACGGTTACTTCATCCTGGACGGTTGCGATGACCTTGAGTCCCAGGCACCTTCTCCGCTGAAAGTATCATCCCTAAATTCCATTGCACTCCCAGTTCCATGCCTCCCATCTCTCTAACTTTGTGAAACAAAGAGCCAGTCTTTTACTAACGAGGCATGTGTCCTTGCACCTGCAACAGAAGATACGTTCAACAAAAACCCTCTACTGTGCTAATTAAATCTACCGTTGGTTCCCAGAGAGCCTTTCCAAGAGAAACTTTTCCCTGCCTGCAAAATAAGCTAACATAAGAGCAAACCAGGCCTTTCCCTGTCGTATATGTAGTCAGGCCTTTACACATCTAAACACACAACTTAATTTCTTCTATAAGCATTAATTCATTACATTGCATATTCGAAAAATAAACTACGTGTGCAACTTAATATAGTACACGTTAACTATTGCAGCTGAATTACACATGGGCCGATTCACCCATGCATTATTTTTCACTTCATTCAATAAAGCATTACATTACATGATTATCGTAGCACAATTACACTACTGATTCACTTTAATACCTGTGAATTATCTACTCTTGGCTAAACATACATGAATATATCTGAATATATTGGATACATCTCCGGATATATGTGGGTGCGAACTACCAGTGATTATGATGCACCCCTACAAATTTACATGAACATGGCGCTCTATCAGGTTTTTCCTCTATTTTCTTCACACTATGAAGATTTTGTTGATGGTGATATTTTTACATGCGTGTAAAGCCATAAATCATTTACAACTGTGTTATTTGTGGATGAAAACGTCAAAGCATTAATACTAATAACGTGAATAGGGGTGTTCTGTCTCTTCTAATGTATACAATTAACATTACATTCTCGTTGCCCTTCACCTGCACAGTTCCCATGCATGTCTCATTGCCATTGGGAATCAAGTAATTATTGTTCGCATGTTTTCTTATCAAGTCAACCAGTTGATAAAACTCCACGTTTAGCCACTGGACACAGGAATATCCCACACTGGGGAGTACTCTGCCGGCAAGACGAGGGAGGGCCTTTGCTTATGGAGTTGAAACATTGGGGCAGAGCTTCTTCCAGATAACTGGCGGATTTGTGAAAATGTATCTAAATTTACAGTGATTAAAGTGCAAGGTGTCGGTAACCCCTTATTAAAATGTAAATTTCTTGTTTTTTCACTTTTCTAAATCTAGCCTGCGCTAATTCTTCACTGAACGGTTTACCGTTTCAATACTCTATTAGTAAACAATACTACGTTATTGTTGGCTTCTTTGACATCTTAAAACAAAGTCGAAGGCACCTAAACAAATCACTCTGCTAAGGAACTGACAGGTCGGTAGCCTGTGCCAGCTTTGGAGTGGTGGTTCTGGTGCCACCGCACTGGGGGCCAAGCAGGAGGGACGCCATTTGCGCTCAGGGTCGAAATAGCCTGTAAGGCAATCAGAGAGTGTTCTGACAAGTAAGTATGTGGAAGAGGGGTGTTGGCTGTTTTTGGGCCTTGGGCCTTGGTCTGCTGGTCCGGTTTTACTGTTAATTTCTCTGATAACAGAATAAACATTGCCTGCAGGAAGCTCAAACCCATGCAGTCTCCCAAAATTAAAAAAACACACTTGCACAGCGTGTCTTTACGGGTTCAAAACTGCTCCAGTGTGGAAACATGGGCCACTTTTTTTTAGCTTTCTAACTTTCTGGGGCATATTTACGTTCCCTGGCGCATCCCTGCATATCAGCAGGGATGCGCCAGGGAAAATGCGTCACGCAAGTTTACCCTTGCGCCACGTCCGATGCGCCGCATTTACAATGCGGCGCATGCGTGGCGCAGAGATAAGCAGATGCGTGACGCATCTGCGCGGCGGAAGGTTGGCGCAGTGCTGAAGTTGTGTCGCAAGCGTGACACAACTCCAGCACTGTTCCAACCTTCCTATCCCCTAACATGGTGCGTCAATCCTTACGCCTGCTTGAAGCAGGCGTAAGGATTGACGCACCAGCTTCGGAAAAGTGACTGCGTGAAATCTTGTAGATTTCACTACGTCACTTTGCTAAGGCGTTCCTGCGCCGGAACGCCCCCCCCAGACGCCGGTACGCCCACATGAAACCTGATGCAGGTTTCATGTGGCGCAGGGGTTTACTACGTGACGCATCTCCCTAGATGCGTCACGTCGTAAATATAGCGCAACACGGCGCATGGTTTTGCGTCGCCGCTGCGTCACATGCGTGACGCAACGGCGGCATAAAAGTGGCGCAAGGGGCTTGTAAATATGCCCCTCTAATTCTCTAATGGGGCCGCTTTTATTTTACTGCCCAGGCCTTTTTAAGGACCCTGACTGACCCTATTTGCGCTCTTGGAAGGACAGGTCAGGCATGACAGGTGAGATAAGAGCAGCCAGCAGAGACCTTTGCCTGTCCAGCAATTTTTAGAAGATAATAATAATGTCAAGATACATCTGTTGATAATGAGCTTTTGGAGTAATCTGGGGTTTGCCAAATCACAGCACTGACTCATTATAAAGTAGCACAGAGGTTTAATATGCCTGCTGCAAAGCATGACATGTAACATGCAGATCACTGATTTGTAGTGTAGGAAATTGGGCTATTAGTTGAGAGGAGTGGAAGCCCCACACAAATGATAAACACAGTTCTTGTCAGGGTGAACCACAAAAGTCACAAAATAAACATGCGCCTAACCCTGTGGTAGCAAGGCACAAAAGCAGTCTGGCTTAACTTAGAGGCAATGTTGGAAGTATTTCTGCAGCACTCAAAGAGTAATACAGTAAAAACACGCCCAAGAAAAACCCCAAACGAATTTAGAAAAATAAAGTTTATTTGAATGAATAAAATTACACAAAAATAATAAAAATCAAAACAATATAACTGGAGATGTGAGTTTTAAAAGTTTTAGGTGAAAATAGCACCAAAAAGCACAAAGCGCCACTCGCGGTCATCGGGTCACCCCGGACAGGAGTAAAGTCACTACTTCAGGCCAAACATGATGGAGCCCAGGTCAGCCAAAAGGGACCAGGTTCATCCCGCTGAACAGCTACCTTCTCAAGTCTGCGTGAAGAGCTACTGTTTGTTTTGGATTCGTGAAGTTCAATTTTGGTGAGAGGAACAGGTCGGGTCCTGTGGATGTTCGCTGCTGTAGTATGAAGAGCCAGCTGTTGCTGTAGCTACTTGTTGGCAGTCGACACAGGCTCTCACTTTGGTGTGAATTGCAGGCCCTGCTGAGACTCACATTGGACTCTCACTGTTGGTGTGAAGATCAGATACCACTGGAGCTTTGCATGGCGGTCATTTCAGGCGTTTTATTTCTCTGAGTAAAGAGGTCACTTTGCGGTCGCAAGGAACCCAAAATGTCTGTATTTTCACTTTGAGGTCAGGAGGAGTGCAGTCTGATGCGAGTCAAAGGATCCTCTTGAAGATCAGGACTCACTCCAGCAGACGCAGCTGCGGGGTTCTGGCAGGTCCAATTGGTGCTGGTGAGCTGGGCAGTTGCAGGGAGGTCTCTGACAGCGTGTTGTGTCCTCGTAGGTAGTCAGCCAAATGACACTTGAAGTCAGTTCTAGGGAGCCTGTGTTCAATGCAAGCAGGTCCACTTTTCCTTCTTCAGACAGCAGGGCAGTCCTTCATCTGAATCTTCCACAGGTCCAGGAATGCTCTAATGAGAGTTTCTGAAGGTGGCATTTTTGTACCTGGTGCCAACCTTTGTCTGCCCCCAAACTGGTTCTGGTCAGATCGTTCCCTTCTCCTGGGTTTGGCCCTAAATTGTCTAGAGTGACAAAGGCAAGGGCAGGCCTAGTGTCAGGTTCCTTTGTGCATTATGCAGGCAGGGTCCTTTTGACTGTAATCAGGACAGGGTGCAAGTCCTCTCCAGCCATCCTGTCAGGAAGACCCTCTTATTCTACACCTGGCCTTGTTTGTCTCTATGTCTGAAATCAATACACAAAATACCACAGGAGAGCCATTAACAGTCATTTGACCCTGGACACAGGCAAAAGTACACATTTGGTTCAGGGCAGAAAAATGCCACATTTCTAAAAGTCAAATTTCCATAATATAAACTTAAAACTTCCCTTTGCCATTGAAGAGGACTTTTAAGTACAATTCATTGTAGTAGAAACAGCATTTCCTTTCTCTATCTGGTCTCAAACTGAAGTTATCACATATTATTTGTAATAAGATAGCCCAGTGAGAAAAGGGTTAGGTCTGGCAAAAAGTTTATTTTGCCAGGTGAAAATGGCAGTTTACAATGGCATTACAGTCTGCAGTGGCTGGCTTGAGACATGTTTGACAGGGCTACTTTAGTAGATGGCACAATGAGTGCTGCTGCCCACTATTACCATCTATGTACACGGCCTGGGTACATGTAGTACCATTTACTAGGGACTTATAAGCAAATTAAATGTGCCAATTATGTGTAAGGCAATTTCAGTATGTTTTAGGGAGAGAAAGTACTTTGGGACAGCTTAGCAGTTAAAGTGAACAGAGTCGTAACATCAACAAAAACAAGTTCAGCAAAAATAGGGATGTGAAAGCATAAAGTCTGAGGGAATAACACGACAGAGGTGTCAGGTCTAATATGTAATTTATATAGGTAGCTCAGTGGGTTACTTCTAGTGTAACAGAGATCCTTTTTTTACTTGCACCTCGTGGGTTCCTCTCCTTCTAACATAGCAGAGTGAGCTATGTAACAACATCAAGGAGCTTCATGCAAAATGCAAGGCATTGGTTTAGAATCTCATTGGTTTCTTTCTCATTCTTTCATTATTATAAGGTTGCTAAAAAGGTTTCTTTTGAGTAGTAATGTATTCTTATTAAATACCAACCAAACACCAACCATTGTATTATGTATAAACCTGCATTTTTGTTTCTCCAGACCAAGCATTCTTAAGATATATTTTCTCCCAGCATGGATGATGTGCGACTCATAAATCATGATATTCTCATTGTCTACACTGAGTAACACACTTTTATAATTCATTGACTTTATGTAATATTTGTGTGTGTCATTTTCAGCGCTCTGATTCCCTACACTAGGAGAGAGGGGCTATGGAGAGAGATGGGGACACCATTGGAGGGTGGTAGTGACAAACTCCATTGAGAAGGAGGGCTAACAAAGATTGTCGCACCAGATGCCACCAATGTTAAAGTCAGCCCAATCTCTTTCCTGACCCATCAGTATAAATTAGCCAATGAATAGGGCAGTGAGACCCCTGTCTGTTTTCTTCCCCCTGAAGGCCCATTAGTTATCCACACAGTTCCAAAGCACCAAAAGAGATCCTCACAAAGGGACTCAATCCTTTTTTGCTTTCATCTTTCCCAACACTACAACTGTAGTCACTGGTAGGAAACCAGTGCAGCCATTACATAGCTCCCCTGTTTTTCGCTTGAAACACCAAACTAGATTAAAAAGCTGTGATCAGTTTGTTCAACGTATTTCATCAAGTCTTATCCCTTGACTAAAAACAAAACGTTGACAATTCTGTCAGTGAGTTCTATTTCAACTAGCTAAGCCCTGTTAGCACCCATCAAGGTCAACACATATGGGTGTTCTGTTAAAAAAAATGGTGTAACAAAGTTAATTTGTTTGATGCACATCACTTGTAGACATAAAAGATACTCAGAGTTTGTCCATCAGGGTATAAACCTTCCCTTTTCCCTGTAAAATAAAGGACACTTAACTGTGCTAGAAATACTTTTCTATATGACATTTATACTGTATACTTCCTCAGCTTTTCATATGGTGATTTTCATGAAATGTTCCTCGATTTAAAAGTGGACTAATCTGCCCCTAATCTGACCAAACATGAAATATCATCACAAATATTGAAAGTCTGTTTAGGTTGCTGGAGAATACCAAATTTGGTGGACTTTTTGGTATGTAAGTCATGCTATACCGTATGCTAGCTGTGCACTGAAAATTGAACTATTTCTGTTTATGAAAAACAGAAGTGTTACATAATGCCATGTCTTATGCTGCAGTATCAGTTTGCCATACAGTGTTAATTACCTGCCCAACCAATATATTTGACTTAACGGAAAATACTTCCACTACAAAAGCTGACATTTATGTTTGTGCAAACCAGGCAGCAAAGTCAATAGTATATGTTATATTACTGAATTTTTATCTAAATCTGTTCTTATTTCATGACCTAGAGGATGGTTTCCGTTAATTGTTTGATGCCAGAAAGCATTACTACAAACACTGTAACTATAACAGCAAATGTCGGCCATTTCTTATGTCATATAATTAGGTAACAGTTTAGAAATGCTATTGCTGGCCTCTGTTTAAATAAATCCTTTCCAGCGTCAGAAATCTCATCTTTAACGCCACATTCTTCATCTTCAAGAACATGGTGATAATAATATGACAACCTTAGATACTGATGATCAGAAGGTAGGTGGTCCACCTTTTAGTATAGTCCATCCATTTAAAGTTAAATAGGTGCCAGCTAACCAAAGCATTCTTAGAAAACCTTTTGGGGCTAATAAGGGGCTTCTTTTCCTATCTTGGAATGTCGCTGGCCTGAATTCTAAAATCCCTCTTCCTGATTGGAATTCTTTAATTGAGCTGTATGACATCTGTTTGTTCTAAGAAACCTGGAGAGTGGAATCTATTTTCAAACTTGGTTACTTGAATTATTTTATTCCTGCTATCCGTGGACTGGCTGGTCGGCCTTCTGGGTGTCTTACCTTCTGGGTTAGAATGGCTTTGGATTGTAAAATCCAATTGCTCAACACTGACTCCCCAGATATTCTGACATTTTCGCCTTGTGGCTGTTTGTTTGTTTGTAAATATTTTCTAGTTTAAAATAATTTTTTAAATAAATGTATTTATTATTTTATATTATATATTATTTGTAGTTTTTTTATATGTAATTAATACTATAATATTGTTTCTTTTTATATATTTAATATATTTGATGTTTCATTTCTAAATATTATTTATTTATTTTTATGATTTTTGATCATTTTTAATGTTTTTTATTTTTGTTTTAACTGTTTGAGTGTGAATAGTAATTTTTGTTTCTTCGCTATCCAACACTTTCCCTAATGTTGCACTCACTGGAGTGGGAATCGTTATTTTTACCTCTCTGCTATCCAGCACTTTCCCTACTGTTGCATTCACTGGAGTGGGAATAAAATATTTACCCCTCCGCTATCCAACAGTTATTCTACTGTTGCATTCAGTGAAGTGGGAATAGTAATTTTTACCCCTCCACTATCCAACTCTTTCCCTACTGTTGCACTCTTTGGAGTGGGAATAGTAATTTGTTCCCCTCCGCTATCCAACACTTTCCCTACTGTTGCTTTCACTGGAGTGGGAATAGTAATTTTTACCCCTCCTCTATCCAACACTTTCCCTACTGTTGCACTCTTTGGAGTGGGAATAGTAATTTTAACTCCTCCGCTATCCAACACTTTCCCTACTGTTGCATTCTTTGGAGTGGGAATAGTAATTTTTCCCCTCCGCTATCCAACACTTTCCCTATTGTTGCTCTCACTGGAGTGGGAATAGTAATTTTGACCCCTCTGCTATCCAACACTTTCCCTACTGTTGCACTCACTGGAGTTGGAATAGTAAATTTAATTATTTTGCTATCCAACACTTTCCCTACTGTTGCACTGATTGTATTGGGAAATGTAAGTTTAAATATTTTTTAATAGTTTAATGTTTTAATTTATTATAGTATTTATTTTCTACTTCAAATTATTGATATATATATATTGTTTATTTTTATATAATTTTAAAGTTTTAAAATAAATTAAAGATAATAGTTTAGTAATTATTTAAAGTAAATATATATATATATATATTATTATGTTTGTGTGTTTATCTTTTTTTAATTAAGTGTATTTGTTATATTTTGTTAAAATGTATATTAAATGTAATTTATTTTGTTAAAATTAATATTAATATTTAATATATATTATTGTATTTTATATATATATCTTAAAATCAATATTGTTTACATCTATATTTTTACATCAATATTTTTATTTGATATTTTTGTACTTACCTGTTTAGGAATGGGAGTCGATATTTTTGTAGTCTATTATTTTTTTTAAAAATATTTTGAACATCGATATTTATGTCATCGATATTCTATCAGTGAACTGTATTTGTTATATGCTTTTATGACTTGTATTGTCGAATAAAGCAGTAATTGGTTGGTAACAGTTCATCACCTAGCTACTTGTTGCCATTTCCCTTCGCCATACTTTCTTTGTGTGCTGAAAAAAAAAAATTTGGTCCAGACAAAGCGTTGTGAACTCCACATCATTGGCTTATTGCTGTCCGTTATGTCTTGTCTCGCTGTCAATTTCAAAGTTTAGCATTGTGATATGACTCCCTAAAATGCTGGCCAATTTTGTAATAAATTTGGCATGTTAATAAGTGATATTCAGATAATTTTTGTTTAGTGCTAGGGTAAATAATCAAGCACAGAACATGTGTACTACTGCAGCTTGTGTGCCATGTTTTCGGCCCAGGTAGTAACAAGATTTAAATCCAGCTCTTTGCTGTGGTGCATTGCCCACAAGGATAGTGTTCATGGATATATCAGAGACCCTAAGGAATGGTGCGGTGTACAACTTGTGATTGGTCCTGTGTCATTCGTGCATGAGTTAGTTTATCTTATTAGTGAGATCCCCATTGTAAAACAAAATATGGAAGCAGTAAGCTTTTATTTTGATCCCACAGGTCTTCTATTTGCACCTGATGGTTTATTTAATTTCATTGCCTTTGGATTAGACGTAAAAAAAACAGTGTCATTCCTTAATTTGCATCTCTTTATCTAATAAACCTTTTCTTATATTATTGTTATGTTACTGTTCTTACTGTTCTGGGCCTTTCCTAACTATGTTTTCTTTAGTCACTCTGCATGGGCCAATTGGTATGATAGAAACTGACCCAAATAAGGGTTCACTCTAAATACAAGGGCATGGAAACTCTGAAAAAGGAATAGTGAATCTCTAGCAATGTTTTTTTTTTGTATTATACATCTTCTCTTCCTAGGCTATTCAGATGCCAGATACATATTTAATTTTGACTTTCGGTTTTTGTGGATTTTAAGTTGAATCTTGTTCAATTAACCATCGATTGAAAGTCATTAAATCTTTCTCAAGCCTTGACCAGGTGACAAAAATATCATCAATATATTGTTTCCAAACAGAAAGAGGATCTCTTAAGGGTTTCATTCACTAAATTGAGACACCTCTTGAAAAATGTAGACGCACACCTTTTCTAGACTCAGTGGCACAAACAGAGAACCCATTGATGAGCTCTTAGTCTGGACATATATACTCTCCTCAAACTGGTAATATTTTTGTTTAACGTCAGTTTCAAGGACTCAATAGTAAAGCTAATAGGTGTTTAGTAAGGCCAGTCTATTTGGTGTAGAATCTCTTCTATCTTTGGTGGTTTCATCCTGAGAAACATTGGTTAACAGGGATTAAAGACTGAGAACAAACATGATTTGAGAGAAATTATCAGAATTAATTTATTTCAATCGCACTGATATTTCAGTAGCATTTTCAAGAAAGAAAGGAATTCTTCTTACCTCGGGTGGCAGAAAAAAGCCCCAAAAATGGTTTACGTACTGACTCTAACACTTATACTGTAAGATAGCCTTGAGAGAAACCTGCCCTGATGTATTTTTGGTAGATTTTAGAAAAAGTTGTTTGAAGGTTTTTAGTAATAATTTTTTTTTTCTTGTTTCTTAATCACCAATGATTCTAGAACAATACTTTTCTACTACCTTGTTAGATGTGCTTGCACCTGCTTTTATCACTTTTTGTATGTACTCGTATGTGAGTAACCAAATTTGAACAGAGATGTATCGAATTCGCATAATCTGATCTCATGTTTCAGACACAAAAAACACTGAAATTTACCAGTTACAATTTACTGAGCTAACAATAATTTGCTTCCCTGCCATGCCCTGCTTATGACCTCACATATCATATCACTCATGACATGTTTATTGACATCATTGTTGACATCACTCATGACATGCTGACTTTCAAACTTGTGTCTCGTTGATTGCCCACAAGAGGTTGGCCAGCTGTAAAAGCTTTGCTACAGGGTGAAAGCTGTACATAGTAGGTGCTTACTCACCTATGGGGCCTTGAGTGTCTAGAAAGAGTGGGCTCTAAATCTAAATTTGTGCATAGGAGTGAAGACTGTATGCACCAATTAGTTGCCCACCTAAGTGTGTTTGAGTGGCTACAATAAGTCAGCTATTTGCAAAGTGTTTGGTACAGAGTGAAGTCTGTGCATAGTAGAGTCTTTACCACCTATGGGTCATTGGGAGTGGAGTTGGAGTGGGCTCTCCATGAAGCAGTTCTGTTCAGGGCAAAAACAGTTTGCAATAGGTACTTTCCCACACAGGTGTGGTTGAGTGCCTGCGAGAGGTCAACATTTTGCAAAGAATTCAGTAGAGAGGAAGGGCTGTGTATGGTATAGGCTTGGCCAGCTACTGGGGCGTGGGTGTCTGAACAGAGTGGGATTTTCATGAAATGCTGCTCACAGGAAAAAAGATTGTCTGCAGCACAGGATTACCTACTTATGTCTGGTCGACTGCCCACATGAGTTTGGCTACCCACAGTATTTGGTATAGGAAAAAAACTCTGTGAGTTAGATGACCTTGGTTCACCTAATGTAGTTTGTGTGTGTGAATGGTAGTTTATGAAAAACATGATTATGCGCCATTTAGTACTTAATTTCATATCTGAAAAATTGTACTGGCTTATAAAATAATTTAAACAACAGAACGTTCGAAGACATCAGCAAAAATGTCATTAGTTATGTCGTCACTTATGTCATTTGAGATCTCACCAATGCTGATGAGATATGTGAGGTCATAAGTAGGTCATGGCAGGGTGAAAGTTATGGTTAGTTCAGTAAACTATAACTGGTGAAATTCAGTGTTTTTTGTTTTTAAAATGTGATGTTATTACTGAGATTTTCACCTATCTATAGCATCACTTAACCTTTATTTTTTCAGTGAATTTCTGTTTTAAAAAAAAATGTAATGTAACATCTTGTTACCATAGCAAATCTCTATGGGTGCAAAACTCCCAGCTAAAGGCTGTGTGTGGCATGGTGTTGGCCGCAGGGCTGTGCCTCAGGCCAGGCCCTGTGCCCAAACCCACGAGTGTTCAAGCCTTTGGGAGTCCCATTACACCACATGAGGCTCGCACTGTCTCTCTCTGGAGTCCCACAGGACTGAGAACAGTAAAAAGTGAGTTGCTGAAGAGCGAAACATGTTTCTGGGGCTAAGAAAAATTAAAAACTTGAATAAAATTATTAGTTATCAAGCTTTGCTGCAATGAAAGAACTAAACCTTTGCATGAATGGACCACATTGACCAGGATGCACTCTGAATGCTACTGAGTATGGTTTCACTTGAAACTCACAGATGAAGGCTACTGCGAGTGCCAAGATGAAGGTTGTTTTGCATAAATGTTTTCTTTGGGTCAATGGCTTGCATCAGAGGGGGATAACCCTTATAGTAACATGCTATTTGTTGGACAGTTAGAAGGCACTGGTCTTTGATCATTAGGCTGCAAACAATTGTTGTACTCAATGGCTGCTGGTCTCCACTGAAGAGCCCATGAACAACAAAACACCTGTGTGTGGGCTAAGAAAATTGAAATGCTTGAAATAAATGAATAGTTATCAATTCAATTCATTGTCTTTATTCGATCTTCCAGAGGCAGATCATAAAAGATACACACAATAAAAGATCATACTATATGAAACACACGTTTAAAAGCAATCACTGTTAAAAAGAAGAAATCATTTGCTAGTTTACATGTGATAAAATGACAATGCTTAAAATTTGATTCCAAAAGCATCAAATTGAATATAACAGTATAATGAATGAAGAAAGAACACAAGGATCAATATTCGCTTTACGGTGCGAAGCCAGCAGTTCTTCATAAAAAGGATACATGAACATTTTTATCAAAACAGCATGTTCCTTCTTTTAGCTAAATGCACTTAAAAAAACTAGCAACTGCGTAGCATACATTACAATCGTTAAGTTGCAGTAAGTAAAATAGGGCGGCTTTCACTTGGAAAATATGTGTCTGGGTAACAAAGGTAACAAAAACTTCCCTGTGGATGGCAAATAAAATTGACAGAAGAAGACAAAGTGTAATATGGTTTGGCTAGATTGCTCATCACATGGGCAAGTGCCAATGGAAGCTGAGGAGTACTGGCCTAAGGGGAAGCATATTAACCAGCGGAAGTATCCTAACCTAAATCTTGCCAACAAAGTCCTCTCGTACACGTTAGTCACCTATAATAAATACGGAGCGATCGTTGGCACCGTTTGGATGATACAATAATCTATGATTAAAGGTTTGGCTACTTCCGTTAATTACCTAGTAGCCTGTCTATGCTTACGGAAACTGTTGTGAACCCAGTATTTGTCCTTTTTTTGGATGGACTCTGAGTGCTCGGACAGGTGGGCACAATCAAGAGCTAGAAAACAATCTTTAATATATTTTAGCCATGGGATGGCTAAACCATGAGCACAGGATCAACAATCTCTGATGACTGCCCGATTAAGTTCGACTTCTTTATTGTACCAAATTGAGCACCAAAGAACCAAAGGGGCAGCATTGATGGTGCCTTGGACATACTCCTTACTTAGCTCCAGGTGCAGGGGAAAATGCGGGGTTGAGGGAGGAACGCCTAATAACCAGGGACAGAATTTATTGTCCTCCGTCTGCATCACATGAAGATCCCTGCATCCCCAGATACCCATTCCATACGTTAAAATTTGCAGGCATTTCTGGTTATATATCTCTAAAATCTGGGCAATAGGTTTTTTGCCAATAGACATGGCAAGCGAGGAAGTGGTACCTACAGCTTGAGTAAAGCGAGATATCCTATTTTTAATACAAGTTGACCAAGGATATCCATCATCAAACTCCAAGCCCAAGTAAGGAAAAGAGCTAACCCTGTCTAGTATTTTGCCATCAATATTTAAGGTATGGGATTTCATGTTTCTGGGACCACATACCATGGTAAATGTTTTCTTAAGGTTAGTCTCCAGGTCTCTCATGAAACTAACATAACTGAAAATATGTGTCTTGAGGCCACGGTCGTCCTTGCCAGAAGGACAGAACCGTCAGCATTTCAAAGCGCAGGCACAGCCCTTTTCTCCACATACAGAACGTCTGCCCCAACAGATACCAACCCAGCATCAACACCCATACTCTCTAAAATGGTCCACAGATTTTATCTGGATACATAGTCAAAAGCACTTTACAAATTTATAAACACCAAATGGGTAGAGACTCCCTTGGCATATTTGTATTTTGCACAATAAGATGGAGGTTGAGGCACTGTTCAATAGTCCCAAGCCCCTTTCTGAACCCATACTGACTTGGGGCAAGTATACTATTTTTATTAGTCCAGTCTAGTAGGTGATCCAAAACTACTCTCCCAATGATTTTAGCTGTGGAGTCTATAAGGGATATCAGGCAATAGCACATGGCATCGTGCCGATTTCCTTTTTTAAAAAGTGGGAACAATTATTGGTGTGCGCCACGACCTGGGCACACCCAGACTACAAACAGAGTTAAATACAGAAGTGAGTACAGGAGTCCTAAACCCTGGGTCCTCCCTAAATAGATCAAGCGGGACACCATCCGGTCCGGGAGCCTTCTTACACCTGCTATCTGCAATCGCTTTAAAAACCTCATCATCACTGAACTGAAGATTTGGGCACAATGGGACTAACGAATGAAGGGCATAGTCGGCCCTGCTTTCAATAGCATACATCCCAGAGAAATGCACCAGCCAGGCCTCAGCTGAAATATGAACTGTTAATTTATCTTGAGATATTAGCGGAGATTGAACAGACCGCATGGCTTTTCCAGAAGGATTGTAGGTCTTTTAGTTGACACGTTCTAACTATGGATTCCCATTTCTCCTCTTTAATTGCCAATTTCCTTCTCTTTACTGCTTGCTGATAAATCTGTCTACTGGCTATAATAGCCCTCTGGTCTCTGGGAGATTGCTTTAAGGCCCTGCGTAGGGATTCATTTGCCTCTCTACATCTTTATCAATCCATAATTTAGCATGGTGGCATGGCTGGGCAATGGGTCTAGATAGCATCTCTTTTATCCACAATAAAAAGTTAGTGAAATGATTTAGTATGTTGGCCGGATTGCGAGTTACTAGATTGGTGCTATTCACCAATGCCATACTGTTGCAGACTACCTGGGACATAATGTGCTTCAAGTTCGCTGTTCACCACACCACTCTGCGCCATGCATCCTTCCTGATTAAAACTTGGGGAGGCATTAGCTTAGAATTATGTTGTGCAGGGAGGTCATTAATTGCGCAGTAACGGGATTATGGTCGCTGTAAATCTGAGTGCGGACCTCGCTGTTTTTAATAATTGGAGACATACACCGGGAGGTAAAAATATAATCTATCCCAGCACCCCTCCCTGTAAAAGTTGGAATATAACAACCAGCATAGTTAGGGACCTTATTGGCCAGACCCCGTTTGGCCAGCAGGGAAAATAGGTCCCACCCCCTAGTGTCCATAACATTGCAATCAACTTCTCGAACAAATTGTTCAAAAGTTGATGATAGAGAGGGCAGGTGCCCTAATTTGGCATTGAAGTTGCCTGCCATCATCAAGTTAAGGGAACATTCAGCCCGAGCCTCTTTTTCCACAAGCGTGTCAATTACTGCAAACAGACCCTGCAAATTACAATCGCCCTTACTAGAGAAATTATTATTATAAAACGTCACCATGTGGATCTTATAGTTATCATTCCAGCTAAGACAAAAAACCTGCACCTCCCCCTGATCCAGAAGAAGACGAGAAATAACAACCAATATTTACTTTAAATCAAGCGGTCAACCCCCCTTTGGGTCGACCCACTGGAGATGGTACCGCTGGCAGACTAAAGCACGTAAATTCATCAAATGTTATCTCTTTCAGTTCCCAGGTTTCCTGCATAAAAACTATGTCATAATTTAAAATAAAGGATTGCCAGCCTTCAATTCAAATTTTGGTAGCTGGGCCTGCAACATTTAAGCTTAAAAAATGTATACATGCATGATCTACACCGCCTTCTACCATGGATGCTCTTGCTTCTTGCCCTTTAGGAGGATAATTCTGGGCTGGATTGGTAGACAATTGATCAAAAGGAGTTTTACTAAAAGGTTCACCTCCCTTTTCCGGAGCAACAACGCTCCTCGCTAAACCATCAGTCACTATCCTCCAGCTCAGCCAGGACTTTGAATCTATTTTTCAAGGGTACTATCAGTTGAAAAAGGAGGTCTGGAGAGGACACACTTTGAGGCAATTCTCCCGCCAGTATTACAGGGTGGAATAGCAAGATGCTTGTAGAAAAAACCAAGTGGTACTATCTTAACAAGACTATTTTTGACCATTCCTGCCCTTGCTTGACACAGTATTTCCTTTACAACCATGGGATTGCGGAAATTAACTACAATATCATCACCATTGTACCCTTTTCCTATCCCGCCAATCCCCCCTACATGTCTTCCCAACAGAATCTCTTTAGATATGTCCCATTGGCCACTCAAGTTAGCATTCAGCCAATGTATAGTTTTGTTCATGAGGCCCCTTGTAGTTTCCATACTACCAGCTAGGAGACTGGGGACATTCGCCAGGACAATAACATAGGGAGCAGACGTGGGAGGTAGATTGATCACAGGAAGGGAAATCAAGCTGGAATCACTTATTTCTAGTTGCTTAGCGGCTTGTTTATCCATTATGGTATACACTTCATCGCTCCGAACAGCATTATTTAAAACTGGACCAATGCCTGGTGCGGAGGCTTAATTGTCAGCAACCCCTCCACCCCCATAATTAGAGAGCTGGTTTTGGGGGGGATAAGGGTGCTCTGGATCTCCTGAGAGCAAGGAATTACCCAGGGGGCAGATGGCTTTACTAGTTTAGCTTCAATTTGTACCAGGCGATCGATGATGGGATGCAATTTAGAATCCAATAGGTTGCCTATACAACTACTCAGTTGATTCCAGGTAATTTCAGCAGCAGCGGATGTTGGCGCTGACTCGTCCTTATTACAGGACCTATTGTGGAGTGCCATTTTGCCCTTTGCTGCAGGATATTTGTTTATCGAAGATTTAATGATTTTCCTCCTACGCTTGGTTTCTGGACCACTCTCTGAGTCAGAGTCACAAGGTAGGTCACCGCCCACCATACAAATAGGGCTTTGCTCAATTGCCTGTCCTATTACTAGTAAGTGCGGCACATCCTCTTGACTGGCCGTCATAACGTTGGTAATTTTACCTTTCTCCCCTGGATGGACATAGCCAATTGAGCCAGCAGATGGACTTAAAACCGGGGCGCTAGATGAACTCAACAGAGGGGGCTCAAAAGGGCCGTGGTGGTTAGCCTCAATAGAGGGTACTGCTAGAGCATGTTCCTCCGAGGTGAGTGAACGACATCGCTCCACCAATCTAATTTCATTTTTTACCATATCCACGGCCCAGATTAAGTAGTTGTCAATTGTAGAGCAAGTGCGAGGTGGTGGTAGCCCACTAGGGGCCCCAGAAATTCCCTTCCTATTTCCCATACTCAAGCACTGCATTAAAACAAATCAGTGTAAAAGGCACAACAGGACTCCTCAGGACTAAAAAGGGATAGAGAACAAAAAAGTAAACACACAGTACCTCTGGTGGAAGATTTATCCTTATGTGCCCTTATCCTTGCCCCAATCACTCCAGAGGAAGGTCTCAAGGTGGTGGCCCAGCCCAGCCTCTTCCGAGCTATGGCAGCCCCTTTCAAATTGATGGCTCCCGGAGTCAGTCATCAGCAGTGTTGCGCTGCGGCCCCTCCTCCGGCCGAGAATAGCAAAGAGCTGGCAGTGCAGTAGGTATCCCGCACTGCGGGACGCCCCTTTCAAATGTATGATTCCCTGAGCCAGTCGTCAGCAGCGTTGCATTGCGGCCCCTCCTCCGGCCGAGAATAGCAAAGAGCTGGTGGTGCGGTGGGTATCCCGCACTGCGGGACCCCCTTTCAAATATATTTCCCATACTCAAGCACTGCATTAAAACAAATCAGTGTAAAAGGCACAACAGGACTCCTCAGGACTAAAAATGGATAGAGAACAAAGAAGGAAACACACAGTACCTCTGGTGGAAGATGTATCCTTATGTGCCCTTATCCTTGCCCCAATCACTCCAGAGGCAGGTCTCAAGGGGGTGGCCCAGCCCAGCCTCTTCCGGGCTATGGCAGCCCCTTTCACATTTATGGCTCCCGGCGTCAGTCGTCAGCAGTGTTGCGCTGCGGCCCCTCCTCCGGCCGAGAATAGCAAAGAGCTGGCAGTGCTGTAGGTATCCCGCACCTCGGGACGCCCCTTTCAAATTTATTATTCCCTGAGCCAGTTGTCAGCAGCGTTACGTTGCGGCCCCTCCTCCTGCCGAGAATAGCAAAGAGCTGGCAGTGCGGTGGGTATGCTGCTTTCAAATATATGGCTCCAGGCGCCAGTCATCAGCAGCGTCGCATTGCGGCCCCTCCTCCGGCCAAAAACAGCAAAGACCTGGCGGTGCGGTGGGTATGAACAGTTATCAAGCTTTGCTCCACTGGATGAACTGCAACTTTTCAAAGATGGTCCACATTGACCAGAATGCACTAGGAGGTCTATTGAGTATGATTTCACTTGAACTCACAGCTGAATGCTATCGATAAATATGTATGTATGTCTGAGTGTGTGTGTGTATCACCAGTAGGAAGTTATAGTTAGGACCTAGTTTCCATAGGAAAAGCATTTTTTTTTTTTGCTAATAACTTTGCCGCCATTCAAAGAATTTTCGCAAAGTTTTCAAAACTAGTTTACCACTCACTTCAGCTGCTGTCTGGAAAGTTTTGGGGTGGTTTGTCAAGTGGGGGCAGAGAAAAAGGGGGGTCATAAAATGCATTTTCACCTTGCAATTTACCTGAGGGATTTTAGACAGGACTACAGTCCAAACCGCTGAACAAATTACACCAAATTTGGCAGAAAGCTAGATTTTGGTCCAGAAAGAGTGCTTTTTTGTAATGTGGTGCAAATTTGTTCAGCAGTTTTGGAGTTTTTAAAGAAAAAAGAGTTATGAATATCTAGAGGTGTAGATCCCGGTGGGTCAGGGGTCCAAAGCACCAACAGCAATGCTGTGATTTGTTGGAAGCAACCTGAGAGAAAAGTTGCGGCCGCCCTTTTGTCAATTGGGACACAGCTCCAGGTAGGGGGAAAATAAAGTATAAATATGATATAAGGGGTTAGGATAGAGGTATCCTGACCCCCTGGAGGGGCCTGTGAGAGAGCTTGCACGGTCAAGGAATTGTCCAAAAATGTTTTTCTTTGGGCACATGAGGGTCTGTGGATCCATTGCAGTGGTTAGCGTGAACCCCCATGTGAATTCATGATGGATCAATAGAGGTAGATCCCAATTAAACAAAAAAAATACACACACTCTCAGACTGACACACTTAGACATCCATACAGCCTCCCACATACCCAGAGATCCAGAACACTACTCACATAACCACTAACACACCCATATAGCTACACACACCCACTCACACACCCACATAACCGCTCATACACCCACTCACACACCTGAACAGCCACTCACACACCCACTCAGAGACACAGTAAACCATTCACACACCCACTCATAGACCCACACAGCAAGTCACACACATACTCACATACCCACTCACATGTCTACTTACACACCCACAAAACCACTCACACACCCATATAGATATTCATAAATCCACATAGAGACCCAGAAAACCAATTGCACACCCACTTATACCACCTACACACTCATACAGCCACTCACACACCCACTCACAGACCCAGGGAACCACTCACACACCCACTAACAGACCTGCAGAGGCACTCACAGACCCACTCACACACCCACATACACTTCCATACCACTGCTCACATACCCACACCCAACCCCACACAGCCACTCACATACCCACTAACAGACCCACACAGTCACTCACACACACACTGACACACCCACCACACACTGACACATCCATGTACACACCTACACAGCCACTCACACACCCAATTAGACACCCAGGTTACAGGGATGTTATATTTAGAAAATAGCATTAAAAATTTAGAAATTCACTGAAAAAGCCAAATTTTACAGGGACGCTATAGTTAGGAAGTAGAATTGAAAAAACCTTAGAAATTCACTAAAACAAACAATGTTTACAGGGCTGTTATAGTTAGGTTCAGATTTGACACACATAAAAACCATAGAAATGCTGCATTTATAGTTATAGTTATCTCAAGCAACTATAAGCCTTTTAGGAAACCTGGTTGATTAAAGCCTCATCTTTTTTAGATGGCTATGGCCACTTTTTTGCCCAGCAATACCATCTCCCCCAGGGCCAGCCAAGATGAGGCTGTGTATTTTAATATCCTTATCCTATAACTGTGCCATGGCAGAGGTCAAGACTAACTGCCCATACCTAGGAACAGTATTGTTTAATTTTAGGGACAAATCAAGTCTGCTGATTATAAATATTTACAACCCTAATGGTTATATTTCTAACTCTAAAGTTATATCTTCGTTCGGCATGTTCATTGAGAAGCACCGGACTTCCTTGGCTCCAGGCATAATCCCCACCTCATTCTTCCTGATCATGGTTCTGGGTGACTTTAATATCCACTCCTGCTCAGTAACTTGTTCAATGCTCCAGGACCCTGCTCCTGGCGATGTTTTTAATTTCATCCACTTTGAGCACTCCACCCAAGGGGACCTGGCAAACCTATTACTTCAATCACTGAACTTGGTAATACCAGGCAGATATCTCCCACTTATGTGGGAAGAGGGTAAGAATTGATTGTGGACTATATATTACTGCCCCTGCTCCTTCTTCACTCTTTAGTTGGCTATCAGACTAAATGGTCAGGCTGGAGTGACCACAGCCCTTTGGTGCTAACACTTAAATTTCAGTGCTTAAGACCATCACCTTTGGTTCTTTCTTCCATGCAATTGATCCCCTCAGACCAGGGAAGATGCCTAAAGTGGACTGCAGTGATGCCCGATGAGGTTTGTGACAATTTGCACAGGGAGAAGAGTTCTGAGCTAGAATGCTGGCATAACCCCAATTCCGCCCCTATTGATGTTTTATCTGCTTTTTCTGATTTATGTGCAGGCGTGAGATTTGCTCTCACTGCACCCAGTCAAAGGTCTATTGCTGTTATTAGTGCTCAGTGGTTTGATGAGGCCTATTCGAAGGCTCATCGGGCTGTCATGGTGGCCCTTAATACTCACCAAGGAAAAGAGGGGATATCAAACACCTCTGTGCTATTTATAAGATGACCACAAAGTAGAGAAAGGAGTCCCTTAAAGATGAAGTATGGGAACAGCTACTGAGAATGATTAACCTTAATGACACTGCAACTTTTTGGAAAGTCCTTAACCACCCTTTTTTTGTTGCTCCATCCTTGTCCTCAGTAATTTGCGAAGAGAAATGGTATGACCATTTGACTCAAATCTATTATTTCAAGGGAAGGTTCAAACTGGCAATTTTTAATATTAGTGAGGGAGATCTCGGCGGCCCCAATCTTTCTTTTTCAGTCGAGAAGGTCGCCTATGTCATCAAGTGCTTAGCCGCCAACAAGGCCCCGGGACCTGATGGTGTGCCAGCAGACCGCTTCAGGTGTGATGTTGTTATCAGGGCCCCTTTTTTGTCTAACACCTTAAATGCTGCAGTGTTGACAGGCCCTCCTAGCTTTTAGTCACCACGATTATTATCCCAATATTTAAAAAAGGAGATAAGGCTGATCCTAGATGCTACAGGCCCATTTCGATGATCTATAGTTCTGTCAAGGTTTTGGACCAGGTGCTTCTGGAGAGGTTATCCCAGTGGGCCGGGGAGGGTAAGATCATAGCAGACTCAAATTTTGGGTTCAGGCCTGGTCTGAGTATCATTGACCATGGCCTGAAACTGCATTTATGAATTCAGAAGTACACCATAGCCAAGAAGGGCACCCTCTTCTTGGGATTCATGGATCTCACATCCACATTTGACCGGATGAACGGCTCTAAACTTTGGGCAATGTTGATGTCTATTGGTGTTTTTTCCAGCATTGTTATTTTTCTAAGCAGTCATTCATCAGGATATATCTGCCTCAATTGGATTCAGGTTGGATGGTTCATCTTGTACCAATCATTTCTCCATTACTCGAGGTGTCAGGAAGGGGTGTATCCTGGCCCCTTTTTTATTAACCATCTAAGTGATTGGCCTGCAGGTGGTGTTGCAGGGTAAACAATGTGATGCCCCTGGTGCTGGAGCCTGATCATTACCAGTCCTATTATATGCACACAATACCGTCCTTATGTCAAGGACGGCATTAGGGCTCCAACTGCTTCTTGACACCGTCACTGTTTCTATGGCTGGTCTTGACCTATGAATAACTAAACACAAAATCCTTGATCCTGGTTACAAGAGAGAAATCATCCAAACCAAAAGCCCATATCTGTAATAATATCAAGATTAGTCATGTTCACACCTTTATTTATCTAAATATTCTCCTTGATGTTAGGAAAACCCGGTGACCTTTACTTTTTTTCTAAATGACTTATGTTAGAATGTTCATGTGGGTCAGTTATGGACTTTAGTGCTAAGGTTGGTAGGAAGCCACTAAAGCCTTCACTCCACATTTATAAAGACAAATGTGTCTTGGCTACCTGCTATGGTAGGGATATGTGGTGTTATCAGGACTGTAGTGCCATTCAGTTTGAAGAAAATACATTTTCCAGGCACCTTTTGGCTGTCCGACTACCCACCCCAACCTACGCTGCTCATTAAGAACTTGGCCTCTAATATATCATTAATACCATAAAACAGAGACCCCTTTTGCACTGGATTTCTGTTTGGTATGAAAACGAGCCAATATTGAATATACTGATAATTAGGGATTGTCTTTCCCTTGATAATTTGTGTGCGATTCCCTGGCAGAAATATATAAAGCACAAGCTTGTTCTTTTGTTCTGAAAGCATTGTCAAAGCTTATTACACTTGAGTAAAACCAAATTTCCTGAGGCGCAGTATGGATAACCGAGATTCGACTGAACTATAGAAACCATTTGTCCATGCTAATTGTTTGGTAAAAACCGTCCTATCAATCGAACCTTACATGACCATGGCCAACAATGTGTACCACCGTCAGCTTCTCACCAAGTTTAGGCTGAACCTCCTTTTGCCACTCATTAGTTTTTCAAAAGGCTGGGCCACACAGGGTACCCTTGGTCCCTGTGAGTGTGACAATTCATCAGCCCATACTGTGGCTTATTATGTATTGTTTTGCTCACTTTATTCTCGTCCAAGGAGGACATTAAAACCTGCAATGTTATTCCTCCTCATGCTGAGAGAAGTTAAAACTTGTGTGAACATGGGTTTTTCCTGAGCAGTATTGTTAAATTATGGGAGGTCTGGCCCTAGTCTAAATCTGATCTTTACTTGAGGCGGTCTCTATGACATCTCTGTATATGTTTGGTGCTGGTTTTCGTCATCATATTTGGCTGGTCATGCTAATTTGTTACTTTGGGCTTTGGATGTATACTATTGTTCATCTTAAGATTATGAACCTTGTCCCCTTCCCCTTTCCCCATAAAGCGGCTTGTTTTTAATTGATGATAATTGCAGATAACCTAGCCTCGAGAGACAAATCTGTCCATCAGGCAATCTGAATGTTGATTAATGTCTCTATTTTTTGCACAGGGCTATATATCTCGTCTTCTCTTTTAGAATTTGATGTGTATTATTTTAAGCTAAGCGAGATGTTATGATTGTTTTGTCTGATTTTATATATCTTTTATGGTTAGAACTGTTTTAACCCAATAAAGAATGTAATTACTTACATAACTCACAAAATCTTCTATGACATCATTGATAATATCACTGCAACATTTTCAGTATAATAATGGATGAGAAAACTTTGCACGGCGGGGTCATGAGTTATAGTTACCTTGGGGCACGAGTTATAATTACTTGAGATAACTATAACTACTGAATTTTCTATATGGTTTTGTGTTTTTAAATCTAAACCTAACTATAACATCCCTGCAACCATGGGTTTATAGTGAATATAGATATGTGAATGTGTGTGTGTGTGTGTATGTGTGTGTATATGTGTATGTATATATATATATATATATATATATATATATATATATATATATATATATTTATATATATATATATATATATACATATTCACTGAAAAAAAGAAAGGTTACAGAGACGTTATAGTTAAGAAATTGAATTAAAGAAATCCTTAGAAATTCACTGAAAAAACAAAGGTATAAGGGCGTTATAGTTAGGCTCAGATTTCACTCATAAAAAAACAGAGAAATTCAGCAGTTATAGTTACAGGAGCTAACTATAACTTACGCCCCGTGCAATGCGTGGGTGTATGGGTGACTAAGCAGATACATAAGTGTCTGTATGGGTGAGTGAGAGGGTATATGAGTAGCTGCATGGGTGCATGAATGGGTATGTACGTAAGCATATGGGTGAGTCCCTTGCATCCCCTTCTATTTTTATGGTATGCCCCAGGACCTGGCCGACACCGGGGGTTATTTTAAAGCAAGCGCAGGAGCGAATTTACGAATATCGTGAATTCATAGCAGTTTGTTTTGAATGCTTTTAAGCTGTGGCAGGGTCCCAGGGCGACCCCAAGACCAAGACTTGAAGGTCAGGTTATTTTTTTAATTTTTTGGGGGACTTGGCTGAAATGGTTGAAATTTTGGCAGCCAATCAGAGCTCTGCATTTCTTGCACAAGCTCGTTATTTTTTGAGAACTCGTTGCGGCCACCGATATCACTAACTTTATTCTTTTAAATTGCTCAACAATTACTGAACAGATTTATACCAAATGACACAAAGCACAATCTGCGTACCCAAATCTACCTTTCTGTCAAATTTGGTGTAATTTCATCCAGCGGTTCGGGCTGTAGACATGTTCAAAGGTCCTATGGGAATTAACATGGGAAAACACACTTTTTTGGCTGCCCCTTTTTCTTGGCCTCAGCTTGATGGAGCACCCCAACATTTTTCATGCACTACAAGAATCACCGGAACAGATTTTGGGGAAAATTCCATGAAGATTCATCAAATGGTGCCAAAGATATAGGCAACTAAAAAAATGCTTTTCCTATGGAAACATGATCGTACTGTAACTACCTACTGGTGACTGCCAATTTTTTGTTTTTGCTGTACCCTATTTGATAAAAAATACAAAAAAGTAAAAAAAATCGAAATCAAACAAAAATCCAGTTGTTAAAAAATGTAAAAATATAAAAAAGCTCTTTTCAGAGCTAGCCTATACTGATATTATGTATGTTGTTTCTACTGTTACCCTTTTTATCCTTCCTGATGACTCATGTGAGACACTCACAAGAGCCACGGTGCTCTCATACATAGTGTGGTTAACTCTCACGGGCCTCTAGCGAGAGCCAGATGCACAGTCTTCCACGTTCACTGCGAGGGGGTGGTTTTTGCTGCTTTACATTTGTGAGCCTCTTGAGAGCACATGCTTCTATAATGGAGTTGTATGAACTTACAGGGGTAGGCCCTTAATCAGTAAGGCTAGGCTCTATTCAAACTCAAAAAGCCTCACAAATGCCAGTGCTGATACCGCTTCACATGTTCATTAAAATCCGTGATCATACAACTCAATTCTTATGATCACCATTTATTTACTAATTTTTGTCAATCCCCAAAACTTTTTTGGTATAACATTCTCATTTTTAGAAAAAATACAAACAGTTTTACTATTTTTTCTTATACAAAACAAACATAATCAACACACAAAAAAAGTGCTGACAGTCCCACTAGTGAACCACTGGATTACTGAAAAACATTCAGAAATAGATCTTGTTGGACTGTGTTATCATCAGTTGGTCTTGATCATCGTGGCGGGGACGCAGAAAGGTGACTGGTTCAAAGAGAGGCCTATTTATCTGTCAAATCTAACACAGCAATGGATGGTTTAAATGAAATGATGGAGATCCAGAATTTATAATTCCAGTAAAAAGTTCCAGCTTCCTAAATTCATGTAGTAAACCCAACCCCATGTCACATGTGACCACTGACAAAGCGCCTTTCTTTATTTTAGGAATTTATGATGTACAACCACAAACAAACTACGATTCCCAGAATGCCACACATATAAACATCACTAAAGACAGAGGTGATCAACCACGAATCCCAGACAACAGTACATTTACATTTATGTGGGAGTGCTCATTTAATTGGAGTCACAGATTTTGTGACCACTGACAAAGCGTCTTTCTTGATTTCTTGATTCCAGGAACATAAGATACATATACTCCAACAAACTATCTTTCCCAGAATGCCATGCGCAGAAATCATGAATGGCAGTTGCGACCAACTACGAAACCCAGATAACAATAAATTTCAATCTGTTGGGGTACCTGCTCAGTTGGAGTGACATTGAGCAAAACTATTTTTAATAACAACTAAATATTTTGTATACGTTTGCATTTTGGGAATGGAGAGGACCAAAAGCACCACTTCTAAGAAATTGCCCAATAAGAACAACCACACCTTGTCAGTGGAACAGTAAGCAATGGAGAGGTGAATAACAGACATAGGATGAAGGACATGATGGAGAGGCTAAATCCTGAAAAAGGTATGCTACACTCTTGAGCAGCATATATATATTTTGATTGAGCCAAACATATTTGGGCTATATGTCGAGCATGTTTTAACACTGAGAACATATCACCGCCGAAGCTAAATAATGGACAAATCGGCACAATGCTTCTATATGGATAGGTTCACCTATTCGTTCAATGTTTGTAAAAGATGTCTTTAAAAAAAGACTGTAAGAATGATTTACTTCAGCCACATGTCGACCATTTTTTAACACTGGGAATGCTTCCCCGCCGAAGCTCACTAATAGGGCAAATGGCATAATGCTTCGATATGGGCATGTTTACCAAAGTGCTGAATGGTTTAGAAAGATGTGCATTTATGTGGGCTGCAAGAGAGAATTTCTTTGGTCATACACCAAAAAATTCCGACAATACTGAATTAACGATGGTCTAGTTTATTGTCATAAACATTTCACACTAACGCGCTTGAGAGATTGTTTTGATTTAAGAAGGGAGTGTTAGTTTTGGGAATACATGCAGCGACCAAGGCGGTAAGATAGTCAGAGTGTTATTCTGATGGAGGATGTTGGTCTCTATACTGTTGTAGGTGCCCCATAAAGAACACGTTGGATTGGACTTCCGTCCTTTTAGTAGATGCTTGGATAGAAGCAAGGATTCGCATAAGATAAGTGAGTTGCTTTACAGTAAAGAGTAGAGGTTCAGTTTGAAGATTCTTTTTGCAGCATACGTTTTTTCAATTTGGTCTTATTGATTTTGTTTAAGGTTGAATTATTGTTGACCATTGATTTAGGAGAACTATGCACAAGGTTAATACACGAATAAGACAAATTGGACAAATGAGGTAACACGATGTGTGGGTGTGAGGTGAAAGTGAGTTTTTTCACGATAAGGTGTGCAGAGTCTGTTAACATAGGTGTTGTTATTCATTCGTTTTCAGTGCTCTGGTGTTCTGAGTACAGAGGAGAACCCCAAAATAAGGATAAGGGTTCAAAACGCGTCAACTGTTTTCATCTACCAAACAAGTGCATTTCAAACTTAGGCACTACTGGATCTTAGAACCAACACAATCTTCAATTGTATTGGAGTTTATCCTCCCTGAGCTCCAAATGGGCACTGTTCAGTTTTGGCCCATTTAATAAGGAGCTATGAACTAAAGAGAAGATAGGGAGCTCCTGTGGCAGAGTAAAAATCACAACCTGGGCTAGAGAAAGATTTGTAATAAGAGTTCTTTCATGATTTTCTTTACGCTTTATTTGTACATATTTCACATTGGTGTTACATTAATTTGCACACCCCCATTTCTGTATAAGAACAAATAGCAAAGTTGTCTGTATTTTTCTAAAAATGAGAATGTTGTACCAAAAAGATTTTTGATTGACAAAAATGAGTAAATAAATGGTGATCATAAGAATTGGGTTGTATGATCACGGATTTGAATGAACGTGTGAAGTGATATCAGTACTGGCCTTTGTGAGGTTTTTTGAGTTTATAATAGAATTGGCATTTTCACTGAACATATCCTGTTGTAATATGTATAATATATTTAACAGCTGTTTGCTACCCATATTTTTATATGATCCTGTGAGCCTCCCAAGAGTGTGGGAGCAGTCAATCATCTGCCTTCAGCCATGTATTTCTCTGTGTCTCGCAAGAGTCTTGCGAGCTTGAGCATTTAGTGTATTTCTCATGGACAACAGGCCTCTATCCTTCAGTGTGGATAGTAGAGTATTTAAACACAGAAGCCTGTGCACTGACACCTTTCTCAATTAACAATTTTCTCCACTGCCCCCTACGTTTTTTTCACGATCTTGCTCTACTTTTTTTTTTTAAATCGCAGAATGTACACTCTCCTTCATTACAGTACTAACAACTTTTACGTCCTTTTCCTAGGACCTTAGGAAAAAGTGACCACTCCAATTCCAGCTTTCCACAGTATGGCAGCAGAATATAGTAGGGAGTGACGAGCGACTGGGCTCTTCAAAAACACTTCACCACAGGATAACCACTCTAGTTAGTAGGGTAAAATAGGGATTTGCCATTCCACTGAGACTTCTCCCCAGGAAAATAATTATGTGAAATACAGTGTGGAGAAGGTGCTGGCCTCAACACTAAGAACTCTCTCTTGGATGAAGGGTGTGTGTACTAGGATGAAGGAAGAAACTGGCCTCTACACTGAGACCTCTCTCAGATTACAGGTGTGCGTAGAAGGGTGTGGGGTGGTTCTGGCCTCTCCACTGAGACCTCTGTTTTTGATGAAGTGTGCCTATTGTAGGGGGTGGGGAGGGACTGTTCCCTATCCATAGAGCTCTCTCTTAAATTATGGGTATGCATAGTAGGGTGTTGGGTGGGACTGGCCTCTCTGCTGAGACATCTCTGTTGAATGACAGATCTACAACTAGGGTGTGGGGAAGAAATGAGCTATATTCTGAGAAGTTTCTTTTGGATGACAACCATCTAGACTAAGTTAAAGAGAGACTGCTGGGTCAGCTCAGACATCCCCCCAGAGTAACACACGTGCAAAAAAGGCTGTGGGTAGAGACTGCTCTATCTGCTAATAACTCTGTATAAAACGGAGTATACTCTCTGTTGACAACTATGTCTTGGACAACCAGTTTGCATATTTGAATGTAATGACACACTCACTTCTCTCTCAGACATTTCCTTATGGTGAGAGGCATGTATGGTAAGGTGTACAGAGAGAGATCTCTGTGCTGAAACCTCTTTCCAGAGTGACAAGCATTTATACTAAGATATGCAAAATATCTGCCCTCTCCAGTAGCTGACAGCAGTGCGTAGTACACTATGAGAATGCATTCACCTCAGTTGCAAAACCTGTCTCTTGTATACAAAATCTTTATACTACAGTGGGAAAAAGCATTGATCTCGCTATAGTAGCTTAACTATACATATATATGCATCAGAACAGTTACAGTTCTTGAAGAGGGAACTGCCACTTTAAATCAAAATTGCAATACTGTAATAATAATATTGAAATCTTTAAAAGGGATTAAGGAAAGAAATCTGTAGTAACAAAAAAAATTAACAACATTACAAGCAACAACTACATTTAAAAGAAGAACTTTGTCAATTTTGTACACTTTCTGTTCCCTCCAATCACTAGGCACCAACATCTCCTCACCTTTTGCTTCATTTGCCTACTGGAATTTGATGTACATAGACCTGTTTTTCCTTTGTTTCAGCCACCTTAGTCTGCCTTATCTGCTTTAATAGTCTTTTTCTGGCAGGCAAGGTGTCAAAGAGTCCCTTAAAAAAAAAAATTGCAAAAGAAGTTCAGCTGGCAGATTAGAAACAACCAGGGTGTTACACCATTACAGGAATTTACACCTGCTCATGCATATAACAACCCTCCTTTTCTAAATAAAGCACTTTATTGCTGTTTAAGTATGCAGATCATTTTGTCATCAAAAACAAGGAGAGCTACACACAGCAAGCTTTTCCAAGTGTACAAATGTCAATGTAGGCAGGAACAAAAATATCAGTTGTGCAATAATTGTTTTCGCAGAGTTTCCACACAGTTACTGTTCCCTCTTTCTTTCAAAGTGAACAATTTTTGTTTTTCTCCTCCATATATTCAGTGACATGAACTTCTGTTTTTCAAAACTTCTGTTTTCGATTTTTAACCTAAAAAAAGAAGAAAAAAATGTACGTTGCATAATAATAAAAAATTGATAACAGTCATACATCATTATGTACTCTAAAGCTTCTTTACATTTTTAATCCACAATAACATAGTTATATGTACTGTACCACTAACTTCACATTCTTTTCTCTTTAAAAATTCAACACCCTCAACCAGTGCAGTTTTTCAACAATTAAATTATACCATGCATCCAAACTAGGCTCCATAACAGTTTATAAAGGAACACATTCCTCTAGACAAACCTTTCCTAATAGTAAGCCCAGTGTTTTACTCCAGAAATAGCAATATCTGCACTCAAACATCTCATAGGGTTAAATTATGTATACAGTAAGGTTCATAAAAACACTATGCCCTGGATTACCAGATTGCAGATTCTTTTTTTTTTTTAATTTCAGAAGCACTGCCTATTTTACTTACAACTACATACAAATTGAACATTTCATTTTTTAACACAACATACAATACTTGGTAATATCTCTCTACATTCTAAACTCTGCCTCTCAAAACCTATATTAAAAAACATGCACTTCTATAAACAGCTGCTGCCTCACTAAACATTGTATAGAATACGTTTACCAACAGTAATGCACTTACTGACACTTCTCAACAAAGTTTATAAAGTATATTTTTAATTTACTGAACTCAGAGCAGTTTCTTATTTGCAACTGAAGACACCAGTCTACCTCAGCTCCAAATTTAGTCACTTCTGTTGAACACAACTCCAACAGGCTTCCTTCTCCTCCAAATCACCAAGAACAATGTGCACTATCTCTGGTTCTGTACCCATCACATCACAGCATTTCTTCAACCATGTAATAAAATTGGTAACAATTGGTTGAGACTTGGCCCTTTATTTCTACTTCTCCCCATTACAAATTCGCAAGACTCTCACAGGATTGTAAAACACCTCGTGGCAGACTCAGTAATTATCCATCAGGGTCTTGCGCACATGTCCATGCAGCAAGCTTCAATCCCTGAAGCTTCTGGGCTACTCTTGCGAGAGTCTTGCGGGATCACAACAAAATTGTAGGGAAATAGTAGTATGTGGGATGGAATATCCTCTCCACTGAGACCTATTTCTTACATGACAGGTGTGTGTAGTACAATGAAGGAAGAGACTTGCCTCTCCACACAGACCTCTTTTTCAGATGGCAGCTGTGCATAGTAGTGTGTGTGGATAGACTAGCCTCTCTACTGAGAACCCTCTCTTGCATGCCAGTTGTCCGTAGTAGGATGTGTGTACGGACTGGCCCCTCTGCTAAGACCTTTCTCTTTGATTACAAGTATACCCTACTAGAGTTTGGGGAGAGACTGGCCCCTCCACTGACACCTCTCTCTTGCATTACAAGTATACATAGTGTAGTATGGGCAGAGATTGGCCTCTTCACTTAGAACTCTCTCTTACATCATAGTTGTGTATAGTAGAATGTAAGATTGGCCTGGTCTCTACAGTCAAACCTCTGTCTTCCATGATGGGTGTGCATACTAGAGTATGTGGAGGGAGTGAACTCTACAAATACACCTCTCTCTTGCATGATGGGTGAGTGTCGTAGAGTATAGAGAGTAACTGGCCTCTCCGCTGAGACTTCTGTCTTGGATGATGGGTGTGCATAGTAGGGTGTGTGGAGGGACTGGCCTCTCAGCTGAGACCTTTCTCTGTAATGATAGGTATAAAAGGAGATGGCAGTCCTGCCCCACACCCTACTATGCACACCTCTCTCTCAGATGACAGGTGTGTATCATAGGGTTTGTGGAGGGCCTGGCCTCTCTGCTGAGACCTCTCTCTTGTAATGATAGGTCTGCATATTAAGGTGTGAGGATGGACTCGGCTCTCCTTTCAGGCCAATAGCTCAGATGATGGGTGTGTGCAGTAGGGTGTTTGGTTGAGCTTTGACTCTATTCACAACTCTTCTCAAACCAATGAGCATAAATAGTAGAGTCTGATAAACACTGTATCCTGTAAGACTCCTTCATACAGTAACAAATGTGTATAGCAGAGTGTATTCAAACATCACCTACTCCTTCCTTCTTTACAGGATCCCGTGAGAGTCTCGTGAAATCGTAACATTAAAAAAATGCATTCCTAATAATAAAGTTTGTTGAGAACTCATCTACTCATTTTTACTATTCATGATCCCACGAGATTCTTGCGAGCTCATAAAAATTACTTAAAAACAATATACATTTATTATCTTCACAGTAGTTATCCCTTAGACACCTCCTTTAAATCTAGGGGCATAGCATGTCTTTCTGCTGCCCCCATTATATAGCTTTTTACTTCATATCCCAACACCTCCAATAATTTACAGTAAACAGTAACAGTGGTCATTTCATTTCTAACATTCCAACAGCTAGCCAATCAGAGCGCTCGTTCTCATGGGGCTTCCGGGAAACTCCCGCTCATGCAAGAGCGTGAAGGCTCATGGGAAAAACAGGCCTCTTGACCAATCACAAGGCTCCATTTTTGATTTCCCGCTCTTGCTGGAGGCTTGTGGGACTCTCGAAAGCCCAAATGCCAAAATATACAATTATTTTTCAACATTAATATCTCAAAAAGTACTGATGTCTACAAAAAGGAAGAAAATGTCAGCCCGGGTCTGGTTTCATTCATGAAGGGAAGGGGTTGAGTGCTCCCCCATCCCTGAGCAATTTATGGCCCAGGAAGCCCACCCCCAGGGCTGTTTTTAATAAGAAGAACGGGCACGAGTCCTCCTCCCCAGCCTTTCAAGGTCCTGGGGAGCCCCCCCTCCGGGACAGAAATTTTCCAAAAAAGGGGAGGGAGGCCACTTTGCCTAGCTTCCCAAGTCATTATAAGCCCAGGAAGCCCACCCCTGGATTCGAAATTCACATAAAAAGGGGAGGGGACCACATGGCTTCCACCAGCTGGGAGAAAACGTCTGTTCTGTTTCCCTGCCCGCACTGATGTGGGCATGAAAACAGATCAAGAGATTGCTCCTACCAGGAGAAAGCAGCATAAATAGCTGCTACCTCCAGGCGGGAGCAATGCCAACTCCCACACCATGCTGGGTTCTGGTTGGGGTCATGCAGCACCTCCACTTTTAATATATATAAATATTTACAGTCCTAGGGGATGGGATCAGCCCAGCTCTCCTACGCCGTGGTCCCCCGCACCAGAAAGACCAGATCGGGAGGCCGCTCCTTCTCCTTCCTCGCGGCCAAAGCATGGAACGTCCTTCCGCTCCACCTCAGACAGACAACATTGCTACCCATCTTCGCAAGAAACCTCAAAACATGGCTCTTCGACAGACCCCCTCCTTGATGGAATGGAACCTGCACCCCCCCACCCCTAGCACCTTGAGACCCTTACGGGTGAATAGTCGCGCTTTAACAAACCCCTAATTGATTGATTGATAGACCAGATATCTCACAGTGCCACCATAATCCCCTAACCTTACCAAGGAGCAAATAGTTTGTGGCAATCATTAAACATGACAACCCTTGACGTTTCCGGGATCGTGGAAAGAGTACAGTACTTTTAATTGTGCTCGCTTAGTCTCAGAGAGATACACAGAATAAATGTTGGGGACGTTTTCAATAAGGATTTATTGTACCAGAATCATTCTAGTATAAACCATGTTTGCTGCAACAATCATTAGACAGAAGCAAATGTAAAAGATTACAAGCACCAGCAGAGTAAATAGAAGGTGACAAAAATCAAGTGTACTCCTACTATGTGGACCCTACCAAAGTGTACCTAAGTGTACCTAGCATGTATGTGGGTGTAAAGCCAAGAATCCCCTAGGAAAGAGCCAACCCCATTAACTGATCGGAGAGAACGAAGGACCTTGACTTGGTAACGAGTTGGACACCCAGCAGGGGATGTCACACCACTGCATGCGGAAGCTTCAGCAGGCTGTAACCTCAGTGTCTTGTGTCAGCGATCAAAATGTTGTGAGTACGATTATGTAAATGAGCCTAAATCAATACTTGCAATTATGCAAAGTAGTTCTTTCACTCTAGGATGAAGATGACCATGACTTTTATACAGAGTATATTAATCCTGTTAAGTATGTCATGTGCAGGGGACTTTTCTAAGAATCCTCATGCATAATAAATGAGGTTAGTTTAAAAAACCAATCAACATTTATTCAGCATATAACTGGGTAAAAGGTCAGTGCTAGAACATCATGCAGAGCAAGGTAGGACAAATGTAGGTAATTTTGCCACTTAGGCCTAGATTGGGGTACATAACAGGGGGAACGTAGTGATTATGAACCATTCCCAATCAGAAGTGATGGGACAATTGAATAACATGGCCTGTTATAGGAGGGTGGGGTCTAATCCCAATCCAATCATCAAGTCTATTATAAAAGAAAGACTAACACACTGGCATGAAATATGTCTCTTGACAGATTTGGAATACAGATATCTCAAAATTGATCATCCAAGGTATCCTGCCTTCATATGCTCCACAAGATACACAAGGAAGCTGATTTTCCACCAGGTCACCCCATCATAGTGGGCATTGACCCTGCAGAGCGCATGTCTGGATTTGTTGATGTTTTTCTTCAACCCTTTGTCCCCAATTTACCATGCTATGATAGGGACACTTTGTACATCTTAAGTAAGTTTGAGGATGTACAGTGGGATAGGGATAAGATTATGTTTGTTACATTAGATGTGAGGAGTCTATATACTTGGAGCAAGAAGAACCTTGGGCTAAAGGCCTTGGACGTTGTTCTCCCTACTAGGTGGGCCAACCTTTATGAACATTCTGAAATGCTTAAAGAAATGTCACATTTAATTCTAAGCAACAACTACTTCCTTTATGAGGGACAGTGGTTCCAGCAACTTCAGGGAACTGCTATGGGTTTTAGGTTTGCCCCTTCTTGTGCATGCCTGGGCACAGTTGGCGTCCAAGTGGATGGAATATGTCCACTTTTGGGGGCGCTATATAGATGACATAATATTGATCTGGACAGGATCCCTCTCTCAGATGGAAGTTTATTGTGGGTATATGAATGACAATGACTGGAGTGTGAAGCTTACTATGAACCATCATGAGATAGAATCAATTTTTTAGACGTCACATTTTATATCATGGATTATAAGTTTCAAAGCGCACTGTATTGTAAACCCACTGCCTGCAATATCATCCTACTGGCCAGTAGTGCGCACCCAGCGAGCACTGTTAAGTCCATCCCCTTTGGTGAAATGCTACTCGTAAAAAGACACTGCAGTGAAGAAAATTAATGTGAGCATAATTTGAAACTTCTAATGGATAGGATTGTGCAGAGGGGGTAGCCTACAGTACAACTTAGAGATACACACAGTAGGGTAGCCAAATTAGAGAGAATACAATTATTATATAATAAAACAATAGATAAGAAGAACAGTCAGCTGGCTTTTACTACTACATATAATTCCTCAAGCCATCAAATTTGACGGGTACTAAACAAACATTGGGGTTTGTTGGCACAGGTTCCAGGCTTGGAATCTGTACTGAGCATTAAACCAAGTGTGACATATTGGAGGGGACGTACGATCAAGGACATTGTGAGTCCAAGTTATATACCACCTGTAAAAATCATCAATGCATTCAACTGGTTGCCCCCTTAACCGAAGGGCTTCTATACTTGCAACACATGCACGATGTGCCACTTGGGCATGAATAATATAACAACCTTTATGTATAACCCCTCCTGGACCCACAAAATACATGCCTTTATCAATTGTCATAAGACCTATGTGGTATATGCCATTGTATGCGCAAATGGCAAGGTGTACATTGGTAGCACTATTAGAGAACTCAGACACAGGATATCAGAACACGTCAGGGCCAATAAAAATAGGGATTTTGCTTATCCACTATCCTCTCATGTGTGTGATAGAAACATAAAGTCTCCCTTCAAGTTTCATTGAATAGAGGCAGTCACTGTCAATGCATGAGGAGGAAATAGAGAACTCGTATTAAGACAACTTGAAGCCAGATGGATTTCAAGTTTACGTAGTAGAGCTGGGCCTTAATCAGGAACAAGAATTCCATCACTTTCTGTAAACAACATAAAGATGGAGTGATATTGGCCTCATACTTATGATCCTTTAACCACTGCCATAGTATACTTTGAATGGGCAAATACGACACAATGCGACAACATTTGGTGCAAACTGGCTAAAAATTGCAAGTGTCAAGCAACATCTAAATTTTTGGGTTGCGATAATATTTAGATAACATTAAATCGGGTTGCTGATTGAGTCTAAAAAAATGATTCCAGACTTTGTAGAACTCGACAGTAATCTAATAAAAATGTTGTTGTGGGGACAAATGATTGTCAACTATGATGTAATATGCACCATCATCAACGTTCTAATATATAGCATTTGTGGTAAAAAATATTGCCGATATGAGTTCTGGCCATTAACGTTGCTCAAATATATTCCATTACTGTGGAATATATCGCTATTTTTGGTGCTATACAGATTTGAGGTTTTGGGTACGATGGACACATATCGCTTTACATGACTCAAATGTTTGGCATAGCGATAGTCCATACAATATGTGCTCATGTTATCATTGTATCTGAGAACCAGAAGATTGTTTTTGAGGGCTATCACTGTATCTGCAAGCTAGAGGATATTGTTATTGATTGTTAACTATGACCGAGCTCTCTTGGTAATGCTACGGATTCGACTGAAGAAGTCTTTACATCTTTTGGGAGAATCGATTCAAAGATGTACTCTTGTATATATTCCAGTGTCTCCATAAAATGCCCGACACAGTAGTCAACGTTGTTTGGTCCTCTTTCGCTTTCCAACATGCAGGTTCAACTCATCTATTGATTGTCTCCTTTTCTTTATGTCCTTATAGAGTGATTGTTAATGTTATACAGTGTTACATACATACATACTGGGGTTGCGGTGGGCCTCTTTGAAGCCTCTTGTTTTGCATGACAGTAGAAATAGAACATGAACATGAAAAGAAATTGAATATTAGTCTAGTCTAGATAAACTAAGTGGTCTCAGACGAGCTTAAAGATGATAAAGCTACATTTATACAAAAGGGCAATCAAGTAGAGTTGATACCCCTGTGACACAAGTTTAGTTTCCCTGTAAAGACCCTTCCAGCCATTGAGATGAGTCATCATCATTTGCAAGATACCTGTTTCAAGTGTGGTTTCCATTTTAGTTTATGTCTTTCTTTCCCATGGAAGTAAAACACAGTGCAGTGCAGTCCTTTAAATGTTTTGGAATGAAACAAGGATAAGGATGGGAGGCGTTTTCTTGTTCTTTGGTGAAATGGAGGCTTCTATTGCAGACTGGTTCCATTGCTCAATTTAAAGTCTATGGTGGAACTTAAAGTTAAATTAGTCATTATCACCTCTCACTGCTCAGTCAGCCCTGGCAGAAAAGGTGCTGTGTCCTCCTTAACAATCCCTGCCATGCACACTGATCCATGTATGTTTATTAACAATGGCTGGCGTAAGTATATATAAATAACTGAAATGAGTACAAATTCTTTAACAGGTGACCAGTATGTTTATTTATTTATTTAGAGTTTTATATAGCGTGAACAAGACCCTTACATGTGACAGAATGCTTTACAAGAATAACGAAGAAGGATATGATACAAAAAACGATAGGCAATGTACAAACGCATAGTATAAGTAATGTGGACAAACTTTAAATAAGCAAATAGTGAGAGGCGCACTTAGTCACATATTGGTATGAGCAAAGTCCAATAGGTGTCAGAAACGGTGTGAAGATGGCTGGGAAACTCACAAGAAACAAGATCATGGGGGTAGGAGTGAAGGCTTGGCAAGAAGCAATGACACATAGGCACAAAAGAGTTGAAATATTGAGGATGGGGAGGTATGCCCTCAGTGAGGGAGGAATTAGTTGGATAGTAGAGTTTTTACTTCTTCCCTGAAGATGGATGTGGATGGGTTGCATCAGATCTCAGGAGGGAGAGAGTCCAGATTTTGGGGGCAATTCCAGAGAAGGATCAGTTGTAGTTTTTCTTTATGTTAGATTTTTATGACTTGAGTAGTAGGGATCTCGGGCTTCTAGAAGGTCTGTTTCCCCCCCATAGGGTCAGTTTCTGGGTCAGGGAAGAGGGGGTGTTGTGGTGCAGTGCTTTATGGTTGATACAGGCAATTTTTAGGTGGATCTTAGCCTCATAGGATAGTCATTTCAGTGATCGGAGGTCAGGGGTGATATGATCACTGATTTTTGTTTAGGTGATGGGCCTTGCTGCTGCATTCAAAGTAGTCTTCAGAGGTGCATGGGCCCACAAGGGTAGCACTACCATAATCACATTTCAGCAATAAAAGAGCTTGTACCACTGTTTTGTGGTCTGCCAATGGGAGGAAACATTTTAGTTTCCTTAGTGTGTGCAGTTGAAGGTTAGCTCCTCTGGTGGCGGCACTGATGTGCTTTTGCGTGGTTAGGGCTTTGTCCAATGTAATATCTAAGCATTTTACAGAGTAAATAATGTGTGTGGTACAGTTCAAGGCAGTGAGCTAATCTTTGATACTGGGGGAGATCGAGGGCAGTGAGGTCAATAGGAATTCTATTTTGAGGGCACTGAGTTTGAGGTGGTTACAAGTCAACCAATGTGTCTTTGTTAGGATATTATTGAGGATATTGATGTTGTCAGGAGAGGCGATTTTCATATAGAGCTGAGTGTCATCTGCACACATGTGGTAGGAGATGTGGCCGAGTTTCCAGATTTCAGTTAGGGGCTCCGTGAATAGGTTAAAGAATGTGATGGAGAGAGTAGAACCTTGGTGTAAGCCAAGCGACTCTGGCGACTGATCTGAAAGAGCATGGTTGATTTGAATGCCCCGATATCTATTGTAAAGGAAAGAGGAGAACCATTTTAGCACGGTACAGGAGAAGCCCAGCCTGTGTTCTAATAGGTTCAGAAGGGTATTATGATTGACCATGTCGGACACCTCTGACAGGTCAAGTAGGATTAGTGGGAAGGAATCATTCTGGTCAAGTGAGCGTAAGGCATCGTCAACAATATGGACCATGGCCGTTTTGGTGCTATGCCCCAGTCGGAATCCAGATTGACATTTGTCAAGGAAATGGAATTGTAATCACATTTTTGTAGAAGTTTAGTTAGAGTTGTGATGTTGGAGATAGAGCAGTACTGGTTGGGGTCGTACTGGTTGGAGTTGGGTTTTTTCTAGGCTGTGAGTAACCTGGCAACTTTTGAGGCAGTCTTGTATGGAGCCTTGGGTGAGTGAGGCATTGATTATCATCGTCTATAAATGGAATAGGAGGTGAATGAACTCATTAAGGAGTTTGGGAGGAAGGGGATCGTTGACGTTTTTGGAGTATTTCAAAGAGGGCAGTAGTTTTAAGATGCCCTTTTTGGCAAAGGTTTTAAAGCTAGACCAGGTGGTGTTAATTTTAGGTGTGCAGTGGGTTTCTTGAGAATTCTTCCTGATTGAGTGGGGTGGAGAGTGAGGGGCGATCACATGGTAGATATTTTGCAGAGTTCTGGATATCGGTGGTGATTAGAGTGGTTTACTTTGCGAAGATGAAGGCAAAGGTTTCGCAGGTGGGTAGTGTTTTATTGTCTGCAGACAGGGGTCCCTTTTGCAGTTCATCTGGTTTTTAACAATTTTGAACCATTTTTTTGGTTGGTAATTTGCCATTCTAAGTTAATTTTGGAAGAATTTTGCTTTGGAGCTCCTGATGTGCCTGTTATAGGTGCTCCGTTTTTGTCGTAGAAGTTTGAGGTTGGACACAGAGGGGGTATGTCTCCATGATCTTTCCGGCAGTCTAAGGGATCAGCGATCCTCTTTAAGGTTACAATTGAACCAGGGGTTGCATCTTTTAAAAGGGATTCTCTTTAGTTGTTTGGGGGGGAAGGCTGTCCACAATCTTTGAGACAGAATTGATGTAGTGTTCAGTGAGGTCATGAATGTAGTACAAGGAGGAGGGCGGAAGTATGATGTCGTTGGTCAAAGTTAACATAGTGAGTGGGTTAATGTTGCAAGTGTCTCAGGCCCAACGTTTGTCTTTCACTGGTTGACACGTGGTGGTAATTCCACTTTCTGAAATGAGGAAGGTGATGCAGTAGTGGGCATTCCAGTCTCAAGGTAAGATGGATTCGATTTGTATAGTGTTCTCTTTTGCAGAAATTAAATCTAATGTGGCCCCTGTGTTATGGGTTGTGCTGTTGCAGGGCTGGATGAGGTTGAGGTCTTGGAGGTAGGATTTAAAACTGTTCTACGAAATGGTCACTGGGGTTGTTCCAGTGATTGTTGAAGTCAACAAGAAAAATCTGGTTGTTATGTTCTTCATTGTTAGAGCAGATAATCTCCATGATCTGTTTGATGAAAGAGTGGTTGTCTCAAGGAGAGTAGTCAAAAGTGTGAAGACAGCAAGTTGAGTTGTCACTGGTAGTGATGTTGATTCTAAGGGGTTCACAGGAGGGTAGTGACAGTGTTTGTGATTGTTTCAACGCTAGTGTGAACCTGTATATACAAGCTAGGCCATCTCCTGAACCACCTGAATGGTCTAGACTGATGATGTTGTGACTGGGGGCGACTAGTATGTCAAGAATTGGGGATAAAGATGTGTTCAGCCAAGTTTCAGTGAGTATAAGGATGTCAAGGATAAGGTTAAGTATAAGATCTGCTATGTCCACCACGTGTTTCACAGCAGAACAGTTGAGTAGTGAGCATTTCAGGGCTGTTTTAGAGATATTCGTAGATATGTGTGAGATGGAAACTTGTTTGAAGTTCACTATTTTTATATACCTAGCGCTGGGGTGGTATATCCTGAGAAGCTGAGTGATAATAGTATTGATTTTTGTAGTAGGTATAGAGTGGTCGGCCATGGTATGCAAGGATGCATGACTCTGGTGTGGGCAGGGATGGTAGCAGAGAGGCAATTGGGAGATAGAATGTTGTTAGTCTGGAGGTAGTAGTATGAGAGATCCACTTGTGTTCACGGTTAGAGGTGAAATGAGCTAGTTTAAGGATGTCCGCCCTAATCAGCTGCAGTTCAGACTTTATAGTGTTGAGCATGGAGTAAGTGGAGCGACTCCAAGGAGGCTCCTGGTTGGGGGAAGCACTTTAGTGTAAAGTGCTAGCCAAGCCAAGGCATTTAAGGGAGCCAGCATCGGTGAGATCCGCAATCAGAGCCTTGGAAATGATTGGTTAGGAGGGGGCAGTGGATGTTGTGATCCTCTTGATGGGAGTGTGGGTGCAGGGGTCTGCTGGAGAATAGGAAGTAACGGTGTAGGGTTGTTGTTGTCGTTGGGACTGCCAGTAAAGTCAAAGGATGAGGGGGTGTTGAACTGCAGTGTGATGCCAATGGATAAATGAGTATTTACTAGGGGGGAACGGTGGGAAGAGGGGTAAGGGCAGGAGAGAGAGATGGGGTTATCAAATTGAGAGGAGCTAGAGTGGGGTTGCGAGGGGGCAGGTGGTGGGGTAACCATGTTTAATTTGTTCTTTAGGTAGGAAAAAAGATCAGCAAAGAATTCCAGATTGTGATCTGAGAATTGAATGAGCACGGTGTTGGTGCTAATGATGAAGATGGTGGCAACTGCATTGTACAAAGTGGAAGACGCTATAGTAAGTTTATGGCCATGTGGAATTTTCTTGATGAAGGTGGCGTTGAGTGAGGAAGTAAAGATTTGTCTCCAATGAGCATGTCAATCAGTGGTGAAGATGAGGTTGTTCAAGGGTACCCTTGTTATAGCAGGTGTGGTGGTCAGTGAAAAGAGTTTCTTTGTTTAGGTGGAGGATTTTATTTTTGAGATTTCTCATGCTGTTTTTGGTTAGTTTAGGTTGGGAGGGTAGTTTATTAAGAATGAGTCATTTTCTACAGGTAAAAATAGGGCGTTCAGCTTACTGGCATGGGGAAGATCCATATTGGGTGATATCGGTAGGAGAGAGCTGGAAAGATCTGTTGGGGGTCTCTTCAAGATGGATGCCCTTTTAGGAGCAGGAGGGAATGCTATTGAATGGAGATGCAGGTTGGATTCTTAACCATGCCTGTTAGCAAGATCTATCAGCAAAGCCTTGAAGTCCAATTTTCATTTCTGGTCCCTGTAGGCGCCGCAAAGTAAAGTCAATTTTGGTAACCATTTGGATGCAGGGAGCGAAGAGCAGAGTGGAATGGCATATACAACATAAAGGTACAATAAAAATATAAAGGTGAGATGCTCCTAATGACAGGACAGCAAAAGATGCTGGGGGTAAGGATAACAAGGATTGTGGGAGTCCTGTAGGTCCCAGACTGACAAGGAGCCAGAAAACAGAGAGCCCATACATTCAGAGTTATGTATCAGCAACTCGGGGAGGGGGTGTGCTTCAGACTTGACCTTCTGGTGGTCACCTTGCCAATAAACAATGTCACAGATGCCAGAGTTGTTAGGCTTGAACTAAGTGTGAGGGGTTACACAGTTCATACCCAGGGTCACACAGGGACTCTGCCCTCAGATACCACACATCTTACAGGCTTTTGTTTGCACCTCAGCCCGATGACATAAAGAGTAGAAATCTTAATAAACTATTTTGCTGGCTAAGATTTTACAGAGTAAAGCAACAAATCTAAGAGTAGCATAGAGTTTGTAGTCTCCAGCTATGATTGAGGTGCCTCAGGTAGCCTAGAATGTACTAGATTAGTCTTCAGATGGTAGACCATGCGAGCATCCATGTGATACAAGCTTTTCTGTTGATCAGATAGTAGTATTACAAAATATACAAAGCATTTGAGTAAATAAGTCACAAAAATCCTAGCATTGAACAGCCCCCTAAATTACAGGTCTTAAAGACTCAAAGTAGCTCTGGTTACATGCAACTAAAAGAAGTTCATTCCCCAGATAATGCATCTCTTACTTCACGGAGCAGGACAATTGAGTATATTACCTAAATGTTGTTGACTACTACTTTTTTTTTAGAAAGTGCTATAAAATTAGGGTTATGAAATGAGCTATACACAGGACTCTGAGGTATCCTCCGTCAACCATGGCTTCGACAATTGCATTGCTATTGTCAGAGAAAATACTGAGAGCTCTGGGTCCAAGATATTGACAGCTATATGTGATTTCTCCATGGAGAACATTAGAACTATTTCCTGCAGCCAAATTCACAGAAAAGCTCATCAGCTGTTTGACCAGCAGTTAACTGTTGCTTCACTCCCTTAAAGGTGTGCAGTGATAAACATGTAATGTTTTACTTGACAACTGGTCCACATGTCCATCGCTTCCCTTCATGGTGTTGCCAACCTATTGCAGCACTTCATGGTGTAGCACAAGTATAACATAGGTTCAACTTGGCACATTGCTCCTTCTGTAAGGATTTTTCTTTACTTTATATATGTGTTAGCACTAAGCACAAGTGAAGCACTTAACATTGGACTCTGGTATTGCAGTCACCTAATTCAGAAACATCTCCCCATCTCATTATTGTTTGTGACGACTTGTGCACCTGTAGGCAATAAAAAGGAATCAGGAAGAGATGTCAGTAAGACTTGGCCAATCTATGTAATGCAATGCAAGTAATCTTTATCATCATCAAAATGGTTAACGATAGGGTGCCCATGCATAAACTATGTTTTGCTAGACATTTCACAGTAAAAGCTAACTTGGTAAATTAAATAGTTGCAGGTATTCCTTCATGGCCTAGTTCACAATATGGGAGGTGGGTAGGAGCAGGCAAAAAATGTAATACATTAATAAATAATTATTGATGTCCCTTTAGGGCCCATGGGGGCCCTTTGCGAAACAGTGACAGACAAAAAAAAGTAATTAAATGAAAAACAACAACTGTCTCCTACAATCAGACACAATCACGACTAAATATATCAGGAAACATGAACACAAATGCTATAGGCGTCTTCTATTTATCATCCTAGTAAATGGATTTTTAAAAGAATTGAAACACACATTGGCTGCACAAAATGATATTAACCAGCTCATTCACCACATGGCCAGCAAAGAAGAAGTCATGCAAAACAAACTCACTGGAAATCAAACATACACACAATCATTGGCTCCACAAAATGGTGGTCATCACATGGCAATCAAAGAAGGAGGCATAGAGAACAAGACAAAATGGTCACCATACATACACATTCCACACACTGGCTACATAAAAATGGCAATTACTGCAAGGCCAGCAAAGAAGCAGACAGGGGGAACAAAGAAAAATGGCAGCCTGTGACACACACACTGGCTTCACACAAAGGCTACCACTGACTGGCCAGCAAAGAAGGAGATATAGAGAACAAAGAACATAATTGCCCTCTTCTGTCTGGGGAACCTTCCATCCTCTTCAAAAATCATATAGCATTGCAGGGAAAGGTTTGTGCAGCTATATAACAGTTTTCCAAAATCTGTCTTGGCCAAATCGGACTGCCCTTTCCCCAAAACCAATAAATAAGCAATGTCAGAAAAGGAAATTAAATACACTTAAGAAATACCACAAAACAGCCCAAGGCAGCATCAATTGCCCCTCTAAAATACTTTTACAAGTTGCAGAAAAAAAGTAAAATACATCATCAACCATGCCACACAAACTCACATAAAATGGTGGCAAAGTGCATGGGGAAGAAGGTAGCTGTGACCAAAGGAACATGTCTAGCTACTTGGACCTGGACTCCATGAGCACCCAGATCCTAGCCACCAAGAGGCACATGCAGACAGAAAATAGCCTACATTTTGCACTTAATAGAAGGCCACTAAAATGATGAAAAGAACCTATAGCAAAGCTGCAGTGAGAATGCACACTTTTTGAGGCAGACGAGGCTACAAACAGTAAAACATTAAAGCAGCAAAATGATGAACTGTCAGTGCATTGGGGGGGAGTAATAATTGTAGGGGACCTGAAAACAAACTGGCAAGATAAGAAGGAGGTGAGTGAAGGTTAAGTTCTTCAGGATATAGGTTGCAAAATTCTTTATGAATTTGTCCTTTCAAAGAATGTATCCTCTCCACATTGCAATCTGGCCTGGGGATTGAGGGTGGCAGCAGAAACACTTGTGCTGCCATCCTTGGTGTGGGGGGCAAAAGGGGAGGTCCATGGGGGGAGCGCCAATGCTTCTCCGTGTGTGGGTGCTAGGACATAATGGTTATGTCTTCAGCACATGAGCACCGTGGCTGAGGACGAAACTATTATGCCCATAGCACCCAATGGCTGCACCCACTGGTTCTTCTCACAAGAACAGCCTTGTTTTTTTTGCCATCTTTTTTGCCATTATATTAGAGGAGAGATAAATGTTTCATCTTACACTTCAATCTTCTTCTTGTGGGGTACATGTTTGATTTTGCAGTGCTGTATGTTACCTATCAATCTAAGAATTTCCTAAACTGTTGCCTATTTCATTCACATAACTCCCTTATTCATCTTTGCAACACCCATACAGGCTAGAAATGTGTAACACTCCAAGCAACCCATTACACTGACTCTTGCTTCTACAGAAATTCTGCACTCGCGCCCTCAACACAGACCAAAACTCTCACTTTGTTCTGATGGCTAAAACCTGAAACTGTATTTCTGAAAGAATAAAAGAATTAACAATAACCTAGAATTTCAGAGAGCAATATGAAAGTGCTTATTCTCATTTGCATAAGTGCAAGATACAGAGAACACCAATATACAGTAGGTATCTGTGTACAAGAGACCTAGGGCCCGATTCTGATGCGGGTTGGAAAAGCTTCCCGACCGAGGGCCTGATTCTGATGCGGTTAGGAAGGCCTCCTAACGGCATTTGCTCCTTCCAAATCGGATCGGGAACGTGTCTTCCCGACCGAGGGCCCAATTCTGATGCGGTTAGGAACAAATGTTCCCATTGAAGTCAATGGGAGTTCAACCAAATCGTATCTGGAAGCATCCGGATGCATCCTACTCCGTCGGTCGGACTTTCCCGATCCGAGTGGGTCGGACACCATTTCCCAACCGATTCGGTCGGGAAGCTTTTCCAACCCGCATCAGAATCGGCCCCCTAGTCTCAAACTTTTCAGTTCATTGCACAATGTCTTCCTGTACCTGTAAATGTTTTTGTGCATTTATAAATTTGTGCAGTATTTACAAAGGGCAGAATATAAATATACTCTCAAATTTACATTTACACACTGGCATGGTGCTATTGCATTTTGCAACAAATTTGCTATGACTTGTTAAAGTGCCTTTTTCTGGATTATGTTAACTAGGCCTCAGTTAGGCTTCAATGCTATCTTCTTCAAAGTGTTCTACATGTTCGAATGAATGAATAATCTTTATTATTCAGTTAATTAAAACTTACAACTTTTAAAAACAAGATTTAAAAGCATTGAGAAACGAAAACCAGCTTTGTGCATGTCTCTTTGCATTCCTCCTTCGCTAGTTAAAAAAGTTTAGCTTAAAGTTAAAGCCCGAGTGCACGTTTAAAAGAAAGCTGCAAACATCATAAAAGATTATTGCTTTGATTGTGCAGAATACACAAAAAAGTGCTTAGTGCTTTGGCGTGATGTCATTTGTACCACAAGGTATAAGTTGAGCCAAAAGAGGGAGGCGTCAAGACATAAATCAGAGTCAGTAATGTGAAGAAAATTGCATGGCTCATAAAACAGTAGTACTTTGATAGTATAAAATGTGAAAAGAAAGTGCAAACTGCTTTAACATAAATATTGGGTGCCCAGCGTGGTATATGGTGAGCGAAAAAAGAAGCATCTCAATCATAGTGCTATGCCTTCTGGGGCAGTTTCTCAATCAAATTGCAAGCAAGTACCAGGACGTAAAAAGGAAGTGCTCATTTATAATTTCCTGCAGAGCCTCAAGTCCTCGCCGCCAAAGTGCCTCTGCCTTAAGTGTGGTTAGAGCTGAGTTTAAATAGTCATGAACCTGAGAGTTTCTTGGGTCGGTTGTGGACTTCCACATAATGCTGCTTAGGGTGGCTCCAGTCTAATTTTTTACCTTATAACAGAACTTCAGGTAAGCACCCAGGCTGTTTATGTTCTGTCTCTGAGGCCGTGCTAAAGGTGAATTTGAGCTAGTGAAGCATGGCGTGGTAGATTAAACAATCTTCGGTATGTGCCAGTTATGGCGTAATTGATTATTTTGTCGGCTCTTCCTCTCAGTGCCTCGGCACCATACGTAAGAGGGGGGGCGTGTTTAGCAGACATGCATGACTTGAAGGAGTGGTTGGAGAGAGTTCCTTAGTGTGCAAAAAGTAGAGGTTAGAGTGTTGTTTCTCCTTTGTATCGCACTGCACTGTTTGTTCAAATCACCTCTTGAGTTGAAGATTACACCCAGATATTTATACTCCGGCATGGATTCCAAGGCTGAGCCAACCAGATGAAGGATTGGAAGCGTTCGTCTTTTAGTGCTCACTAGCATTGTTTTTGTTTTGTTAAGGTTAACTCGAGGCCCATGATTTGCAGCGTAAAAGGCAGTCCATTGTTCTTGCAGATGAATCCACCCAGAACACAGAAAGAAGTTCTAATGTTCTTGGGTATGGCTGGATACTGCAGACAATGGATCAGTGGCTTTTCACTAACCTCCAAGCCATTACAGAGATTGACACATAAAGATGTGACCGATCTAATTGAACTGGATGAAGAATGCATGAGGGCATTTGTGGAGTTGCAAGACAGCCTTTGTCGAGCACCTGCATTAGGAATCCCAGATTACAGCATGGATTTTGCTTTGTTTTGCTATGAGAGAGATGGTTGTGCACTTTCAGTTATAACGCAAATGCATGGAACGGCACGTCGTCCAGTGGCATATTTTTCTGCAACACTATATTCAGTGGCTGCAGCATTACCGGGATGTTTGAAAGCAGTTGCTGCTACTTGTGAGAGTCTGGAACAGAGTGAATCCATTGTAATGGGACATTCGTTGAGAGTGTATGTGCCACATTCTGTTGAGATCTTGTTGACACAAACTCGAACACAGCATCTCACAAGTAGTTGGTTGACAAGAAATGAGAGAGTGATTCTGGGAGTGGAGAATGTGACTGTGACGAGATGCACAAATTTGAATCCAGCTACTTTGTTACCAAGTCCAAGTTGTGAGGAAGTGGTGGATGAAGCTGATCATGATTGTCTGGAAGTGACTGAACTGTGTACAAAACCAAGGCCTGATATAAAAGAAACACCATTGCCTGAATCAGATTGTGTAATGTTTGTGGATGGATCTTGCTTGAGAGATGATAAAGGTACCTTGCGTGCGTCATATGCAGTCTGCACGGTGGCCATGGTCCTTGAAGCTTCATGCTTGAAAGGAGTAAGTTCTGCCCAAATTTCTGAGCTGTTTGCATTGACCAGAGCATGCGTAATTGGCAAAAATCTGGGAATAACCATATTTACTGATAGTCAATATGGTTTTTTCAGTTGTCCATGATTTTGGACAATTGTGGTTGCAACATGTATTTTTGATATTGTCTGGTTCACCAATTCGGAATGGTAAATTACGTTAGGGAATTATTGGTTGCACTACAATTGCCCAAAGAAATTGGAATCGTAAAATGTTCAGCACACAAATCTAGAAATGATTATGTAACAAACGAAAATCAATATGCGGACCAAGTTGCACGATTTTGTACTCAAAATTCAATTTCGATTAACAAAGATACGCAGAAATCTGATACAAATTGTCATCTGATGTTTTCTTCTGTGGAGACATGGGAAGAAATTAGGCAATTGCAGGAAGAAGCTAGTGAGGTAGAAAAAGAAATTTGGATCAAGGCAGGTTGTTCACGTAGGGCTACAGATGAAGTGTGGGTTTACACTGATGGAAGACCGATAATGCCAGACAGCCTGTTGTCACAAATGGCAAGAATGTACCATGGGTTAGCACATGTAGGAAGAGACACAATGATTAGGTTATTTAAGCAGACATGGTATAACCCTAAGTTCAGGGTCATTGCAGAAAGTCTTTGCCAGAGATGCATAAATTGCCAGCAGCAAAATGCAGGGAGGAAAACTGTTGTTGTCAGTTGGGGATAAATTGGAAAAGCAGCAGGTCCATTTACTAGACTGCAAGCAGACTTCATAGAACTTCCTCCATGTAATGGATTGAAATTATGTATTAGTAGTGGTCTGTCTGTTCTCTTGTTGGGTGGAAGCTTAGCCAACAAGACGACATGATAGTCTAACTGTTGCTAAATTGCTAGTGAGCGAGATAATTCCACGATTTGGATTTCCAGTCTCTTTAGAAACTGATAAAGGTACACACTTTAATAATGAAATAATTTGGATGATTTGTGCAGCATTGCAAATTGAGCAAAAATTACATTGAAACCTCAGGTGTGGTTGAGCAAATTAATGGTACAATTAAGTCAAGACTTTCAAAGGTGTGTGCATCCACAGCACTAAAATGGCCAGATGCTTTAACTTTAGTTCTGATAAGTCTGAGAAGTATCCCTGATAAAAAGACTGGATTATCGCCCCATGAAGTAATTATGGGAAGAGCAATGAGACGGCCAATAGTTCCAGCAAATCAACTGATGAATATAACTGATGATCTGTTACTTGATTATTGCAAAGGAATGGCTGATGTGGTGCGTTCTGTGTTTCATCAGGTTGGAGAAGTTGCAACCACAACACAGCAGGAACACGCACATGACCAGAGTCCTAGAGAGTGCGTCTTAGTGAAGAAACATGTGAGGAAGTCGTGTTTGGAATCACGTTGGCATGGGTCATACCAAGTGATATTGGTGACAACGACAGCAGTGAAGTGTGGTGGCTTACCAAATTGGAATCATGCAAGTAACACAGGAAGAGTCCCAAGTCCACTTGAAAGAGCAGAAACAAATGAAAGTGATCAAAGAAATCAAGATCAGACTGAAAATCAAAGAGAGTCTGAACAAAGCCGAATAAAGTGTCAATGCCAACGCAGAAGACAATTTGATTCAGTAGTAAGTGCAAACAAGAAAGGAAGCAAAAGAAGTTCCGAATTGAGTCTTGATTCTGGTGACTGTGCAAGTGAAAAAGGCAAGAAAAAGAGATATATGGCCAAAGGGAGTGAAAAGACTAAAATACACTGTGAATGAAAAGGTTCCAAATACAATAATAGATGTATCAAGCCAAACAGAACAAAGTGACTCAGAAGAAGATACAGTTCGGAGAAAAAAAGAGCAAGAGTTCCGAACAAGAAGTACACAGCACCTGAATGGACATACGTGGTGGCTGCAGCAGTTGATACTACAGGTCAATGTAAGGAAAAGACTGTTGAAGAATCAAGTGTCATGGTTATGAGCCACCCTAAATGAACTGTGTCAAAAATTGGGGTGCAGGAGATTGAAAAACTGTTCTGAAAAGTGCAGAAGAATTAAGCTGGAATGGCTGTGGAAATATCTTTAAAAAAAAGAGGGGAGAAGCAAGACGGTTAAATAAGTGCTTGGATACACTACACACATTTTTACACTAGTTTTTTTTTAGTTTTTAATTTTTGATTTTTCTAGAAAATGGCAAGGGCAAAATTTCAAGAGACGGGATATAAAAATCAAAGTTTTAAACATAGATGTATTAATGCTTGCTTTATAAGTGTCTTACTAATGATGTTTGTCTGGTTAACATTAATTGTTATTGTGCCCTATTTTATGTACTCTATTAAGAATAATATTACTAATAATTTGGTGAGTGAAAAAATTGATGTGGAAAATCTTAAAGATCCACAGACTAACATTGAGAAATTAACAGGTGATAATTTATTACACCAAGATGTGGATACTATGGATTCAAGAGATTGTTACGTGTGCATGCAATTACCATCATCTGTGTCTGGGGGGGTGACCTATCATCACCTACCTTTAACATATGGAGTCTCGTGTAGTGTACTAACAAGTCTGTTCTATGAAAAAGGTTGCATGCAGTATTACTATTCAAATTATGATTTAGTCTTTCCCGAAGTACCTATTAGAAAAAATATGAACATGGTGAGTAGTGCGAAACGCTGAATATTTTGGGGAATTTTTCCATACTACTAAAGCGATAGATACTGTGTATGCACATCGTAATAATTTAACCTGTAGTTTGTGTCAGGAGGAGATTGAATTCATAAATCTAGTAGAAGATAGGAGACAGAATTTTAAGACAAAGGCTGCTGAGCAAAAGTCCCATATACCTCCTTGGGCTTTTAGAGAAGGCAGTTACAAAAAGGGTGAGACATATGCTGCAATGACTCTGGATTGGCACCATAGGGGAAAGCTTTGATAACTTAGACAAAAAACTGACTACAATAATTACTTCATTGGTTCTAGTGAATGTGACCTTACCTTCCTGATCACAGTGGGTTGGGGAATAAAAGGTGGTACATATACTGTTTTTCCTGCTATATCTTATGTGTGTGGTAAGAATGCCTATTATAGGTTACCTGCATGCTGGTATGGGTGTTGTTATATGGGAATAGTCTTTCCCAAGGTTTATCATATGGATAAAAGTCATTGAACCAATAAAAAGTAAGGTGGACTAACTCTAAATAATAGGGGAATTAGTGCTGCGGAAATTGTGGGTGATATTTTTGAAGCATTGATACCTTCAGTTGGAGTAATCTTGAATTCACATAAAATTAGAAAATTGTCCACGGTGGTTGATCGTTGATCAACAGACACTGCTGGTGGGTTCTTAATGATTGATACAGAAATGGTGGCAATGAGATCTATGGTTTAACAAAATCGGCTTGCTCTTGATGTATTATTGGCAAAAGAGGGCAGAGTCTGTAGCATGTTGAAAATCCAACAGTGTTGCACATATATCCCTGACGAAAGTAAGAACCTAGAGGGATATATTACAAATATTACGCATTTACGGGAAGATTTAACTGAACTGAAGGTTGACGGTGCTTAGGAGAGACTTGGTAGGGTTTCTCTTCAGTGGGTAACTGGTTTTCTGCTTATGGAAATAGCTTGCTAGGAAGAATACTAACACCAATAATTGCTGTTGCTACAGGGATATTAACACTGGTATTAATATATGTGTTGTAAGTGCAAGAAACAAACACTAGAGATTAAACGGAGAGCGAGAAAGACAGAGAGAGAAGAAATAGAGCTGGAAGACAGAAGAGGAAATTACTATGAAATAGTAAAAGACATAGATGGGGTTAGGTTGAAACAGAAGAAAACTACTGCTTTCTAGGTAGTATGATCTGATGACAATCAGATTTTTATTTTTATGATGGCTTAAGTCGCCATCAAAGGGGGGATTGATGGAGCAGGGTTTTGTGAAATAAAACCTGCTCGGATCAAACTTCTCATTGTGTGGATTAATAACAAAATGGTGTGAAAATTAACAGTGTAAAACTAAAAAGGGGAGACGAAATTGCGCGAATGCATGCTGGAAAGAAATCAGCATTTCCAGTGCTTTTCTAGTAGGACGCAAATGTGAGTAATTAATGCAGAAATAGCCAAAGAAAATAATGATAGAAGCCATAGGTTTAAAAGAGACATGATATTTTCCTTTTCACTAACTGTTTGAAAATGTACAATACATAGAGAGAAATGCAAAGAAGCATTAATAGTGTAGTTTTGTAAAGTGACAACGATAATCACATGTGTATTTGTTTTTCCTAGAGCACATTTTACTGTTCTGCAGAGAAGGCCTCAAGAGACTTTTTAGGTTTAATTTGCTTTCTAAAACGTAGGCTGCAAAGAAATGTATTTTGTCCTTTGTGAGTTCCTGATGGCCAAGGCTGTGTGGAGGAAGTAATGAATGTTAAATAATGGAATTTCCTTGCCGACCGGAGTAAGTGGACACTTGTGCTGCGAGTTTGATACATTAGCGAGTTGGAGAAATGTGCAAGCTGTGGAAGAGATTATCTGAGTTTCCTCTGCTGAAGGACAATGACGAAGTTCTCTAAAGACAAAGGAACTGTTGAAAACACACTGGATTTGGAGTGATTAGACACCCCCTGGCCTAGTCCAATGGGATTTGAGGATTTCTTGGGTTTTGATACATGGGAGGTTGGATCTTTAGTGAATTCGGGTATAATTATTAGTGTTAGAATTTATAGTTAGGCAGGCAGTCTTGGGAGTGAGACTTTGACTTTGCGAGAGGAGAGAGCTGTGTTGCTGTTTCCTAACTTAACTGGCTCGCTGTTGTTCTGCTGAATCTGACTCTTTGACTTTGCTCATCATACCTTCTTGAGGGTGCCCCAGCTTACTCTTCCGGCCGGAGGGTAGCTTTCCAGACTATTAACATTTCGTGCTATAGTTATTTAGGTTTGTATGATATTCTGAATTTGCATTTATTTTGTTTGCAAATGTTCTTTACTCTTTTGTCTCTTCGCCTATCCACTCTCTCATGACACGGTTTTGAGATGTTATTATGAATTACTATATTGTTGTTTCTCTTGTGTGGTGATCTATGATTCAAGCTGTATTGTACTTGATGATCATTCACATTAATTTAGATAAAAGCATATTGCTAAGTAATCAGAGTCTGTCTTTATTAATGTCATTTTGGTTATATTGAATGAATTATTTCTTTATTTAGGTCCTCATTGTTAGAATTCTGTCAGTCCTTTGCCAATCCCTGTAAACTATACAAGATTCATCAGAGGGGAAGAGGACCCTTATAGATAATAGAAATTGGTAACATGTTTTAAACTCATGCAGTGTGAAAGGGAATGTTAGGTATTAATTTGGGTCCTGATGCTAAAATTTGGCAAAAACCCCTTATGCTGCATCAGAAGCGTTCATCTTTTAGTGCTCACTAGCATTGTTTTTGTTTTGTTAAGGTAAACTTGAGGCCCATGATTTGCAGGGTACAAGGCAGTCCATTGATTGGTCACTGTAGACGGACCTTGGTGTAACTGATGAAGAAGACGTCAACGGCTTGCAACATATGTGAAGCATTGAGTCGGAACTGCATGGTGGAGTGAGAGTTAACACTGTTGACAGCAGATGTCAGCTCTGCTAGATACAAATTAAACAGGAACAGAGCCAAGAGGCATCCTTTTTTGAGGCCGTTGCTCATGGGTATTTTCTTCAAGGCCAATGCGCCTGTGCCGAACCTTACCTTGTTCACGTATAGCAGTTGAATGGCTCTTAGGAGAAAAGGAGAGATTCCCCAGCTTTGCAGCTTGGACCACAAGATGTTGCATTGATCAAAGGCAGAGCGAAAGACCACAAAACACTGGTGTAGATTTGAGGAGCGACGTCTAGCTTGATCGATTCACAGAGTAAGAATTAAGATGTTAGTGGTTGTGCCTGTTTTCTTAATGAACCCAGTATGGTTCACCGGGACCAGTGCGCCTTCTTCTGCCCAGCCCTTCAGTTCGGCAAGCAGAAGTTTGGCAAAATATTTTGCCTCCCCATCCAATAGGGCAATTAGCTGGTAATTTCAGGTCAGTGTTTTCTTTCCAGCATTGTAAATTAGGGCTACGATTGAACACCGCCAGCTATCCAGGATAACCTGATTGGTAAGGATGTGGTTGAACAAAGTGGCAGATGTTTGGCCCAATAATGAGAATTCTGCATGAAGATTGCTTGTGGTAGGCCACTGGTGCCTGTGGTGCTGCCGCAACATCTGATAATGCTTATTTTCTTCACATCACCTGGAAGAATTGAGGCACTAGGGCATGCCACCTTCAGGATTGAAGGTGCTGTTTCATGGTGCTGCTGTGGTGACTTGGGGCCCCCATACAATTCCTGAAGATTGGAGGTCCAGGCAGCTGACGAGATGTTCAAGAATGAGGAGGACAACAACTGCCTGAGGCGTAGTTCACCAATATCCAGAACTCTCTAGCGTCATTTCTTCTAGAGGCTGTGAAACGTTTGCACCAGTACCAGTCTGCTTCTGACTTAGCTGACTCCCTTATGGCTTTTTTGCTTACTGATTTTGCTGCACATTTGGACTTACAGTTTTTTCAGATTTGGCATCCTTTTCTGTATTACTTTACTCACTGAGATCCTTTTTAACAACAGTTTCGAGCATTTACAATTTCTGTACCACACCTTTTGAACTTTTGTAATAAATCTTTTAGATTTCTATTCATGCCCTATAGCTCAATTATTGAGTCTGTTAATTTACTCTATGTGTAATGTGTAGTATGGTGCCTTATGTGAGGAAAACATTGTCTCATGAAATTGAAGTTTAGCTCAGTCTCAGATTCATCCACCCGTGGACATGCTATTAAGTTGACATTTTGGGGTGTACAATTTTAGGGGTTTCCCACAGACCTCAACTAATGCCTCCTTATACACCAGACCATGCACCCTGATACTGGAGAGCATATCCACATCGTCAGTGAAAATAAAGGGCTAAGAAAATTCTACAATTACTTCAATATAACAACTTGTGAATGTTTATGTTCAGAATATTTTGAGTGTATTGTGAATAAGGCTTATTTTTTAATCTGTTACACTTTAATGTAAATTGAGGGGATGTAGTATTGCTGGAAAAATACAGAATCACTGATGACTTGAAATTTCAACAGAAGACACAATAAAACTGTAAAAATATTATTTGATTTAATGATTCCTATTTAGACAGGATTGGGATGATATATAGCATTAATGTGTACCCATTTTTTATTTACATGTGGCTTGGGCAAGACATTTTGTTTTCAACAAATGCACAGAGAGTAAATTTTGCATTTAACTCCTTCAGCCATTGATTAGAGACCGAATCATTCATATCATGGATCAGCTCTAAAGAGTCTTTCTCTCTTACCCTCAAACTATTGGCTTTTATATTGCATTATTGTACTTTGTGTGGGGTGCTTCCCTACAAAAAGCAACACATTTTGAGACAATGACAATTACTTGAAGGTTGATCAAATATGCACTACAATACTAAGTTTTCAAAAAAATCATTTATGGTTGCAAAAGATTGCAAAATTAAAAATACAAAACAAATAACTTTATTTGAAAGTAACGGATGAATAGAATGATACTCCAAATATTTGTATGTTTCTTGTGCAGCTCGTGCTTCTAGACTATGTTTCATTAACCTTAATCCCTTTTTACCCTCTTTACATATTCACAAGGCGAGTGTTTACATGTCCTTTTGGATTTTCCTCTGCTGATGTGCAAGAACAGCAACAGCAAGGCCAGACTGGTGTTCCAAGACCTTGTCTTGGCAACTATACAACATTACAAAAACTCACAATTGACATATAAGGGCCAAGAAAACATGAATATATAAGAAAAACATACTATATTAATATACCAGCTTTTGTTTAAACAATGATTACAAATCTAAAACGGTAGTGTACAGGTGTTTATAGTAACCACAAAGCTCCCAATATATTAAAATCATTATGTAACAAATCAATCATACCTACATACCTACATACAGACTGACAATCACATAACAAATACTGACAAATGTAAATAGTGATGACTGTACATTAATAGGCCGTACATTAATAAGTCGAGACAAAACTAAACAAAAAACAAGTTTACTAGATATTTACACACAGATAGGGCCCGATTACGACGTCCGGCGGAAAAACATCCGACAGCTTGACGGAGGCTTTCTGCCTGACATCGATGGTTTCCCTCTGACAGCCGTATTACAATGATGGCAGTTGGAAGGGAACCCATGGGGGATTCCGCTTTGCTTCTGACAGGCTCAAGGAGACCGTCGGAATGACACATAATCCCATAATGACGGCGGAGCCAGCCTTGGATCCGCTGTCGAGATTATGTTGTCACTTTCCCACAGCCTTTCCATGTCAGCCTTTCAGACATGGAAAGACTGTCTGAAAGTGACTTTGGGGGCCCATAGCAGGGCACTGTTCCCCCTGGCCCTCCGCCATGGTGCCCCCCAAAACATCTCTGCACCGTTTGGCAGACCCCGCATGGTGCTTGCCACACGGTGCAGGTATGTTTACAGACATCCTTCTTTCTATTGCAGCTTGTGCTGCGGGCCTTTGTGGCCAAATTCTGCAGTCAGAACTGACAACATATGGTCGGGCAGTTCCAGTCCGCAGTGGTGTCGGTAGGACACAAGTCCGACCGACATCATAATCAAACCCTTAGTCACTGTACATTGCAAAAATTAATTCACTTCAAAACAGAAGGCAGTGGCTTAATAAGCTGATACTTTCATCACAAAATCAAATCTACAAGTGTTTCGGCAAACAACACACCTTTAGCAGGAAAGCCACAACTTGTACAAGAAGGTGACTGTAAATATATTACATGTATGCTTAGCCCAAATGCTTATGTCTAAATGATTCGTACAGAGATAAACAGATAAAAAGCTAAAAGGTTACTTTACTTGTTGTCAGACTCTTCACCATGATTGGTGAAAAAATGATATTAAAATAAAACAAAGTGTCACACCTACCACCCTTTAGAAAAAATGCGATAAGGATGACCTAGAAACAAGCGTATCATGCACAGTGTCATACCACAAAGCTGACATCAACACCCCAATACCAATCGTCCGACTGTAAATATTTGAACCCAAAATATTGCAACTAAAGTAGGTCATACTCTTACCGCTCTGACAGTAATAATTACATAAACTCTGCTTTGAGCTATCAGGGACCGCTACTTATCCGCCAACTATAAAGAAACTATTTTACATGACTCAAATTGTTATACACAGATTATAGCACCTCTTTAGGCATGACCTAAAAGTTTAGGACAATGTGTTAAATAAAATTGATAAATGAACAATTTGTATAGTGTATCTTGTCCAACTGAATATATGGGGATTAACAAAAAATTGGCAAAAAGTCCTTGTCTTGCCCAGCTTGAAATGTTGCCATTTTTTAAGAGCTCTTTCAGCAGCTACATTTTCACAAGGATATTGGAGCACTTTGCAAAGCTGTGTCAGAATTCTTTTTTCTCATGGTGTTCCATCCATTCTGGGTTCCTTTGGTGGACCTAGGCATATTCTAGGATTCTTCAAAGTGACATTTGTGTTTTGCCTTTACTTTATTTTGGTGTTACATAGGCTTGCATCAGATTTGTATTCTGAGAGGGCTACCTTTCTTTTTAGTATGGCATGGGCTTGTTTTTTTTTTTTCTCGCAGGGTTCAGACCTACTTTGGGTTTGGTTTTGCTGAGTATTCATGAAAGGTAGACAAAGAAGAGAATACTCATGAAATGCCCTGTGAAGGGTCCAGCTATCAACCTCCACCATGGTCTCCCCAGGAATTAAATCAATTGAAGGAGCGACTAAAGACCTCAAGCACAACACAGTGGGAGTGTTGATTTTTGCCTGACCCAGCAATGGTCCCTGCTGGACATCAAAATACACTGATTTACCTAGCTTCCCACTTTCTACTATGTAGGACACAAGTGATGTTTTTCCCAGATCTTTGGTGGTCTCTCAACAAATGCACAGTTTAGTGAACTGAGGAGATTTTTACCATTAAACAACTTGGCCCTACAGTTAACAATATCTATGTTAATACAGTCTCTCTCAACGTTTGTGCATTACTAACGCAATCTCGATTTTTAAATCACATCTTTGAATTTTGCTATTATCATAAGATCTTTAGGAACAAGGTCCCCCCTACTTGCACCCTTTCTTTAAGCCCTGTGTTCCTACTAGAAAGTTAAGGTCTGCCAGGTCTATGCTAGCCCCAGTTCCTAGGGTAAAAAAGGCGCAGATTGGAGGACGCTCCTTTAGCTTTCTGGCAGCCAAATGCTGGAATGCCCTGCCCCTCCCAATTAGACAGAAATCCTCAGAGTAATTGCTCTGTACAAAGTTGAAAACCTGGTTGTTTAGGAAAACTTATCATAAATTTGGACATTACGCAGAGGATTTTATTTACTTAAGGAATTGTGTCCATCACTAGGATATCGTTATAGACGATCACCATTATCTACTTACCAGCCGGGACGGAATTGCAACCGGCGGAGAGGAGCCCATTAATATCTTTTCAGTGTTGCCAGAAGCCCTGAAGAAGTTGTGGGGTACTTTCCCAGACGAATCACGTGTTGGCTGGGCAACTGTTTGGATTAAAGAAGAACAATACAATTACAACTGCACTGTTTCTTTCTTTGCATAATATATGTACTCTTGAATTTTGTGATGGTTACATACTATGTCGCAATAAGCACTGTAATTTGAGCGTGTGCACAGGCTTGCGATAATTATATGTTGACCTCAGGGTCTATCTTTTGGAGGGATTAAGAGTTCTCCCTCACCTGTCTGCACCACCCCACTTGCATCATACTTACTCCTACGCATACTTGATTGGCGCCATTCCTGCCACACCTAAGAAACCCACCCCTTTGTGTTTGCTGATTAGCAGGATCCCAGTCAGACTAGTCATAATACAGCTTAGCACCAGGCAAAAAGTGGGAGTAGCCATAGAAGTAGATCCAACTTTCCTACAGACTGATAACCGGGGGAAAGTGCTTGTGCTCCCCCTTTCAACATGATGAAATTGGAATACCCCTGAAAAGCATATTTAATTTACCTATAATTCCATATTATATGCTGCAAAGTGTACCTAGGGCCTGTATGTTAAATGCCATTGCTGTAAGGTTGCAGAACACATCTTGCACCCACTGCACTTGAAGTGCAAACATGACTGCAGTCTCACCATTTGTAGCCAGGCATTGCTATGCATGGGGTTTAAAAGCAGGGCATATAAACGTTTGATGTTAAACACTTCCTTACAGTGAAAAGGCCATAAAAGCTATTTTCACTGCAGAAGGGTTGGCTGTTCCATAGGAATGCATTGGAATACAATATTGTTTTTGTTTAAAGATAAAGTTTATTGAAGAAACATGTTACAGTGTGATAGGGGCGGCTACTCCACTAGGGCGGAGGAGCATCGCCCCACTGCTTTTTCGCAGTGCGAGAAAGCCAAAACATAAAATGGTAATAACTTTTTGTTATTACCATTTATGTTTGCTTTGCGCATTGCGGGTAGGTGGGTGGGCGGGGCTGCTTTGCTCGTTGAGCAGGGCAAGGGAGGAGTTGTTTGCCCACTCCTGAGTGCGCAAAGACTGTTTGGTCGGCCCTCTCGGGCCGCCCAAACCAGTCATGCGCACTCTGACCTTCTCCATGCAGGCTGCAATGCGGCCTGCATTGAGAACATGCCCACCCCATAAGCCCCAGGCTGGGCGCCGTCCCGACCAATCACAACGCTGCTTTGTGATTGGCTTAGGGGAGGAAGCCTGGCTTCCTGTTCCTGTTGTAGGCAGGAGAGCAGGAAAGCAGGAGCCGAGAAGATGCGGGACCCGGCGGAAAGGTAAGTTTAATGTAATTTTTTTATTTCCCCGCAATCCCCCCGTGACATCTCACGTGAATCACAACCCCCCGTGAACAATGCCGGCCGCTACTGCAGTATGATGATTCAACAGTGAAATCAGTACATTAAGATTTCCATTGATATTGTAATAAATTATATATATAGCAAAAGTATGAAAGCACAAAGTGAAAGGGAGAGAGTAAGAAACGTAGAACAGGAACATCATATGTATTGAAAATAAAGACAATATAAAATGTCAAAAATAATAACAGTGTAGAGTGCAATTGATAATAAAATAACTAAATGAAATAATAATTGGGACAGAAATCAATCAAGTAAGTAAAGAAATCAAGGAGGGTTAGAAACTTCTTCAATTAATGGGTGATGTATGTTAGGGGTTAATGCACAGGAATCCAGGAAAACAGTTACAAGTGACCAAAGAATGTCCCTTTTGATAGCAAGAGACTATGGGGTAGTGTATGTTCTGTCTATTCTGTGATTATAACAAATATCGTACCACCATGCATAAAAAGATATATTAAGAGCATTTTTTAAATTGATTGTTATTTGCTGGACTGCAACTGCAATCAATAAATCTACAATTTGCCCACTGAAAGCACAACAATTCCAATCGTCCCTAAATCTCCCTAAAAACACATTGGTGAAAGAGAAAGGTATGTTTGTATGAAAAATAGAGTTAAGTTTGTCCAAACTTTTCACCAAAATTGATAACTGGAAGTGCAATCAAATAATATGTGTTTTAAATCTGAGGAAGAGATGTTACATGACCAGCAGGATGTTGGAATAGTGGGATTAAACCTGTGTACGATAACTGGACTAACCATGAGTTGGTTGAAAATGAAAAATAGAGTATGAGTTGTGATGGCAGCACAAGAGGTTTACAAATCTTAAGCCATATTTTATTACATAAGGAAGGAGGGAATGAGATAAGTAAACCGCTTTCCGATTGTAACTCCAATACTGTTTTCTCTTTAATGACAGGAGAGGAAGTAAGGATACTTCATATGCGTGATGCCATAGGGAAGGTTGACAGCAAGGATTGTAGAGGGAAAGTGTTAGATATAGATGTGGTGGTCAGACATAGGGAATGATAGGATTTGGAAATGGCCAAGATCAGGGAATTAAAGTTGTTTTTATAAGAGGTAGGAAAATGAAAGATGGCTTGAGCTTGAGAAAAAGAGATAAAAGAGTTATCATTGATTAGTTGATGATTCCATATTAAAACCTTTGCTTTCCTGGATTTCTAAAAGACAGTTCTATTAATAACTTTAATGAGATTATTTTACCAAATCAAGGAGTGCAGAAATTGCTCAAGGACACAAGAAGTAGATATATATATTGGGCATAATAGTCTACAAAAAATGTTAAGAATAGGAAGAGACATGGTAGGAAGGGCATTGAGTAAATGATAAGACTTCTGAAAAAGTCAAGGGTTGAATAAAAAATAACTCTAAATCTGTCCATAGCTGTTTGGTAAAATGCAGATTGTTTAAAAAAGAAAGCGGTATGATATGATTGGAAATATGGAAATGTTTCTCCCCCTTGCTGTTTATTGCATTACAATCTGTTGCGAGACATATGAGGTTTCTTATTATTCCATAAAAAGGAAGTTAAAATAGCATATATAATGTTTTCATACAGAGGACCTGATATTAATGGGAATTGCATAAAGATAGAAGAAAATGATAGTAACCAACATCATCTTGATAGAATCCAACCTACCCCATCATAAGAGAAACACTGGATGCCATCGGGAAGTAAGGGTAGATAAGGTTGCAAGAAGAGTAGTATAATTAGGAGAAACAGTATCTTTTAAGGAATTAGTAAACCAAAGACCCAAATATTTAATTTTTATGGGATTGCAAAGAAAATCTAATGACAAAAAGTCATGTTTAAAGCACCATTTATTAAGGGGGAGGATCTCACATTTGTCCAAAAAAGGTTCTAGGGAGGAATCAAGGGAAGATATACATAAAAGAACATAATCAGCTTAAACTCTGAATTTAATCTGTTTATCTCTGTATTTGAAGCCATGTATGCAATCATGCTGTCGAATCTAAGATAAAAAGGGCTTGACTGCTAGAATAAAAAGAAGAGAGGAGAGGGGACAACCCTGCCGTACTCCTCTGTGGAGAGGGGAGTAGATAGCCATTACCAAAAATTGATGCTTTAGGAGATGAATACTAAAGGGAAGCTAGATTAATGATTTTTTCCTAAACCCAAAACAAGTAACAGTAGAAAAAACAAAACGCCAATGCATACAATCAAAAGACTTCTCAGTGTCCAAGGAGATAGCTGGTAACAAATATTTATATGTTTTGGATTTGCTCAGAATGTCAAAGAATAGTCTCGTGTTATTGGAAAGATGTCGCCCTTTAGAAAATCAAGATTGTACAATTAGATGTGGGAGGATGAGATCTAGATGCAAAGCAGGAATTTTAGCAAAACTTTTAAATCAGAATTGAGGAAGGAAATTGACCTATAACTTTCACGTAGATTAGGGTCTTTATTATATTTAGGAATGAGACAAATTAAAGCATGTTGAAAAGTACCAGTGGCAGTTTTGGTAGTAGCAAAGAAAGTAAATAATTGGAGAAATGAAGATAAAATTCGATGGGAAACCCATCAGGTCCAAGGGCTTTGCCTTTTTTAATAAAAATCATTGCATTATGAATATTGTGAACTGACACATCAGCTTCAAGGTAGGAAAAATCAGTGGTTAAATCCAATTCTTTACCATTAAAAGAGATGTATAAATGTATGTCAGTTTGAAGAGGATTATATTCTGGTGCATAAAGAGTCTTATAATATTTGGTAAATTCAGCCAAGATATCATTGTCTTAAAATATAGGAAATGTATCATTTAATAAAATAGTTTCCATTTTGACACTATCTTTTTTACTTTGAGGTAGTTTGCCAAAAGTCTGTCGACTTTATTTTAGCCTCCATAATAGTTGGCTTTGGATATAAAAAGATAAAAGGCAGCATCCTCCGTAGAAAGTTTATTAAACTCAAATGTGGCTTTTACTAGTTTGCTCAAGCATGACTTAGATTTGGACATAAAGTAGGAGTGTTCTATTGTTTCAGTATGTTTCATGATATCTAATGCTTTTTTAACTTATTTTCCTTTTGTTAGAGATGTAGGTTAAAATAAAGTCTCAAGAGGCTGCTTTAAATGTATCACACATGATTTGAAATTATATATCCAGAGAATCATTCAATGCAAAGAATTCAGTTATAAAAGATCCAAACTGCTGTATAAAGGTAGCGTCTAAGAAAAGGAAAGTGTTAAAGTGCCAATTTCTCGTATTTGGAGGGAGAGGAAGAAGGTTTAAGTCGAAGAAGGTTTAAGTCTAACATTACCGGGCCATGGTCCGAAATTCAAATGGTACTGTTGTAGAGCTTACATTTAGCATCCATTTTAGTTTTTCTTTCTTACTTGAAATCTGTGTCTAATGGTGATTTGCACGTTTTCCCTTAATACAAGGAAATGCCATGCATGCATTTATTCTTGGTAGATGTCGTTGCCCTGTAGTCTACACAATTAGTTCCAGGGTCACACATAGTAGAACTTAATGCCCTTGTTTTATTTTTGTGCTCTTAGGCAATGACTCTTGCTTTCCAGACTAACTAAAGATGTTGTTGTGCACCTCTGGCACAGTACGATAAGGATGGTGTTTTATTATTTAAACAGCATACATGCTGAATTCAGTAAGAGTCACTGAATTTGAGGTCATCATGGGAATTGCTGTGAGCTGTGACTCAGATGCAGCCCTGCTGGCCCCGACTTTCATCCTGAGAAGGAAGATCACTGTGCAAGAGAGATGTCTAGGCTTGCACACTTAGGGGCATATTCACAAGGACTTATCGCCGAGTTATCGGCACTTTAGCGCATCAAAAGTGGAGATAGATTTATCGCCCCATTCACAAGCGGGTGCAAACTGCAAACATCGCCAGTATTCCCGCGATAACTGCCGCAAAATTTATCTCCACGGGTGACACCACCAACTAACCCTAATGAGAAGCAGAGTAGGCGTTCCCATGCAAAAACACACGAAAACACCACTACACCACTTTCACAACGAACTGCCAGATCTGCGATGCGAACCAAAAACAGGCGATAAGCCGCGGTAGCAGCAGGGATTCAACACCTGCCTTTTGCTGGTGTTAAGCAGGACGACTACCTGCAGTATGAAAGGGAGCCCAGCCCAGAGCCACATCTGAAGACCCACAGATGCCATGGAGCCAATGATCATGCAGCTCGGAGACCCATGAGGGCCACAACACCCACCGCCACCACCCCCAGGCCCGCCACCACCCCCAGGACCCGCCCCGCCCCCCCCCGGACCACCACAGAGGCAGCGTAGACAAAGACAGCGGACCCACCATAAATGCACCAGCTGCATAGACCTAATGCCAGAGGAGGTCATTGCCCACTACAGGCTCAAAAGGACAACCATCCTCCGTATCCTGACCCACATCGCCCACAGGCTGACGGTAACAACACAGCGGACAACCAACATCCCTCCGCAGACAAAGCTGCTGGCTGTGCTGCACATGTTGGCCTCTGGTACCTTCCAACCCACAACTGCCAGAGTCGGAGGAGTCTCACAACCAGCCCTATCCAAGTTCATCACACCTGTCCTGGATGCCATTATCAGCCTGGTACCCCAGCACCTCCACTTCACCCACACTGCGCAGGAGCAGCTGGAGACCAAGCAAGGCGTCTACGCCATAGCTGGATTCCCTCATGTGTTGGGGGCAATCGACTGCACACATGTACTCCTCGTGCCCCCTGCCGACACTGCACAATGTGCAGGCAATAGTGGACCACCGGGGACTCCTCAACAATGTTGTGGCCAACTACCCAGGCAGTGTGCATGATTCATACATCTTCCGACAGTCCATCATCAACCAGCGCTTCCAGGATGGCACCTATGGAAATGCATTGCTCGTTGGTAAGTACCAAATGAACACACCACACACCTCCACTCCACAGTCATGCAACTCACGACACTGGCAATGGGCATGCAGCAAAACTACATGCAACATGCCACACAACATGCCAACTGACCAGACACGACAACACGACTCCATTGGGAACCTGGGCTTGCCATGTACACAACCCAGCCATGGCATGGCACCACAGCCACACAATAGCAGAATGTGAGGAGAGGCTTGGAGCAGGCATGTGCGAGAGAGGCAAGTGATTAATGAATGAGAACCTACCCAATGCCAAGTGTGGCATGGATGTGCCGGACAGACTTCAGTGTGCGAACCACGTAAATGGCCATGTGGACATTAACTGCTGGTGCATGGAGTGTAGTGGCCAGTGGACGCTACGATGTCACCACAGGCTGTGGGGCAGAATGCGGAAATGTCGCTCGTTACGTCCCCCCCTGTAGGCACGGGCAGAGTGGGTTGGCCCAGCGTATGTCAGTCCTGCGTAGGGGTGTGAATAAAAACCCCGTCGCACTGGGCGTGGTTCTCTTTCGGAATGGCCAACGCGTCTGCCAGGGCGGCGCCTCTCAGCCCGCCACGAGGTCGACGCCGTGAGCGGCGGGGCCTGCGACCCTGTGCGCCTGCTGCACCCCAGGCCGCTGGTCCCCAGACCCGTCTTGCCTGCCCCAGCGCACCAAGGAGGCTCCGCTCACCTGCCGACACCGGCTTGTGTCAAAGAGGGCCCACCACATGCCGGTGCAAGCTCCAAGCCCCAGTCCCGTGACCTTTGCCGCCTCCACAGACCATCGCTGGCCTCCGCGATGCTGGCCCACAGTATTCCTTTCTCGTTGACATACCCCACCGGCGTACTCTTTGGCCCAGTTGTTTGCACATGTTGTACTGAGTCGTGAGTTTTGAATGGCAGTGACCAAAAGTCTGTGGCAATGTCCACATCACTATACTCCCTCCGATCAGTGAAGCCAAAGTCTGCATCGCAAGCATACGAAACGTGGTGCCACTAACCCTGTTCAATGCAAGCCGGCGACACGTGGTGCCACTAACCCTGTTCAACGCAAGCCGGCGAAACGTGGTGCCACCTAACCCTGTTCAACGCAAGCCAGCGACACGTGGTGCCAGTGAACCTGAAGTACGCAGGCCGGTGGGACCATCCAACGTAAGCTGTCGACACTTGGATGAGGGCCCCTGCTGACCGCTGCCTCAGGCCTACACTGCGGTCCAGTAGGTCCCACATGTGGAACTGTGTCTTGAGTAATTTATGGAGGAGTTCACACCATTGGACACGCCTCATCGCAGGCAGCATCCCCTATCAGCACTGGTGCCACTAACTCTGTGCGCAATGAGTCATGGGCACTGTCTGGTTGAACTTTGGTGGTTGTCTGCATCATCATCTGGCTGGGACGGACTTGGTGTTCGACATGTGTCTGTTCCATTCATCTCCACCATAGTGACTGTTTCAGCGTGGTTCTGCCCTCTGCATCATGCCCTGGGGGTACACCTTCCACTGTCCACCGAGACACTCCGTGACAACCCCCTTTGACATCTACGAGAACCTGCTCTGATCTCGTGACCCTGCCCCGGTGCACCGCAAATCAGCGTCCCGTGGCGGTAGGCCCATGCCGGACGCTGTGCATCCGGGGCCACATACTCTGTGCAGCTCAAGTCATGGAGCCTTTAAGGTTGAATGGTTGTGTCTTTTACGATGTACACTGTTGTAGTTTTTTGACGACACCAAGCACTCCATGATGGCTGGTGTTCACACACCCCACACACATCAACACAGGAGTCACTCGACATGTGAGCCTGCTAATAAAAGTGGCCGGGCGCACGTGCCCGTAGCCATTCACACCATCTAAGCAAGTGTGTCAGTGTGGTCATTATGTCAGCATGATGGGCCCGAGCCCTGCAACATCGCAGTGTGCTGTGTTCAGCGGTCGATACCATGTCACCTCAGCAGTGGCTAAGACCTTGGACATGTAGCTTCGTCTGCCCCCCCTGCATGCACAAGCGGTGTGTGCTGGGCCAGGGTACGTCAGGTCAGCGCCGGGGTGTGCTGATTTGGCAGGGGGCTCAGGGCATGGCTCTGGTCTGGCCTTGAGCAGGAAGTGCGGTAAGTGTGTCTCTGTTTTGGAGTGTTGTCACCACCAGGGCCACAGTCATCGATGTTGCAATGTAGCATGCACCCGGAGGGTGGGGCCGCACGTACGGGGAAATGTAGGAGCGCAAGACCGCTCGGGGTCTTGGCTCATACATGCCAAGTGTTGTGTGTATCAGTCCTGTGGCTGCATGAGTCAGATGCCTAGCCTCAATCGCAGCGTGATCACAGCCAGCCATGGACTGTACACCTGTGTCTGCCCTGTCCAGAGCATTGGCCTACACTCACGTGGCCGCACACCCTCAACGGCCAGCATCACAGTGTTGTTGGCATGCTGCTGGACATGCGCAGACAGGCATGACAATTGTGTGCCGTAGGAGTGCACGTGATGCAACCGCGCAGCGCACACAAGTGTAAAGGCTCAGGGGAGGGAGAAGCAGCTGTGAGGCAACGTAACGCACAGTGAGGCCACTCATGTGCCACGTGCTCAGCATATCATCCATGATTCCCTGGGTTGCAGACATCCCACCCCACCCACGACAGGCCTCTGCACATCTCCTGTATGCAAGCAGATGGTAAACTGACTGTAGGGATGAAAGGTCTTTTGTCTGGAGTATCAGGCAGAAGCACATCTGCAGCTCTGAGCTGGGACTTGCATGTGCCCAGCACCCCCTGACAGATACGATAGCATTTGCTGACGACTCCCACACTACGCACTGCCCAACGTGAGACCAACGTGTACACATCCCACACACAGAAGTCCTTGGTCGTAGTTATCGTGCGTGAAATGGCCTTCACACATACTCCCACCCCATCCCAGGCCTGCACCCGTTGCACACAGACACTGCTCATTGATCCGAGCTGTGGCATTTCATCCACAGGACTTCATAGTGCCGCTTCAAGCAGAGCCACTGACGCAATGGCAGACCATCCCGGACACATGCACAACCCCAGTCACGTGCACCGGTACCGTGCACGTCTGCTGCATGTACTGGGGGTACAAAAGACACTGGTCCTAGACCTTTATATTTTTAAATGATATGTATCAACTTTAAATTTATTATTCGAAAACAATTTTGAGCATACACAAGGTTAGCTCACAGTATTAATACAATAATTAAACTAAAATGCAACAACCAAGGGATATTTTACCAATTTATTATTTTATTCCAAATTATAAATTGAACAGTAGATTACTTACTGAAACAAACAAGGAGGGGGAAGGGGGAAGAAGGAGGTTGCTCCAAAAGAACGTGCAGAAAGAGAGAGTGCTCTAGTGTAGAAGAGGTGAAAAAGAATTCAAGTAGTGTAATAAGGGAAAAACTAAAAACATTCAAATGCTGGACTGACAGATAATTCTCAGTCTTCAGTAGCCTGGCCACATTTAAACAATAAAGGTTCCTTTACAATCAATTTAAAATACACAATTGCATTCTTGTGTGGCACGTTAGATTTGGGACTTGTGATCCAGGCCAATAAAATGGGCGTCGACGTTTCGACCCGACTTGGGGCTCAGAGGGCGATTTGGGGCCTCGGCCTGCGGGTCTTCCTCAGGACTATGTGGGGCAACCTGAGCAGGTGTGATTTCCGTGTTGCACACCCGCAGGATCTAGCGGGGCGCTGCGGGTTCCTCACCGTCTAGTTAACCATGGTAGGCATACTCATCCGTTAATGCTAGCGCACTTGTTCGTTTTCAGGGCAATAAATGCTGAAGCTTAGTATTCAAACAAAACAGCGTCCGCGGTCCGCACGAGTTGCAGAAAGCTTTCTGGTGTGCAACACGGAAATCACACCTGCTCAGGTTGCCCCACATAGTCCTGAGGAAGACCCGCAGGCCGAGGCCCCAAATCGCCCTCTGAGCCCCAAGTCGGGTCGAAACGTCGACGCCCATTTTATTAGCCTGGATCACAAGTCCCAAATCTAACGTGCCACACAAGAATACAATTGTGTATTTGAAATTGATTGTAAAGGAACCTTTATTGTTTAAATGTGGCCAGGCTACTGAAGACTGAGAATTATCTGTCAGTCCAGCATTTGAATGTTTTTAGTTTTTCCTTATTACACTACTTGAATTCTTTTTCACCTCTTATACACTAGAGCACTCTCTCTTTCTGCACGTTCTTTTGGAGCAACCTCCTTCTTCCCCCTTCCCCTCCTTGTTTGTTTCAGTAAGTAATCTACTGTTCAATTTATAATTTGGAATAAAATAATAAATTGGTAAAATATCCCTTGGTTGTTGCATTTTAGTTTAATTATTGTATTAATACTGTGAGCTAACCTTGTGTATGCTCAAAATTGTTTTCGAATAATAAATTTAGAGTTGATACATATCATTAAAAATGTAAAGGTCTAGGACCAGTGTCTTTTGTACCACATTGAACCCAGGTCAATGACCATTATTGGGTAACCCCATTTTTGTAATGGCATGTACTGGGGGCACTGCCATTGGCAGTGCTGTGGATCAGTTACCGGCTAAGCTTCCGCCTTGCCAACGTCACCTGCGTTCAGCCTGTGGTGCATTGTCACTCGTGCATATTCGAGTGGACCATGGATGTCTGCCTCTCCAACATAATGGTAGCTGAACTGGATTTCAACACGTGTGTGTGCCCCCTGTTGGCCCACGACCAGGAGTGTCACCGTGAGGCCCGTTTATGGCATGCCTGGATGATTGGCATGCATGCTGGCCCCTGGACCTGGGAGATTGCACGACTCGTCGCGTGCAGTGACTACATTGAACCGCTCCCCTATTGGGCTTTAGTGCCAATTGGGGCCAGGGGTTGGAGTCAGCACGTCTGTCCGGGACAGCTGATGGGTTACGTCGCCGACATGTTAGATGTAGTCGACAGCGAGCTCATATTGGAAATGTTGGCCTACGCTGCTGCACTCGCGTTCATGGACGAGTGACAACGTACCTGCAGACACAACTAAATGTGACCCATTGCACGTGTCCCGACGCCTGGTTGCATGTTGGGGATCTGGTCACATGTCCCAAGACGACAGTGGACATGGCTGCATTGGCCTGGACTCCGGTTACATGCGCAGACAACCAACACGGGTTGGCACTCACTTGTGTGGGTGATGGACTCCCCCGGGGTGGACATGGGCGCTTTCCAACGTTCCTCATTCAGACATGCTGCTGCATTGGTCTGCATGTTGTGGCACTTCTCTTGGCCGTACTGACACCCAATTGTTGATGACATTTTCGCACCTTCACTTGTCTCCAACTGTGATGGGTGTTGATTTGTATGCCAATGTGTGTGTCACGGCCTATCTGGGTACATGCATTGCTACCCCATCAGGGCTGTGGGTTTGTGCTTGTGCATTATCATGTCCCTGTTTCGTGCTTTGCCAGATGCGTATGGCCATTTACCAGCCACAAGCGGGTGCACTTGTGTCTTGTGTTCAGTTGTGCAAATGTTGCTGTTTGTACCACATTGTGTTCGATGTTGGGGTGCTCTGCTTCCTATGTGTGTGTGCTGCATTGTGTGTGAGTTGGCCCTTCAGCTCTGATTTGGCTCACCCTTCTCCCTTTCAGGCAGTGTGGTTTTCACTTCTGTGCTTGTTCAGTGGTGTGATATTGCCGACTTGTGTGACTTGTGCTCTTGGTTGGTGTTGTTACTCTTGGGCATGGTTTGTCTGCAGTTGTGCTGTGCTTAATTGTGCATGTGTGCCATTGTGCCCATCTCCCCCGTCCCCCATCCCTGGTCGTTCCTCTCCCTGTTGCTGTTGTGTCTGTTGATTTTGAGCAGTTTCCGGTCCCCGACTCCTGCCACCATCTCCAGACTGATGTGGTGGACACCATTTCCTCCATGTCATCCAGCTCCTGGTGTGGCGCTGGACTCCCACCTCCGGTGTGCATTGCTGCCTTCTGGTTGTTGGCGTGTTTCTGCTTGTTTTTGCGTTTCACATCATTCCAGCTGTTCTGGTTGTCTTCCATTGTCCTCCTCCGCACTCCAGCTGCATTCACCTTGTCCACGATGGACTGCCATGTACAATGTTTTGTTGCCAATGGTGCTTGTGGGGTTGTGTACTAGCTCCGACTGCCTCCATTGTGCTTCGCTGTTGTTTTCTGTTTGGTTTGTCTTTCTTTTTCCTGCTTTTGTTGTGCTTATTCCTGCCTGCTGTGTGTGTATCTCAGGCCTGGCGCTGCTTATCGCTGCTTTCCTCATCGCGAATGGGCTCATCGCACGTTTTTTTGCGTTGGGGTTTGTGTTTTTATCTCCGTTGCGGTGGTTGTATCGCGGACATTGGCCTTTTTTCGGGAAACTATCGCATGGTACCGCTGTGTTGTGAATTCCACGTTAACACAGGGTTATTTTCCCGCGATAGACTGCGATGTGTGAAGTTGTGTTAACCTTTTTTGGAGATGTTTAGCGAACGTTCTTGTGAATATACCCCTTAGACAGGTGCAATCATTGATGCGCAAATGCCGACTTCCAGACATATTATACCAAGGTGTGGCGTTAGGTCATCCCAACAGGTGTGGCAGAAGGGTACTCCAGAGATGCTCTCGCTAGTGTAGAGGTATTAGTGATAGATAGGAATAGCATTAGGAACAATTAACATGGTTGAATTCATTGTGTTTTTCACGATTCTATTAATGCTTATAATAATGATGTGTTTCATCTGCTTAATAATCACAGCAAATTTATTTTCAGATCTTTTCTTTGTGACACGTTGGGCATGCAAAAAAAATAAAAGGGTTGTGGAATCTGTGTGGTCATGTTCGAGGTTACTAGTATAATCTATAACTCTGAAAGGGGAGCGGTTTAGATGTGGCAGTGCGAGCTTGCCAAAAACCAACATTTACTGATGATATTAGTAGACTCAGGTCCAGATTTACAAAAGAGCCATGGAACGCAGTGCAGCAGCAAAAATGCTGCACTGTGTCGCGTGACAGGGAAGGAGAGCGCCATATCTAAAGAGATATGGCTCTCTCCCTAGCGCGGGCACTGATTTCAGCTGCTGTGCGCCAGACACACACCTTAGTGCCTTAGTGTTAGGGTGCGTGCCAGAGTCTACCATAGATTTTGTACTGAAAGGGTACCCTTCTGGTTTAAAATACCACATGTAGACACATTTCCTACTTTGCACATGTGCTGCACAGTGCAGCATGCAAGCAAAGTTGGAAAAGAAAGGAGAAATAAAAACATTTATCCTCTTAACACCTCCTTAAAAATGGCATTAACTTTTGGCGCTAAACCCTCTCTGCTATTGTTTGTAAATAGGGTTTTGCATCAAAAGGCATGGGAGGTAACATAGGAACAGCCATGTACCACCCATATAATGTCCTCTTGGAGCAGAGGAATGGAAAGCAGTGCCTTTTGCTGTTTTGCGTTACTTTCAGGGTACTTTCTTGCACTGGATATAAAATTAGGAAAAAAACATTTTGTGCTGTTTAGCATCACTTTTCTGATGCTAATCCACTGCAAAATGTTAGTAAATCTTCCCCTCAGTCTATATATTGTGAGGTTTTGTTGACATAATACACAGTCCTACTAAATTCATAGAAACTGTATAACTAGGGGTGGGTAGAATTTTTGATTCTGCTGACAGAATTGAAGGAATTTTGTATTTTCGTGTCACCCTTGTAACACGGAATTACTAATACATTTCACTGCTCAGCTCCTCTAGTGGGATTATCTGTACTGCAAGGCTGGGGGTTTGACAGGGACAGGGGAGGGCAAGGGGAGTCATGCTCAGCAGTCCGAGTGGGAGATGTTACAGGGGTGGGGGAGATCAGAGGGAGGCGGAAGTTGTTGACTGAGATTTTAAACTTTAAAGTGGCCTGAGCAGCGGCTGCATGCTGCTGTTGGCTGCCTTCCTGTTGGGCACCAACCGGGCTGAAAAATGTGAGTGCCATCTCCTGAAGGACCCACATCGTACCTTCCCCAAACACTGCTGTCTGAAACTTGAGGAGTGTATAATACTGCCTTTTCGTCTGAGTTTTGAATTGGTAAGGGTTTGGTGGTTGTCTTTGGTCTGACTGGTCACATGAATCCCACTAACTTTCTATTGCCAATTTATACCACTTGTCCTCACCATGTTACTGATAAGCACCCTTGTGACACTTCTTCTAAATGGTCTTCTGTAGTACAGTGAGTTGCTTTGGGCACAATCCTACTTGACACCTTTGGTTGAAAATTAACCTTATTTGATAGTTTGCCCCTCGTGACTGCTGGCTTCTTGTTTCCATTAATTTTTTATGACTTTGCATGTTTCGTATTTTGATTTATGATGAGGGCCCTTATTCAAGGTTAGTTTCCAGTGTTTGAACTACCTTTAGCTACCTTTTGGTGATCACATTACAGCAAGTGAAATGTATATCAAATAATAGACGCTCGCGCAATAATCCAGCCGTATACGCAATGGTGTACATGAAACCCTTTTCAGGTGTTGCCAGCTGTTTGAGAGCCTTCGTGGCTGTGCATGATGACACCTAACCTGACTCAGAATTGTAGCGCTGATTACCTGTCATAGCAGGTGAAATGCAGCTTAAAACAGGGTGCCCAAAAAGATTTTGCAGAGGCGTTGCCAACAGGATATTCATGTTCTGTTATGGAATGGGATGTGTTGGGGAGTGCGGGAGCTGCAGCTTTAAATGTAAGCCTCTTTGGCTGTTATGTACATGTTGGAATATCCATTTAATAGAATTAGCCCATTGCAATCTAATTCATCTGGTTCTGGAAGAGAAAAGGCTTACTTGTGACTTGTTTTAGAATGTGTTACCAGGGAGTAGGGTAGGGTAGCAGAATGGCTGGGGCCATGTGATGAGAGGTGTGGCGTATTGGGAAGAGGGGGCGGGCGGCTGTTTTGGGTGCACATGTTATCAATAACTTTGCATTTTATATGTGATGTATGCCAGTCGCAGTTAGTTCTCATTTTCTCTGTAGCCCCCACTATGTGAGGCTTGGAATTTTAACTGGCATAGAGTGTGCATTGCAACACGACCACACTGAATCACACATATTTTTGGTTACACACATGCCAGCACACATAATTAGGGGTGGGTGGAACTTCACAGAATCTCACAGTTTGTATGTAACTCTGCTGAATTCTGCAGAGTACAACTCAGCGAGTTCTATCCACCCCTACGTATAACATGGCACCACCAATGTTCTAGGTTTTGTACCTTTTTCATAGGTCTCCTCAGTAGTTTTCTTGCATGTGCCTAAGGCTCCATTATCACATATATATGGAGACATCTGTGGTGATGTGTTTATTCTCCTCAGCTTTAATAGCAAGCACCTATTTATGTGTGTAGGTTGATCAAGTTTGATCTTTTAAAAGGAATGCCTTCTATAGTATTTCCTTTCTTTGAATTCCAATCATTAAATATGGCACAACCATTGATTCTTGCTTTCAATTATAGACAAGCGGTCACTAATCATTTGACTAGATATGGGCCTGCCAATGGCAGTGGAGATATTACCTTTATGGCTGAGGCACACAAAGCTTATAAATGTGGAGGTTTTTTCCTGGGTTGAATTTCCTGCATTTGATGATAATTCCCAGACATTTCAACATACACTGAGGCTGAAGTTCTGGATGCATATAGACTTCATGAATATATAGACATCGATTAACTTACCAGGAACATCATAATTGGTTTCAAGGCACCCTACCATATACACTTCAAAATGTAAGACTGGGCCCTCTTAGTAATGAAAGGGCAAGCTAGCCAGTCTTAGCAGGTTATACACCAATTCCGGGTTCAAAAGCATTAAAACAGCATGAAATGCTTGCTCTCTTGAACCATTTGAATGGGCTGTATTGATCTCTAATGCAGTACATTATGTGTGCATTAACTACTGCCCCAGTGAGGGCTCCTCAAGCTGGACCAGCACAATTAGCTGTGCCTGCAATTAGTCCAGTTACCATTAATGCCATTATAGGTAAAATCCCTACCAAACTTGAATAAATAGTGTTTTTACATTGCACAAAAAACAAATCATCTTGAGGCAGTGTTTCCTCATACGGGACCCCACGATAAATTTAGAATTCTCACTATGTGTCTTCCACTTGGTACGGTTTTCCCTGTTGAGGAGTGCAATACATTGGGTATTCTGTTTGCTGCCATTTACACCGTTACTCGTGGTACTCCTTCAATTGCAGTTTTACCTGAAGTCCTTAGACAGATTCAAGCTGAACATGGAGTGTCCCTTGCCCTGGATTTGGAAATGAAATTCATTGGCAGCTTTGACACAGTGTCCTCAATAATTTTAAGCAACGCTAATGGGGAGGCAGCTTCTTAGAAGATGCGCCAACGGCTCGATTTAGTTCCCGCTGTAGATCATGAAAGTGAGCTACCTAAAATAATTTCTGAAACTATAGATCGTGATAGTTTGGGAACCCGGCTTAATAAGCCACAACTTGAAGGCAAATCTGTTGCCGATAATGCCAAGCAGACACCTGAGTCTTCTAGAAAGTGCTGGAATAAAAATAAAGATAGAGCAAAAACTAAAACACGGACTGGATCTCCACAACCGGAGTCTTCTGAAAATCGTGTCTCACAGTTACAATCTTTGTAATGGTGACACACTTAACCAGCCTGATAGGTATCAGTATTCTGATATGCGTCCTTCTCCTTCCTTGCAGGACTCTACAGACAAGCTGTCATAGAGAGGGGACAGGGGACAGCAGAAAAGAGGAGTAAGTGAAACCAAAAACAGACTCACAACTTTCCTCTGTCCACATCATATAAAAGGAAGAGAAACTTCCACAACAAAAAGCACAATTTAAAAAGAAGAAAGTGGCAGGAATAGTCGCTAAATATGCCATAAATAATCAGAACTCTTCTTCAGGAACAAGACATGGCCAAGAACTCTTCTCGACAGCGCAGCAGAGGTCACAATATTTTACCAGACTCTTCAAGAGTTTCTGGTGGTGAAACCGACTAATGACTATGTGCAGGTGGAAATTCCAGATCAGCAGCTAAGCTCTCTTGACAGACTTTATGATTTGTATATACAAATTTAGAGTAACATACCGCGTACTATTAAAGTAATATTCTGGCAGAATGTAATTAATAAATACGACATTCTCTTGGATGAGACTATTTGCCACCAGAGTTTGTTAGAAAAGTCCAACAAGGGGAGGATGTAATCATACCTTATTTGGTCCTGTTTCCAAGGAAGTTAAAGCAACATATGCTCAGAATGGGCTCTTGTACAAGCTCCCACATTATATTGCAATCAGGGGCTGGTTGAGGTAAAGATTCTCCTTATCATGTTATCCCTATAGGGTCCAGTCCGCAGGTGCAAGCAGAATACCCTATTAAACGTGAAGCTAAACGCCGAGTTAGGGACTGTCTATCACAATTAGAATATCAAGGTATGATTGAGCCTTGATTCTCCCCTATGAATAATCTGTTATTCTCTGTACCTAAATCTGATCTTTCCTATCGTAAATTCTTAGACTATAGACAATTAAACAGTCACACACAGACTTTTGCTCGACAGAATTTACACAGCACTGGCTTAATAAACAATATAATTCATTAAGAATACAAAACTACATTGGACATTTTTAATGGTTTTTTCACTTTCTGTCAAAATATTGCACTTGAAAGCTGCAATTTGACAGTGTTCTCTGTGCTAGATGCTCAACGAAGGTTCTGTAGGCTCCCACAAGGGTTTAAGAACAGTCCATGTTGCCCATTTTACAAGAAATTGACTCAGAAGCATTGTCTTATGATGATGACATTTACCTTATAGATGATGATTTCAACTCATATTTGGCCAGATTGGATCATATTTTTGGGGGATTTGCTGACCATGGCTGTAAATTCATTTTTCCAAACTCTAAGATTGCCTTTTTCAGTGCCCCTTTTTTTGGGATATGGATTATCAAATGAAGGCAAAAGCCTAGCACCACATTTCTTATAGAAAGGTGCTCTCTTGCACACACCAAATACTTTGAAAAAGCTTTACTCGGTTCTAGGATTTTTCAACTTTGGTAGAACATACATACTTGACTATGCACAACAGGTTAAACCATTGTACGATTTAATTCGTCCAGATTTTTCTAATAAACATTTGTCTACTGAACATACTACTATTCTCAGAAACTTACAGACATGCTTGAGTCTAAACACTTACATACTTGTTTTAAAATTAATAATTTAATCATCCGCATAATTGCAGATTCAAGTGGTTACACACATGTTTTATTTAAGGAAGGAGAAACAGTGCCAATGTTTTATAAATTGCATTTATATTCCAATGCGGAAATGTGTTTGGCTTCCACTGAAAAAATTCTGACTGCTGTTCAATCTGCTGTGCTAAAGAAGCATCAATTGGCTCCGGGGAAATGCATAATTGTGATGTCGCCTGTTCCGGCCTTCAAAATGGCCTCTTGCTTTGGTGTTCTAGGTCATATTTGAAATCCGATGGCATTGGAATATACCCACACCTTTGCCGCTCAGAAAAAACACTGCCCTGTATCAATCTTGTCTTCCTGCCCATAGCAGAACTGCTCCTCATGAAGGATGTGTATATATTTACCTAGAGGAACCTTGGACCACTCCCTGGTAGTTGTCTATGTGGGGGGGACAGGGGCACAAACCTGAGTGTCACCCAATTTGGTAGCTTAACGCATGGTGCCTGGCTGACATGGTGGGTTCACATGTTTCCAGAGCTGAGTGCCTTCCTAGAATTAAACGAGGGGTCAGTTGAATCTCATGGAATCCTCTAGTTGCTGGGAAGGCTTCTATGCAGGATATTACACATTCCCACCTTAAAACATGGCAAAGACATGCTCAGTAGTAGATAATGGAGCTGGAGGCCCATATTGCCAGACTGGAAAGAGACTCAAGGGAGGATGAAACAGAGAGCTGCAAGGTAGAGATTGACACAGCATTGCTGTGGCAACTCTGCCTCAATGAGGAGTGCCTATGTTGGATTGCATCCAATAGTCGAATACACCTATGGGGTCACAAATACATCAAACTCCTCTATTGACAGGCGACTGATGGGGTGGTGCAAAGGGTGATCTCAGGCCTTGTGAACCTAGCCCATGTTACAGTCATGGATGATCAGGTGATTGCGATTGTCTTTGCTGAGTATTACCGAACTTTCTGCACAAAATAGGAGAGACACTCAAGGGAGCAGTCTGCCCCTTTTATTGCGGACCTACAGAGGAGGCCCTCGATGACAGGAACCCAGGCAAGACAGCAGTTCCAGATGGGCTTCCGATCGAATACTATAAAAAATTCCAGACATCCCTACTGTCTCCCTTCTTGGCCATGTGCTATGAGGCCATTACAAAGGGCTGCTTCCCAGAGAGGTGGAACTCACCACATTAGTGGTTCTGCGTAAGGCAAGGTGCTCCCCTAAACACTGCTCCTCACATAGCCCAAATTGAAACTCTATGCTAAGGTTTTGATAACTAGAATTCTGAAAGGTTTACAGGTACCACAGTTTCATGCTCCAGCAAACACCATACACTGCATCCATTGGGTGCAAGTGGCCCTGGCATACCGGTATCAGCTCAACAGCCCCTTTGCACTCTTTGATTTCAAAAAGGCCTTTCATTCCCTTAATTGGGACTTCCTTTGGGATGTGCCTGGACTTCTGCCCCTGTGTTTTATAATGCGTGCGGATGCTGTACACCTCCCTAAGGGTGCAGGTGTACATAAAGGGGGTCTTGTCTCATGCATTTCCTATCCAGCGAGGTACAAGGCAGGTGTTCTAACTGTCCCCCACTATTTGCTCTCGCAATGGAACAAGTTTATTTGCATAGTTACTTAAAACCATAGCAATATTGATACAGTAAACAATGAAAACAGAAATACACATCAATTTAAAAGAATAAGACAGCTTGTGTCAAGAATTTAGAGCAGTCAGGCAGATTTATAATAGGTCGATGTCATCAAATAAAGTGCAAAACAGATCGAAGTTCCAGTGACTTTAACCACCCCTGTCCCCGGTGGATCATTTTAAATGTGTAGATGACAAAAGACCCCATGTAGATGGAGAGTAAATATGATTAGAAACACACATTGCCATCTAAGATTGCATGCAACTTAGTATGGAGCTATAGGCAGATTAAGATGGGAATAATGAAACTACATCACCGATTAAAGACCAAATGAGTCATTGAAGTGCAAGGTGGGCAAGCACAAGTCTGGTATCCCCATTTGAAATCAGGAAGACGTGGCACACACTGTAGTTCAAGAAAGTGCAAGCTGAGCAGGATTTGAAGTGCCAAAGCACAGGCTCCTTACAAATGGTGGAAGAACAATTTAGAGAGCAAAGCAGATAGCTATGGTACTGTTGGACCATCAACCATTGAGGTGGGTGGATTCTGAGAAGTCCCATGTTGCTCGAACAGTACAGATGGTTCATTAAGGTGCAGAGTGAGCAGGCCATCCTTTGATCAAAAGTTAACCAATCAAAAAAATCAATAGTGTGCAAGCTAGGCAAATTCAAAGTGCAAGTATGCATCCCTCTTCACATACGATAAAGGAAATTAGAACATATCAGCAGCTGCATTGCTTTCAGACCATTAGCCCTTGATGAGGCCCATTAGTTAGTGTGGCTGTGCTTTGAATAAGTAGGTGGGTTGAGGTAGGATGAGCCCTAGAACCGGCTGTGAAGTGTACAAATTATGTCTCCCTTAGCCATGTGCATGATGGGGCTGCCGCTGCACAACATTGTGGTGTTAAATGTTGATCAGTCCCATGTTGGCATTTTCTTTTCCACCTGTATGAGATATTTTACCAGCTGGCAGTTCAGCTAAAGGTGCCCAGACACAAAGCAGGCCAACACGGCATGCCTCTGTGAGTGTATTCTTTTTTGGTTGAAAAGGACTCTTTTCTGTGGCCACATAAGCGGCAAACATTCAATGTGAGCTTCCGCTGCCAAGAGGGGAAATGCGGTAGAGAGGGAAGCAACCCTAAATGGTACTTCAAAACCTTCTCCTTGGCAGCTCAGGAATACCCTGTGTTGAAATATTTTTGAGGTTAGTGTTCTATAGTTATTTAGAGTCATCCAGACGAGAGCTTTGAATGCTAAAGCGGCCTTCTCTGCAGTGAGTGAAAGAAGTTTTACTCTCTGGGAGGTCCTCGGTAAGCTTTACTCTCTGGGAGGTCCTCGGCATAGACAAATTCTATTGACATAAGGTGTGTTGACCTTAAGTCAGCTAGATTCAAGACTGATGATAATAACAGTAGGATGTTGCTCCTATTCAAAACATCACAGTTTCCCTTGGATTTGCACACTAGTATGAGAAATAATGTATTTGTACCTTCCGGAGGGTCAGACGGTACCTGCGTTGAATATTTGGTTCTCCTGGGATAGTGAGTGATTAGTCTTTGATCTTCTAACAGGGTTTGCCGCCTCTCCCTTGACTGGCTAGTGCCGTCCATTGGAGAAGAAGGGCAAGCAGATACTGTCCTGACATGGGCCTGTTTAATGCTGAACCTGCCCTCTGACATAGTAACCCTTATTTGCTAAGGCAAGATTGTTGCCTGAGGTATTTTGCTGAGCGCTACCCGAGAGAACATTGATCTGAGGTGTTACACTGGATTGGGAGACATAAATGCTTCTGCGGTGCTGCGATGCGGACCCTGGGGAGAAAATTATTGCTTCTTCAGGCTTCAATATTGTACTCTTCATGCCTTCAATCTTTACCGGTTCCTCAGTATTGGGACAGAATTGCTCCACCAGGATGTAGTGACTAAAATGGCCTTTGCTAGCACAGGACTTGTGTTGGTTATCCCCTGCTGGTGTGCCTTTCTCAGTGTTGGAACAGGATTGCTCCTCCAGGACATAGTTACTGTGGTGCCCTTCACTGGCACCGAAGGTAAGTTGGTTACCTGCTGCTAGTGTATCCTGCGATTGAGATGCTAATTCCTGGTGTGCCTCCTCCGCTTGTCTGATCGCTGATCTAAATAGAGGATAGAGGCCTACCTGGTTTGGTGCAGCATTCTTTTTATTCTGACCTTCCCCCTTTGAGACCGTGTGTGTTTAGCGTTGGTTTTTTAATCCGGGGTAGTGTTAGCTTTGAGATCCAACTTTAATGGTAGCTGCCAGCTGCTCCGATGAGGGGAGAGGCAGTGCTCCTCCAAGTGATCTGCTTGTGTTATGTGATTGGCTGCTCAAGCTGAAGTTGTTGGTATGTCAGGTTCTTGCAAACCTTTGCCTCAGAATTGTTGGTTGCGATTGAAGATGGCAATCTCCGAGGGAACTTGCAGTGTTGTTTGAGATCTGGGAGTAGGTCATTGAGCATAATAGGGAGTGAAACCAGTTTGTCTACTACGATCGAGATGCAAGGGTATCTCACTTGTGCCAGCACGGTGTCTGCCTGTGCTCTCTTAATGAGCAAGTTTAAGCTTCTCGTCGATGCCAACAAAGAAGACAGCCAGGGTGTTGAGCAGTGGCAACTGGATGTCCATTTTTTAATTGATATTGCAATGCCTTAACTTACAGCTGCACCGTGTTCAAGAGAGGCACTCAGACACTGTCCAAGTGAGATCTTTTTTACCAGCCAAGCTCAGCTTCGCGACCTTGTGGGCCAGTTGCAGGGGAGGTTTCCTGGTGAGGATCTTGCGGGTATGATGCAAGCATTTCCTCCCATCCTGGGGTTCCAAGATACAAGAGAACCCCTTGGACCACTTCCTGATCCTCCAGGACAGAATGGCTTATTCTATTGCTGGTGAGAGGTGAAGGTTCTGCTGGCTAGGAGAGGGATATAAGTTTATGGTCTGATGGAGTTCCTCCTGGGTCATGGGTTAATGGTTCATTTAGCAGGAGTTTATAGACCTCCTACTCCGAGTTCCTTTTGTCCAGGGGGTTGCACCTGCCAATGCCTCCATTTGGGTCTGGAGTGCTGCTGAATTTTCTTCCTGTCAAAACTAGAGGGGAAGAATGATGGGCCTTACAGGTTGATCTTAATATCTGCTTGAGGTTTTGGTCAGTAGTGCCACCCACTGGGGGATCAAAGGGCCCTGCCTACCTGATGGTCCTGTTCACAGGTGGTAGACCCTTCTTAGACGGGTGGCCTGAGTTCTATCCCAGCTCCCGGGAATTGTGTTCAGGCTTCAACAAGGTGAGTGCTGAATGACTGACATGGGGCCATTCTGTTGTAATTAACTGCCACCTCAGATAGCACTGGTGTCTGCAGGCCCAAGAGGCCGTCATTGCTGGAAAAAGGCCAGAGCCTGCATCCTTCAGGAAGTAAGACTTAGAATATGTGCAGGGTTGGCTGGACCCGAGGAGTTAAAAACTAACTAGCTAGCCAGGAGGTTGCAATATTGTAGGGGCTAAGGGCCCAAAGCCATACTGTGGCACTTGTCAAGGCCGGACTGCTCCCACCAAGGCCTCAAAAGCTACTCTGTGGGCAGGCAATGAGCTTTTCAGTCTTCCTTTGAGCTTCCTGTAGATTTCCTGAGATTACAGGACAAGTCACAGGAGCACTACCGGTCTGCATGATGCACCCAAGCCTGACCGGGCCACTTCTGCGGGCCTGGGACTCAATATACGCGTAGCAGGACCTAAGTCTTCTGCTCCCTCGCCGGAAAGCAAAAAGCCAGAAGCCACCTCTCTTGCCCTTGTCTTACTGGGGCTCCAGGTGCTGAGTGCTGCAGGTCCTGCATTTGTTCAGTGTTGCAGCCAAGTTGTGGATGACCTCAGGTGCCAGGTGGGGGAGGTTTGCTCCTGCTGTTCTATTAATTTAGCAGCTCGCAGCAGTATCCCCTAGCAATCAGCCCACAATCCGGGCAATCAGGGAGATCAGGTCGGTGGTCTAACAGGAAGGGTCAGACTGGATTTAGGTGAGCCGCACCCTTCTGACACCGTAATTGCCAGGGAAGGCTGCCAGGGGCCGGAGGCTGATTGCCGAGGCCGATAAACGCTTCTCAGAGCTCCTCTCGGAGCGGTGGCAACCAGCAGGCCGAAGTGCATCTCAACTTTCAAGCTCACAACGACCTGCGGTAGAAGCAACAACAGCAGCCCGCGGCAGCTCCGCTCTGTCGCTCAGTCACTCAGGCAATCCTCAGCTCCTTCTCCTCATGTCACACATGCATGTGAATGCACAGGTGGGGGTTTCAGAGGGGGTATGGACTGGAAGACTGCATAAGCGTCTAGGCAGACAATGGACTGCTTTTTCTGTCCTGCCTTACATCACTGGGCAACGACTATTTTAGCTACTTGACCTTTATGGGCAGGCCTGTGGGTTATTAGTCAACTGGACTAAGTCCTTTTTGTTCTCCCTGACCTGGAATGCCAGGGATATGGGCTAGTAGACTCTGGTGCCTATCTGGAGGTGGAAGTTCCAATACCTAGGCATGCATATATCCCTGTTCCAGACCTTGTGCTGGTCCCTCAATATCACACTGCAAGTCTCCAGGATGAGCATGACGGCCTCTTAGTATCCTAGGACAGTTGGCACTGTTTGAGATGATGGTCCTGCCATGATTTCTGTGTGTCCTCTAAGATTTCCTGCATGTGGTCCCGCAGCAGTGGTTTGCTGAGTTCCAGGCAGGAGTGCGGTCTTTCCTCTTGGCCAGCCAGGTCCCACAGAATGCATTTGGCAAATGTGTTCAATCTACCTTTCTGCAGGGTCAGGGCCACCGTGGATGCATGGTTGTATTAGTAGGCCTCTCAACTCATAGTCCTGAATGATTGAATCCATGAGGGTTGGTTGTCCTTTTGGCCCAAATTGGCCTTTATCGGCTGTGAGACCATCATGAACATGGTGTAATAACTGCCTATTCCTCACTCCCTTATGGAGTGGTGTTCATGGCCTGGAGGTTGGCATTGCACTGGATTGGCTGGGACAGAAATATTACCCTCGAGACCCCCCACAGGAGAGGCTGTTAGCTTGAACAAGTTGTTCAAATAGAGGGATTTGGTAAATGGGATCTGATAAGCACCTCTAGGCTGGGAGGTGTGTGGCAGGGGTTGCACATGCAGTCATTTCAGGACCTGTAGGCAGAATCCAATATTCATCATTTTCATTTTTATACGTTTCAACAACTTCGCCATCCATAGATGTCCTACGGGGACTACAGCAAGGGGTCTTGAGCTAAGCCTGCTGGAGGCAAATTTTTTATGGGGTCCTTGGGGAGGGGAGGCATTTCCCCATCCATGAATCTTTAGTCATTCACTCACCGGACCTGCTATTCCCCATGAAAGCCAAATGAGAGTCATGGGTGGGCTCCCTGGATGCTGGGATTAAGCAATCTCCTCAAGGCTCCGACTGATTCAACTGAAATTCCTGCACAGTCCATCTCTGTTCCCCTGCGTGCTCTCGATGTGAGAAGGAGAGTGCAGATATTTCCCAAGTAGTCTGGTCATGTCCACATTCTGGAGAGACCTATCAAATGTCTCCACATATTGCTATTCTAGGCCTACTGGAGGATTTGGGAGGATGAGGGGGATGAGATAAAACAGTCCTTGGCTGGGCTAAGGATGCTGATTGCCAAAAGAAACATCGCCCAGGTTTGGAATGCTGGTAACCAGCCCTTGCTGATGGATTGGCGCAGAGTGATGGACTATTGCACAAAACTGGAAGAACACATTTATGCACCGAGAGGATGCCCACACAGACAAGAAAATGTGAGGCAAGTGGTGGGGCTACAACGGGTTAGAATTATTTGTATGTCAGCAAGCAATACATATCTCTCACTGGAGTTGTACTTGAGTACTTGTGCTATAAAGGTCACTATTCTTATTCAGAATTTCCAATTCAATTGGTTTCTATCAAAAAAATAAATCCCCCATGTCCCTCCTACTTGGCAGTTATTTTTCCCCATTTTCCAACCACTACCTCAGTCCTTTCTACATTTACTAATACATTACATACCTAAATGTGCAGAGATCTTTGCAATGGTGATGGAATGTCCACACAGAAAAAGTAGGAGAGAGACAGAGGCGGAGGTCTTCAGCCAGAGGTTTGTGAATAGTATTTTTCATAATGTGAGTAGTATTACTACTTTACTACCACAAAACACAGGGGCCGATTCACAGAACTAATCTGAGATAAAATCTTAAACTTACTACTTTTGGTATTCACAGAAGGCGTTTAGTAGTAGTAAAGTTAGGACTCCTAACTTTACTACTACTAAACTGAGATAAAATCCTAAACTTACTACTTTTGGTATTCACAGAAGGCATTTAGTAGTAGTAAAGTTAGGACTACTACTAAATGCCTTTTGTGAATACCGAAAGTCGTAAAGTTAGGATTGTGTCTCAGTTTAGTAGTAGTAAAGTTAGGAGTCCTAACTTTACTACTACTAAATGCCTTCTGTGAATACCAAAAGTAGTACATTTAGGATTTTATCTCAGATTAGTTCTGTGAATCGGCCCCACAGTTTGTGAATGTGTTTTTTATCCATCACTGAAATGCAATACTAACTGTATTCTTTGAGTCAAACATGTATTGGGAGAAGCTTTAATAGAAGCTTAAATAGAAGTACACAAACAAATTCTACAACTGTGTCCATTTTGTTGTTTTAAGAAAAAGTAAACAGAAATAGAGCAAGTAGATCTGGAGTAAAGACATCAATTAAGGTCATTCCATTAAAATGTCACCCTCCACTGCAACATCATAACTTGAAACTTTATATTACACCGCTGCTCTCTTAACTTTACTGTAGGCAATAGCAGATGAAATTGCGAATTTGATTGTGTGATACTTTTTGCCTATTTTTTTACTGTTTCTCTTCTTATGCCAGGAGCATCTCTTTTTTCTGATCCATTTGGATTCACCTCAATGTTGGTGATCCTAGAAACAGAAAAACATACTTATTTAGTTGATTCCCTCGCACACTAAATTATGGAGATCTCCACGTCTTCATCTCTAGTGTTCAGGACTTACCCTAGCACATGGAATTTCACCCCTGTCAAAGAACCTGATCACCCCACCCTAATACCACAGGCTCAAACAGCCTTTAATGGCCCTAAGTGGGATATTAGGGAGACCTATCACACAAATGCCACACACCAGGAAGGGAAAGTCCAATATGATTTTCACAATAATAGCTAAGGTCCTAAAAGCAAATGGTGAGGCTAGCCCAACTCCACAGCTTCTATCAGCCTTTCCCGTGCCTGGGTTTACATTAGACGGTCATCTCTGAATTCCTTACCCTGCCCAGAGAAGAGCAAAGCATACTAAACACCAGGGAAAGTGGATGGGGTAGTCAGTCCCCTAGCATAGTACCCAACTAGATGAACACATAAGAAACATACTTATATTATCTTCCCTGGATGGAACACAGGACACTTCACCCTGTTTTATCTGCTCTATTGTGGAGGGAAATCCACACTATGTAAAGGAGATTCCAAAATGGAAACTTTGAACCCACCCAAAAGCAAACCGCATGACTCCCTCAAACCTTAGAGCTTCCATCAGACTTTCTGTCTACTGGAAAGATTTGGGTGAATTCCCTTCCAATCCCCTCCCAGGGAAGGATGAAACCCAGTAGAAATCAAGTATTTAGAATGAGGTGGCACTTCCTTCCCCAGCCAAGGCAGGAATCTCCCTTTCTAAATGTTTCTTGCACAGGGATCGTGGTTTTCATGCAGTCTTTGAGAAGAAATTCTTTCAAGTAGGACACAGTTGTATCTGCTCAAGGCACCACAATTTCTGTTTATTCTTTGGCAGAAAGGTTTCATTAAATTGATGCTGCCTAATGTCTTCTACTCTCAACAAAGTGAGGCAAATTTGGAGTAAGACCCAAATTCAGCCCTGCTTTCCCCACTGGAGTGAAAAGAGTGCTTTTGGCTAGGATGGAGTGGATCACAGTTGAGTGCCAACCAAGTTCTTTAAACGTTCTGGTATCTAATGGGAAGTATTTATGCTCAGAGTTGGACCTGACATTTTTTGGCATAGTTTTCTTCCAATTTTTTGCCTTCCATCCTCCTGTTTTTGCAGAGTTTGTTTTTGATGGCTTTAGGACTCTGCACACTTTACCACTGATAACCAGTGAGAAAGTGCTTTCACTCTCTCCTTTAAACATAGCAACATTGACGTACACCCAATTAGCATATTTAATTTACTTCTAAGTCCCTAGAAAAGTGTCACAACATGTACCCAGGGTCTGTAAATTAAATGCTATAAGTAGGCCAGCAGCACTCATAGTGCCACCCCTTCAGTAGCCCTTTAAACATGTCTCAGGCCTGCCAGTGCAGCCTGTGCGCAAAGTTTAAAATTTCCATTTCCAGCTGGGAAGATAATCCTCTTACGAGACCCAAACCTCCCTTTTAATTGCCTACAAGTCACTACTAGGGTAGGCCCTAAACAGCCCAGATGGCAGGGTGCAGTTTATTTTGAAATGTTTGCATGTACTTCAAAGTTTTACATGTCCTGGTAGTGAAAAACTCTGAAATTAATTTTTCACTAATGTGAGGTCTACCACTTCCATAGGATAACATTGGGGTAACTTATTACATTTAATAAGTGATAACTTTCAATTGGGAGCAGGTAGGAATTGCTTGTTTAGCGTCTAAAGGATTGTAATATAAGACCCCCTTTAATGGTAAAGTTGGATTTAAAGTCACAAATCTGAAAATTAAACTTTTGGAAAGTTGGCATTCTCTTGTCCCAACCATCGCAAGAACCTCGTCGACTGCATCCTCGACAACTTGCAGTAGTCCATATTGCATTTCCACAAAATCTTCGGAACCACCAGTACGTGATGCATCTTTGATGCAGGATATCGCATTGCAAGCCCTTTGTTGACGACATCCTCCACAAAGACACAAGATGTTGCATCACAGCTCTACCAGCTCCTTGGAACTGCTGCTGGGGATGCATCATTGACATGAGCCCACTCAACGACGCGCACCCAGGATTTGAGGTGCTCTTGTTCAGCGGGCCCAACTTGGTCCCTATATCCGACCTGCGCTCCATCACAGTCACCCTGAACTTGTGACTTTGTCCTGGTCCAATGTGACCAGATAACCACAGTTGAGGCTTTGTAGTCATAGGCACTATTTTCACTTAAATCTTTAAAAATGTATATCTCTGGTTCTACTGAGTGGAATTTTGTTGTTTTGGTCTCAAATAATTTATGAAATTTTACTGTACTTTCCCAAATTGGTGTGGGATTGTTCTTGTGTTCTGTTTTCACTCTATTACTGTTTGAAGTGCTGCATAAATGCTTAACACATTGCCTCTAAGTTAAGCCTGACTGCTTTTGTGTCAAGATACCAGAGGGTTGAGCACAGGTTAATTTGGAGTTTGTGGGTGCTGCTTAAGCAGGGTTTTACCCCCCTCAACCAGTAATTCAATTTTCAACATTCAGGGTTTGGGGTCCTGTCATGACGCTTGAGCAATATTTCCCATTGGAACCAAAGACCATCACTTGATGAATGACCTCCCCAACTCCCTTAGCTCAAGGCCTGACTACCCTCACAAGAAAAGTTTTTCTCCTACTCTATGTTCAAGTTGACCTCTAATTACAGCCAATTTGGAGAGGGATTCTCACTAGGTAAGATTTCTTCTCTTATACATTTTATCAACTTTCTGCATTAAAGAAATGATCCATAAATATGGCAATACAAGAAAGAGGCAATATTGGAGAGGGGAGGCTAGTCCCATACCAATGATTTCCCTCAGGAAAGGATTCAGATTTGAAGATCTCTGCATTAATGTAACTGAGTCCAAGCCATTCAGCCACAAAATTACTTTTTCCTACACCTGTGAGGAAAAAAGTGTTAACTTCAAATCTGCATCAGTGCTTTTAAGCATAATTCAGTATCAAAGAAAAAGGTCATTGTTCATGGCACTGCAAACTGTATTAATCAGAGGAGAGGCACTGTTGGAAGAAGCATCTACTTCCTTTTTAAGAGTGCCTATGAAATAATATTCCCCCTGAGAGAATGCAGTGGGACCTCAATTCCATAGCAGGTATCTTTGCAGGAGAGGCACCAACACCCTCCAGCTATTAGGTTCATCCTTATAGGAACTTCTTTTTCTGGTTTCAGTATGAAGAGATATTACTTGGTTTCGGGGCTTGAAGGTTGTAGTCTGTCCGATGTAGGGGCAACCCTTTCCGATAGCCATGGTGCTGCTGACAATGAAACGCCAGGGCAGACACTGCCTACCAAAAGGAGTCCCCAAGAGGAAAAACCCCAAAAGGAAAAAACCTCTGGCTAAAGTGAAGACTCCAGGATTGGAAAGAATACAACAGATAACCAGGGCACAGGACCAGGCAGAGGACAGATAACCAGCAAGGAGAGATCAGACCAGGAAACAGAGAAACGTCCAACAGAAATAAAGGTCCAATGGAGATTGAGAATAGGAGGAACAGGAATGAAGATACACCAACAGCAGCAAAGATACATCAACAGGAGCGAGGACACACCAGCAGGAGTGAGGAATGTTGCAATGCAAGTAAATGAAAGATTCAGCCCCTTATATACCCATAGATTGGAAGAGATACAACAGGAGGTGAGCATCTTAGAATGGTGGAAGAAACCTCCCCCAAGGCATTCTAGGAACAAGGCTGCAGGATCCTGGGAAGAAGACAAGCATGAAAAAGGCCCTCGGGCAGGAGAATGTCTGCTGGAAAGACTGGTATCCCTGCACCCCAGGTGCCAAGTATGTTTTCTGCGGCCCAATCGGAGCATCTTACAGGGAGCTACGGTTTCAAAACTGAAACAGCGGTGCACCGGAGACGCTGTTAAAACAATAGCGGGCCACCACACGGTACTGTGGCATGCCAGAGAGGTGGATGAAGGCGTGGTGGGCCAAACCACGTCCTGCGACAGAACAGATGGAAGCATCGCGGGCCGAACCACGGCCCACGGTGTAACATCCAACATGGACAAATCACAATGGACTGAACCTAGTTAAAGGTTTAGGGCTGATTCTTGTCACCATTTTTACTTTCAGACTTAGAAACAATCTAAGAGGTGAGAAATCTTCTGTGGGTGGGGCAAGGGTGCATGCTATGCCAGGATTGCATGAGGTCACATATATATGTTCAAGATTCCCAATGGTGCCTCAAACTTTAGGTTAGAAGGCTCAAACCACTAAAGTCAGAGCATTTTGGGTAGTGCAAACACCTTCTTTCAGGCTTTCATAGATAAAAAACCTTGAAAGAAATTCTGTGACTTCAGCTTGAGGATTTTAGCTCACCACATTGTGCTTCAGTCTGACAGATCTGTGATATTCTATCCGAGCTGTCTGTCTAAGTCTGGATAAAAATATAACAAAATGTATTCCAGCCATATTAGATCATGAAATCAATTTCAGTGCTCAGCGGATACTCTGGATCATAGACCCTGTTGGAAGATTTAAAACACTTTCTCTACCCTTATTCACCACCAGATCTAAAATACACCCTTTACCTACAGAACATTTCAGAACCATAAAGTGCTTTTGGAGGGAGTTTCTGCAAAAACGCTTTCAAAAGTGGAGTTTAGACTTAGAAGATCATCCGTATACAAAAAATAAAAAATGTGGGTCATTCCCATTTTTGGGGAAAATGAATTTGAGTTATTTAAACTTGTGGGAAGATCTGCCACATATAAAGTAAACTAATTGGGGCTAACACACATAATTGCTTATTTCTATCTTTTTGGGTAAGTGGTCCTATGGATCCATCCCCACTTGGGTCCAATTTGAAGTATGTAATGCTTGAATCAAGGACAATAACCCCTTGGGACATTCCAGGTGAGTAGTTTTTTCCGTAGACTCCCGTTTATCCCCTGTAGTGAAGGCTGAATAGAAGTCCATGAAGCAACTGCACAGTCCCTGATTTATTTCTAGAGATTTTTTAATTATAGTCAAAGGGCAAAACAATGATGGTAGTGGAGCATCCTGCCCTACAGCCAACCTGTTTAATAAGCAGAAGATTTTATTTTCTGTTACCCAATCCTCCAGAATTTTCATCAAAATACTGCTTAAGACTTTCGCTGACACATCTAAAAGACTAACCTGGAATTTGTCAAGATTCTACCATCAACTTTCTTCAGTAATGGTTTACCACAAAGCCCCTCCATAACTTGTTGTTAACATCTGTTTTTACTTTACATTTTTAGAGAAGTTAAAGTTTCCTGCCCACCACTCAACAATATTTTTTAGGACAGTTGCTGGAATATTATGAGAGCCGGTGGCCCAACTTAGCTTTACTCAGCTATTGTATTTTTAATTTAATATCTGATAAATAATGCAAGTATTTCAATACTATACTTATGTACTTGAACCATTAGTGAGGGCAAGTCATATATATTATGTATATTTGAGACTGAATCCTCTTCTAATATCATATAGGAAGGAGCTATGGCATGTGTTTCAACTGTATTGTTCAGCAATCTCCAGAATCTTTCTGATCCCCTGCTTGAATAACTTCCAACATTCTATTCCATTTTTATTGCAAAAACTCACTTACTCACGTCTGATAAGATATTCAAATAGTTTTTTCCATCTTGTGATCTGCTTATTGTTTACCACCCTTAATCCTCTCCTAAAAGAATGATGTAATTTTCTCAGCACTTTCATTTGCTCTCTACACTCTTTGTCAAAACAAACCCTGGTTATATTTACTTGTGTGGTAATTCCTCATTTTTCTTGCTGGCAACAGAAACTTCTGAAGAGATTTGAGCACATTGGAGGCAATCCAATCTACTTAATTTGAAAAAAAGGTATTGAAGTTATCACCCAGAGAATGGGCTAACTGAAATTCCTTGAGCAATTGTAGTTACTCTGGGCCTAGTCAGTTGCTCAATCTCCAGGGAAAATCCATTTATAGAATTCACATTTTGTTTCTGTTAAAACTGCTTCCTTTAATGTAAGTGTTCATTGTAAAACCAAATGATCACTTCCTTCATAATGCATTAAATTAAAATCACAAAATAACTTGAATGTATTACAGGGAACAAAAACATAATCAAATGAATAATGATGAGTGCCAAACCTAAAAATTGCAACAGCTGGATTGTCATCGGGCAGAGCAACATTTAAGCTGATTAAGCCACTGTACATTTTCATCACAATCACTTAAGGAGGAGAAATGCTTATTTGGATCTAGAAATATGGTCCAACCCTCATTAAATCATTAGTGAACCCAATCTGCAAATTCTCTCAAGTTGTGTTGGACTGATTTAAAACAGTTTGACTCTCATTTCTAGGATGGTTAAGATGTAAATCCTAATGTTGATAAAGACAGACTTGATTCTCTGTCAGACCACCATGCTGACACAATGTCGCACAATTCTGACATGTGAACAGTTATATGTCAGTGTCTAAACTCACAGACAACCACAAAGAATTTACACTCTCCTCAACTTTGCAAACTGCAATAGCAGTCAAAAGTGAGATAAAATCTACTATTGATACTTCTCTCCTTTTACTATTTATCATGAAAACTCACTGCTTTTAAATCTGAGGACCTGTTGTGAGAAACTTCAGGGACCTGTTTGAACATGGAGAGAAGCTTTGCTCTATTTAATGGCAAAATGTTCTTGCTTTTTACCCTTACAGGGAATGTCAAACATCAAAGTACAGTGGCCATGGTCGTCTTGATTCTGTTTGTACAGCCTAGATGGGTTTTGATGACTTAATATGTTATCCATAGGTTACTTCAGCTCCTGTGTCTGTGTTCTTTTGTGCGGAATAGATATACCCTTGTCTCCAGATATGTTTCAAGCCGATTTCTGACCGTCCTAGTTCTTTGTCTTTTCCGTTGCAACCTTATGTGTGCCATAACCTCTATGGTTCCTCTTAATAATTGGGGCTGAGAACTGGTGGCTTGTCTCATTCTTTATTCTTCCCTTCCACTTTTAGAGTGGGGGCTCTTTTTCAATTTCCTTTGCTCCTGCTGGTGCAAATTCCTTCGATTTCCTTTGATTTCACCAATAGGACAGATTGAAATTTGATTGGATTTTCAAGTACCCACTAATATAAAGTATACATTTAAGCAGCAATGTTCTGTAAGACATATATTCCATCCCATGTCCACCTACCAGGCTAGCTTGAATCCAATGGTGTAGTGAGCACGGGACCCACGTCTGGGCATACCCTTCCCACTTAGAGAGACATATGCAAAAGAAACAATTGATGGACGGAATGCTGGACAATGCAAACATTCACCCCCAGTCACAAGGATCTGTTAAATCATCTAAGGCCATATTGACGTTTGGAGTTTGATCTTCCACCAAATTTCTTGAAAAATCCTTATGCAAGTTTTCAAGAGACTCGTTTATTGATCTTATTAAAGTGGGTAAGCAAATATTTAACTTTTGTAATATCTCAGTTATATTTTGCAATAGAGATGTATGGGTCTGTTGATGTTTATTTAGCACAACCAGTGCTTCTGAAATACCTTATACACCCACTTGCTTAAGCAAAATTACATCCAATAGGGCAGATGACAATGTTGGATATATATTTGCATCTGCTGACAAAAAAGGAGGGAGAGATTTCTTCACCAAGACTCCTCTTATCTCAGCTCAGTGGGACATCGATTATAATGACTTGTGCTTCGAACAACATAGAATTTACTACCTCTGTTCTGAGGCCTGAGTCTATTAAGTTGTTCAACATCAACCCTAGCATAAAGGCGATTATGGTTTTCTGGGACCTGGAGAGCCCTCATATGGGCCAAAAGTGTCAGTAATGTCTGTTTAAGCTCCCTGAGTTGACACTTGGGGCCATATTATCAAGAACGGCGATAACATTATCGCCGCTTTAGCGACAGGAAACTGCCGCTAAAGCGGCGATAAGGAGCTTGATAATATGCCCTATAGAATTCCAATAGAAGCCCAGGTTCTGGTGTGAAGGACATCAAACCTGGGCTTCTATTGGAATTCTATAGGGCATATTATCAAGCCCCTTATCGCCGCTTTAGTGGCAGTTTCCTGTCGCTAAAGCGGCGATAATGTTATCGCCGTTCTTGATAATATGGCCGTTGGTTTTGCCGGTTTATCTAACAAGATGTTTTGTTGTGCCACCTTTCCATCTGTAGCTGAGAGGAAATTCTTGGACATGATTTTTTTTATGCAACCTGATAAAGGAAGACTATTATCTTTTTTGAGTGATCCATTTTGTCCAGATTCATCTTCCCTATTCACTTGAGGGACTTCTAAATCCCTTATATATTGCTTAGGAATTTTCCTTTTCCCTTAGACTCAATATGAACTTCATTAGACCTTAATATTTGTGTGGTTACTTGTGGTTTCTCCATTTCCATTTCTCAAACACCAATCTAGAGGTCAATAATAGTCTATCCTCATAACCTTAGGCTATAGCATTTGACGATGGAAAGATTACACCAGAGTGTTCACAGGTCCACAAGCCACACTGGAGCCACCTTCACTGGGTTATTGATCCCCCACACTTCAATCAACAGTACTAACCAACCCCGCTTTTAAGTCAATAAGGTTGGCTATACAACCTAAAAAGTCAATTCAGGGGTATGGCCGGCTGCAAAGTCGGGGATGAGGTGGTCCTCACACCAGGAGCATGACTGCATTGGCCTCTTCTGAGGCCCTACTGTCTTACAAACCTCATTAACCTTAACTGATGATCAGCTTGCTGCTGGAGAGTGAAGGCTACTCTCCACTGTGGATCTCCACATAGGTATGACAAATGCACCACCACACCCCTTTCCGCTGCACCAAATATTGACCTCACCACGTTCCCTCAAGTGAGGTCGAGCACTTCCCTCTGCCAAAAGGACCGGTCAGTCTCTATCTCCGATGGCTTTTCTCCATGTGCCACAATGACGCAGCCTATGTAAAATAGAGAGGTACCGAAACCCTTCTCATGCTCTACAGCAGCTGACACCTTTCTCGACCCACTGACAAACCAAGGACTGAGAAAATTTCAGACCATAGCAAACAAAACAGCAAGCGACTAGGGACCTCTGACAGGAACTACCACAAGGACCACAAGGTCCAGGGCAATGCTAATGTGCAGTGCACTCGCCCTCATATGAAGATGCCCTCCCCCCATACATCTCCAAAAACAACACACTACCTTGCCACCATTTTGGTCAGGGGATTATCACTCTCTGTCTCTGCCATTGATCGTGACGTTCGCCAAAGGCCACCCTTGCAGCAGATGGTGGGTGAGAACAGTGCAGACGGAGGGGTGAGAACGATGCCGATGGAGGGGCGAGAACAGTATTCCCCTTACTTGAAAGTTAACACTCTTGATTCTGGCCTCTGGATGCTCCTCTGGGGGGCTCCCTTAGGACAGACAAGGGACCTACAGGTCACCATGCCCTGGGTCTTGCTCCCTATGGGCCCCCATGTACCTAGGCCTCCAGCACAGCATCAGCCTAATCTCCAGCCTTCTCCTGCTCCTCCTTCCATCATGTGACCACAAGCCCTAGAGCAGAGCAATCGCACAGCATTCATGAAAGGTTCCTTAGAAACACATCCATAGGCTCAAGTTGCAGGAGGGCTCCCCACAATTCCACTTTAGGTCCAGAGCATAAATCCCAGTTCCATCTGGTTACTTAAAATTCAAAGTAGCTGTACCATCTCTTTTCCGCCAAAGGATCCTCTGCACTTCATGGACTCAGGAGAAATGGTTTGCTCGAAAAACGTCCAATTGTTACTTGTTTACTGGTTTTCACCAAGGCACACCTTATATGTCTCTGTTCAGGAATGACTGTACTCTCTGACCAAAGGAGGGACCTACTGCACTTTCTGGCCAAAGGAGTGTAGTTCCACAGGGAGAAGAAGGGGTCACTGCAGGAAACAAGCATTAAGCAAGAGGCTATCGCCACTTTCCCTTGCAGCAATGATTAGAGACAAAGCAGTGCATGCAGCTCTAAATAGGTCTCTGTTGAATAATAAAGGTATCCTCTTCTCTACTGTCCTAGTAGTTCTGTCATGGTAATGTGTTAAGCAAGGCAACTTAAATGGTAAAATTAATCTTAGATTGAAAATGATTCATTAGCAAATCAAATTCAAATTGCTAGCTTAACTCTAGAAATACGTTATTTCTGAATGGGGCACCATCTCAAACGTATCACCCCAAATACTACAACAATATTTTGATTTTGTGAGGTGTTTCCCTAGGACCATCAAATAGGGTTTCACCTAAGTTTTCTGTCATTGGTTTGCTTTTACATTTAGCACAATGGAATCTCCATTAGATACAGTGTGTAAGTTGTACTTATAATCCAATAATTTACCCTACGGTTGCAGTGTTGCAGATTGAGACTATATATTTAAAAAATTGCAGTGTGAAATAAATTATTTAAAAAATCCCAGACTCTCATTCTTAAGAAATGAGTATTTTCTGGAATTCACAAAACTCTTCCAGGTTATTCCTGGATATCTGCACCAGCAATATTTGTTCCAGTTGTAAACATGGACTAGTTTTATATTTGCATGTGAGAACATACACACACACACATATTTATTTTTGCATCCACAAAGGTGATCAAGTTCAAAATAGTTTCACCCACTGACAAAGCTCTTTCTTTACAAATCAATAATTTTGGGGTGGGAGGTTTTCCCTTCAACCTTGTAAAATGATTTACTATGTCTCTTTACAGAAGTAAAACTATGACCTTTTCCCAGGGTGGCAAATTGTCAGAAACGTTTTTAGATTACCTACAAAAATATAAGTCTATGGTGTGCATACACTGCTAGGGAATCTATGTCAAGTAATGCCCAACACACAGGAGTAGATTTATTTTGCACTCACAAGTCAGTCTATTTGCTAGTGCAAGTCTCTTTTACATTCCCACATAATTTTAACAATAAGACCCCTGTGTAAATGAAAAACTAAAGAGTAGCAAAGTAAACTCAAACTGATAGTTGGTTGTTCAAAAGCAAAAGTATATGAAACTAGAAGAATGCAATTTTCAGACTCTTGGCATGTGAGAGACATTTATAATCATTGTGAACAATACAGTGTCTGCACTTTGGTCAAGGCTAAATAAATGAAGTGGGCCTCCATCAGGACGGATGCATTCAAGTAAAAAGCAACCAGGTTTATCATCAACTAAGTTAAAGATAAGAGGCCAACAAGAAAGGTGGTGTCTCCACCAGCATTTCAAACACCTGCTCTTCCCAGTTGAGTCTGACAAAAAAAGGAGCTGTGACTCCTAAATGTGTGCTTTTCCTGTTTGCATGAGGTCAGCTCTTTCCAGTACCAGTTGTTTCCGTTTGTTGTATCTTTAGATTAATGCAAAAGAAACAATTGATGGACAGAATGCTGGACAATGCAAACATTCACCCCCAGTCACAAGGATCTCGGTTTAATCCATCAATCTTTTGCTCAACACACCACCCCAGTTTGTAACCAGCCATATGCAAATCAGTCTTGACCCTATTCCTTATGGAAACAATCCAGCCCGAACTGCCAAGCAGGGTCCTCTCTGGACCGGAAACAAGCATCCTGGGACCGGTTTCAGGGCATCACCCTGCATCAGCCAGGCTAGCTTGAATCCAGTGGTGTAGTGAGCACGGGACCCACGTCTGGGCATACCCTTCCCACTTTGGGCGACATATGCAAAAGAAACAATTGATGGACGGAACGCTGGACAATGCAAACATTCAGCCCCAGTCAGAAGGATCTGGGTGTAATCCATCATTCTTTTGCTCACCACACCACCCCAGTTTGGACCCAGTCATATGCAAATCAGTCTTGACCCTGTTCCTTATGGGAACAGTCCAGCCCGAACTGCCAAGCCAGGTCCTCCCTGGACCGGAAACAAGCATCCTGTGACCGTTTTCAGGGCATCTCCCTTCATCAGCCAGGCTAGCTTGAATCCAATGGTGTAGTGAGCACGGGACCCACGTCTGGGCATACCCTTCCCACTTAGAGAGACATATGCAAAAGAAACAATTGATGGACGGAATGCTGGACAATGCAAACATTCACCCCTAGTCATAAGGATCTGGGTCTAATGCATCATTCTTTTGCTCACTACACCACTGCAGTTTGGACCCATCCATATGCAAATCAGTCTTCACCCTGTTCCTTATGGGAACAATCCAGCCCGAACTGCCAAACCAGGTCCTCCCTGGACCGGAAACAAGCATCCTGGGACCGGTTTCAGGGCATCACCATTCATCAGCCAGGGTAGTTTGAATCCAGTGGTGTAGTGAACACGGGACCCATGTCTGGGCATACCCTTCCCATTTACAGCGACATATGCAAAAGAAACAATTGATGGACGGAATGCTGGACAATGCAAACATTCACCTCCAGTCACAAGGATCTGGGTTTAATCCATCATTCTTTTGCTCAGCACACCACCCCAGGTTGGGCCCAGCCATATGCAAATCAGTCTTGACCATGTTCCTTGTGGGAACAGTCCAGCCCGAACTGCCAAGCCAGGTCCTCTCTGGACCGTAAACAAGCATCCTGGGACCGGTTTCAGGGCATCACCCTTCATCAGCCAGGCTAGCTTGAATCCAGTGGTGTAGTGAGCACATGACCGACGTATGGGCATACCCTTCCCACTTAGGGCGATATCTGCAAAAGAAACAATTGATGGACGGAATTCTGGACAATGCAAACAGTCACCCCCAGTCACAAGGATCTGGGTTTAATCCATCATTCTTTTGCTCACCACACCACCCCAGTTTGGACCCAGCCATATTCAAACCAGTCTTGACCCTGTTCCTTATGGGACCAGTCCTGCCCGAACTGTCAAGCCGGGTCCTCCCTGGACCGGAAACAAGCATCCTGGGATGGGTTTCAGGACATCACCCTTCATCAGCCAGGCTAGCTTGAATCCAGTGGTGTAGTGAGCACGGAGCCCAGGTCTGGGCATATCCTTCCCACTTAGGGCGACATATGCAAAAGAAACAATTGATGGACGGAATGCTGGACAATGTAAACATTCACCCCCAGTCACAAGGATCTGGGTTTAATCCATCATTCCTTTGCTCACCACACCACCCCAGTTTGCACCCAACCATATGCAAACCAGTCTTGACCCTGTTCCTTATGGGAACAGTCCTGCCCGAACTGTCAAGCCAGGTTCTCCCTGGACCGGAAGCAAGCATCCTGGGACGGGTTTCAGGGCATCACCCTTCATCAGCCAGGTTAGCTTGAATCCAGTGGTGTAGTGAGCACGGAGCCCACATCTGGGCATATCCTTCCCACTTAGCGCGACATATGCAAAAGAAACAATTGATGGACGGAATGCTGGACGATGCAAACATTCACCCCCAGTCACAAGGATCTGGGTTTAATCCATCATTCTTTTGCTCACCACACAACCCCAGTTTGGACCCAGCCATATGCAAATCAGTCTTGACCCTGGTCCTTATGGGAACAGTCCAGCCCGAACTGCCAAGCCAGGTCCTCCCTGGACCGGAAAACAAGCATCATGGGACCGGTTTCAGGGCATCACCCCTCATCAGCCAGGCTAGCTTGAATCCAGTGGTGTAGTGAGCACATGACCCACGTCTGGGCATACCCTTCCCACTTAGGGCGACATATGCAAAAGAAACAATTGATGGACAGAATGCTGGACAATGCAAACATTCACCCCCAGTCACAAGGATCTGGGTTTAATCCATCATTCTTTTGCTCACCACACCTCCCCAGTTTGGACCCAGCCATATGCAAACCAGTCTTGACCTGGTCCTTATGGGAACAGTCCAGCCCAAACTGCCAAGCTAGGTCCTCCCTGGACCGGAAAGAATGATGGATTTAACCCAGATCCTTGTGACTGGGGGTGAATGTTTGCATTGTCCAGTATTCTGTCCATCAATTGTTTCTTTTGCATATGTCGTCCTAAGTGGGAAGGGTATGCCCAGATGTGGGTCCCGTGCTCACTACACCACTGGATTCAAGCTAGCCTGGCTGAGGAAGGCTGTTGCCCTGAACCCGGTCCTATGATGCTTGTTTCCGGTCCAGGGAGGACCTGGCTTGGCAGTTTGGGCTTGACTGTTCGCCCAAGGAACAGGGTCAAGACTGATTTGCATATGGCTGGGTCCAAACTGGGGTAGTGTGGTGAGCAAAAGAATGATGGATTCAACCCAGATCCTTGTGACTGGGGGTGAATGTTTGCATTGTCCAGCATTCTGTCCATCAATTGTTTCTTTTGCATATGTCGCCCTAAGTGGGAAGGGTACGCCCAGACGTGGGTCCCGTGCTCACTACACCACTGGATTCAAGCTAGCCTGGCTGAGGAAAGCTGATGCCCTGAAACCGGTCCCAGAATGTTTGTTTCCGGTCCAGGGAGGACCTGGCTTGGCAGTTTGGGCTGGACTGTTCCCATGAGGAACAGGGTCAAAACTGTTTTGCATATGGCTGAGTCCAAACTGGGGTGGTGTGGTGAGCAAAAGAATGATGGATTTAACCCAGATCCTTGTGACTGGGGTTGAATGTTTGCATTATCCAGCATTCCGTCCATCAATTGTTTCTTTTGCGTATCTTTAGATTAATGCACACACTGGTTTTTCACAGAATTTTTTACTATGCAATAACATAGTGTAATAGTACACTGCAGTGGCTTCTGAGCCAGCAAAGTTCATTAAATGTGAATCTCATTACCTGTCTGAACATCTGACGTCTACAACAGGAATCAGTTTTCTACTGCTAGTGTTCTAGTGTTGTGCTTTGTACTCAGAACCACTTCCCCTTCCCTTTTATTCATTTGATGAGACATGTGAGAAGTTTTCCCATTGTATTTCTCCTAATCATTCATTGAGCATGTACTGAAACATAGACACCGCATAGTTTGAGTTGATAATAAATACAACTATCTCACATGCAGAGAACATGAAAATTGAATCCCTCCATTTTTATTAACTTTGTTTTTTATCAAACATGTTTGAATTTACTGTGCAATTCATTTATTTTTCACTAATAGTGGATACATAGCACATTTGTTATAGTTAAATTGATATAATTTCTGTTTTTGAAACTGTTATCAAATATTGAATTAAAATAACTCATTCTGAATTCTGAACTTTTCTTTATCATTTTTGTCATAATCTGATAGTTTACAATTGGTGAAGAACTGTTGATATGTTAATTGTGGTTGATAAATATGTAATTTACCTAACTGAGAAACTTAAATATGTAACATGTATGCAAATATCACACTTGAAAATCCCTTATAGAATTTGTATATCCTCAGATGCCCCATGAGTTACACATTTGGCCTGTTTTGTATTACAACATCACATCAGAGGGGCAACATTAAAACTAGCCAAGTAGTCACTTTCAGTTCTGCTGTTTGTAAAAAGATTACTGAATTTAGGACCTCCTGACTAATTCACAATATGTTCTATTGAACACACTGTTCCATCTATGAGGTCTAGCTCTGGAATAACATTTCAGCTTCCAGAAATGGACTATGCTCTTCCTTAAAATTGGATTCTAGAAGTTTGAGTATACAACTCTAGAATTAAAAATCAATATAATATTTCAGAGCTACTTGAGTTGGTGTAGAGTTGTTGTAGAGACCACATTTGTTTCTGGAAAACTCTAAACTATTTATGTGTACACTTCTTCTTATATTACCACAGTACAATTCATTTACATATTTGATCTATCCCTGAAAGATAAATTCCTCATCTCAGTTTCCAAACTTAAACTTGACCACCACAAGTTTAGGTGGCCATGATGTGTTTCTGCTACCCCCAGATGACAGAAGTCCTACCTCCACCAAGCCCTGCACCACTGCCAGATAACACAGTCCTCATAGGTATGGGACAGATATCCTGTACAACTTAGAGATGAGTATTGGGTCTAAAGGGAAAGAGTAGGTACGATCCCCACAATATCTCTCCTGGACCTGTGGCACATGGCATACATTGCGAGTTATGTTCTAGGCTCCTTGGTCTAGTGTCAGAAAGTGGCAAATGTGTTCTTCCATGTCACCAGCAAATTAATGATTAGTTTCTATGGGTATTGACAGTCTGCCTTCTATTACTACCTAACAGTCCAGATATCCCACTTAGCAAAACCACTTTCCCAAGGCTTGTTATTTTCCATGGCAGATACATGTGTCCCCTCCACTCTAACTGAGGTCTATCCTTTACTAGCTAAATTCATATTGTAGATGCAGCGGTATGGTCTTTGGAGATGTAGAGCTTCCAGTTAATATGGCTTATATCTCACTGTAGCTCTCTGTTCTCCAATAATGATATGTTAACAGAATCTATAGTCTTATGTTTAATGATTTGTTTATGTCAAGAGAAGAGGTAAAATGGCTACTTCATGGCACACAAATATATTGACCTCTTACTCTTCCTTACCTTTCTTTTCAAATTCTGATTTTTATTTAAATTAAGTTTACTATGTTGCTACTGGTGCAGGATCCGCTAGTGCCAACTGCAACCATGTCTATATAATTAGTTATGTTAGTGCGGGGATCATTTAAACCATAGTTTTGATTTTCCTTCATATAGGCTAATGCCCACTGTCTTACTTTTCTATTAAGGTTGATGGATCTTTGCTGTTATTTTACAGAAGATGTAGGAACTGTACATCACATTAAATTATCACTGTGACTAAACTGTCTCAGTTAATAAAGAGAATTTGTCATGAGTTAAAAGGGTTTTATTATTCAAATATTTTAGAGGATTATCTTTATTAAAGTCACAAGTTAAATGTAATTAATCTCAGTTATCAATGTTAATGTAATCGATAATCAAAATAAGTAATCAATAAATCATAATAAAATGCACTAAGCGCATTACAAATAGAAAGATATCCCTATTCTAAGGATGAGAATGGAAAAAATGGTTTCAGACCAGAAACCCATAGAGTTCTGGAACCAAGAGAAATCATAAAGCATAAAGATTCAAATATCAAAGTTAGTTCAATAAGTCAATCAAACAGAACTTCTCATGCAGAGAGGTTGAAGAAACTCATTAGAGTCTCAAAACAGAGTGTACAAAGTGTGAAGCGATATGGATGTGCGGGTGTAAAGACCTACTCTAGGAACCCGCACTATTATAGACAGATAAAATATTGTTTCAATCTTTATGCAGCTTCTTCTTTCTTCTGTCGACAAATGAACTTCCGATGCAGCCCATTGGGAAAGCGTTCACTCCTCGTCTTCTCACAGAATCACAATATTTTTCATGCAACATCTTCCAAACCAGCAACTATGTCTTATCATCTCTAAGTTTCTCATGAATCATACTCTCATTCAAGTCTACATTACCATGTCTGAAACTTCATCCCTAAACTTCTAAAGAACAAGTTTATTAGCTAACAGTGGTCTTTTTAGATGTCGAAACATTTATATGAACAATAAGAAAATTTTGCACAACAACCACGTAATAAAATTAGCTTGTTTGAAAGGGCAATATCAAGTTAAATGCTGAATTTACAGTTTCTTAGCTCTGTTACCATTAATAAGGCAGTGCCTCAGCATATTAGTTCTAGCACGTTTAAGTATGATTACCTAGTGCAATTTTGCATGAAATTCACATTTTAGGTCTCATTACCTTTGAACATTATTTGACACTATTTCTCTATATTTTTAAACGCTTCTCCAGCTCCTACCAACTTACTGGTGAGAAATTTACTAAAGCACTACGCAGAATAGAGTCAGTATAAGAAGAATAGAGAGCAATACAATATTAATGGTGTTTAAAAAAGATTGTGAAATTATTCTTTAATTTTTGCAAATCTACACTGGGTACCAACCTCATCTTCAAAAAACTCATCACAAAGACAGCATGGTACCAAATCTCCCTCCTGAACAAAGTAAATATCAGAAAGCATTAACCTTGTAGTCCAAAATCCAAAGGGAGCGATGTATGTTTCGACACCAGTCCAAATCCAAATCCACATCCAACCACATGCAGAATTGGTTGGAAGAACACCTGGGTAAATGGGATAAGAAAGAAAACAGAAATGCTGGATTTCGTCACTCTTGCACTACGACTATTTGTCATTCAGCAGGGCTCTAACTTCTAATAGGGGAGCATCAATATTTAGAGATAATATAAAACCTTTTGGGGTATATGTACAAGAAATGCCACTAACTAACGTTAGCGTAAGTTAGCGGCAATTTTCTTACCTCCACATACTGCCAAAAACAATTGCCATGGTACAAACGTATTTACAACACATCGCTACATGGCGATAGTATTGTATCGTGGTGGGAAATGTTGACCTCAAGACCAACGTCACAGCCATAAAAAATCTTGCCGCAAATGTGAAAAAAGTGACGCCGGCCAGTCAGCAGTCAGAAAACGCATATTAATCAGCGTGACAGCACTTTTTTCATGCTTTGCAGGAAAAATAACCTATGAAGCCCATGAAGCACCCAAAAAAAAAGATTTTTTTGATCCATGGAAGCAAAATGGAGCATGCTGGACCCAGTTCTGCAGGAGACAACAACCCCTAACCCCCCTAACAGCCAGGAGGACCAGCCAGAGACCCATGGGAAGAGGAAAAGGAAAACGAGGTTCAGCCAGGCAGGAAAATGAGATCCAGATTGCGGAGGTGACAGAGAAACAACACCAGCTCTTTGTCAGCTCCACAGTGTCATTGGGGACCAAAAATTCCATATGGCAGTCCATCGTAGCCAAGGTGAATGCAGTAGCAGAGATCAAGAGGACAGTGACCGACTGCAAGAAGCGCTGGTATGATGCCAAGCACAAGACCAAGCAGAAACTGTTGAACAATCGGCAGGCAGCACTGCAGACCTGAGGTGGAAGTCCAGCACCACAGGAGGAGCTGGATGCCTTGGAGGGGCAGGTATTCACGGTCATTTGCGAGGAGTCGGTGGTTGGAGTCCAAAGACAGGATAGTGCTGAACATGACCAGCTACATCAACAACAGGGTAAGTAAGAACCAGGGACTGAGGGGAGTGGGGGGTAGGGACCAATGTTGCTCCTATCCAACTAAATATTTCTCAGTACACAACCACACTGTGTGCAGATCAAATTCCTGATACATAGGTACCTGGGGTATATACACGTCACTTTAGCTGTTGAATACAAATAAACACACATAATGGTGGTGTCAGTGACTTGTAATTCAGCACATATACATATTCAAAGATATAGCAAAATTGCCATTCATGAGACTCCAAACTCTGGGCTACATGAACGAGCAAAGGTAATAAGACTTTATTGTTTGATTAATTAAAACCATTACAATTTAAAACACATTCGATTCATTCGTAAAAAAGACCACTGAATAAAAAATACAGAACTTGTGAATTGCTTTAAACTCTCAAAAGCATTGTAAGCGGATAATGTTCGACTAGGGAGCCAGGTTCTAATCAGCTATTATTGGCAGTCTAGGGTTCTGTTGCTGAGCCTGCAGACTGAATGCCGACCTGCTGAGGTGAGGGAGATTTAGCAGCACTGGTATCTCCCAACAGTTTTGACGCCTTGTTGACAAATGTGGTAAGCCCAATATTCAGCTTGGTGTTGTCTGGATTTAAGGCAGCTATTATGGCCTGGCGGCATGATCGAACTCCTAGCCTAATCCATTCTTCCTGCAATAAAGAGCAAAGGGGCATATTGACTAGAGAGGTGGCAGAGTGTTGCATTAGCCTCCTTGGCTCAACACCACGCTCAGCTAAATTCGGAACACAGGGCTGCATCTCATTGACAAAAATAAAATGCAGCCCTGTGAACCACCCTGCTCTGGGGAAAAAGTTAGCAGCCCACCACCAATGCAGGCACCCTTGCACCATAGTGCAATGGTGTCTGCGTTGAGTGGAAGATTGTTCATGTGCAGGAAGGGGGACCTTCCTGCAAATACCCAATCTTCCCCACAACACAAGCATCCCTGCACAATGGTGCAAGGGTGCATGGGTTGGCATAAGGCTACTAAGGTTTGTGCAAGCACAGGGGGAAACACAGGGCTGCACCATATTGTAGTCAATATGGTGCAGCCCCGTGTTTCCAAAGTGACAAAGCATGTTGTTAGTCTTCTCATCTTAAACACATACATCACCAGTCAATTGTAAATATGCCCCCTTGTGTCTAAAATGTGCACATTCCATATTGTCAAAAATGAACATACTGGAAGGCAAAGGTGCTGTTCAACTATGAGCAGAAGGGATATGCATTCATAAGTACATTGTAAGGACTCTGCATTTCAGGAATGTGTCCCCTAAAATAACAACAAGTCTGTTCTGTTTTCCAAGCTCACAGAACCATACTTTCCCTGTCACGTGCATGATAAGTAAATTATGACAATGAGTGCCATTCACAATGTCGCACTAATGCATGTCATTTGGTACATGTAACCTTGACCCTATCCATCAAAATGCAGTCATCCACATCAAAGTATCTACATGTGTTGTACAGTTAGCAGTATTGTATTGTCATCATGGTCCTGGTGTGGGATGTCCAAGACACATTGACATGCATGGAAATTGGCTCTTAGGTAAAGTCAACAGTTGCAGTGAACAAATGCAGAGTCAGTGATGACTGTAAACATCCTCCCACAAACAAAGGCATCCAAATACCCTGAACAGAACAGCATGTATCATCCATGTGTCCATCTGAGGGGCATATTTACAAGCCCCCATCACTATGCCAATGTCACTTTCAGGGATGATGGGATGGCGATAGGTGCTTCGTACCACTTACAAGGCAGCATAAAGTGCTGCCTTGTAATTAAGGGACCCTTACATGCTTCACTTAGCGTGAAAGGGGAGGGTTATAAGTGTTGAGGTGGGTGTCCCCCCGCAACACCCATTGAAAAACACGCTGCCCCCTATTCACAAGGGAGGTGTAAATAGGAGACTGCGCAAAATTCAAGACCAGCCAAAACCTGATCTTAAACAGGCAAACAATTAGAAATGCTTCATTTATTTTTTTAACATTTCTGTCTGTATTCATCCATATTTATTTTGTGTTTCAAGAATAAATGTAGCTGTAAAATGGTATATGTTAGAAAAGGGGGTCTCTAGTTGGCAGAGGTAGGTACCTTTGTCCAAATTTGGACTCTTGCTTCTAGTCAGGGTAAGGGGCATACACTCCTAAAATAACCCCCGCTCACCCACTTGGTAGCTTGGCACAAGCAGACAAGCTTATCTCAGAGGCAGGGTGTAAAGCATTTGTGAACACATACAGTAATACAGTGAAAACATTACAAATGGACACCACACCAGTTTAGAAAAATAAGTAAACTTTATCTAAACCAAAACAAGACCAAACAACAGAATCCACAATATAGTATTAAAAATATCCTTAAAAATAGGTTATTCACTCAAATCAAGCTTCTAGCAACAAATAACTCCACCTGGAGTCATTACGACGTTGTGACAGATAAAAATCCCAACTAACAGCGCCGACCTCGAGGTGCGCGGCATCGGGCCTGGAGTCAAGCAAACCCACAAAGCACAGTACCTTGGAAATGATGAAAGCAACGGCGGTGTACGGCGTTGGGGAGGTGATGCTTCGTTGGCGGCGGCGCCGTCGGTTCCTTACGACCCCAGGGGAGGTGAAGCCTCTGTTCCTTACTGCGGTGCAGGGGAGGTGAGACATCTATTCCTTACTGTGTCGGGGAGGTGATGTCACAATGGCGGCGAGGCGTCGGTTCCTTACGACGGTGCGATGTCGATGAATTCAGGAGTCACCCCTGTCGAGGATCGGCTCCGTGTTGATGAAGCACCAGCGTCGGTGCTGCAGTGCGAGTCGGGACCTTGCGTCGTGGATGTCACGAGCGGTGTCCTCGGCTCTGGTGCAGGCAGCGGCCTCGCTGATGGCTTCAGAGTCGATGCAGCATCGCGTCAGCAGGCATCGGGCCTACGGTGCAAGTTGGGGCGGTGCGTCGTGCTCTTCACGAGCGGTGCCCACGGCTTCTGTGCAGGTTATGGCGTCGCTCGCCGGCGTCAGTGTTGAAATTTCCTTCTGTGGCAGCTGAAACAGCAGTTCCAGATGCAGAGAGACAGACGGGATGAAGTCTTTGTGTCCCTGAGACTTCAGAACAGAAGGCAATCTCAGTTTCAAGCCATTGGAGATCTTTTCCCCAAGCAGGTGACAAAGCAAACAGCAAAGTCCTTTTTCTCAATTCCTTGGCAGCAAGCAGCCACTGCAGGCCAACCCCAGACAGCAAACAGCACAGGGGCAGTATTCCTCCTCAGCTTATCCGGCTCTTCTCCTTGGCAAAGGTTCCTCTTGATTTCCCAGAAGTGATCTAAAAATCATTTGTTCTCTGAAGGCAGAGACTGTCTGAACCCAGCCAAAATCAGTTCTGTCCTCACTGGTGCAGCTTCCTGGCAGGATGTGGAGACAGCATTGTTGAAGGCAGGCCATGCCCATGCAGGTGAAAGGAAATCTCCTTCCCCTACTCTAAATGCAGCCCAGGTCTATTCAGCCCAGCCCTGACTCATCAGACTTCTGGAGCCACTGCCCCTCCCCAACCCCTGTCATCCAAAAACCAGACATGCAATACACAAACCTAGCAGAAGCACACTGGATGGTTAGGCAAGAAAATACCTACTTTCTAAAAGTGGTATTTTCAAACACAGAATGTAAAACTCACCCTCATTAAAATATGTATTTTAACATTCTGAGTTCAGGCATTCTAAATTTTATTTTTCTACCTTTTCCCCAGGGTCAGTTAAGTTTATAAGATGTTATAAACAAACTCCCCATTCTGTCCTATGGGAACAGATAGCCTTGCAATAGTGAAAAACTAAATTGGCAGTATTTCACTATCAGGACATGCCACACACAGGGCATGTCCTACCTTTCAAATGCAATGCACCCTGCCCACAGGGGTACATTGGGCCTACCTTAGGGGTGACTAATATCTAGAAAAGGGAAGGTTTGGGGACTGGCAAGTGTGTGCACTTGCCAAGTCAACATGGCAGTCCCAGACTGCACACAGGCTCTGCAATGGCAGGCCAGATTTACATTTTACAGGCTGCTTCTGTGGGTGGCACAATCAGTGCTGCAGCCCACTAGCAGCATTTGATTTACAGGCCCTGGGCACACACAGTGCACTATACTAGGGTCTGACAAGTAAATCAAATAGCCAATCATGGAAACACTAATCCATAACACAATTTAAAAAAGGGAGGACTTGCACTTTGGCACTGAACAGCAGTGGCAAAGTGCCCAAAGCATCTGGACCAGCAAAAATGGAGTCCAACACACAGCAAAACACAGGAGGCAAAGACAAAAAATGGAAGGGAGACCAACGCCAATGGTGCCAGGTCTAACAGTATATTTCTGCGTTTATATAACTCTTCGATGTGCATTCAAACATGGATGCCTCTCACGTTTTAGCCAACTGAGCAGACACGTATAACAAAAGACTACACTCACAGGTACATATTAGCATCATACTACATATGTATGTTAACATATGCCTGTATTTAAGGAAATCTGATCCTGCATTTTAACCCTCCATGCTGTCTGCCTGCTCAGCTGTTGCCTAGAATTCATGAAAGGCAGCATGGATAGTTTCTCTCAAGAAGCACCATTTTCAGTATTTTTCTGCTTTTAAAAATAAATACAGACAGGAAACACATTGTTCTCTGTCCGTATTTATCTGTAAAAATCAGTGAAAACGGAAAACCAAAAACCTTAACCATAATCTTGTAACTATGGTGCAGCCCTGTGTTTCTGAAGTGGCGGAGTGCGGCGTTAATCCCATAAGGATAACACCTCACTCTGTCACTTCATTGTAACTATGCCCCCGTGAGGTAAGAAAAATGTCTGCAGTGCAATAATGCACAAATTTCCTAAGCCTGCCTCAGAGTCATATGTCCTCCGGCTTGCAACATATCACCATTCCCAATGCACCAAAGTGCAAGGGTGACTGAGTGGAGTGAATAACGGGCAATTAACAAGCAGGTGTCGCTCGCTGCATATCAACATACATCAATTTGAATGTCATGTGTCAAAGTGATTTGGGCACCTTCAAATACATATGCAAAAAGAACAATTGATGGACAGAATACAGAACAATGTCATACATTCACCCCAGTACAGAGATCTGGGCCTAAATCCATTGTTTTTTTGCTCACCATGCATTCCAGTTTGGACCCAGCCATACGCAAATCAGTCTTGACCCTGCACCCAATGGGAACATTCCAGCCTGAACTGCCAGGTCAGGTCCTCCCTGGACTGAAAACAAGCATCCTAGGACTGATTTCGGGCTTTCACCCCTCATCAGCCAGGATAGCTTGACTCCAGTGGCATGGAGAGCACGGGATCCACATCTGGGCATACCCGTCCCACTTGGGGTGACAAATGCAAAAAGAATAATTGATGGACAGAATGCAGAACAATGTCATACATTCACCCCAATACAGAGATCTGGGCCTAAATCCATCGTTTTTTTGCTCACCATGCCAATCCAGTTTGGACCCAGCCATATTCAAATCAGTCTTGACCTTGCACCCAAAGGGAACAGTCCAGCCTGAACTGCCAGGTCAGGTCTAACATTATATTTCTGCGTTTATATAACTCTTCGATGTGCATTCAAACATGGATGCCTCTCACGTTTTAGCCAACTGAGCAGCCACGTATAACAAAAGACTACACTCACAGGTACATATTAGCATCATACTACATATGTATGTTAACATATGCCTGTATTTAAGGAAATCTCATCCTGCATTTTAACCCTCCATGCTGTCTGCCTGCTCAGCTGTTGCCTAGAATTCATGAAAGGCAGCATGGATAGTTTCTCTCAAGAAGCACCATTTTCAGTATTTTTCTGCTTTTAAAAATAAATACAGACAGGAAACACATTGTTCTCTGTCCGTATTTATCTGTAAAAATCAGTGAAAACGGAAAACCAAAAACCTTAACCATAATCTTGTAACTATGGTGCAGCCCTGTGTTTCTGAAGTGGTGGAGTGCGGCGTTAATCCCATAAGGATAACACCTCACTCTGTCACTTCATTGTAACTATGCCCCCGTGAGGTAAGAAAAATGTCTGCAGTGCAATAATGCACAAATTTCCTAAGCCTGCCTCAGAGTCATATGTCCTCCGGCTTGCAACATATCACCATTCCCAATGCACCAAAGTGCAAGGGTGACTGAGTGGAGTGAATAACGGGCAATTAACAAGCAGGTGTCGCTCGCTGCATATCAACATACATCAATTTGAATGTCATGTGTCAAAGTGATTTGGGCACCTTCAAATACATATGCAAAAAGAACAATTGATGGACAGAATACAGAACAATGTCATACATTCACCCCAGTACAGAGATCTGGGCCTAAATCCATTGTTTTTTTGCTCACCATGCATTCCAGTTTGGACCCAGCCATACGCAAATCAGTCTTGACCCTGCGCCCAATGGGAACATCCCAGCCTGAACTGCCAGGTCAGGTCCTCCCTGGACTGAAAACAAGCATCCTAGGACTGATTTCGGGCTTTCACCCCTCATCAGCCAGGATAGCTTGACTCCAGTGGCATGGAGAGCACGGGATCCACATCTGGGCATACCCGTCCCACTTGGGGTGACAAATGCAAAAAGAATAATTGATGGACAGAATGCAGAACAATGTCATACATTCACCCCAATACAGAGATCTGGGCCTAAATCCATCGTTTTTTTGCTCACCATGCCATTCCAGTTTGGACCCAGCCATATTCAAATCAGTCTTGACCTTGCACCCAAAGGGAACAGTCCAGCCTGAACTGCCAGGTCAGGTCTAACATTATATTTCTGCGTTTATATAACTCTTCGATGTGCATTCAAACATGGATGCCTCTCACGTTTTAGCCAACTGAGCAGCCACGTATAACAAAAGACTACACTCACAGGTACATATTAGCATCATACCACATATGTATGTTAACATATGCCTGTATTTAAGGAAATCTCATCCTGCATTTTAACCCTCCATGCTGTCTGCCTGCTCAGCTGTTGCCTAGAATTCATGAAAGGCAGCATGGATAGTTTCTCTCAAGAAGCACCATTTTCAGTATTTTTCTGCTTTTAGAAATAAATACAGACAGGAAACACATTGTTCTCTGTCCGTATTTATCTGTAAAAATCAGTGAAAACGGAAAACCAAAAACCTTAACCATAATCTTGTAACTATGGTGCAGCCCTGTGTTTCTGAAGTGGTGGAGTGCGGCGTTAATCCCATAAGCATAACACCTCACTCTGTCACTTCATTGTAACTATGCCCCCGTGAGGTAAGAAAAATGTCTGCAGTGCAATAATGCACAAATTTCCTAAGCCTGCCTCAGAGTCATATGTCCTCCGGCTTGCAACATATCACCATTCCCAATGCACCAAAGTGCAAGGGTGACTGAGTGGAGTGAATAACGGGCAATTAACAAGCAGGTGTCGCTCGCTGCATATCAACATACATCAATTTGAATGTCATGTGTCAAAGTGATTTGGGCACCTTCAAATACATATGCAAAAAGAACAATTGATGGACAGAATACAGAACAATGTCATACATTCACCCCAGTACAGAGATCTGGGCCTAAATCCATTGTTTTTTTGCTCACCATGCATTCCAGTTTGGACCCAGCCATACGCAAATCAGTCTTGACCCTGCGCCCAATGGGAACATCCCAGCCTGAACTGCCAGGTCAGGTCCTCCCTGGACTGAAAACAAGCATCCTAGGACTGATTTCGGGCTTTCACCCTCATCAGCCAGGATAGCTTGACTCCAGTGGCATGGAGAGCACGGGATCCACATCTGGGCATACCCGTCCCACTTGGGGTGACAAATGCAAAAGAATAATTGATGGACAGAATGCAGAACAATGTCATACATTCACCCCAATACAGAGATCTGAGCCTAAATCCATCGTTTTTTTGCTCACCATGCCATTCCAGTTTGGACCCAGCCATATTCAAATCAGTCTTGACCTTGCACCCAAAGGGAACAGTCCAGCCTGAACTGCCAGGTCAGGTCTAACATTATAATTCTGCGTTTATATAACTCTTCGATGTGCATTCAAACATGGATGCCTCTCACGTTTTAGCCAACTGAGCAGCCACGTATAACAAAAGACTACACTCACAGGTACATATTAGCATCATACCACATATGTATGTTAACATATGCCTGTATTTAAGGAAATCTCATCCTGCATTTTAACCCTCCATGCTGTCTGCCTGCTCAGCTGTTGCCTAGAATTCATGAAAGGCAGCATGGATAGTTTCTCTCAAGAAGCACCATTTTCAGTATTTTTCTGCTTTTAAAAATAAATACAGACAGGAAACACATTGTTCTCTGTCCGTATTTATCTGTAAAAATCAGTGAAAACGGAAAACCAAAAACCTTAACCATAATCTTGTAACTATGGTGCAGCCCTGTGTTTCTGAAGTGGTGGAGTGCGGCGTTAATCCCATAAGGATAACACCTCACTCTGCCACTTCATTGTAACTATGCCCCCGTGAGGTAAGAAAAATGTCTGCAGTGCAATAATGCACACATTTCCTAAGCCTGCCTCAGAGTCATATGTCCTCCGGCTTGCAACATATCACCATTCCCAATGCACCAAAGTGCAAGGGTGACTGAGTGGAGTGAATAACGGGCAATTAACAAGCAGGTGTCGCTCGCTGCATATCAACATACATCAATTTGAATGTCATGTGTCAAAGTGATTTGGGCACCTTCAAATACATATGCAAAAAGAACAATTGATGGACAGAATACAGAACAATGTCATACATTCACCCCAGTACAGAGATCTGGGCCTAAATCCATTGTTTTTTGCTCACCATGCATTCCAGTTTGGACCCAGCCATACGCAAATCAGTCTTGACCCTGCGCCCAATGGGAACATTCCAGCCCGAACTGCCAGGTCAGGTCCTCCCTGGACTGAAAACAAGCATCCTAGGACTGATTTCGGGCTTTCACCCCTCATCAGCCAGGATAGCTTGACTCCAGTGGCATGGAGAGCACAGGACCCACATCTGGGCATACCCGTCCCCCTTGGGGTGACAAATGCAAAAAGAATAATTGATGGACAGAATGCAGAACAATGTCATACATTCACCCCAATACAGAGATCTGGGCCTAAATCCATCGTTTTTTTGCTCACCATGCCATTCCAGTTTGGACCCAGCCATATTCAAATCAGTCTTGACCTTGCACCCAAAGGGAACAGTCCAGCCCGAACTGCCAGGGCAGGTCCTCCCTGGACTGGAAACAAGCATCCTAGGACCAGTTTTGGGGTTTCACCCCTCATCAGACTGGATAGCTGACTCTAGTGGCATGGAGAGTACGGGACCCATTTCTGGGCATACCCCAGACGTGGGTCACTCAAAAAAATTGTGGATATTTACAGGGCCATTACACCAACAGAACGTCACTTATGCACAGATTTTTTAGGGTGCACTATTGGCGCATGGGCGTGGTGAAGCAGCCACCTTGACTATAGGCAGATTACTATGTTTGAACATCAGCAAGATACATCATTGGGAGTTGTGCTGAGGGTAGCTGAAAGCAGAAATACTTGGATGCTAAATATTTTACTCATTGTGGGTTCCTTACATCCCCCTTGCCCCCAAGGTGGGTCAGTGTTTGAGTCACAGTAGCACTGCTACCTGGTGCACTTGACTTACTGGGACATGTGAAGACAACGGACATGTGTATTGATGTCCTTGGGCATGAGTTAACTTTGACTCTGCTTGTATGCATGTTGGGGTAATACCCATAGATATTGCCGTGTGTGTTCCCAATTGACACACATTTATCTGGCTACATTTGTGCATCAGATTGCCACACCTAACCAGGGGAGTCATATGAATGCACACATGTTGTGAGATTTAGATTTCCATTGTTTGTAGGCTCTTTCTATGCATGTTACGTTCTGGCACGACCCAGACCGATGTTTAACCAACTTTTGTGATTGTATATGTGCAGTTGGGGCTCCCTTCATGCAGCAATACTTGCATCCCCATGAGGTAGGCACCCTTGCACCATGATGCATGGGTGACTGTGTTTTTGCATGTCAGCTAATTGTGCACCATCACTGGGGATAGCAGGGTGATCTGTCATCCTGTTGTACATTTGGCACATGTGTTTATTTCAGGATGGATGTAGCCCAGCACAAGCATATGTCTTGTGTCATGTGCTGCATTGATAAATTAAAATTTTTGTCTGAGGAGTTCTGCAAAATCTATATTCCGATAGTGACATAGTAGTTTGTGAGAGATTTTCTGGACTACTTCCTTGTTGGGCCTACTTACATATGACTTGATTATTTGATATGGGTGTTTGTGTACAGTAGTTCGACCTGTTACAAGGTATGTCGTATTACATTTGCTACATGTGCTTTCACACATATTTGAGCTACATGATTGGGGACATGAGTTGTGTGGTGTGTTCAGTTTGTACTTACCAACAAGCAGTCCATTTCCATGTGTGCCATTCTCAAACCGCTGGGTCATGCACACTCCCTGGAAATTTTGCAACAACATTGATGAACTGGCCCAGGTGGTCCACAATTGCCTGCACGTTCATTTAATGTGTGTGCTTCCTTTTCCTGTATGTATGCGCAGTGTCTGCAGGAGGCACAAGTTGCACATGGGTGCAGTCAATTGCCCCAATACATGTGGAAATACAGCAATGGCATAGAAGCCTTGCTTGTTGTCAAGTTGTTCTTGCGCAGTGTTGGGGAATTGTAGGTGCTGCGGTGTCAGGCTGATGATGGCATCCAAGACAGTCGGGAGGAATCGCAATATTATTTGCGAAACTTACATACATTGCATTTTGCGAGTCCATAATAGCGAATCGGTAAAATTTGCTATTAAGGACTCGCAAAATACAATGTTGCTACATCTGGCCCTTAGTTTCTAATATAGCAAAGACTATACCTACAAAATTTCTCTGTTCTTCTAATTCTGTAATGCTTGGTAAAACTCAGAGTCTTCCTAGAAGCGAACAATTATGATTCATTCCACATAAAATAAAAAGGTTTGAAAGCTATTAAGTTTTTATCACCAGAAACAACTAACTTCTGTGATTCAAATTAAATTTAAAGGGCAGATTTAAAGGGCAGATTAATAAAGTGCAATATAATAAATACACAAAAGAATTAAAAGTTTACTGACAACAAGCAATCATGTTCACAATATATAAAAATGTCTAGGGCTGTGAAGGCACCAGAATACTTTCTGTTCCTCACATAGAAAAAGAAGGTTTGCAAAATACAAGTTCATGATTCTTAAGGGATGACTCCTGAAACAGTAATTATCGAACACAAATATTTCCTAGAATTCTTCTGTGTATAACGTTTGTGCTTTTGTCAAATCCAGCAATATAGCAAGACATTTTCACGGTTTGTCTTAATTCTTCAAACAAGGCCCTGGCTTCAGTCACTATGTACTTTGAGGAGCCAGAAAAGATGCTTTGGATTATGAGGAATTTATATTTTTCGACTTCACAATAGCTGTTTCACTTGCAAACTCGGTCAGATTCCTATGACTTCATAAATCATGAAGATTGAATGACCGAGCTCGGGCATTTCAACTAGAAAATTCAGGGAAAATGCAAATCCTCTCTCTAAGTTGCATCATGCACACTACCCAATTCCTGTTGCCTAATGGTGTACCATGAGGCATTTTAGAGAATTGTGCTTCCATGCTAGTTAAGGGCAAAGTGGTAAGAAGTGCAGAGCGCATATCAAGACAGTGATGCTCACTGATCATTGGGAGGAACTAGCCATTACCAGTAGGTGGCCGGAGAGGAACAAACATTGGTGTATGTGTAACTATAGAGGTTCCAGAGCCCTCCCACCATGAGGCTCAGATGACCCTGATTTAGAGTGCCTAGGGTCCTAGGTACATAGGGTGGTGACAAAGGTTAGACAATATACATAGTGCCATGTGTAAGGTATATATGCCACCAGAGGATCAGGTGTCTGTCCTGACGAATGCCATGGACTCTGAATCACTAGGCAGAAACATATTGCCTGTTTAATGGGGCTTTTTTACTAGCTCCCCTATTCACCGTTTTTGGTTTTTAGTACCAAATGGCACTCCATAGAGTATAAAGATTAGACTGGATCGCCACATTGCTTTTTACATTTAGATATTTTTCACAGATCCGTATTTAGAAACAAATGCTTCCCTGATTGCAGGGCGTAGGCCTGCTACTCATCAAACCAAGTTTTTGTTGAGTGTGGGGAGTCCTATGATGAATCATGGCACCTGGTGGTGTGTGTGGACAGCCTGTCATATTTTTGTGTATGTCTAGGAGCAGGTTGGTATTACATGAATCAGTTGTATAATGTGACAGATTAGAATAACTTTTAAAAAATCACTTGGGTTGCTTTGTTGCGTATAAAATGCTCACTGAAGTGTTCCATCTTGGTGGTGAAGCTCCTGGTTTATATGGCTTACTGGTATTGCAAATTGGTTTTGCCCATTTAATATTTCACAATCTTTTGCTTTTTGATTACCTGGTTTATGAGCCTATACTATGGTAGTCTCACTAGCTGAGTCTCACTCATGTTAATTTCATTGTAATTGGACTGCGGATGTTTTCTCCAGAGTCCGGCTTTTAAGATAAGACTGCTGCGACACAAGTGGGGTAAGGGGCGCTGGGCAGGTTACACATATGGACACGGTGTGTACATGGGTTCCGGCTACCCTTGGGATGACTACAGTAGTGCACAACCTGGTATCCTGACTTTGGCAGTAATTTTCAACCAAAAATACGACCTGCCCAAAAATGCAGGGTGCATGATATTTAAAAGTAGGACATGTTGAAATAAATGCTGAACATGTCATTACAGTGATATAGCTCCCAAAACGATAGCTCCCAAAACGATTTTCACTGTAGTAAAGCTGGCTGCTGCCATAGAGAATATTTTGGCAACATTGTTACAGTTATTAAATGCTAAACTTGGATTGGTAGCAGCTAGAGAAATACTTCTTCCACCCATTTTAATTGTAATTTAAAATCCTCTTTAATGGTAAATTATAATTTTAGAAATGCCACTTTTAGAAAGTTGGCTTTTCACTGCGTTAAGGGGCCTTGCTGTGAGTGGCCAACTGCCTGGACTAGTGTCAGCTCTCCCACTGGGAAATGCGTACTGGAGCAAGTCAGTGAACAAGAGACCTGGGTATAGAGGGGAGTGGGTCTTGCTGATGGAGGAGGTGTGCTCTGCCCTAATAATATTGCCCTTGCCCTTGTTTCACTAGCTAGACTGGAGCCAAATCCAGGGGAGAGGAAAACCCTGACCACAGTTAGACAAAGCGGTGTGCACCCTACCCACAAGCTGACACTGAGCATAAAAGTGGCATCCTCAGAACATGAAGGCAAGCAAAACCATGGACCTGGACAGCAACAATGTTAACTTCATTAGACAGCTTGAAGAATGAGTCACCTGATGCACCGATGGACTAAGGACTGCAGCTGACTCCCTGAATTGGATGGGTCCCTCAATGGCCAGTGATGCTGGCCCCCCTGAAGACCAGTTGGGAGAAGACCTAGACTCCACTGCTAACCTGCTTGCCCTGCAAGCTGACCAGGATTCCATGGGACCTAGGGAGAGCAAGCAGAGGAGGAGGCTGGCTCAGACAGCTAGTAAAGCCAGCTCCCTAGAAGATGTGCCCCTTTAGAAGTCAGAAAGCCTGCCGAAAATGCTCCTTGTGCCTATCATAAGAATTGTCATTTCATGACCCAGTGTAACAATTCTTATGATAACTCCTCAGTGCAAAACACCTCCTAGTTTAGTAAATTGCAATTGTTTCCCAGCAATTCATAAATTGAGAATTGGAGGAACTTCCGGCATAGGATTTGGAGCAAGACATATCTTTGCAGAACAAGGTTTGAACTAGAACACATGGAATAGTGGAAGAATTTTCTTCAACTAGGATCATTTTAATGGTACTGTAAATGGAATCACAGTTTCTCCAATGGAAAATAGACCAGTGAATTTGGGTTGCAAATTAGAAGCTTCCTTCATATGAAAACTCTTTGCAAGTAGCCAAGCTACCTAATTCACCTTACTTGATTCCTGGGACTCTATTTTGATCAGCCCATTTCTTATAACTAACTAGATAGACTTGGCTTTTTCTAATGCCTCATTTGCAAGTTTTAGAATTTCCTGTAGCTCACTTAAGTGATCTTCTACTGAAGGAACTGATGTAGGCAAAGCCAAATCTAATGGCAATATTCTGGGATGATTTTCATATTACAAAAGAAGTGTGACATCCCTCTGGTTGAATGTCTTGTACTGTTATTTTGTTAATTATGCAAACCACCACACCTTATTCAAATCCCCTTCTAAGTGCAAGGCTTGACTTCTGAGATATTGTCAATTGTTATTAGTCTTGTAATATTATTATATGTTCTTGGTATTGCACATGACTAAATTCCGAAGGAGTATATCGGCGCTTCGCTAAGCGGGCAGGTAAAAACTGTGTAGAACCATGTTTTGACTTTTGAGCATCTTCCTGAAATTCATAAAATTGAGGCAGGTGTGAATATAGAGAGGAAGGTTTGTTTCAATGAGAGCCAGATATGAGAAAGCTCTACTGCGAAATCTGGCAGAATGAATACGTGGAGCCTGCCAGAAAGCTCAGAAGATCCTAACTGTCTGGAAGGCAAGTAATAACTTGAGAGGAGACACTTGGGCTGAGACTGATAAAGGGCCTTATGAGTCAAGCAACAGAGCTTGAAGATTGCCCTTTGTTTTATTGGCAGCCAATGTAATTGTTTTAATGTAACAGCCAAAGATGACTGAGTGGGTAAACTGCAAATCAACAGGGCAGCAGTGTTCTGAACGACTTGTAGTTTAGCCAGCAAGGTGTCATTTGCTGCAACTAACAATGCATTCCCATAATCCAGGTGACTAAATATAAGTGCCTGGACCAGATTTTTCCTAGAGGTGGAAGGTAGCCAGGGAAAGAGTTTTTTAATAGCCGCATCATGGCATGACAAGTGCCACATGTGGTGTTAACCTGGTCTTTTAAGGATAGTGTCCAATCAAGCTTCACTCCTGAATTTCTCATGACTTGTTTGGGAGTGGGGACTGGTCCAAGATCTGAAGGCCACTAGTCAGGTGAACAGAGCTCATGAGCTTTGCCAAACAACACAATCTCAGATTTCTATTTAGTTAGAAACAGTTATTGACCATCCAGTCAGCGATTTCCCTCATGCAGTGCGCAAATTGTTTTTAACCATATCTGAGTCTGGACCAAAAGAGATAAGGAGTTGAGTGTCATCCTCGTATGACACAATCTCCAGGTTGTTACAACATCTGCCAGGGGTGCAACATAGATGTTAAATGAAGTTGGGGTCAGGCACAAACCTTGAGGGACTCCTTTATAAGAAGGTATCTTTCTTGATTTAGATGAACCCAGATAAACCTGATGGGTACAATTGTCAAGGAAGCCCCTGAGCCAGAGAAATGCCCTACCATGGATACCTACTTCATGTAGTCTGCGGATGAGAATGGAATGGGAGACTGTGTCAAATGCAGCAGACAGGTCCAATAGAACCAGATTGGGATTCTTTCATCAAGAGAGAGTCGCATATTGTCAGTAACTGCCACCAATGCTGTGTCGGTATTGATTTGTGCTGTAAAATCTGATTGTGAAGGGTCAAAATTCCAATGTTCGTCCTGATAAGATATGAGCTGTTCGTTATTATGACTCGCTAGAATTTTAGTGAGCAAAGGTAGTAGCGAGATAGGTCTATTAATAAAAGTGGAGATACCTGTGCACACTTCCAATACAATGGCAGTTTGGCAGAGCATTTTTTGAGCAGCTCTGATCTTATTGTGAAAATTGTGGAGTGTGTCCCAGTAAGCTGAATTATCCGCGGAAGATTTAGTAGCCCGCCAACATCATTCTAGATGTTTACATTTCATTTGTTCCTATCGGAAGTTATTGGAGTACCGGGGTGCCATCAATGTATTGATGTAGTCATTCAGTCTGTCTGTCTGAAGACTCTAACTAGAATACAGAGGAACTTCCACATAAAATTCTTTACACAATGCAAACCAGGATTTAGAACCCAGATCAGCTATAAATATGTGTGTATTCTATGCAAATGAAAGATATGTTTACAAATATTCATGCTACCTCTTTTAAAGAGGCCACACTTGTCAATTAATTGAAATTCTCCATCTTTTATTACATGGTCTACAATTACAAGAAGGGTAATACAATTTCCACACTTAGGCAATTCTAATATATATTTCTTTTATGAAATGTATGGATACTGTATTACAGGTGTTTAGTGGAAATCTCTTAATCTGGGCACAAATGGAATATAGCTGAAAAAGCTGTTTAATGTCTACAAACATAGCTGACCACCAAAAATACCTTTTAACTGCTGCTAATGTTTTAGGAATTTCAGGACGCTCAGCATGTTTTGAATTATGAATCAAACTCATAGCCTGTTGTTATAACTGAGCAGAGGGCAAATACATAGGGGCATATTTACAAGCCCTTTTGCATCGCTCTTGCACCATGCAACGTGGTGCAAAAGCAATGCAATTTAATAATGAGATTTAGGAAGTCACGTAAGACCATCTTGCCTGGTCCTGGGTGCCTTTGTAAATCTTGAGTAATGCAACGCAGTGCAAATTGCGGTGTTGCATTACTCTGTGCCAAGAAGGTAGTTCTATGGGTATTGCATGGGTGTTCCCATGCAACATCCATGGACTTTTGATGCATTCTTAGATTTACCAGAAGTTGTAGACAAGGAAATGTGCCAAAAACCTGCGCCTTCCCAGGTATGGCAGAACAATGAGAAATATCTTTATTTCTCCTCATTGTTTCCTCTTTCTATGTGTGCTGAAAAGAAAATGGGAAAGCCTCAGGGGATTGTTTTTGTGCAGGGAGGTGCCACTTCCTGCACAAAAACAATCCTACATGCAACGGAGGCACCCTTGTACCATTGCTGCCTAGCGCCATGGTGCAAGGGTGCCTGTATTGGCGCTAGGCAGCCAAAAGGACGCCAACATAGGGGACAAGGCAGGAATGTGCTGTATTGACTTAAATATGGCACATAACTTCCCTTTACCTGTCACGCAGTGCAGAGCAGAAAGGTGAATTGCTGTGCTGCACTGTGTCTCTTGGCCATAGATATGGCCTTGAGGCTTTCCGTCATACAATAACTCATCATTCTCACTGTGACCTTCCTAATCTCTGACTCACATATCTTCATCAATAGACGGTAGTTTGCTATGTACTATTGTTAACAATGCTTCTAAATTGATTAGCGATATAGAAACACTTATTTGAGTCTCAGATGGCAACATTAAGCATGGGATCATTAACCACTTTATTTCATTTTCAGGTTAACCCTTCTGGTTAATTGCATCTACCTTGCCATTGTTTGCACCCAGTTTACAGATACAAAACTTGCAATCTGATAAGAACACTGTCCACTTAAGTTGCCTCGGAGTCAAATCTGTAGCTGAATTGAAAACCTGTAAATTTTGGTGATGTATGTACACTTCTACAGTGAATTTGGCTCCTAATACATAATGCCTCCCTTCCTCAAAAGATTTTTTAATCACCAAAAAGTCTGTGATGGTAAAATTGAATCCTGCTGGGGATGCAGTCTGGGAAAAACAGGCCACTGGATGCACCTATCAAGTCACTGGATTTGTTTGGAACAAATGCCCTTCCATTGCATGATAACTCATCTCAACAATAAATGGAAGCTCAACATTTGGGTACGTCAAAAGCGAGATCCTAAAGAAAATGTTTCTTCAAAAAAGTGCCTGGCTGGTCTCTTTGGACCATACAAAAGCAGCTCGTTCACAGAGAAGTTTGTTAATGGGCCTTATTATTTCAGAAAGGAATCGTCTTTATAAGTTATTAATACCTAAAATGGATTGTGCTGATTTTACAGGGTTTGCTATTGGCCACTGTACAACTGTTTAGACTTCTTCATTTTCATCCTAATTCATTGCGGGGTAATAATGCAACCCAAACATTCTACAGTAGTACAGGTAACATAATAATGACGATCTCCCAGCCTCTGCAATGCTACCTTGACATGTTGTATATGTGTCTCCAAGGAATCTGAATAAATCAAAATATCATTTGGTAAACTATATATAGACAATAAAAACTCTTAAAACTTCACTGATGAAAAAGTGAATCACTGTTGTTTACTCATCAACCACTCAGAATTTAACTGAATACTACACGCCTCTGGGATCAATTTTGGTAAAGAGTTTTTTGTTTGTTTGATTGTATTTAGTGGAAGAAGTACCCATGGAAATCGATATCTACTTTAAGTATATTCATGTTGATTGTACTATAATCTACAGGATTACCATTTAGCATTAAGCAGAGTTCTTGCAAACCATCCAAACCTTGGTGTGCCTGCCAGAAAAGATGACGACATATTGCTTTGGGGTGTTCCCTGATAGCACAATAGCACCACTGAGAGGCACCCTATATGTTCCAGCTTGTATCATCAAAGGCCTAAAGAGGTTCAGCCATATCACCCCAACACTCTAAACCTGAATCATCTTCTAGAATAGCTTCATCACTAAGAAAACCTTCAGAAAAGGCATCCTTGAATACAGGGCTGTGAAACATACCACCTTAGGCTACCAGTGACACATAAGAAGCCGAGTCTTTGCTAGACTGGAAACACAAAACTACAAAAAAGAGAAGGATAGAAAACAAGCCTTTTCCATCTGTGTTCCCAGTGTTTGAAGCAATACACCTGTTTACATCAGAATGTCCCCAATCCTTTTACAATTCCAAAAAAAACAAAATCCTCACCCCTTCAAAAAGCACTATAGCCCCGCACGATAGGAATGACCTCCTGTGATTTACGTTTCGTAAATGTTTCTGGATTGCAGCTTAGGTGCCTCCACCCATGTTCAGAACTATATTGATTTTTAGCTGGGTTTGTACTCTATAAATTCCCCGTACATAGATATAATCTACCAGGGGAAACTATGTCAGTACAGAAAATACAAAATGGAAGTGGAGATGTGGAAGGAAATTAGCAGGGAAATGATGAGAAGAGATGTGTGCTTAAAAAAACATTTTGAGAAGACACAAAATATTTATTTTTTCGATTTATGGCAATTGGGCATTACAATGAGCAAGAAGGCCTAAGAAGTGGAAAAGCTATCAAGTCAGGAGAAGATATATGTCTCTGAAAATAATCAAAGCTTGTAATGTACAGATATCTCAAAGTTAAGGCCTGCCAGGGCAGGACATAATAAAAAAGGGAGAATTAGGTTGAACAATCAAAGATTACACCTTTAAAGCATGTTGCAATAAAACATTAAAGCAGCAGAATATCACGTTACGGCAGCCTAGCATAACACACAACAGGATACCAACACAAGTTACAATACAGCAACAAAATAGAAAAACACAATACAACAAACTAAATAAAACAACACAACGCAAAACACACCAGTACTCCAAAACTACACTACATAACACAAAAGCACAGCAGTGATTCATAAGAAAAACTGCAACATATAGTAGAGCTCAAAAAAATGCAATCCGCCACCAAAGCACAACAGAGCTACACACAAACTCAACACAAAAACTTAATAACCAATTAACCATGCAACATACCATAACAACACAACAGCACAACCCAACAAAGCAAAACATACATCAACATACAATAAATTATCAAAGAACAATACACAACAGGAACATGATTGATACGATAATACAGCTACACAATGTAGTTATTTTACATTAATTGTTTGTGCTACATTAGTCTGTGTTGCTGGCGTTTTATGTTGTGAAGCATTACAGTTGTGTTGTTTTCTTGGTTTTGTTGCATCTGTGATGTGTTTCTGTTGCTTTTTTGTTGTGATTTGTTGTATTGTATTCTACTGTGTTGTTATTTTGTTTCTTTGTTGTGTTATTTTGTTGTTGCAGGTTTTTGTGTATTTATTCACTGTCATTGTTTTACTGGTGTGTTTTGTATTCTGTTTCCGTGTTGTCTTCTATTGTGTTCTTTGATTATTTTTTTTTATTGTGCCTCTGTGTTGTCTTATTGTGTTTTTGATTTGCTGTGTTTTGTAAAAGGTTGAGTTGTTACATTGTTGTTGCGTTATGTTATTTTTGTTTCCTGCCACTTTCTCCACATGCTTCAACTATGCTGCTACATATATGGTAAAAAGTAGCGTGTACCAGTAGGTTTCAGAGCAAACTAAAAAAATTCAAAAAGAATTTTTAAGAGAACGGCTCAGACGTTTGCATGATACCAATACGTCTAAACCCATTTTGCAGGTCACATTATGCAAAACTATTGAACATTTACATTGGATGCTATGTGACCCGAATTACAGCCTTTCAATTATAACATTTTGTTTCTCTTTGCTGAGTACCCCTTTTCGCTGAATACATAACTTATTGCAATCACTCAAAATAAAGTAATATTCCCTCACGGTACGCACATATTTTGAAACACAACTAATTTTAATTCGAACACGGGTAGGACCGTTCAGTCTATACTACCCAATATGGTCTATCTGTCCCTCTACCTCACTTAGGAAAATAAACCTGACCGACTAAAAAAACACTGTACATAATGCTTGAGTCCTGGGGTTAACTATTGCTGCTAGTCTGCATTCTAATTTCAGCGAGCGTGAAGCACTGCGCTAATGTAGTCTGGGGATATTTGCCTCTGGTTTGTATCAGGTGCAAATAGCTTTAGAGGCATATTTATGAACCCAGTTGCGTCGCGCTTGGACAACGCAACATGGTACATGCACGACGCACCTCAAAAATTAGATTTATACAGCCATGCAAGGCCACCTTGCTAGCCCTGAGTGGCTTCATGAATTGCGAGGAAAGCAACGCAGTGCAAATCGCTGCAGTGCCTTACTCTGCGCTAGGGAGGCGTTCCATGGGTGTTGCATGGGTGTTCCCAGATTTACCGGGACTGGTAAACCTGGGAATGGGCCAAAAAGATACACCTTCCCAGGAGAAGCGTAACGAGGAGAAATATCTTTATTTCTCCTTGTTACTTCCTCTTTCTATGAGATAGAGGAATATGCCTCTCAGGATTCTTTTTGTGCAGGAAGGTGCTCCTTCCTGCACAAAAACAATCCTGCATGCAAGATGCTTGCAATGGTGCTAGGCAGCCAAAACGGCGCCAGTGGCAGGGAAAAAGGCTGGAGTGCACCGTATTCTTTTAATTATGGAACATTCCCGCCCAGTTCCTGTCATGCAGTGCTGCGCACCAAGGTGACTTTCTGCGTTGCACTGCATTACAAATCTCATAAATATATGTTCCTTATTTTCCAAATATTGTCTGCTGGAAGCAGCTGATAATTGCCCTGCCCTCAGGGGCGGTCGGACGGCTCGTGGGTGGGGGGTGGGGGGGGCTCGTAGGCTGCTTAAAAAATAATAATACAAGAATAAAACTTACCTTGCCTCCGTCAGGTCCTGCATCTTCTCTGCTGCTCGCCTGTTTCCGACTCTAGGTCAGAACAGGAAGCAGGCAGCCAGGCTCCCACCCCTAAGCCAATCACAATGACACGGCGCTCAGCCAGGGGCTGTAGGGGTGGGCATGTTCTCCATGCAGGCTGTAATGCAGCCTGCATGGAGAGCAGGGTAGTGCGCAGGACTGTTTTGGAGGGCCGACCAAACAGTCATTGCGCACAGGTGTGTCTACCACTCCTTCCCTGCAGCCCCGCCCCGTCCCCTCATGCACTGCTGCAGCAGGAGGAAAAAATAAAATGATAAGAACATTGCGTTATTATCACTTTATTTTCTCCTTTCTTTGCTGCCCTGGTAGTGATGCGACGCTCCTCCGCCTTAGCGGAGGAGCAGCCACTGCCTGCCCTAAATACTCATCCTTGTGGCAGAGGAAATTAAATACTGTTAATGCCCGAGCAGACCTAATCAGACTGCTGGACGTCTACTGAAGACAACTAAGTAGCAGAGACTGAAAGATGGTCGGCATAGATATTGTTATCCAACATAACAGTGTTTTCTTTTCTCCTTTTCCCTGTTCCGTTCAGAAGAGCCTGCCCTTAATAGGTTGAATGTTTTAAATGCGTCATAGTGCTTCTGACAATGGACATATCAATTATGTGTCTTCTGTCTCGTTTTATGCCTTGGCTGCAGCTTGGCCTATTAATTGAGGAGAGGTCTGGCCAGTAAGCTATAATGGAATAGTAAGGCCTTTTCTTTTCAACTCTGGATCAGTTCAGAAAACAATGTTTCATTAACACATCAGAGTGTTTCTTATACACCTTTTTCTGCTACTTTTAACTGATCGTCCTTTAGTCATTTTATCTTCGAACCATACTGGGTGTTAACGAGTGTATTATGCAGCAGCTTTATAGCTGTTTTTGAAAATCTTAGGGGACGATTCCGATCTTGGCCGGTAGGGCTCCGAATCGGATTCGGCTTACCCGGATCCGATTCAGAGCCCTATTTCCCGACCGATTCGCACGCGCGTCCGGGCGAGCGAGTAATATGCGAATTCGCCGACCGACTCGTCCGGGCGTCCCGACCGCTCCGACCGACTCGTTCCCGGGTCGACCCGCACCGACCGACTCGCTCGGACTCGATTCGCACCGCGCAATGGAGACGTTCCCCGGCCGGGTAAGTACGATGCGCGCCGCGAGCAGTCTGCCCGAGCCGCGCACTCCGGCTCAAAAGAGCAGTCGGAGCCATACTTTGGGGGGCCGTGTCGGACCCCCCTGTACGCGTAGCCGCGCGAGTCGCACACAGGGGGGACCCATGGGTCCCCCCTACCTGTGCGTGTATGGCGCGAGTCGCTTCGCCACGTACCCGCTGTAGGGGGCGCCCTTGTCCGCCTCGCACCCATTGAGTCAATGGGAGCCCGCGCACGCGTTGTATGACCGGCTCCCATTGACTTCAATGGGAGTCCGACCGACTCGAGTCCGATGGCATACGTGCGCATCGTACTCGTTCGGTCGGGCTATACGGGTCCGATTCGGTCGGAAATCACTCCGGGTCTGGCTCGGTCGGAGAGATTTCCGGCCCGAATCGGAATCGGCCCCTAAGCCTTAGAAGTTTTTTTGTAACCCAGTGCCGCTCTCCGTAAGCATCACCTAATATCATTGTAGAATATTCGAGAGTGCCTTATCATGAGCTAATGGCCACTTGCCCACGATAGGTACATTCACCTTCGGTTCGAGAAAAACAAACTGGTTTGTGGGCAATTATCTTATGACATTTCCTTCTACAATGTTGATTAACGCTAAGAGGCCCTTCTTTTGCACATCCATGAAAAGGTTATATTTTTAAAATAAATAAAGACTACTAGATAATATTCAAACAGATCATGAAGATGTGTACTGTATGAGCTACTTGGACCCGCTTAGTACAACTGAACTGTCCTTGTCTTGATGCTGTGAACCTAATGCCTCAAGCGTAGAATTGCTATTCAATTTGTAACAAAACTACTTTGATGTTTTTCTTGCATGCTCTATGCAATGGAGGTTTGGTTCTAAGAGGTAAGTGAGTAGTGATTGTGATACCACACTTCCTAGATCGAAATACCTATAAAGATAAAATTTTTTGCTTAACTATGTTTTCCATAAGCGTAATCTTGGCTCACCTGTGGTATCTTCCCCTGAGCAGCAAAGCAATCTAAGAGAAATATCTGTGAAGCATCGAATGTATCGACCAAAGTAGCAATGTAGATAAATATATACAGAGCAAAGGTTAGTTAGGAAAGCTATAAAAGCTGAATTTTTGCTAAAATGGAGTGAGACAGCTCTTTTCCCTTACATCCCCTAGGGCTTTTTAAGGGCTGGTGCCCGACGACCTGTTTGAGGTTCCTTCAGTCATTTCTTTACCTTAAGGCTGCCTGAGCTCGATTTGAGTCAGCAGATTGAGCGAGTGGTGTTTTTGAGAGTAGAGCCTAACCCTTTACACCCGGTCCTTAGAAAAGCTCTGTCCTCTTTACAGAAGCATTCATCTGATCATTGGCATTGACAGAACAACAATCTGAAAGAAGCGCTTCATGTCGCATACTGTTGGGTGCCTGCCCTGCTGTGTTGGACTCGTTGTTGCTTTCAGTGCTCTGTGCTAGCTGCATGACTACATGCTCATTCAGGAACTCTTGCAGTCAAATATCCTGGGTTTGATACCTCATTCAATTACTTTTGTGTGGCATGAGAAGAAGTCCCTTTCAAAAGAATGCCCTGGTGTTCTTTTGATCTTCAGGAAACATAAAATTGTTGAGTTCTAATGTCACAAGAAAAAGAAAGGGTCTGAAAAATTGAATTCTAAAGACAATGTATACTCTCAGCACTTTTTAGAGTTTGTTTTTTCCTCTTTATTATTTCAAGTTATCCCAGTCACTTGCCCAGTGCTTTAAGGAACCTTAGGCCCCCTCCTATGCGAGAAATGGTGAGGGGGCGCCCACCCCCCCAATGCAAGGAATGGTGAGGGGGCTTCTTGCAATACCCAAACCCACGCGCTGACAAGCTGAGAGGGCCTCCCTTTATGCATGGAAGCCTGAGGAAATATGCATGGAAGGCTGGGGGGCCTCCCGCATTGCACGGGCTGCGGGGATGTCTATTACACCCTTGTCCTTGCTAAAGACTAAGGGGCATATTAACAAGGCCCGGCGATAAATATCGCAAAGCGCGCTTAGCGCTTGCATATTTATCGCCAGCTATCTCTGCAATTTATCGCCCGGTTAGCGCGTTATCAACAACGCGCATCGCCGAGGCGATAAAATTCCAGAGATAGCGAGGTTATCTCCGTTTTGCAGGGAACATCGCTGGTTTTCCAGCGATGTTCCCTGCAAAACGGCGATAACCTTGCTGATATGACCCTGTGGTCGTATCAGCAGAATCCACCTCCTATGTCTAACATAGGTAAGTCAGGATTATAGCAGACGTTAGATTTTGGCAAAAACAGCCGTTTTCGCCAAAATTTAACGTCTGCTATAATCCTGTGGGCTGCCTTGTAAATATCGCGATGTGCACATCGGCGATATTTGCAACGTAGCCCATCCGGGGTACGCCCAGTAACGCCCACTTTGCATCTCATTAGAGATGCAAAGATGGGCGTTGGGGGAAAGGGCGATAGTGCAAGCATTCACGCGATAGCGTGACCTTGCTGATTAGGCGATAAGATTATCGCCGCTTTTCGTCCGAAAACGGACGCTAAAGCGGCGATAATTGTTTATCGCCTCGTTGTTAATATGCCCCTAAGGTATCTGCATAACAGGCTGAAGTCCACTAAGAGTTTGGGAGCTCCCTAACTGAACAGAAGCATTCCTATGTAGAGAAAGACCTTAGTAGTTTCAGAGGTAAGCTCATTCGTTTGCATTCCATACACAGAGGCGAGCCATTGAAAGAATAATTTCATGTTAACAGTGGGGACAGTGCTCCCATTTTACCCCCAGCTGACAAAGGCGTGTTCCTTCTTCAGCAATCCATTCTCTTTGTTCCCAATTCCAAAGCAATGGGCTTTGCAAGAGTTGCTAAAGGGATCATGCTAGTTTGTCATTGACAACCAGAGCTTACCCAATCCCTCTCTCGCCCTAATACTTCCCGTTCCTATGTGACGTAGTTCCTTTTTTTGGAATAGTTGCTTATAGAAGTGTCCTTTTTAGAAAAATCTAAAATAGCTGAAGCTGTTATTGGCAAAACAGATCTCCTTGCACACTTTTCGCTAATCCCTTTGTTACTGCACCAGTCACTTTTCATTCCACTGTGCAATGAGCACAATCATCAAAAGAATTAATGAGCAGATGACAACATTCTGTCTCAGGACTTTGATTTTAAAAAACTCGCACACCCAACATTTGAGTAAAATAAATGGCAGAAAATATATATTTTTACCATGCTTTAATGATTATTTTTGCACTGTACGTATAGCATTTGACTTCTAGAGTTACTGAGGCCTCCTGACCAAATTCGAGCTGCAGGTACTCTGTTCGTAAAAAGAAACTCGTTTTTGCTTTACATTTATAGTGAATGACTCTTAGGTCAGACACCTGCAAGGATGCACAAAGATGTTTCACAATTGCAAAAAGTTCAGCTATGGAGTGCACGAATGAAAGAAAATGTTATCACTTTCTCATAAGGCCCTGTTTTCTGCAGCTGGTTTAAGAGGTTTGTTTGTAAACGTGAGAAATATATGAAACCTAATATGCCAAAGGCAATTTATATTTCTGGTTTGACACCTCATACCCTTTTTGCTGTGGATTCTAGCTTTTGGCTTTAAAGACAAGCCCACAAAGATATTTCACAAAGAGTTACTGAAAGTGGCAGACCTCCTATACCTGCTAATACAGCCTATAAAATGCATTTTATTTTCAGTAAGGAGGACTTGCTCAGAACATTAGAGCCAAACACACCATGTGGGAAAAGTTTAATGGAATTTGAGAAGCGGGGTTCTGTTTTGTTCCTAGATAGGAGTAATTGGCTACACCCGAAGAAGTTTAGGAAGAGAGGGGGCAAGCAGAAGGGGGCAATGATAATATCATATTCTATATCTATGAGAAAGAGGGCTCTGGAAAAGATTTTCAAGATTTGCAAGAAAGCATGTCCCTGGAACTGACAGTGCTTGGGAGTGGTTGTGTTTTGATTGTGCTGGAGAGTGGTTTTGGTATGTTTGGATCTGGCTCATTGTGTCTGCTGTCCCTGTCCCTCAAGTCATTTTTGTGATTTATTGTTGTATATTGTTGTGTATTGTCTTGTCTGCTGTCGGGTGCTCATCTTTTGGGGTATATTTGTTATAGGGGTAGTAGTGGATTTTTGGGGGATTCAGTTGTGTTTGGTTGTTATTATTTGGGCGGGATCATCACTGAGCAGATTTTGGGCAGCTTCCTGTGGCAGATCACACATTACCTGCCTGCCATTTTAGCCAGTGGGGGATGTGTTGCCCCGGGCTACCCCATGAAGGTCCTCAAACTAAGGTGGGAGAGTGTATGCCTCCAGATGCAGAGTATTTTTGAAGTGGACCGCGACACCCATCAGCTTAAACATCACTGGGCTGATGTGGTTGGCAGGGAGTCCGACCTCCTGGATTATGTTGGCATTGAAGTTGGTGGAGCGATTGGTAAGTACACAGGATTTGTCTGCTGTCCTATGTGTCTCATGTACCCATTGATGATTTGTAGTAACATTAAGAATGGCTCACATGACGTTTGGCACAAAATAGCCATGTACCGATGCGCCGGGACATTCCTAGGAGCATCTGTGTGCTTTATAAATTTGCTTCATCAACAAAAGCAGGAAATGCTGTGGCTATAGTACTGGCATGATCTGTGCACCAGTGCTATCTTTGACACTGAGCGGGCCACACAAGAATTTGTGTCCCTGTAGGTGATACAAATGAGTCCAACGGAAGCATTGAGCTGATGTACATGCCCATAGCCCATCCAGACAACTCATATGATGATAAACCAGGTAGTGAAGATCAGCTCCAGAGCTGCTTATCTCACAAGACGCATTGGTCAGGTACAGTTGTGATGGACCATTACAAACATACGTTACACATAAAGGGGCTTATTTACAAGCCCCTTGCACTGCTGGGATATCACTTCTCACACTGCCAAAAGTCATACACGGCCACGCAAGGGCCATATAAATATGCCCCATAGTGATGTGCTGCTGATACTCCTTGGCATACCTCCCCTGGGTTGTCAAGCATTAATAAAGCCTGCCATGGCTTACACTGCTTAGCTAACCTCTGAATGTGGCAAAACACATATCACTGGTCTCGAACAGCATTTCATAGGCAAAAGGTAAGGCTCCTTGATGTCCACAATAACTATGCTGTGCTTTGCACTGGCATGCCTGACAACATACCTCTGAATGCATAGCAAATCCCACATGCTGCCTTTGCATGGCCTCTTGGAGGTGTTTTTGAGGCCAGAGCCACTGAAGTTGTCCTTACATATGAGACTCACATAGCACATGCCTCTTGTATGAGAGGCCCAATGTATGTCAGAGGGAACCCCACTCACATGGTACTGTATCCAAGGGTATGCTAGTCTGAATATAACACATCTCAACCCATCCAATGCGTGTTATTGTTAAATTATGCTATTTCAAACTTAGGGATGCATGGAACATGTGTGAACATTATCATGTACTCAGCAGCAATGACAGGTACAGAACGCACCTAACTTAGGCAACAAGTACGCATGATGTGAAATATATGTAGCATACTCATTTCCTGGTGTCAGAATTTAAGAGGGCCTAGGTATTGCAATACCTTGCAGAGTATGGTATGTGATTTATGTAGCTGCAGAGAATTATCAAAGTCAACTACTATAGTGAAATTTGGTAGTGATGAGGTTCATGACTTGGTCCCGCAAATTGGCCAACAGGTGCATGTTTTGGCTCATCATGTGTATGTACACTTCAGCCGGTATTACCGATGTGTATCATTCAGGCATGTCAATTGTGTCATTTTATGACTTACAACCTGAAGGGTTACATAGCCAATAGCTATGCATGTATATGTACTGTGCTTCTGTTGCATATCAAATATGTGTTCTAAGTTTACTGAAGTGTTTTACGTGTTATGTCTAGTAGCTGGACCCCTTTCATACACACATGGTGAGGTGGATTACTTCAAGGACCTCAACTTCACCGGTGAGTGGTTCCAACAATGCTAATTGTGTAGTGCAAGGTTTGAGTGTGTTGTCAGCTGCTGTGTGACTTGCCAGATTCAATGTGCATCCCTATCACAAATAAACTTTTGTGTGAAGATAAATTGGTCAGGAAAAGTGGACGTTAACTGTCAAGGAGAACACATTGCCAATCTGCGATGGACCACATGATAGAGGCTTGACAGGGAAGCCATGATCACAGTGGCAGACTATGCAAATATATGTGGTAGTAGATACCCATCTGAAAGTGGTTGCGAAGTATTCAGAATGCACATCAGTTTCACATGCTATGATATTGGGAGCATGCAATGAGCGGTGGCATGGTCCACAAAGGACATACAACAGTTCAGATAGGAGACGTTTTACATGCCTCTGTGTGATGTGAGGTACTTATCCAGCATCCATTGGTACATGTCATACCTGTCAAGTGTTCAGTATAGTTAGCAATGTGTCCTGGTATGGGTCCTTGCCATATCAGTTACACTGAATTATGAGACAATATGTGTACTTTGCAGACATTGCACATCTTACAGTGGCCAATGCCTATGGCATAAAGGCCATTGCAGGATGCAGAAGGCACACTACTGTACAGTAAAGGTGAAATGTGTACCATTCTGTGTACCAAAGAGCATTCTTTCTAAGCATACTAAGTACTGACATGGTCATACCTAGATGTGCCATGGTGTTGCAATTGCATTGTGCAACAATTGCTCTGCATTTGTAATTAGGGCTTAGCATATCTGATATGATTGATATTAAGCATGTGTATGCTCACTCTAAGCAAGATGAATTTAGCCTGTTGGGGCGGCTACCTTCGATGTTGTGTAAATAATATTGTTTCATGATGTTTGTACCTGTTCATAGTCACCCTTAGACTGACAGTTATGCTTATTGCTTCAACAGACAACATGACTCCAGAGCAGCTGAGGCAGCATAACAAAAGAAAGGAGTGCAACCACCACCTCAGACGAGCTGCAAAGGCACATGGGGCCATGAGGAGGCGGTATGAGGAGGAGAAGGCAATGGCCAAGTGGTCAAGCTTCCCACTAGGATCACTAGCACAGGAGAAGAGGACCTCAGACAGGAATGGACATTGAGGCCATGGTACCTCCAAGGCAGCAAGACCCAGCACATCCACTAGCAGACCATCCCAACCACCTGGCCCACACCTCATGCCACAGGAGGTCCTACCTATTATGAGCTTGCCATTAAAAAGGACCTCTCTGACTTGAAATTGTGGGCGGCTGTGTTAGAGAACAAAATGTACCAGGCACTGGCACTCCTCCATGAATTGAAGCAGGCAGTGGAAAGACCCAGGCCACGTTAGCCACATATAGCCTTTCTTCCCTTCCCCCCATGTATAGTTTTAAACTTTGTAATTCTGATTTATAGCTTAGTCTAGGTTAGTGTAGTAATAGTGATATTGTCGGGGTAGTGGTTTTAGAGGTTTTGTAGGGGTGGGTCAGAATTCCAGTGGGTAGGGGTACTTTGTGTGTTTTCGGGGTGGGGGTTGATGTGTCTCCTATGTATACAAAAACAAAGAAATACAATTAAAAAAAATATATATATATGATTGTTTAGGTTTAATGTGTAGTTAGGTTATGTTTGCAGAAATTAAACACAAGCAGTGTGGGCCATTGGATGTCACACTAGTGTACTATTGTATTTATTATGTTTTCTCTATGCTCAACTTCTAGTGACCCCACTGCTTAGAAGTCACAAACAATACAAAACCAACAATAACAGATGAAAACGAGCATACAATTACATAATCAATATAGCTTAATTCAGAGCATTAGGAAAAGTGCCAAATAATACTAAATCAACAAGTAACATCCAATAATATTACTCAGGAGTCTTGCACGTAAATTTCAAATCTGCTTTATTGAAGTATTTTTTTAATTTGCATGTCAGCCCAGTCAACGTGTTTCGTCCATAAGGACTTCATCAGGGCTGTAGAATTAAAAACATGAATCAACTTATTTATCACATACATATATACAAAACAATATTTACAATAGACCCAATATACAATACTTCAAAACATTTATAAACAGAAAATTCAAGACTTCCTACCTATATACACTGCTATTGTTTTTTAAAAACAGGCAGTTTCTATATGCATTCAAATACATTAATATTTTGACCACACAATAATATTTTTCACTCTAATGACAGGTTTCTTGTACTTAGTCCAATCTATTAATTGACAAGTTTAGTAGCAGACCAATTTTGCTCATATAAGATCAATGAACACAGCAGATCCCTTGTAATTTTCATGACTAATCTAGAGTGATCATAGCCTTTTTAAATTGGTGTGGTGGTGGGTCAGAGTAGAGAGAAAAACATTTTTTTGTTTGTTTCCTTATTGAAGAAGGAATTGAAAATATGATATTCACTGTTCTGACTGTGAAACTGTTGAAATTGGCCAATATATTGGCTTTGCATAAAGATTTTAAATTGTCATGGCATTTAGTATTGTTTGTGGGAGTGTTTTGCGGAACATATTTTTGCGTTTAGCATTCCATATGTACAATATACTCGAATGGACCACTCGAGTTATATACGTTTTTCATATTGTAGATTGAATAAGAGGGACTTTGCCACTCTACAAATTTGGAACCTTGGTTGGACATCTGCTTTCTTGTATTCCCATACACTGTGAGATATTAGGAATAGAAGAATACCCCAAGTGAATACTTTGATTTTTCATTGATCCCATATGAGTGAAATTGCTCTGCTACAATACCTGTCAATTAAGAGATTGTACTAACAACAAGAAACCTGTCATGAGAATAAAAATATTATTTTATGGTCAAAATATTAATGTATTTGAATGCATATAGAAATAAGCAGTTTTAAAAACAAATAGCAGTGTACATCGGAAGGTAATCTGTGGGTCCTCAGAGGCTAAGGGTATGGGTGGGGTGGCAGATGGTACCTGGTGGTTGGTAGGTAGGTAGGGGATGTGGAGACCCCATGATGCTGTTGACCCTCCCCATGTCTGGAGATGGTGTCTTGATGGAGTCCAGGAGTTCTTGGAGGGTCTCCTGTTTGATGATTTGCATGTTGTCATCATCCCCATCATCTGTGAAGTCCAGGACAGCCTGCTGGCCAGGAGGGGATGGTTCGCCCTCTACAATGAGAGGGAGAAATGCTATTGCTGATCTCTCTTAGATGATGATATGAGTAATTCAGTTAACGATCAAGTTGCAATACATTTCACTTTCAGTTCCTCATTGATGTGTAGGACACCTGTTACACAAGGGTATGGATTACAAGGTGCACTGAATTTCCCTTTCAGATGACTGGATCTTAGCATTGTTCTCACTACCATTGTGCGCCTACTCTGAGTGGATGGGCCTTGTCATACTAGTCAGATTACGATCCCTGACGTTCAACCCATTTCAGCAGGACCAGAGTTGGGTATCTGCAGGGTGTCACACATCGTTTTAATCAGACTCATGCACTTTTATGTGTACATGACTCCGCTGGTTGTCACGATTTTGGTCCTGGCAGCCAACTTACTTCCACACAGTGATGGCACCCTGATCATACATTGACTCTCATGTGTCTACGACACCCATATCATACATGACCATATCCAATGGACTGACATGGCAGTCTGTTATAGAGTGATATGTGTCAGGCAGCACCCCAGAAGGTAGTAGTGCTGTGAATGGTGACATGTACTAACCAATGTTCACATAGAAATGGCAGAACATGGCGGTGCAAGAAATTTAGCAGTGCCACCCTGCGTCATTTCAAAAACACAGGGAAGCACCATATTCACAAGAATACAGCACACCCAATGTGATTCCCCTTGCGCTGGCACTGTAAAAAACAACTGAGCTCCAAACACTGACACCCTTGCATAATGGTGCAAGGGTGCCTGCATTGGTGCACGGCTGTTCTTTTTGCACCAGCGCAGGGGTGGCACACATCCCTGTAAATACAGCCCATCCATGCATTTTTGCAATGATGCAGCTCAGCGCAGCTTATTTGTTTGCATCAAGAGGGCGGCATTTTACTGTAAATATGGCCCATGGTCCTCTGGTGTACATCACTTGCATTCACCACCACACCCAGTCATGTTTAGTAGATTAGAGGAGTTCAGGTGGTCCCTACCATGGCAGCTGACACCTGTGTGCTCTGAGCCTGCATGACAGGACAGCTGCGTACAATGTAGTTTAATCTAGGTGACTATGGACGTGACTCTTGAAACGTCCCTATGTGTAGGTACTACTCATGGCCCACATATCCCCCACCACTTACGTGTGTTGTTTCTCCTCTGAGATACCAAATCTATGCTATGGATTTGCAGGCTAGATTAATGTGCATGGGCTCAGATGAGACAGAGGGGCATATTTCATAGACATGTGGTGCATCGCCACAAACCACCTTGCTGCACCAAGCTGTGTGATTAGGAAAGTGCAGGGTTGTGCTGTGGTTACGAAGACACAACGCATCCCTGTGCTTTCCTCTATGCTGGTGCACATTAATCTGGCATGCACCAATGCAGATTCTCTTGCACCATGGTGCAAGGGTGCTTGCTTTGGCAGATGTCTGTTGTTTTTGCGCCGACACTGACAGAAAGGACAGGAATGCACTGTATCCTGTAGATATGGTGCTTTCCTGCCATTTCCTTTTGATGTAGGATAGCACAGCTAGAAGACCTGTGGATGCCCTACGCCAATATATTATCAAAATGCCCATGAGCTTCCATTGATTTCATGTCTAACCATAGATGAGCCAGCATTCTACCCTGTGGTCTGAAGACAGTGCCGCAGAGCGCTGGGACATACCTGCCTGCTCTGCATGACATTACGCAGTTCCCCACACTGACCCTTGTTGCGACTAACCCTGTTGCTGTTGTAGTGTGTCATAGCCAGCACTGTCCTGTCCCACAACTCCAACCACCGACTCCTCGGTGATGACAGCTGACACTTGGTCCTCTAAGGGATCAAGTTCCTCCTGGTGCACTGAACTACCACCTTCGGTCTGTAAAGTTGCCTTGAGATTGGTTGCCAGTTTCTCTGTTGCCTTGCGCTTACCATCTTGCCAGCACTTCTTACAGTCAGTCACTGTCCTCTTGACTTTGGTAATGCTGTTCACCTTGTCTACTATGGTGTGTCATATGGTCTTTTTCCTTCCCAATGGCACTTTGGAGCTACCGAAGAGCTGGTGTTGGTGCTCCGTCACCTCCGTGATCAGTATCTCATTCTCCTCCTGACTGAACTTGCACTTCCTCTTACTCTTCCCCTGGGACTCTGGCTGCTCATCCTGGCTGGTAGTGGGGTTGCTGGGGTTGTTGTCCTGGGATGTGCTCACTCCTGGTTTCTCCATTGCTGCATCCAGGTAAGTGTATATTTTTTCACACGTAGCGGTTTTTGGTTTTTTGCCTGCTGAGTGCATAAAAGTGACGCTGGGACAGCTACTAATTGGCAGAACATCACTTTTGCAGCATTAGCATGACATTTTCTTATGACACATCGCACAAAACTGCGCCAAATTTTATGACCGCTGCCTCTTCTTAATGCCATGAAGTGCCGTATTATAATTATGACACTAACATGGCGTTAGAATCAGACGTGCCATGGCAGTCATTTTTTTGGCCCACCATTGTGGAAAAACAGCGGTGCACCAGTTCTTCTGAATATTCCCCTTATAGTCTCCAGCTCTTCAGACATCAGCATATCTGCCTTACTCTTCTTCATTCGGATAGCCATTTCTGTCATGATTTACAGGGCCAGACTGGGACCCGAAACCGGCCCTTGCAAAGAGCTCAGCCAGCCCCGGGGAGGGAAGAAGGGGGGGGGGCTAGCAGAAAGCTTTATTGCTGGGGGCCGATATTGTAGCTATGCTGCAAAACCAGGCCCCAGTAACAAAAACAGCCCCCCAGGGGTCTAAAACCGCCCCCCACCCTGGCAGCCCACAAGGGAAACACCCGGTGCCCACTACGGCCAATCCGGCCCTGATGATTTAACTAAGTTTGGTCATTCTTTTATCACAAGACTTTTCAAAGGATACTTTAACACCAAAGGTTGTTCTTTTGCTGGGAACTGTTTTCTTTTCTTATCTAACAGGAAGTTATAAGTCAGTAACAATGCAAGCCCTGTCAGACTTAACTGATGTGGATAATCTAGCTGGGCCTAGCCATCGCCTAGCCTCACCTCGCTTATACTTTCATTTAGTTAAAGCAGGCTAATGCACATCCTTTCTTTGTTGTTCCTAAACAAGATTGCAGGTTTTCATACTTATTCAGTAAACTATTTAGGTACACAAAAATCCGAATGCCTTGGCATAGGTCATGCTGAAATATAACACTCATCTAGAAATATCTGTAATAATTTGAAGTGGAAACTTACACCACTGTCCCTATTGTCAATCCCTCCAATAGAACTTGGTAGTCAACATTGTCAAATTTTTAAGTCTCAAGTCTGCCTTTGCAGTCTGAGTGTGTGCAGTTTTAAACTGTCATTTCACCCTGAAAAAATACAGCTTTTGCCAGGCCCAATCCTTTCTTTTTAATACATGTAAGTAACTCCTATGGAAGGCCCTGGACAGCCCAGAATTCAGGGTGCAAAGTATTTACAAAGTAGGCCATGTATGTTTATGTTTTATGTGTCTTGGTTGTGACAAACTTCTAAATTCGCTTTTCACTACTGCAAGGCCTAACTCTCTCATAAGTTTACATTGGAATTACCTTATGACTGTCTGCATAAGACCTCCGACCCCAACCATTACAAATGCATAAGATGTAAGGTAATTAAGGATGTCGCTAAGATTTGGCAAGAAATTTCTGAGCAGTACTCTTTGCCGACTATAAACCAACATACTCCTTTATGGGGTAATCCGAAATTCCCCAAAATATTCGGGGATAATGCTGGCAGAGTCTGGCAGCATAACGGCATTCATTTTCTTGGACAGCTGTATGATGGTCAGGGGTTTTGCTCGTTCGCTGCATTAAAAGATGAGTTTGGGCTTCCATAAAGCTCGTTCTTTAATTCTTTATAAATTAGGGATTATCTTTTATATGAACAGAAGATAAGAGAGATACCATATACATCGGACATACTGGCAGGGGTATACCTAAATCCCGGAAAAGGCGCTATTAGCGCAATCTATCAGAAATGTATTGTGAATGCATCAGACGATAATTTGCTGATCTCTGCTAAACTTAGTCACCTTCTGAAAACTCATATATCCGTAGAAGAATTACAGGAGGCAATGGATACTCTAGACCAATCAGTTACCTCAGTTAATCTGAAAATGCAGCAACACAGGACAATATTTATGCTTTATTATACTCCCGAACTCATCTCCAAGTGGGCAACTACTCAATCTACAGCAAAATCGCACTGTCCAAAATGCAACTTGTTCCCGGCAGACTTAAAACACATGCTCGTAGACTGTTCTATGCTGAGCATATTCTGGAACAAAGTATTTTAAATGTTTACAAGGCAGCTTGGTCGTGAATTTTAGCTCACAGAGAAGAACATTTTCCTGGGACTTAAATACGGGGCCGACAGCAGGGAGAGGTTCTTAAACTATATTATTATCACATATGCTCGCCTATGTATTGCAAGATCCTTGGTAGACACTAACAGCCCTTATGCTGTCGGGGTCGGGATTCTCCATAGACAAGTGTTTGAACTTGAATTAGCGCTTGCCCGGGCTAGAGGTCCTCGCTCCTGGCTCCGATTTAAACAAATCTGGGGTAGTCTTCAATGGATTCTTCAATGGCCTCCTGCACTATCCTGCTCTATAATGCCGCTCTAGTTTCATAATCTGATTTCTTTTCATTTTCTTATGAATTGTATTATAATACCAGGCAAAGGTGTATTAATTAAGCATTATATTTAAAAAGAGCATTACAATTATGTAAACTTCATTTTTCTTTCTTCTCTCCTCTCTCTCTTCTTTTTTCTTCTTCTTTATTTCCCATCTTGGTACTGTTTCAATGTTATATAATGTTCTTGTATTGTCATACTAATGGCTAATAAAAAAAAATTAAAAAAAGGAATTACCTTATTACATTTTATAAGTGTAATTTCGAATGGGAATAGGTAACCAGTTCATGTTTGGTATCTCTGGAATCACAATCTAAAATCCTAACTTATGGTGAAGCCTGATTTTAAATTGCAGTTCTGAAAATGGCACCTTAGAATGTTGGCATTTTCTTGTCTTAGCCATTTGGTGCCTGCAGACTGTCTCTGGGTCTCATGACTGCGTGTAGCTGACAGTTAGGCTTTGCATATTCCTCCTAGACAGCCACACACAATGGGGAGCTTAGGTGTTATGTTATGTTAAAAATACTTGTTGAGCGCACTTACACCAAGCGGTTTCATGGCGCTGAGAGAGGGTGGGCGACAGTTACACAATGACAGAACCTTTACTCATATGCCTGAGAGAACAGCAAGGTCTTGAGAAGTGTTCTGAACTGGGCGTAGGATGTTACTGACCTCAGTCCAGCAGGGAGAGAGTTCCAAAATTGAGGGGCCAGAAATGAAAATCTAAGGCCACCGTGTTTTTTACGTTTGAAGGTGGGGATGGTAAGCAGATTCAGATGGGAGGAGCGCAATTCACGAGAGGGGGCATAGCGATGGATCCTAGACGAGATGAATGCAGGGCCGTTCCCGGCAAGTGCTTTGAAGATGGTACAGCCCAGCTTAAAGGCACAGCGTTTAGCCACCGGAAGCCAGTGGAGGCTCTTCATCAAAGGGCGGACATGTTGGTGTCTGGGTTGATGAAAATGAGCCTGGCTGCTTGGTTTTGTACCAACTGCAAACGATAAAGTTGATATGCCGGGATGCCGACATAAAGTGAGTTGACATAATCAATTCGAGAGATAACCAAGGCCAGGGTGGCTAAGGTCAAGGCCTCGGTAGTCAGAAATCTGCAGATCTTACGGATTCTGAGTAGGTGGAAGAAGCAGGCAGAGACCACCGCACTGATCTGGGGTTTCATAGACAGGTCGTTGCTGATTATAACCCCAAGACTTTTTACAGATTCTACTGTGCGTGGATGACTGCCAAAGAGGGGAGGCGAAAAATTTGAATTCCAAGGGTTGGCAGTGCCTCCAGTTAAAATTAGCTCAGTTTTATTAGGGTTAAGTTTCAGTTGGTTAGCGTACATCCATTCGCTGATAAAGCTCATGGTGGATTGAAAGTTGGATACTGACGTGTTAGAAGAGTCAATTTCGAACACCAACTGGAGGTCATCAGCATAGTTGAAAGTTTCAACTCTTCTTTTGCGTAGGGACTAAATCAATGGTAGCATATGCAGGCTAAACAGGAGGGGCGAGAGGGAAGAACCCTGGGGGACCCCACAGGTCAACTTCACTTTCTTGGCCGAGAAGTTGGCGAGGCGGACTGCCTGAAATCGGTTACAGAGGAAGGAGGAGATCCACTTCAAAGCCAGACCCTGGATACCAGCATTACTGACACGATCGATCAGGAGGCCATGATCGATCGTGTCAAAAGCGGCTGATAGATCCAATAGTACCAGGGCCTGAGTGATATTTTTATCTGCCCTTCTCCTGAGCTCGTCCATGAATGCTAGGATGACTGACTCCGTGGAGTGTGCTGGTCTAAATCCTGCCTGGTGAGGGTCGAGGAACTGAGAATACTCAATAAATGAGCTGAGACAGTTCGCTACGTGGGCCTCTAAGATTTTACTAAGGTAGGGGAGTAGTGAAATGGGACGGAAATTGCTCAGGACCAAGGGGTCAGAGTTGGGTTTCTTCAGGATCGGGACAATTTACGCGTTTTTAAAGGTGTTTGGGACAATGCCTTGTTTAAGAGAATTGTTCAAAAGTAAGAGGGGCGGGTCTGGACAGGTAAGAAAAGCCTCCTGTAAGATATGAGGAGGGCAGCAGTCGGTAGGGGAACCTGATCCGACTTTTGTTAGTAAAACAAAAAACTCTTCCCTAGAAATCAGCGGGATTTGGTCCAATACAAGAGAATTTTTGCATGTGATAGGGGAGGCAGTCGAAGGTGTGGGAGTAGGAATACTAGCTTTGATGGTGGCAATCTTCTTGATGAAGTAAGAGTTAAGGGAGTGTAGTGTAGTATCATTTACAGTCTCAAAGTCCCAATCATCAGAATAGGCACTGGGTGAAATAAAATCGCTTAGTGAAATTTTAAATAAATGTGGAATGTTCAAAAGTTCCGTAGGGCCGAATCTGTTTTGTCCCACACTATACCATCCTGTATAGGAACGGCTGTGATGTTCACTGCTGACAAGTCGCTTGCTTCACGATGGGATGATTTGTGTGGTTTTAAAAGTAAGTTCACATATTTACTTTCATTGTCCAAATGGATGTATCTGCCATTTATAAGCACGCTAATAGTCATAACCAAAGCTAGCCAAAGCAGAAAGAAAAATATTCCAGAAATAATCCATAGTTCAATCCATGGTGAAACCAGATAAGTTTTTCTCAGAAAATGAAAAAAGTCTTGTACTTGCTGTTTAAAAGTTTTTGATGCTGGCGTTGTTTCAGGCTCACTCAGATCCTCAGAAAACGTATCAAAGTTAATGAAATAGCCAGAAGCAGTTCTGTCAATTGTTGGAATTGCATCAGGATTTGTTGAAATCGCTGGAACCAGTTGATCACTTGTTACAGTGGTGTAGACAGGTGTATTTGGACGAACTGTTACTTGAGTTCCAAGAGGGATGAGTTCCATAGCATTGTTGCTTAGTCCTTCATCTGTTACTGCTGAATTCTCGATGGTTATCAGTCTTTCAGTCTGAACCTCTTGGATAGTAGCGAGAGGAGTGCGTCTGCTACTAGGTTGGAGTCCACGAGGCCTACTATTTAGTATTGGCCACAATCTGTGGTTTGATGAGGTCGATGGACACAAATCTTTTCTCCTTTCTTCCAGCAAGGGGCGGCAGAAGTACTGTTTTTGTTCCGTGTACGGCCAGGACAGGTACTGGTTGTCTGTAAGAAGGTCCAAATTCCTTCTTGTCCGCAATCTTCTCTCTGACTAGATCCCCAACTTTTGGGATCCAGACTGGCCTTGCTGGGACTGCCGGTTTTTCCCCAGTGGTGGTTGGCTTCAGGAACACGTTGCTTTGTTTCGATCTTACTTCATTTAGATCCTGTAAAACAGCCAAACGATCTTTGATATCAAAAGGTTTATTTTCCACCACTGTGCCTTTACATTCGAGATCAGGAACCCACATTCTTGTCCCAAATAGGACCTCATATGGAGTGACCCCCCCTAGAGAACTTCTTGGCAAATTATTTAATGAGCGTTGGACCCCATAAAGATGTTTGACCCACCCATCACCCAAACCTAATACCCTAGCTGTTATAGACTGCTTTATGTCCCGGTTTTTCCTTTCCACAACAGAATTTCCCTTTGGATGAAATGGAGAGGAGTACCGCAATGCAACGCCCAGACTGGCCATGGCTTCTTTGTAAGCCCGAGAGCTAAACGCAGGGCCCTGGTCAGAATAGCGTGCCTATTGCGTATGTGCCGATAAATCTTTTATAACAGTTTGAGCATCAGCCGAGCGCTGAGGCCATATCCATAGGAACCTTGACTTAGTATTTGTGGGATTGCATTTGTCCAAAAGGACGCCTGCGCCTAGATAGTCTAATGCTATCTAACAATGGTGTTCGTACTGGGCAGGCTACTTCGTAGCATGGTGTCTGGTGGCGTTCTGCATCACGCTGTACCTTACAGTCTATGCAGTCATTGATGAAGATGTGAATCTGTGTATTCATTCCAGGCCACCAGTACATCTCTTTTAATGTCAATATTGTTTTAGAGATCCCTTGATGTGACAGACCCTCCCCCAGATGTGCTTCATAAATCAAAGCTACTCTACGTTCCATGTTTGGAATTACCGTATCCCCCACTCCAGGGATTCGAGCAAAAGGAACGTTGTTCGCATCAATTACATAATAGTACTTGAGTGGAAACTTTTTTGGTAACGCTGCCTTTGCTCGTAGCATTGACAGCCAACAATATCTCACTGTCTATTCTCATTTTTGAACGAGTGATCGCAGCTACGGAAGCCGTCTGAACAGCCCCCTTTGCAGCTTCGTCAGCCAATGAATTCCCTGCAACGTGAACGCCATCACGTTGATGACTCAGCGTGTGTATCACGTGAGCTTTTGGTAGTTCGTTTTTTAACTGACCAACTTGTTCCCAAAGCGTTTTATGCTTTATTGTGCCACCTTTTGCATCTTTGAACCCATTTTCAAGCCAATTTTGTATATATTCATTATACGACTGAACACAGTAGAAGGAATCGCACACTATTAGTGTGGGGAATTTGCAATCTGTACTTTCAAGTGCCAGTTTGAATGCTTGTAGTTCAGCTCGCTGAGCTGTACAATCTCCTAGAGATTGAGTTTTAGTGACCATTGGTCTGAAGTTACCATTGCGCATGTGACCTTTAACGATTGCGCATGCTGCACTGTAAGCTTGCTTACTCCCTGTAGCGGGTTGTGCGGATCCGTCAGTGTAAATTATGAATTCGTACTGATCGAGAGGCAGAATTTCAGTGGGGAGAGGACATTCATGTTCATATTGCAGGGACGCTTGTGTTTTTAGATCAGGATCAAAAACATATTCAACATCTGTTGCAGCAAGAGAATTAACCCATTGTATCCATCTAGGATGTAAAGCTTTAGCATTTGGAATGCTCGCTTTAGTTACCGCCTCTAAGGCCGGTACTGGAGTTACGACAATAATGCGTTTCCCTTGGGCTAGAGCTCTTTCTTTTGCTACAGCGGTTTGAACTGCTGTCAGTATTTTTTCAGTTGAAGTAAAGCGCATTTCTGCTTGTGTATACAAATGTGATTTGTATGCTATTGGTACTTTTTCACCCTCATTAAATGTTAAGTAGGTGAATCCGCATTGCCCCGAAATTATTCGGATCACTAAGTTGCGTTGACTTACGCGTGTTTGTAAGTGATTTGTTGCTGACATGTTAGCTTGGAGTGAACTCAAGATTTCTGTCTGTTCATGTGTCCAATTTTTGATCGAAAAATCAGGTTTGATTAATGCGTAGAGAGGTTTAACCCTTTCTGCGTAATTTAGAATGTAAGTTCTTCCAAAATTTCGGAAACCCAGAATGGATTGTAAATTTTTCAGAGTCTTTGGAGTCTGGAGCAGCGCACACCTTTCTAAAAAGTTAGCTGCCAAGCTCTTGCCTTCACTTGAAAGCTCATATCCTAGAAAAAGGACATTGAGATGGGCTATTCTGGATTTTTTAAAGTTTAAAGTTGAACTTATAGCCCTCAGAGGCGAAGCCCAATATAATGGTGCTCACCCTGTTCAAGTGCCTATCCAGGTCATCGTCTGTCAGATAGATGTCATCGACATATGACAATGCCTCATTATCATAAATTTGTAGTAACTCTGTTACCCTCGCTGAGAATAACCCGGGCTGTTCTTGAACCCTTGTGGGAGTCGACAAAATTGACGCTGGGTCCCCATTATTGAGAAAGCTGTTAAGTACCTGCTTTCAGGTGCTATGTTTTGACAAAAGAAACCATTTGAGATGTCCAATGTCGTTTTATATTTTTTACGCACAATGTTATTCATTAATGCTGTACTATGTGCATTTTGCACTGCAAATGTTTTTGGACAAGTGTTTAAGTGTCTGTAATCCAAAACTAGACGATATGTATTGTCTGGTTTGGAGACAGGAAACAAAGGATTGTTCATTGATGAGGTGCATGTTTCAATCACCCCTTGGTATTCAAGTTGATCTAAGATCTCTCTGACCTGTTTTTTATCTTCTCGCTTTATTGGGTACTGCCTTTGTGCAGTAGGTTCATTTTTTAGATGTATTTTAAGGTGAGGTGAGTCCTCATCCCATCCTACATGATTTTTATATAATGCTGGGGCCTGGGCAACTGCCCATTTCCTGGCATAAGTATATTTTTGGTGAATTGGAATATGGTTGGAGAAGGCTGGCATAATAATGTCCTCACCATGTGGGCACTCCCTGACAAATTGTGGTGGCCAGTCTTTTTCTGCTAGAAGTATATCATAACCCCTTGAAAGTTTCTCCCAAAAGAGTGTTTTCACCTTTCTTGGTATGTCTCCCTCCATTCGGAGTGTTATTTCATATAACTTTTGTGGAGTACTAACCCTGGTGTCTACAGTCTCTACTGTGATGTACTCATTCAAGTCCACTATTTCCAGAAGTTCCTTCAGGTTCTGGCGAGCTATTGTGACTTCTGCTGCACTGTCCAGCATTGTCTGAGCCCATTCTCCGTTCTTGAGTTGTGTTCTCAGTATCCTCGGCATGTCTGATCTTCAGACCTGCTACCTTCTTTTTTGAGAATTGAGGTTTTGATTTATTTTTCGGAACGTGTTTGTCGTCTTTCGATTTCACGCGTTCTTCTCTATGTTCTGACCGTCCTCTTCCTTCCGATGTCTGTGACGATATCTGAAAGGTACGAGAGGAACGTATATCAGTATCTTGATACCTGTCAGGCTTTTTTAAATTATCCCTATTCCTGAGGTTATACCTCCTTTCAGAGGGCTCCTTTTGAGGAGACCTACCTCGGGATTGAGAACGTTTCTCGTTTGAATTTTGTTTATTAGTTTCCCACTTCTTTTTAGAAGATTCTGGGTAGTTCTGTTTGATGTTCTGTTACATCAAATTCCCTTAATCGTTGGGGAGGCACTGATGTTGCCTCCCCTTTAATATTAGATAATATTATTGTTGAGACCTGGTCGAAATTTTTCAGTAATTTCATACCTAAATTCAGAGCAGGTTCTGCCCCGTATTCGTTTTGAATTTGTTTCAGGACATCTGGTATTACTGCGATTGACGGAACACCATGTGTTTTAGTATAGATGGCTGCAAAGACTGAGCCCCAAGTGGTGCAGTCTTCCAGTTGTGGTGTGATCCCCATTGGTAAACAGATTGTTAGGATTCTGTGTTTCTCATAAGGGCTAGTATTTGGAAATACTGCTTCGATTTGAGTAATTTTTTCAGCTATCCAGAATGGAATTTGCTCACGTTTTGTGGGCATTTTACCCATGACTGCGTATAAAGTCTGTGGTGTAATTTTTAGTGTATTCCCCTGTTGAGGGGTTTGATTTGGAATGGTCAATGGTGGTTGGACTGTGAAAGTCCGCATGACATATTGGACCAATTGTCTGTAGATTTTTATTAACTCTGTAAGTTGAGTAAGTAATTCCTCGTCTGACATTATATCGAGGTCAGGATGAGAAGTGTAGCCGGCTAGAATCGGCCATGTTGCTCCTGGTCTTCCTAGTGGACCGAGCCTGGTAATGTTTCTGTGATGTTTTAGGGCGCCTTTAAACCAGAGCTGATGCTCCTGGTATGTTAGTGGAATTTCAATATCCTCGAAAGGAATATATTCCTCTGGTGGTTCATCTTCTTTGTAGAAGTGAAACAGTTTTGTTACTGGATTTGATTCAGGGAATACTATCCATGAATAGAATACCTCTGTCTGAAAAGATTTGTGTGCCTCTATCACGAAAACTGCTCTACCGCCTCTTGGTGGTAGGCCATGTTTTATAAGTTTTAGAGTGATGGCTCTTCTTAAGTTTGGATGGATGTCTATAACACCCTCTTCGGTTTCATTTAAACCTGTAAAGTTAAAAGCTGGTACGACTGGGTCAGCCGCAGCTATACCGTTCCCGGTATTATTGTCCCCGTGTATGGACATTTGTTTTTTGAAAAATGTAGAACAAGTTTCAAGGAAACAAAAAGATAAGGTGCACAATATTTTGGAACACTGTATCCTTCAACGTTGAACAAACCAAGCAACTAATATATAGGGTTTTTTGTCCTATTTAGTTTTGGCGGATATTTAACCCTACCCATTCCAGACATCTTATGGAGTATGTGAGTAGGGGTATCTGAGAGAAAAGCATGACTGAGTTACTCAGTATCTAGCGTTAAATTACTGCCTTACCAAACGTTTGGGCGCCATGTAGTGTAGTTCCTATTTCCCTAATAGGCTCTGCGCATTGGAATAATATACCCTATAGGCTTGACATAGGACTGAGGTTTGTATGTCCCTATCGAGTATATTAAACTTAATTACTTTTGTGCCAGCTAGCTCAGAGGCCACTAGAAACCCCTTGAGAACAAGAAGGGAGTAGTTTCTGGCAACCGCATAAACATGACTACTTTGTTTCCCTTTAGAATCGGAACACGTCTCAGAATCGTGGAAACAATAGATAACAGTTTCACTCAGTCAATCGTGCATGCTTAGTTTCTATAGAGTTACACAGAAAGGAAAGACGGGCGTTTCAATAAAGAGGTTTTATTGAACAGTCTTGTTTCTCATGTAAGAGATATGTGCTGTTATGATCACAAGACAGTATGCAAGATAAATAATGTACAGCGTAAGCAGTAGAAATAAATAATACTGCGCTAGCATTATCTTTTAGCATATATTCACGTACATAAATAACATGAGCTAAAAATGCGAGTACTCATACGATGCGTCTCTAAGCTAGTTCTACCCCAATGTACCTAACCTAGTCTAGGTGTAGGGAAAGGTAAGAAGTAGGTGGAGTATTCTCTAGTATGGTATACTAAGAGTATGTTGAGTCTAGTATGCCAAGAGTCCCTCTAGGTTCTAGTCAGCTCCATACCTTGAGAATGAGAGAGCTGGGAATCTCCTGCCGGATCTGGAACTCTAACACCCCATGAAGGGAGTCAGAACACTGGAAGCTGGATTCTTCTGCGAGCAGGAATGACAGCGTCTTCTCACTGTGTCAGGCCGGGATACGGGCTCCTCTGAAGTCGAGGTCTCCTCTAACTTGCTTGGGCAAGGGAAGGTATATTTATACCTGGTAGGTGCCTTGGAATGTTAGCATTGACGTGAAGTTGGACAGAGGAAGACGTCAGGAATGAACCCTTAAGGTATAACGGTTCATACATAATAGATGAGTTCTTGGAGAAATCAGTAATCCTGTGCTAGGGGAACTCCCGAGAGCTTAAGGGTCTGGTTTCTAAGAACTCGTTGTGACGTTAGGGTGGACGGATGTCGGTGACCATGCCTGTATTTGGAGTGCACGGCTAATGCCTAAATAAGGACTGGGATTCTATGCCTATATAGGGCAATGCGAATTGTGCCTATATAAGGTCATGTTTCAGGAAAACCTATATACGGACACATAAAGCGGAATACAACAGGAGTCGCATAGTGATTGTGAGGGGACAGGTTTTGCCATCACTCTGTCTGGTTGGGCAAGCTCGTCGACTATAGAAAAGATTTCCTTGGTCTTAGTAGCTGAGTTCATAATTTTAGAGGAGAAATAAGCTGCCTTAGTCTGGAGGATGGAGTTTGTATAGTCTTTTAGTAGGGTAACATAAGTGGCTTTTTTTCTGAGACGTAGGCCCGTCTCCAGCTACGCTCCGCTTGCCTAAGGGCGAGTTTTTTTTTGTTTCAGATCGTTGGAGAACCAGCGTTGAGCATCATGGGGGTGCTTAAGTTTAGTTCTTTTAAAGGGGGCGATGTTGTCACTAGCTGATTCAAGCAATAGCTTGATGCTCGTTGCCTGATTGTAGAGGGAGTCCTGTTCCGTTGGCAATGTGACCTTTAATAGTGTGCAGAAATCGCCAATATTGGCCCGATTCCAATTTCTAGCCAGGTGATTACCCATCAGGGAAGGTTTGGTTAGGGGGGCACAGGCCATGGTGAATGTGATAAGGTAATGGTCTGACCATGTGCAAGGGGAGATTAATGGTTGTGAAATTTCCAAGTTGGAGGTCCAGACTTGGTCCAGAATATGTCCCATTATATGGGTGGCATCGTGCACATGTTGAATGCAGTTCATTCCAGACAGGATATCCGTGAATTCTATGGAGCTGGCACTCTCCTGTGCATCAGTGGGCGAATAATTAAAATCTCCAATTATAATAATTCTGGCGTGGTTAATGACCAGTTGCGAGATCATTTCGCCTAGCAGTTGGGGAAATGAGGGCATGTGGGAGTTGGTAGAATAAAGCACAGATAAAGGGGGATTGGGGTGATTCAAATTTCAAAATGACGCTGTCGACCGAGGATATACCTGCGATCCCTAATGAGGTAAACCTGAGTCTTTGATGGATAATAGCTGCAACCCCACCCCCGAGCTTGCCCGGAGGCCTATTGGCCTGAAGTATATAATAGCCATTGGGAACTGCTGCAAGGATATCAGGGACGGACTCTGTAGTGAGCCAGGTTTCGGACAAGAGAAGTATGTCGGGTTTGTCAGAGTCAATGATCTGGAAGATTTTGAGTTGATGTCTCACCATACAACGGGTGTTTAAGTAGCTAATTGCAAGAGTCCCTTCTTCCTGACACTCAGAGGTGGTAGATTCAGGTAGGCCCTTGTAGACGACAAGAGATTCCTGACCGGCAGGTGGAGCAGAGAACTCTGGGAAGGAGTCTCTGTGGGTAAGGATCCCTGTTTTGTTTGCATGAGCCCTGGCACCAATATTGATGGGCCAGTTGCCATGTAAGCGTATCAACTCAGCTGCCGTGTAGGTTACAAAATGGGCATAGTGTTTAGCCCACTAGCCCTGCTCGGCCGCGGATGGGCGCAGATGGGCTTGACTTTGGCGCGCCTCTGGCGCGCCGGCTGCGCGCGTCCGCTGCGCGAGGAGTAAGGCATGCCAAATTTATAGTGCTGTGCGAGCTGGAGCGCTAACTAAACGGCTCCGCCCCCAATAGCCCCCAGCTGCCTGGTGTTAGAGATCAGAAGCGGCGGCATCCTCCACAACAAGCGGGGAAACCCCGTGGTGGACCGGGATGCAGACGGTTAGACCCAGAAGAAAACAAGTGCACCTAAAGGTAAGGGCAGTGATCTCGGCGTTCGTGAAGCAATTATACAAGTGAAACAGGTTTTCAGAAATTTAAGTTAAAAGCAGTTTTTAAAATCAATTGAAAGCGCAAGGCTAAAATGCGATTTAACAGCTTAGTAATCAAGCGAAAAACTCAGATTTGGCAGGAGTAGCTGGCATGTATCTGCGCGCGTCCACTGCGCGAGGAGTAAGGCATGCCAAATTTATAGTGCTGTGCGAGCTAGAGCGCTAACCAAACGGCTCCGCCCCCAATATCCCCCAGCTGCCGGGTGTTAGAGATCAGAAGCGCCGGCACCCTCCACAACAAGCGGGGAAACCCCGTGGTGGACCAGGATGCAGGCGGTTAGACCCAGAAGAAAACAAGTGCACCTAAAGGTAAGGGCAGTGATCTCGGCGTTCATGAAGCAATTATACAAGTGAAACAGGTTTTCAGAAATTTAAATTAAAAGCAGTTTTTAAAATCAATTGAAAGCGCACGGCTAAAATTCGATTTAACAGCTTAGTAATCAAGCGAAAAACTCAGATTTGGCAGGAGTAGCTGGCATGTATCTGCGCGCGTCCGCTGCGCGAGGGGTAAGGCATGCCAAATGTATAGTGCTGTGCGAGCTAGAGCGCTAACCAAACGGCTCCACCACCAATAGCCCCCAGCTGCCTGGTGTTAGAGATCAGAAGCGCCGGCACCCTCCACAACAAGCGGGGAAACCCCGTGGTGGACCGGGAGGTGTGAATGGATGTGGCATCCCTGGCAGGACGGGAGCTGGGCCCAACCCTACTTACAAGTGAATAGGCTGTGTCCTCCCGCCACACAGCGGGCTTAATACCCCCTTCAGTTAGTCTATAGCCAGAGCCAGGAAGGCAGGGCATCTGTATACTTCAAAGGCATGCATCTAGAGGCTTCTCCCCGCTTCAAAGGCACAACTGTGTATAAATACTGAACCTCAGATACCAACTCTTCAGTACACTTCTAGACCTGTGGATACTCTGCAAGGAAGAACGTTGTGCTGCTACAATGCCTGCCACACTGCTGGACTGCTGCTCTGAGGGAACTGCTGCCCTACTGTGCTCTTATCCGGGAAAGAACTGGAACATTAATGGAGGCAGAGTCTGACCAGTTAGGTAGAACGTCATAGGAAAGGTCTTTTATACACATCTCTGAATCAGTTCATAAAACAATGTTACACCAACAAATCAGAATGTTTTTATACAACGTTTTCTGCTACTTTTTATTTGATTGTTCTTCACTCATTTTAACTTCAAACCATACTGGGTATTAACTGAAATTGCCTAACAAGTGTGTTATGCAGCAGCTTTACAGCTGTTTTTGAAAACCTAAGCCTTAGAAGTATTTTTCTAACCAGTTGCTGCTCTCAGTGAGCATCACGTAATATCATTGTTGGATGTTCGAGAGGGCCTTATTGTGAGCAAATTGCCACTTATCCATGCTATGTAAGTTCGCCTTCAGTTCGAGATGCACAAAATGGTTGGTGGGCAATTATCTTATGACACTTCCCTTTGTAATGTTAAATAATGCTAACTAAATGGCCCTTCTTTTGCACATCCGTGAAAAGGTTACATCAGTAAATAAAGTTTTCTTTTCTTGAACCCAGGTCCCCTGAGTGACTCTAAGGGCTAGTTTGCTGACCTCCTGATCTGAGCCTAAGGAACATAAAAAGCTTCACAACATCCTGCACCAGTCCCTGGACCCAGCTCCAGCAAGATCCTGACACCTAAGTAGTGTCTCCCAAGTCCTTGACCCTTGGTAGTATGGCTGAAGGGTACTGAAATTAAGCTTTTGGGCTTATCGTGAATGTGGATGGGCCCATTTGCACCAAAACCTTGCCGCTCGCAACGCATATCAGCACGAAGCTCCATCGACCCGATCCTCCGCACTGTTGCATCGACTGCTCGTGGGGACTGCCAATAGAAAGCTCAAAGCCAGCCGACTCTTCGCGCTTCTCGGGCAGCCTCCCATGACGCTCTTTTTGCTCCTCGTGGCCCTCTTCAACATGAATGGGACTCTTGGCACAAACTTGAGAAGGTAAACTTCAGCGGGCCCAACCTGATGAATGTATCCAACCTGTGCTCCATCAGGGGTGGCCTGAAAGTGTGACTTTTGCCTGGTCCACTGGGACCAGATATCCCAGATTGCCACTTTAGGTTTTTTGGCACTATTTTAACCTCAAATCTTAAAAAATGTATAACTCTGGTTATACTAATTGGATGTTTGTCGTTTGATCTTGTTTTATCTCTACTCTGTTTTTCTAACTTGGTGTAGGATTCTTTTTGTGTGGTGTTTTCACTTTATTGTTGTGTGAAGTGTTGCACAAATAATGTATACATTGCCTCTAAGTTAAGCCTGACTGTTCTGTGCCAAGCTACCATGGTCTGAGCACAGGTTAATTTGGAGTTTGCTTGTTCCTTTTCCTGACAAAGACTGTGGTTGCTGCTTGGCCAGGGGCTCACATGCCAGCCAACCAGTAACCCACTTTCTCATTTTGGTGATCAGCTGTGAGGATCAGGACTTGTGTTTGTGCAATGCCATACAGTGATTTGGTGTAAACTACCATCTCATATCTGAGACCAATTTGAATTTAAATTCTCATTGATTGGCCTTTTTGGATTTTCTAAATTCTCCGACTATTGTGCTTGACACCACACCTGCAAGAATGGAGTTTGAGCTGGCCAACATGGATGCCTACACTGTGGACCAGCTTAAAGTGTTCTGCAAGAAGAAGTGACCTCCAGTTAATAGCACCACCAGGAAGGTGAAGCTTCCAAAAGCCACAAAGGGCTTGGGCGGAAGCCCATCAGTCACTGGTTGAAGCCACAAGAGAGGATAATGAGATGGAAGAACCCGGAGAAAACCTTTCTCTGGCTCCAACTGCAGTTGAGGGGAATGACTTGTCCCCTAAAGTTGTGCCCTCTGCCACGGCAGGGAGCAGTGTGCCTTTCCGCAGCACGTCCCCAGAGTAGCTGGCAGAAAGGATGGAGGAGAGAGAGTTCAAGCTGCAGATGGTCCATTTGTTATAGGAATAGAAAAAACTAGCCATGGAGGAAAGGAAATTTGCCATGGAGGAGAGAATTACTTTGAAGCGTTTAGCTCATGAGAGGAGCCTTAGGGAGCTGGACAACAAGGCCAGGCAGGCAGAATCCAGCAATGATGATGGCAGCATTTCTACAGTTCCCAAAAACTGTCCCAGCAGTCCTGGGAGGATTGTGTGGACTCTTTTTGCAAGGCACTGAATGGTTGGGTGAAGGGCAGTGAAGTGAAAGATTATTAGGGGCTGTACAATTTGATTGCAAAAGAGCAAATGTTCAGTCTTTGTTTTCCAGATATGTGCCAACACCTGATTGATAGTAAGCTCACTGACCCCAGAGAGCTGACAAGGGTCCCTGCACCATAGGGCTTTCGTCTAAGCAGGGAAGCCCATCTAGGTATTGATTAGTCGACCCTGGCTTTTGGCTAGAGGGGGTTGTGTTGGATTTAGCCCTTTCTGCAGGGTCTTCCCCATACTTTTCAACTTTTGCATCTTATTTTTTGCTGTATTTGCCTTTGTTGCCTTTAAGACTCTTTACCACTGCTAACTCGTGCTAAAGTGCTCGTATTCTCCCCTTACAACATGTTGAAAAGGCTTATACCCAATTGCCATATTTAATTTACTTGTGCGTCTCTAATAAAGTGACACTACCTGTGCCCAGGGCCTATAAATTAAATGCTACTAGTGGGTCTGCAGCACTGATTGTGCCCCCTACTTAAGTAGCCATTCAAACATGCCTCAGGCCTGCCATTGCAGAATGTGTGTGTGCAGTTTTAAACAGGCATTTTGATCAGGCAAAATAAACCTTATTCCAGGCCCAAACCTTTCTTTTTAATACATATAAGTCACCCCTAGGGGAGGCCCTGGATACCCAGCGGGTAGGGTGTACTGTATTTTAAAGGTAGGACATGTACTGTTACGTTTTACATGTGGTATTGGAAAACTCTTAAATTCATTTTTCAATTCTGCGAGGCCTACCTCTGCCATAAGATAATATTGGAATTACCTTATTACATTTCGTAAGTGTAATATTCAATTGGGAATAGGTAACTCCTTCATGCTTGGTGTCTCTGGAATCACAATTTAAAGTGATAACTTATAATAAAGTCAGATTTTTAATTGCAATTCTGAAAATGCCACTTTTAGACAGTTGGCATTTTCTTGCCTTAGCCGTTTGGTTCCTGCAACCTGTCTCTGGGTCACATGACTGGGTGTAGCTCTGACAGTTGGGCATTGTGTATTCCTCCTACACAGCCACACACAATGGGAAGCTTAGGTGTGTCTGGATCGGTCATCACTGGCAGGATGGGAGGGATGAGCTGGGACCAATCCCACTTACACTTGAATAGGCTTCATAGTGGCCAGAAAGTGTGACTTTGACCTGGTCCAGCAAGGCCAGATATCCGCAATTTCGCTATGTATGCTTTTTGACACTGTTTTAACCTAAATTCTGTAAAATTTCATAACTCCGGTTCTAATAATTGGATTTTTGTCGTTTTCATCTTGTTTTATTTATTACATTCAGGCCTATTTCTCTAACCTGGTGTGGCTACATAACCCCATCCCGGGCCTTCTTTGGCCTCAGGGACCCCATCCCCCATGGGGCCATCTCTTAATTTATGGGGGAGGAGGTCCCCAAGCCCCCAGACCCATTCCGACCCCGGGGACCCCATGTCATGGGGCTTGTCCATATTGTAAATGGGGAGGGCGAACATAACCCCCCTCCCAGGGCCAATTTTTGGCCCCAGGCACACCCTCTCATGGGGCCTGGCCATATTAACAAGTAGAGAGGGGCACTCGGTCCCCCCTTCAAAGGGCCAATATTGGGCCTGAGTATCCCACCCCTCAGGGCCTATCCGATTATTAATTGGGGAGGGGGGCCAAGCAGCCTCCCTCCCGTGCCAATTTTGGCACTCTGGACCCTATCTCCCAGGGCCGGCCGCATAGTCAATGGGCAGGGGATCATAGCCCCCTCCCTGCACCTTGGGGACTCCGGGCCTGGCCAGTGAAGTGTGGGTGCCCTGGAACCCACCCAGGGCACTCACTTCCTTTTTATTGGTGGCCAAGGGGGGAGCCCCAAGACCCCCGTGGCCCCAACCAGCTCAACATCTTCCGATGATGCTGGCATTGCTTCTGCCTGCAGGGAGCAGCAAAACATGCTTCACTCCAGTGGCCTGGAGAGCACGTGACTCACGTCTGGGCATACCCTTCCCACTCATGGTGAAAAATGTAAAAAGAACAATTGATGGACAGAGTGCTGAACATTGTCAAACATTCACCCTAGTGCAGAGATCTGGGCCTAAATACATAATTTTTTGGCTCCCCATGACATTCCAGTTTAAAACCAGCCATATGCAAATTAGCCTTGAACCTGCTCTCCATGGGAATGGTCCAGCCCGAACTGACAAGCCAGGTCCTCCCTGAAGCGGAAACAAGCATACTGGGACCGATTTAGAGTTTCACCCTTCATAAGCCAGGCTCTCTTGACTCCAGTGGCATGGAGATCATGGGACTCAAGTCTGGACATACCCGTCCCACTCGGGGTGACAAATGCAAAAAGACCAATTGATGGACAGAGTGCTAACCATTGTCAAACATTCACTCCTGTACAGAGATCTGGGCCTAAATCCATTGCTTGTTTGCTCCCCATGCCATTTCAGTTTAAAACCAGCCATATGAAAATCAGTATTGAACCTACTCCCCAAGGGAACAGTCTAGCATGAACTGCCAGGCCAGGTCCTCCCTGGACCAGAAACAATCATCTGGGGACCGGTTTTCGGGTTTCACCCCTCATCAGCCAGGCTAGCTTGTGTGTCTTTTGCTTTCTCATCCTAAGTGCGCCTGGTATGCCCAGACATGGGTCCCGGGCTCAATGTGCCACTGGATTCAAGCTATCCTGGCTGATGAGAGGTGAAATTCCAAAACCGGTCCAAGGATGCTTGTTTCCGGTCCAGGGAGGACCTGGCTTGGCATTTCGGGCTGGACTGTTCCCATGAGGAACAGGGTCAAGACTGATTTGCATATGGCTGGGTCTAAACTGGGAAGGCATGGTGAGCAAAAGAACGATGGATTTAACCCAGATCTCTTGACTAGGGGTGAATGTTTTTATTTGTTCAGCATTCCGTCCACATTTGTGTGTCTTTTGCTTTCTCGCCCTAAGTGCGCCGGATATGCCCAGACGTGGATCCCGGGCTCACTGTGCCACTGGATTCAAGTTACCCTGGTTGATGAGGGATGAAACCCTGAAATCGGTCCTAGGATGCCTGTATCTGGTTCAGGGAGGACCTGGCTTGGCAGTTTGGGCTGGACTGTTCCCATGAGGCACAGGGTCAAGACTGATTTGCATATGGCTGGGTCTAAACTTGGGTGGCATGGTGAGCAAAAGAACAATGGATTTAACCCATATCTTTTGACTGGGTCGATTATTTTGCTTTGTTCTGCATTCCATCCATCATTTGTGTGTCTTTTGCTTTCTTGCCCTAAGTGCGCCGGGTATGCCCAGACGTGTGTCCCGGGCTCACTGTGCCACTGGATTCAAGCTATCCTGGCTGATGAGGGGGGGAAACCCCAAAACTGGTCCTATGATGCTTGTTTCCGGTCCAGGGAGGACCTGGCTTGGCAGTTCGGGCTGGACTTTTGCCATGAGGCACAGGGTCAAGACTGATTTACATATGGCTAAGTCTGAACAGGGGTGGCATGGTGAGCAAAAGAACAATGGATTTAACTCAGATCTCTTGACTGGGGGTGAATGTTTTGATTTGTTCTGCATTCCGTCCATCATTTGTGTGTCTTTAGCTTGACTCCAGTGTCATGGAGAGCACGGGACCCAAGTCTGGGCATACCCCTCCCACTCAGGGTGACAAATGCAAAAAGAACATTTGATGGATAGAATGCAGAACATTGTCAAACATTCACCCCAGTACAGAGATCTGGGCCTATAACCGTTGTTTTTTTGCTCCCCATGCCATTCCAGTTTAAACCCAGCCTTTTGAATCGCTCACAAAGAGTTAAGATGGGCCAATTTCTTTCTGCCCCTAAACAATTGTTCTGTGGAGTCCCCCAGGGATCCTCATTGAGTCCTACCCTCTTTAATATCTATGTAGCCCCGCTCGCCACTGTGGTAAGATCTGTTGGCCTTGAAGTGCTTTCCTATGCTGATGACACTCAGATTCTGATTTCCATCACTGAGAATGTCTCAGCCTCAGCAGTAAATTTTAAAAACTGCATGCGGGCGGTGGCTGCATGGATGGTTGAGAATTACTTAAGACTCAATGGGGATAAAACGGAGGTCATAATCTTTGGAGACAAGATGGATATCTGGTCGGAGGCCTGGTGGCCTGACTCTCTTGGATCCTGCCCCCGCCCCTGTCTTAGTGCCAAGAATTTAGGCATCATTGTGGACTCCTCTCTTTCCTTGGGCTCACAAATAAATAGAACTGTCTCTACCTGTTTTGGGATGATACGGACTCTCAGGAAGATCTTCCGTTTTCTTTCCCTTCCTGCACAGAAACAGGCAGTGGTGGCCCTCGTGGTCTCGAGGTTAGATTACTGTAATGCCCTTTATTTAGGGATAAATAAAGGACTTCTTCATCGACTTCAATTGGTGCAGAATGCCGCCGCTAGGCTGGTGATGGGTCTCCCCAAATTCCATTCAGTCTCAGCTATCATTAGAAGCCTGCACTGGCTCCCGTTGGGGAGGAGAATTGTGTTCAAGGCTTTATGCCTGGTCCACAAGGCAGTCCACACTAGGGGGTCAGAAGGTATCAACAAAATGTTTCAAAGATATCTTCCCGGCAAGGACTTGAGATCTGCAAGTAAGAACCGGGTAACAGTTCCCAGGGTGAGGAAAGCTAGGTGGGGGGAGGGCTTTCTCGTTGTTTGGGGCCAATATGTGGAATTCCCTTCCTTCCCCAATTTCCACTCTGGAAACCCATTCCTTATTTCGTAAGTCCTTGAAGACCTGGCTTTTCACTTGTCCTAACCTTTAAGCTTCCTACTCTATAGACACCTTTTACTCTGATCGCTTTCCGCAGCGCCTTGATGCCCCTGGGCTAAGTTCGCGCTCTACAAAACTTATATTCATTCATTCATATGCAAATCAGTCTTGACCCTGCTCCCCATGGGAACAGTCCAGCCCAATCTGCCAGGCCAGGACCTCCCTGGACCGGAAACAAGCATCCTGGGACTAGTTTCAGAGTTTCACCCCTCATCAGCCACGCTAGATTGACTCCAGTGGCATGGAGAACAGATCTGGCCCTAAAAGTATTGTTGTTTTGCTTTCCATGCCATTCCAAATTAAACCCAGCCATATGCAAATCAGTCTTAACCCTGCTCCCCATGGGAACAGTTCAGCCCGAACTACCAGGCAAGGTCCTCCCTGGACCAGAAATAAGCATCCTGGGACTGGTTTGTGTGCAGCAGCAGTTTTTCTGTCTGTTTCCCTGCTGGCTTCACAGCGGGCAGTGAAACAGATGAACAGTCCACTCCCAGAAGGCAAAATCATTTTTCCTGCTCCTGCTCACTGGAAGAGGAGTTGGTGTTTGCTCACACTTGGCTGGAGCTTTAAATATGCTCCAACTAAGCGAGAGCAAACAGAGGTTTCCCTGCCCGCACCATTGCGGACAGGGAAACTGCTATGTCCTGGGGATGGGCACCCAGGGGGATAGCTGAGCCGGCCCTGGGGGATTCAGTCCCCAAAGCCATTAATGACTTTGGAAGGGTGCCGCACTACCCCCCTCCCTTTTCTAGTGCATAACTGGGCCCTGGGGTTGGGGTTCCTGGGGCCAAAACGGCCAAGAGATGGGGGCCGCATTGCCCCACTCCCTATTCTGTGATTCCACTGGGCCCAGGCTGCATGGAAAAGGTACGAGTTATAGTGAATATACTGTGGTGAGTGAGGTGACTAGACTGTGTATGAAAGTGTTTAAACAAAGGGAGGGAAATCAAGGGCGTTATTTTCTTAGGTCCAGCATACATGCCCAACATAATATCTCTACAATTAAAGTATGCAGTTCCTAATATTAACAGCAGGTGGTTATAATCAATCAAAGGCTCCACACAATGGTATAGAGCGAGACTTAGGAGGAGAATCTCCTCCTGTTGGAAAAAGACCCTCACACACCCAGCCAGCTAGGTGTCTTGCTTCATCATCGGGTCTGCTCCTTATCGGGTTGGCGCTGCAATACCCGATCGGCTCCCGAGATGGGGCCTTCTTGGCGGAGATCTTTATTCCTTATGCCATAGGGTGTAGTGCGTGTGAGGGCCCTAAAAGTAGTGTAGGTGCTAATGATAGGTGAATAAATGTAGTCTAAAATAGGAAATGGTGGTCCACTCAAAATAATTTTAATGAAACGTGGCCATCACCCTAATTAAAAATGAAAATGCGTATCTTACTCTAAAATTTGTGAGATTATACGCTTATAATATAGGTCAAAATGTTTCTTGCCTTTATTCTTAATAGATGGCAATTCCTCAGGACCAAAAAATAGGATCTACCTACACTTTTCGGTGGTGGTCTAAAACTACAAAAAGTGAAGTAATAACCACTCGTACAGCACCCTCAAAAGTGATACCTGTAGATCTAAAAACCAACCTGCAATGAAACAGAGTAATGAACATAAATTAGTCATATTAAAAATATTCGGGTAATTCAAGGACCCTGTGCCTCAATCAAAAACCATAGTGCAGCCAAAGCATGCCGAACACAGGTGACTGATGGCATGCGAAAAGTCTGAACTCCATTTGGTGAGGAAGAAGTAACAACATATTAAAGAATGGCAGCTAAATGAGCATCGTTTTATAACTTACCCAAATTGGGTCAAGGATGCACGGCATCAAAACCGGCTGGCGAGGACACTAAAGTGTAGTGTCCTGTGGGAATTAAAAACAGAGAACAAATGCTAGGAGATTAAGCAGCCAGAAACAGCTACCTGTAGGTATATCAAGCAAAGAAGATGAAGAAGAAACAACATGACAATACCCAGTCGTATCACAATCATGTCCATCAGTGTCAGTCTATCAGGCGAACAACTCAGCCCTTCAATGTCAATTGAAAAGACAAAGGGCGTGGATTTACCAGTCTGCGCCTCCCGGTGTTGATACCTCCGCTGAGTCAGGTCAGCGTCAAATGCGCACCCGGTGCCTGTCGTGGTAAAAAAGCCAACGTTTCTCTGGTATCAACCACAAAAGAGAAATATCAGCTCAAAATGTAGGAGATCTTTAGAAACGACCTCACCAACATCCTTCCGTTTGAGGGGGTAGTGAAACCGGAATGTTGGCAAGCGTCCAAGTCAAAGAAACCCCACACAAGAGCTTAATAACTTACTGAAGGGACTTAGTAATACCCTTCAAGCCAAACCAATGAAAAACCATGAGGGACACACAGGGGGCTAACAATTCTGTTACTTACTCTTCCATGTGAGTCCGATCGGAAATGCTCCTACCCCTTGCTCAGCCGGTCCGGGAGTAACGAACAGAGTAAAGATCCCAAAGAAATACCAGCGGCCGGCGGAGCTTGGAGGCGGAACTTCCGGTACTTCCTGTCTGAAACAGTGTAACGACTCGAGCGCTAACCCTGTTTAGGGCGCCATGTTGGATTTCCTCCAACTAATGCGAGACAAACACTCCATACAGTAGCAATCATGGGCGCCAAAAGCGTAGTCTCGTTTTGAGATAACAAGAAAAAGTGAATGGATTCAAAACACCTAAAAGTATTAATGACTCATAAGCCATAATCTAGTATGGACGCTAAAAATGGCGATAAACCTGTGTGACTAATGTCATGTAAGACAGGAATGAAGGTATTGCTACAAATGAAGGACGTAGGTCCAGCCTTACTAGTGTATCTCATAGAAGATCCGAGTTAATAACTAGATTTAAGTAGATTGGAGGGGCTCTTCCTCGTTGGAATCAACAATTATGTAATGCTAACTATTTAAAGTAATATGTTAGGCACAACATTCGGCATCAGGTAGGAGTCCGGGGTGTTCGAGTAAATTACAAAAGGAGCAAAACCACTGAATCAAGTGCAGAAAATACAAGAGCCCAAGGTGGTAATTAGGTTAATTGGCTCCAGGGAATATCCTCATTAAGCCCTCCTTTATCAGTGGCTAGTCGAAGGACCCAACGTTGTTCCAAACGGAACAATGATTTAGTAGGCATCCCTGGGTGGGTTTCTAATACGGCCCAATTGAATGAGTCCGGGGGATGTTGCACTTGTTCGAAGTGACAGGTCATTTTGGTGTTAGTTTTATGGCATCTGAAATTGCTTCGATGTTCCATTATCCGGACTTTGACTGGTCTCGAGGTCATTCCTATATAAAGAAGACCACATGGGCAGTCCAGTATATAGATACAATTAGGTGTGTTGCAATTAGTGTGTGCAGCCATACTCCAACTAACTCCGTTAGGGAACTTAAATTCTTTGGTAACCTTAGTTTGCGGGCACGCCGAGCATGACCCACAAGGGTAATGACCCTTGACAGGCGGTAAGTCCCAAAGTGTCCTTTGTGTATTGCCCTGTTGTTTCTTAGGTCTAGTGTGTACCAACATGTCCTTGAGGTTACTAGTTCGTTTAAAGGCGAACCTAGGTTTGGGAAGCTTCAGAGTTCCTGTGTTAAGGATGTTCCAATGTTTACAAATGATATTTCTAACTCGATTCGAGTCAGGGGTGTATGTCTTTACACAGGTCATGACCCTATCAGGTTCTCTAGTTCTGACCTCCAATAGGCTCTCAAGGTTATTATGCTGTGCCCTTTTGTATGCACGATCGATAACCTGTATGGGGTATTCTCTTCGAAGTAGGTCTGTCTTTAGCGTGTTAGACTCATTCTTGTAGTCAGTGAGTGTACTGCAATTCCGTCTGATACGCAGGAATTGCCCAAAGGGTAAGTTTTGTCGGAGAGCCCTTGGATGGTGACTACTGAAACGTAGGAGACTATTCCTGTCGGTTGGTTTTCGGTATAGAGTGGTAGAAATCTTGTCACCCTCTAATTTAATCAATAGGTCAAGAAATGGAATCTCTGTTTCTGAAATGATGTTAGTAAATTTTAAATAGGGGTTCAATGTGTTGATCCAAATGCAGAATTCATCGCATTTGGTGCGTTCTCCCTTCCATAGAATCAGGATATCATCAATGAACCTCTTCCATAATAACACATTGGAAACATACGGATTCCTGGGATTGTGGATCTCTCTCTCCTCAAATGCTGCCATATACATACAGGCTAGACTAGGCGCGAATGTGCTGCCCATTGAAGTGCCCTGTGTCTGATGGTAAAGCTGAGTATTATATTCAAAGAAATTCTCAGTGAGTGCTAAAGTGGCGCATTCCAGTACGAAGGTCACTGGAGTAGGTGAATCCCAATCACTGTGAATAAGGGCGTCTTCAATAACATCAAGGGTTGCCCTTTGTGGGATATTAGTATAAAGGGCCACAACATCCAGGGTGACCAAGAGATCTACTGCTTCTGGATGTTGGGTTCCCTCGATTAAACGTAAGACGTCTGTGGTGTCCCTGATGAAAGAGGGGGTGGCTCTAACCAGTGGTTGTATGAAATGATCCACAAACTTGGAGAGGGGTTCCAGGATAGACCCGATCCCTGACACAATGGGTCGTCCAGGTACAGGGGTGATACCCTTATGGATCTTGGGTAGACAGTAAAAATAAGGGGTCTTGGGGTCCTTCGTTATTAGGAATTCTGCTTCCTTCTTGGTAATCCAACCCTCTGTTTCAGCAGAAAAAACCATAGAGGATATAATTCTACTCAACCTAGGTGTAGGGTCTTCCCTAATCGGTGTGTAGTATACCCTATCGCTGAGTTGTCTGCGACATTCATTGTCGTAGTCCAGTGTGGACATGATCACCGTAGCTCCACCTTTGTCAGCCTGTTTGATTATGATATTTACATCATTCGCCAGGTTTGAGATGGCAGTGGTTTCAATAGAAGACAAATTGTGATAAGGAGCAGGAGTAGATGTACTGTTCAGATCTTTCAACACTGCTTGCTCAAATGTTAACACCTCGTTGGGAACCATGCTGCTATTAGGTGTAAAAGTAGATGGTCTGTGCAAACCAGAATCGCCCGTTATTAGTGGCGGTTGATCATGAAAAAAGGCTTGTAGGCGGATTTTACGAAAAAAACCTTGTATTTCACAAATGTTACGAAATTGATCATTTCGAGGTGTGGGGACAAAACCCAGACCTTTTTGGAGAACCTTGACCTCAATCGGTGAAAGGACTCTGGGTGAAAGGTTAATGATCAATGTCTCCTCCCCCTTGTCTGACTCCTGGTCTCTACTGCTCGTGTTGATTGTTCTGGCAAATCCTTCCATTGTACTCTTTTTGGACCTCTTCTGCGCCCTCTTCCTCTGCCCCAGCCTCTGTCTAGAAAAGGTGGCTCTGCCCCATGTTGGAAAAAAGGCGGAGGGCCTTGTTGGTACATTGGATATTGCCAGTATGGAGGCCCCTGATATGGTGGTATATGGAAAGGAGGATAATTAGGCTGATGGTAAACTCTTGTTTTATTGTTATTCCAGCTCCCAGTGCTGGAATCACTGTTAGATGAGGAACCCCTCCGTGAAGAGTTGGAACCTTCATCAGAAGAGTAACTAGTAGCTGTTGCAGTATAATCTGCCTTGAGATAGGGATAGATCTTCTCAACAGAGAATTTCTGCATATCTTTCTGGAGTTTTGAAATTTTCTGTTTCATTAAATATTCCCTATTTTCTGCAATCTCAGCATTGATCTCTGCTAGCTGGCTCTTGTATGCAGCTGTCTGGACAATAACCTTAATCGCACCCTCTGCAGTTTGTATTCTTATCAGTAGGGCGTCTGCAATTCTCTTGGCCGTATTGATTATAAGGATCAACCAGTCCCTAGTACACTTCCATGCTACTAGGGACCATTCTTTCTTGACTCATTCAATTGGGCCGTATTAGAAACCCACCCAGGGATGCCTACTAAATCATTGTTCCGTTTGGAACAACGTTGGGTCCTTCGACTAGCCACTGATAAAGGAGGGCTTAATGAGGATATTCCCTGGAGCCAATTAACCTAATTACCACCTTGGGCTCTTGTATTTTCTGCACTTGATTCAGTGGTTTTGCTCCTTTTGTAATTTACTCGAACACCCCGGACTCCTACCTGATGCCGAATGTTGTGCCTAACATATTACTTTAAATAGTTAGCATTACATAATTGTTGATTCCAACGAGGAAGAGCCCCCTCCAATCTACTTAAATCTAGTTATTAACTCGGATCTTCTATGAGATACACTAGTAAGGCTGGACCTACGTCCTTCATTTGTAGCAATACCTTCATTCCTGTCTTACATGACATTAGTCACACAGGTTTATCGCCATTTTTAGCGTCCATACTAGATTATGGCTTATGAGTCATTAATACTTTTTAGGTGTTTTGAATCCATTCACTTTTTCTTGTTATCTCAAAACGAGACTACGCTTTTGGCGCCCATGATTGCTACTGTATGGAGTGTTTGTCTCGCATTAGTTGGAGGAAATCCAACATGGCGCCCTAAACAGGGTTAGCGCTCGAGTCGTTACACTGTTTCAGACAGGAAGTACCGGAAGTTCCGCCTCCAAGCTCCGCCGGCCGCTGGTATTTCTTTGGGATCTTTACTCTGTTCGTTACTCCCGGACCGGCTGAGCAAGGGGTAGGAGCATTTCCGATCGGACTCACATGGAAGAGTAAGTAACAGAATAGTTAGCCCCTGTGTGTCCCTCATGGTTTTTCATTGGTTTGGCTTGAAGGGTATTACTAAGTCCCTTCAGTAAGTTATTAAGCTCTTGTGTGGGGTTTCTTTGACTTGGACGCTTGCCAACATACCGGTTTCACTACCCCTCAAACGGAAGGATGTTGGTGAGGTCGTTTCTAAAGATCTCCTACATTTTGAGCTGATATTTCTCTTTTGTGGTTGATACCAGAGGAACGTTGGCTTTTTTACCACGACAGGCACCGGGTGCGCATTTGACGCTGACCTGACTCAGCGGAGGTATCAACACCGGGAGGCGCAGACTGGTAAATCCACGCCCTTTGTCTTTTCAATTGACATTGAAGGGCTGAGTTGTTCGCCTGATAGACTGACACTGATGGACATGATTGTGATACGACTGGGTATTGTCATGTTGTTTCTTCTTCATCTTCTTTGCTTGATATACCTACAGGTAGCTGTTTCTGGCTGCTTAATCTCCTAGCATTTGTTCTCTGTTTTTAATTCCCACAGGACACTACACTTTAGTGTCCTCGCCAGCCGGTTTTGATGCCGTGCATCCTTGACCCAATTTGGGTAAGTTATAAAACGATGCTCATTTAGCTGCCATTCTTTAATATGTTGTTACTTCTTCCTCACCAAATGGAGTTCAGACTTTTCGCATGCCATCAGTCACCTGTGTTCGGCATGCTTTGGCTGCACTATGGTTTTTGATTGAGGCACAGGGTCCTTGAATTACCCGAATATTTTTAATATGACTAATTTATGTTCATTACTCTGTTTCATTGCAGGTTGGTTTTTAGATATACAGGTATCACTTTTGAGGGTGCTGTACGAGTGGTTATTACTTCACTTTTTGTAGTTTTAGACCACCACCGAAAAGTGTAGGTAGATCCTATTTTTTGGTCCTGAGGAATTGCCATCTATTAAGAATAAAGGCAAGAAACATGTTGACCTATATTATAAGCGTATAATCTCACAAATTTTAGAGTAAGATACGCATTTTCATTTTTAATTAGGGTGATGGCCACGTTTCATTAAAATTATTTTGAGTGGACCACCATTTCCTATTTTAGACTACATTTATTCACCTATCATTAGCACCTACACTACTTTTAGGGCCCTCACACGCACTACACCCTATGGCATAAGGAATAAAGATCTCCGCCAAGAAGGCCCCATCTCGGGCGCCGATCGGGTATTGCAGCGCCAACCCGATAAGGAGCAGACCCGATGATGAAGCAAGACACCTAGCTGGCTGGGTGTGTGAGGGTCTTTTTCCAACAGGAGGAGATTCTCCTCCTAAGTCTCGCTCTATACCATTGTGTGGAGCCTTTGATTGATTATAACCACCTGCTGTTAATATTAGGAACTGCATACTTTAATTGTAGAGATGTGTATGGAAGTGACAAGTGATAATAATTTAAAGGTGGTGTGGAAGTATAAATGTGAGTTATAAGTATGAGTTATAGTAGTGTGAAAGTGGTGTGTAAATGTTAATTTCAAACAATAAGTATCATTTTTGAATTTGTGATGGTTGTATAATTTAAGGTGTGTTTTGCACAAATAAGTGAGAAATAAGTGCGGAAGTGGTGCAGAAATCATAAAATTAAGAGATAACTATAACTTTGGAATTTCTAAAATTGTGGAGTTTAATTTAGGTTTGTATCCAAACAAATGAAGATTTCCTAACCATTACATATGTTTAACCTTTGACCTTTTGGGGGGAAATTTCAAAGGTTTTTATAATGTTTGTGACTATTTTGCAATATTCATCCCGTTTAGTTTATTAAAGCGGAGTGTTATTAAATGGAGTACCGTATAATGTAGTGGTGGAGAGTGGTGTAAAGAGTTTTCTTCTGGAGTATATTGTGGTATAGTGGAGTGGAGAGGGGCTGCTGACTTAGTGAAATAATGTGCCTGTGTTTGATCTCATGGTCACAGGTTCAATTCCCGGTGGGTTCACTCAGCCTTTCATCCTTTTGAGGTCAATAAAATGAGTACTATTGAGTGGGGTAACAACAAACATCTGTCGTTCAATGCCTTGATATCCTTGGGTGATACGTGTGCTTTACAAATACACATTTTATGGAGTAAAGTGGAATAAGGTATAGTGAAGTAGAGTACAGTGGAATGGCATAGAACAGAGTGGTGCAGAATGGAGTGGCATACAGCGGAGTGGTGTAGGATGGAGTGGCATACAGTGGAGTGGTGTACAGGGAACTCGGATACAATCGAGTGGCATAGAGTGTAGTGGTGTACAGTGCAGTGGTATACAGTGGGATAGCATACAGTGGAATGTGGTAAAGTGGAATTGCATCCTGTAAATATTCTAGAGTTTATTCACATACACTGTAGTAGTGTGCAGTGTACTGCTTTACACTGGAGTGTTGTACAGTGTAGAGGCAAATATTGGAATACCGTGTACTGAAACATTGCACAGTGGAGTGTGGTACAGTGGAGTGACATAAAATTAAATAATGTATATTGGAGGAGGTTACACTGGAGTGCTGTATAGTGGAGCGGGGTATCAGCTGAGTGGTATACAGTGGGCTTACATAAAGTGGAGTGTGGGACAGTGTAATGTTGTGAAGTTAAGTTGCATAAATGGAGTGGCGTACATTGGAGTGCCATGTAGTGTACACTACAGTGGGTACAGTGTAATACGGCACAGTACAGTAGCGTATGGTGGGGTAGCATAAAATGTAGTTCAATTCAATGGAGTACCGTCAGATTCTGTAGTGTTTATTTATTTGTTTATTTGCAGAGTTTTATATTACGCTGGCTAGACCCGGAGGTATCAGTGCGCTTTACATGAGGATCAGAGAGTTACAAGTTACAAAATTACATCAGTTACAGGAGCCAAGTATAACATAGGGGAAAAACAGTGAATACACAATAACATGGGTTATTAGCGCATAGCTTAGCCAAGACACACGTCAAATGGGGCATGGAAGGTAGGGGGGGAATGGTAAAAAGGGGTAAGGAATGCATAATCGGGTCAGGCAGACCGGCAAGAGGGAAAGTACTTACAAAACAGTCACAGTAAAAGACATACAAACCGGCTGGGGACCAACAATCATAAACATCCCGTGAATCGGTGATAGTATAAGATGGGAGGGGAGTAGGAGACCAAAGGGGGGGACGACTTGAGGAAAAGAACAGACAGGCGAACAAGGAGCAGTCCAGCAACAATGAGGATAGGTCGAAACCGCCAAGATGGAGAATCCGGGCCATGGGAACCAACAGCATCAACCCAAAAGGGCGGAACACACAAAAATCCAACACGAAAACCACAAGGCAGTAGACTCAAAGGCTTCACGCAGGGTCGGATGGGGGAGGCAGCCACATGACCACGGAGGGAGGAGGGCAGGACACCGCCGATCACAAAGCGGGTCGTCGACGTACACACACCCGCAGCTCCAGGGGCAGCAGCATCTCCATTCAGAATGCCGCAAAGACAGGGGAAAGTCAGATTCGGGCGCCAGGCAACAGCCCTGGAGAGGTGGAGGAAGCAGCGGGGACCAGGAGGAACGCCTCCCCAAAACTCAAAAAGCAAAACAAGCTCGGGGGCACTGGTCAGCAGTGCTGCAGTACTCACCGCCGCTGAACCCCCGCCGGGAGAAGCAAGACTCATGCATCTCCATCGTCACTAGGGAGGTGGTGCAAGAGGACAGGCAACCGCAGGAAAACCTGGAGGGTAGGGGACGGCCAGGAGGGGAGATCCCCAGCCGATCCCCTCCCCAGGCACCCAGGCATACCCCACCAGTCATCGGCCGCTGAAATGGCTCCGCTGCCAGCAGATCCTCGCCAACTCATCGGAAGGCGGGGGAGGAGAGGAAAACACAGCGGAGAGACAAGGACAAACCATGTCCAATGTCCGGCTGGGTAGGTGACGGCTGAGGGGGAGAGCCAGAGCCAATCTCCTCTATAGCTGCCTAAACAGCTCCACCGGGCATCAGCCATGTTGACCGAGGCTCTGCGGTCAGCACACTACTCAAGGTTCATCGGAAGATCTCGAACTGGGTCTCGGGAACTGGAGAGCCGAATGGCCGCAGTCCATAAGAACCTCAGGTGAGCAAAAAAAGGTCCAAGGGGGTAGATTCCAGGGGACCAGGGCCAAAAAGGAAATCCCTGGCCAGGGAGGTCCCGACCAAAGTTCCTCACCTGGCGGCCATCTTGTCCAGTAGTTTAGAGTAATACAATTAAGTTTAGTAGTGGTGACTGTTCAGAAATGCAGTAGAGTGCCATTTAGTGGACTAGCATACAGTGCAGTGTCGTAGAACTAGAGTTAATTTATAAAAGTGTATACTTGAGTAACGTACAGTGAACTGTGGTTTAGTGAAGTGGTGTATATTGGAGTGCTGTACAGTGCAGTGGTACTGAGTGGTATAGCGTAGACTAGAATGGGGTACAGTGTAATACAGTACAGTGCAATAGTGTATAGTGGAGTAGCATAAACTGTAGTGCGATATAGTGTAGAACAGTTGGATTTAGCAGTGTGCAGTGTAATAAAGTTGAGTTTAGTGGCATTAACTGTTCAGACGTAGAGTGGAGTTCTATATAGTGTAGTAGCAAACAATACAGTGTCATTCAACTTAATAGGGTTAATTATATAAGTGTAGATTCTACTCACGTACAGTGAAGTATGGTTTAGTGGAGTGGCGCAGAATGTAGTATTGTAAAGTGAAATAGCTTACAGTGGTTTGTGGTGCAGTCTAGTGGTGTATCATGCAATACATTATAATGGAGTGGCACAGAGTGTAGTAGAGGACACTCCAGTAGTGTAGCATCAAGTGGGCTATAGTGGAATAGCAGATAGTGGAATAGTATAAATAGGATTTTGGTACAGTGGAATAGCGTAGAGTTGCGAACAGTTGAGGGGCGTCAACTAAACTTGCATACACAAAAGTATAATAGAATACAGTGTACATTGCAATGGAGTACAGTGCAGTTGGGTGAGTAGAGTGACGTAACGTACAGTGGATTAGCGTACAATGTAGTGTCTTATACTGTAGTGTAGTAGACTGTAGAACCATACTGTAAATAGTGTACAGTGGGTTGGTATAAATTGAACAGTTAGATAGTGGAGTGGATTACAGTGGAGTGTGTGAATTAAAAGAAATGTAGTGTAAAAGTGTGGTAAAAGATGTGAATGTTTTATGTCCAAAATATATATTGTAATTTGTAAATGTGTCCCAAAATGTGCTTAAATTCAATGTATTTTACATAAATTCTTTTACTGTGCATAGTGCAAAATGTGTCATTCAGGATGTGCAGGATTAAATATTATGGTGCAGAGATGCTTATTTTGGGTGGTGCAGGTAAGCAGTGTAACTATTTTATAGGTTTGAATGTATTTAACCATTGTGAGATCTGTTTGTGCAGTACGTTTGCAAAATATGGGTGTATTTTGCTGTACTACCATGGTGTATAGTGATGACAAATCATTCTCTGATTGGCTAATGACTGCCTTTAGAAAAGTTAAATACAGGCATGTTGTTTTTATGTACACTTCGGCCGTGTTCTGCCTTAAGCCTTCCGATGTAGGTAAGTATTTGGTTGGTATTTTTGCCCTACTGATTAAACCTTTACTAATAGGGAATGCAAAATATGTATAAGTTTCTTTATATTTGTTTTATAAATATGGAGTAGCACAGTACTACCGCAGTACCACAAAACAAATTGTTAAGGTTGTAAATTGAGGGGCATATTAGCAAGACCCACGTTAAAATTATCGCCGTTTTAGCGGCAGGAAACTGCCGCTAAAACGGCGATAATGGGCTTGCTAATATGCGTTATAGAATTCCAATAGAAGCCCAGGTTAGATGTGCAGGACATCTAACCTGGGCTTCTATTGGAATTCCATAACGCATATTAGCAAGCCCATTATCGCCGTTTTAGCGGCAGTTTCCTGCCGCTAAACGGCGATAATTTTAACGCGGGTCTTGCTAATATGCCCCTTAGTTTCTTAATTTCTCTATATTTTTATAGCAGTCTACGAGGAATGGATTCAAATTTTTTAAGTAGCTTTGTAATTTTTTGTAATTGATGCCCTACTCTGTACAGTTTTTTGAGCATATTTAAAATGTAAAAAAATACTTTAACACACTATACATATATATATATATATATATATATATATATAATGTATTTCCAATTTTTATTAGTTATAATTTTGGTACCGCAGGAGTAACGTATAGGTATGGGAAAAGATACCAAACCTAAGACTTACATAGAAACTCAAGCTGAAAAAACAAATGCCTGACTTGACTTTAACTTAGTAAAGGCAGTCCTTAGCCAATCAGCTAATGACTTGTCACCACTACATACCTCGGTAGTACCACAGTACTACTGCGGCCACAGATATAGCTAAGTTCAAACCACTAAAACGTAAAAAATACTTGCCCTACTTACCTGCTGTACTCCACAGAATTGTCTGCACACCATAATATCTCATCCTGTCAAATTTCTGACAAATCTAACTGATGGCTTTTGCGCTATGTGAATTACAAAAGTCTGTGTAAAATGCATTAGATTTTACACCAGTTTTGGGACCCAGCTTTTTTCTTTGCACTCCCTTGATCAAATACCGCAAAACATTCACTACTACTAAATTAAACATGGGCAGTAGGTCTGCAAAGTTTCACAGACATTCATCAAATGGGTGCTAAGGGACAAAAATTTAAAAAATCCCTATCTCTGGTCACCCTAACTATACCTTCAGAGTGGCTAGTATATATATATATATATATGTATATATTCACTGGAAAAACCACAGGTTTCAGGGACGTTATAGTTAGAAATTAGCATTTAAAAAACCTTAGAAATTCACTGAAAAAACTACAGGTTTCAGGGATGTTATAGTTAGTTGGACATTTCACTCGTACAAAACCAGAGAAATTTGGCTGTTATAGTTAGTTGAGCTAACTATAACTCGCGCCCCTGCAATGCTGATGACGTCACATATTACATCATTGATGACATGGTCAGTGACATCACTGATGACATCACTGATGATATCTCAAATGACATCACTGATGACATCATTGATGACATCATCCAGTGACTGTGTGTTTCTATAAAGTTTAAATATGTTTTATATATATGCCAAGGTGTAATGAAGAATGAGTGGGTGTATAAGTGTCTGGATGGAGGATTTAGTAGGTGCGTGACTGACTGTATAAGTGAGTGATTAAATGTGTCTTACTGAATGCATGGGTTAGTGACTAAACTGTGTGAATGTCTGTATCAGTCTGTCTGTTGTTGTGTAAGCTGCTGCATGGGTTGGTGAGTAGCTACATGAGTGTCTATATGGGTTATTGATTGGTTGCCTGAGTATTTGTATGGGTGCCTGAGTGTCTGTGTGGGTGGGTGGGTGGGGGGATGTGACTTTGTGCATGGATGTGTGAGTGGGTGATTCACTGGGTGTATGGGTTCAAGAGTGTGTCTGTGATCTTGGGTGAGTGAGTGTGCATATGGCTGTGTTGGTGAGTGAATGGATGTCTCAGTGGTATATGTGTGAGTAACTACATATGTGAAAGGCAGTATATGTGAGTGTTGGAGTATATAAATGACTATATGTGAGAGTGAGTGATTGTGAGAGTGGCTGTATGAATGAGTGTGTGCTTGTGTCAGTGATTGTATAAGAGAGTAAGTATGTGTTAGTATCTGTATGAATAGGCGAGGTGGTGTGTGTATAACTGTATAGGTGAGTAAATGGGAGTGTGATTGATTCTTTACATGAGTGACTAGGTGTGTGAAGTGGCAGTGTGTGAGTGTCTGTATAGGTGTATGAGTGCATATGATAGTGCTGTATTTATGAGTGACTGCATGTATGAGTGACTGTATGGGTGAATGAGTGGATGTGTGTGTAGACCTAGAAATCAGTGAGTGAGTATGTGGTAACTGGTGTTGGTGTTTCTATGGTTTCGAAAATGGTAGTCTGGGTGTATCATAGGTTATATTATGGTGTGAGGAGGTGCATCAGATTATCACGTGGATGATGTCATCAGTGATGTCATTTATGTACAGCCTGACCATGATACGTCCATCGCCGCTAAAAGAAAGTGTGCTCTGCACCCACCGCACGTGTCCGCTTACGTACCGCCACACGTGCGGTGGGTGCGGAGCACACTTTCTTTATGCGGCGATGGACGTGTCATTGTCAGGCTGTTTGATGATCGCGCCCCTTCTCACTAGTGGATATTGTCCTCGACTTATTTGTTGATTGGATGTTATTGCAGCCCATGCACATTAGCTTTTCATCGTACTAACGCCTACACATTTCTGGGATTTACCAGCTATTTGGATTACTATTCATGAACATCGGAGTGTTCAACTAGTCTTCACTTTGAATAACTTTGCGTTGTGTCGTGCAAATCGCCTTGAGAAAGTCTGAATACATATTTGTACAGACGAAACACGTGTTGGTTGGCTTCAGTACTTGCTGAAAATTCTATAACACCAATAAAAAGAACTTCACAACAGGAACGTGGTCGTCGATTACCTCTTATCTCTGTACAGAAATTGGATTTTGATATACTCACTTTGTGATCATAAGGACTTACTTTTCCATGCTACAATGAACAAAGGTCCAACACACTCTTCTTGGATTTTCATACAACTTTTGGGAGTGCTGTATTAGCTCTTCTTACAGTAGATCAGCCTCTATTGTGTGTGCCTGTACTGTTCTGTCACTGGTTCTCTTTCCCAGTGCGGGACACTCCATGGAGTAGCCGTGCGCTTTACAAGTGCCCAGTAACATAACATAACATAACATAACATAACTAACAACGTGCCAGGGGGTGCATTTGCAGAGTGGTGGAGAAAGGGGGCGTGGCCTCCAGCGAGATGACAGCTTTTTTTTTTTTTTTTTTTACAAGGGGGGCTGTGTGGCCCCCCTTTTTTTACTTTTTTGGGGCCCTGGGGACCCCATTTCCCAGGGCCTGACCGCTTTTTCTAAAAAATTATTTTTTTTAAATCGGGAAGAGGGCCGCGTGGCCCCCCTCCCGAGGCCAATTTCGGCCCCGGGGACCCCATCCCCGGGGCATGGCCAGTCTTTTTTTAAAAATTATTTATTTAATACTTTGGAGGGGGGCCACGTGGCCCCCCTCCTCAGGCTAATTATGGCCCCGGGGATCCCATCCCCCGGGGCCAGCCTTTCCTTTTTTTTATTTTTTATTTATTTTATTGCAGGGAGGGGAGCCGCGTGGCCCCCCTCCTGGGCCACTTCTGGCCCGGGGCACCCCATCCCCCGGGGCCTGGCCTCTGTGATGGGGACCGTGGGGGGAGCCCCAATGCCCCCACTGTCCCGCCGGCTCCCCGCCTCCTGCGGGAGCCGGCATTGCTTTTGCACAAGGGGAGCTGCTGACATGCAGCTCCCCTTGTGCAAAAGCAATGTGCTTTGGTTTTTGGAAGCAAGAGCAGGCTTCCTGCTCTCGCTTCCAAAAACCAAAGCAGTGTTTGCTATGGCAGGGCGGGAGGCGTGCTCCCTCCCTGCCATAGCAAACAGCAATGTCCCGGGGGTGGGCACCCCGGGACATTGCAGGAGCCGGCCCTGGGGGGTGGTGGTCCCCAGGGCCATCAAGGGCTCCAGGAGGGGGGCTGCGCGGCCCCCCTTCCTTCATTTACATAGCCCCGGGGAGGTGGTGGTCCACGGGGCAGTGTGAAAGGGCTCGAGCCCCCCACACTAATTGGCGGTCCCTGGTGCTTGGGGGGGCCCGCGAGGCCCCCCTCCCTAATATGAAGAAAGCCCTGGGGAGGTGGTGGTCCCCAGGGCTTGGGGGGGCACAAGGCCCCCCCACCCTTATTGCTTTATGTCCCGGGGAGGTGGTGGTCCCCAGGGCTGAGGGGGGGCCGCGTGCCCACTGCACATCATAAATTAAGCCCCGGGCGTGGCGGTCCCCGGGGCTGGCGAATTCTGGGTTGGGGGATTAAGTCCCCTAGAATCTTAAGGGTCCTTAGGGGCCAACTAGCCCACCAGGTATCTCCAGTAAGCCCCACACAGTGGGATTGCTGAGAGGTGGCACGAAGCCACGCCCCTTTTTACACTACTCTGCAAACGCACCTCTTGGCGCACTGCTGGTGGGGCAATGAGGTTCTCTTGGGTCCTAAGGACCTCAGGACTGAAGTGGACTTCATCCCCCGAGCAGCAGTTCATCAGGAGGTGCGTTTGCAGAGTGGTGTAAAAAGGCGGCATGGCCTTGGACCACCTCTCAGCAATCCTACTGTGTGGGGCTTACTGGAGATACCTGGTGGGCTAGTTGTCCCCCAGGGACCCTCAGGAGGCAAGGGGGCATCAACCGCCAACCAAGAGCACGCCAGCAGGCACATTTGCAGAGTGGTGGGCAAAGGGGGCATGGCCTGTGTCCACCTATCAGCAAACCCACTATCTGGGGCATACTGGAGGTATCAGGCAGGCTAGTTGGCCCCTAAGGACCCTCAACAGCGAAGTGGACTTTAATCCCCATTCAAGAGCGTACCAGGGAGTGTAATTGCATCTTGGTTTGGGAAAGGGGGAGTGGCCTGCTATGAGAACTTAGTAATGCTGCTGTGTGGGACTTACTAAAGGTAATGGGGGGTAGTTGACCACCAAGGTTGTCCTTGGGGGCCAACTACCCCTCCTGTTACCTCCACTAACTCCCACACAGTGGGATTGCTAGGAGGTCTTCGGAGGCCATGCCCCCCTTTCTCCACCACTCTGCAAACGCGCCTCCTGGCACAGTACTGGTTGGGGGATGAAGTCCACTTTACTCCTTAGGGACTTTGGAGGCTAAGAAGCCCTCCAGGTACCTCCTGTAAGTCCTACGCAGTGGAATTCCTGAGCGCTGGTTGGAGGCCCAGCCCCCTTTCTCCACCACTCTGCAAACGTGACTACCAGTTAAAGAAGCATTTGTAATGTAATAGGTCTCGCATTTGCAAGAGTTAGAGCTATTGGCGTTGTAAATGTAAAAGTTTTTTACTAATGTTTTTTGGAGTGGATGTACTTTGTGTGTAGTGGAATTATGTGGTATGTTGTGCAGTGAAATTATGTAGAGAGAAAGTATGTGATGTTTAGTGCATAGGAATTGCGTAGAGTGGAATTATGTGTTATGGAGAGTTATTATGTGGTATGGTCATCTGTGTTGTGGAGTGGTAACCTCAGGTTTAGTCTTCCTCGTTTTCATAGAAGCTCAACTATGAACTCAATGAGACAAAAAAAGAAGGAATCACTGAGGAGCACTTCTGGACCTAGTCAGAGGTATGAGAAGGGCCACTGGAATTATGCAGCTGTTTGGTTGCACCGACTTTCGCACAATTATACATTTTCCACATTAGCCACATAATCCATCATCTGCTGCCTCATCTGCAGATTTGAACAATAAAAGCCTTGTTTCTAGATCAAACGGCTCAAACGTTACCAAAAATGCAGCGACAAGTGTTACAGTGTGGTGGTAGGTCCTTTGCAAACCTAGAATGGTCACCTGTTACTTATTGCTAAATGTGGGTGTTAAAATGGTACTAATGGTGTGCAAGCCACTCTTGCTTCTTTTTAAGCGTCTCTTGCCTCTTTCTGCATTTCTGTTGCTTCTTTCTGTCTGCACCTTTCTTTCTTTTTATGCACTTCTCTTGCCTCATCCTGCAAATCTCTTCTACTTTCTGCACCTCTGTTGCCTCTTTCTGCACCTCATTTGCTTCTTTGTGCACCCCTCTTGCCTCTTTCTCCACGTCTCTTGCGTTTTTCTGCACCTCTCTTGCCTCTTTCTGCAGCCCTCCTGCCTCTTTCTGCACCCCTGTTTCTTCTTTCCGAGCTTTTCTTTTGTTTGTTTCTGCACCTATTCTGCTTCTTTCTGCACCCCTCTTGCCTCTTTCTCCACCCCTCTTCCCCCTTTCTGTATCTCTGTTGCTTCTTTCAGCACTTCTCTTGTCTCTTTCTCTACCCCTATTCCCTCTTTCTGCACCTCTGTTGCTTCTTTCTGCACCTCTCACTTCTTTCCGCCCCCTTTTGCCTCTTTCTGCACCCCTCATCCCTCTTTCTGCACCCCTCTTTCCTTTTTCTGCACCTCTGTTCCTTCTTTCTGTACTCTTCTGTTTCTTTCTGCAACTCTCTTGCTTCTTTCTGCACCCCTTGCCTCTTTCTCCACCCATCCACCCTCTTTCTGCACCCCTGTTGCCTCTTTCTGCACCTGTTCTTTCTTTCTGCACTTCTTTTGTTTCTTTCTGCACATCTCTTGCTTCATTCTGCACCACACGTGCCTCTTTCTGCACCCCTCTTCCCTCTTTTTGCACCCCTCTTGCCTGTTTCTGCACCTCTGTTGCTTCTTTCTGCACTCCTCTTGCTTCTTTCTGCACTCCTCGTGCCTCTTTCTGCACCTCTCTTCCTTTTTTCTGCAATTCTTTTCTTTCTTTCTGCACCTCTTGCTTCTTTCTGCACCCCTTTTGCATCTTTCGGCACCCCTTTTGCCTCTTTCTGCACCCCTCTTCCCTCTTTCTGCACCCCTCTTTCCTTTTTCTGCACCTCTGTTCCTTCTTTCTGTACTCTTCTGTTTCTTTCTGCAACTCTCTTGCTTCTTTCTGCACCCCTTGCCTCTTTCTCCACCCATCCACCCTCTTTCTGCACCCCTGTTGCCTCTTTCTGCACCTGTTCTTTCTTTCTGCACTTCTTTTGTTTCTTTCTGCACATCTCTTGCTTCATTCTGCACCCCACGTGCCTCTTTCTGCACCCCTCTTCCCTCTTTTTGCACCCCTCTTGCCTGTTTCTGCACCTCTGTTGCTTCTTTCTGCACTCCTCTTGCTTCTTTCTGCACTCCTCGTGCCTCTTTCTGCACCTCTCTTCCTTTTTTCTGCAATTCTTTTCTTTCTTTATGCACCTCTTGCTTCTTTCTGCACCCCTTTTGCATCTTTCTGCACCCCTCTTGCCTCTTTCTGAACCTCTGTTCCTTCTTTCTGCACCTCTGTTCCTTCTTTCTGCACTTCTTTTGTTTCTTTCTGCACGTCTCTTGCTTCTTTCTTCACCCCTCATGCCTCTTTCTACACCCCTCTTCCCTCTTTTTGCACCCCTCTTGCTTCTTTCTGCACCTCTGTTGCTTCTTTCTGCACTCCTCTTGCTTCTTTCTACACCTCTGTTGCTTCTTTCTGCACTTCTTTTGTTTTTTTCGGCACCTGTCTTTCTTCTTTCTGCACCTCTCTTGCCACTTTCTCCACCCCTGTTCCCCCTTTTTGCATCTATGTTGCTTCTTTATGCACTTCTCTTGCCTCTTTCTCCACCCCTCATCCCTCATTCTGGACCTCTGTTGCTTCTTTCTGCACTTCTCTTGCTTCTTTCTGCACCTCTGTCCCTTCTTTCTGCAACCCTTGTGCCTCTTTCTGTACCACTCTTCCCTCTTTCTGCACCCCTCTTGCCTCTTTATGCACCTCTGTTCCTTCTTTCTGCACTTCTTTTGTTTCTTTCTGCAATTCTCTTGCTTCTTTCTGCATGCCTCTTGCTTCTTTCTGCACCCCTCGTGCCTCTTTCACACCACTCTTACCTCTTTCTGCAACCCTCTTGCCTCTTTCTGCACCTCTGTTCCTTCTTTCTGCACTTCTTTTGTTTCTTTCTGCACCCCTTTTGCCTCTTTCTGCACCTCTCGCTTCTTTCTGCACCCCTTTTGCCTCTTTTTGAACCCCTCTTGCCTCTTTCTGCACCTCTGTTCCTCCTTTCTGCTCTTCTTTTGTTTCTTTCTGCTGCTCTCTTGCTTCTTTCTCCACCCCTTGCCTCTTACTCCTCCCCCCTCCCTCTAGCTGCATCCCTGTTGCCCTTTTCTGCACATCTGTTTCTTATTTATGTACTTATTTTGTTTCTTGCTTCACATCTCTTGCTTCTTTCTGCACCCCTTGTGCCTTTTTCTGCATCCCTCTTCCCTCTTTTTGCACCCCTTTTGCCTCTTTCTGTACCTCTGTTGCTTATTTCTGCACTCCTCTTGCTTCTTTCTACACCTCTCTTGCAAATTTTTGCACCCCTCTTTCTGCACCCCTCTTCCCTCTTTCTGCACCTCTCTTGCCTCTATCTGCATGCCTGTTCCCTCTTTCTGCACCTCTTTTGTTTCTTTCTGCATCCCTCTTCCCTCTTTTTGCACCCCTTTTGCCTCTTTCTGTACCTCTGTTGCTTATTTCTGCACTCCTCTTGCTTCTTTCTACACCTCTCTTGCAAATTTTTGCACCCCTCTTTCTGCACCCCTCTTCCCTCTTTCTGCACCTCTCTTGCCTCTATCTGCATGCCTGTTCCCTCTTTCTGCACCTCTTTTGTTTCTTTCTGCACCTCTCTTGCCTCTTTCTGCACCCCTCTTGTTACTTTCTCCATCCCTGTTCCCCCTTTTTGCATCTCTATTGCTTCTTTCTGAACTTCTCTTGCCTCTTTCTCTACCCCTCATCCCTCTTTCTGCACCTCATCCCTCTTTCTGTATCCCTCTTGCCTCTTTCTCCACTCTTTTGCCTCTTTCTCCACCCCACTTCCTCCTTTCTGCATCTCTTTTGCTTCTTTATGCACTTCTCTTGCTTCTTTCTACAGATCTCTTGCTTCTTTCTGCACCCATCGTGCCTCTTTCTGCACCCCTCTACCGTCTTTCTGCACTCCTCTTGGCTCTTTCTGCAACTCTGTTGCTTCTTTCTGCACTTCTTTTGTTTCTTTCTGCACCCCTCTTGCCTCTTTCTGCACCTCGGTTCCTTCTTTCTGCACTTCTTTTGTTTCTTTCTGCACCCCTCTTGCCTCTTTCTGCACCTCTGTTCCTTCTTTCTGCTTTTCTTTTGTTTCTTTCTGCAGCTCACTTGCTTCTTTCTGCACCGCCTTCTTTCTGTACTTCTTTTGTTTCTTTCTGCACCCCTCTTGCCTCTTTCTGCACCTCTGTTCCTTCTTTCTGTTTTTCTTTCTTTCTGCAGCTCACTTGCTTCTTTCTGCACCACCTTGCCTCTTTCTCCACCCTTCCTCCCTCTTTCTGCACCCCTGTTGCCCCTTTCTGTACCTTTGTTCCTTCCTTCTGCACTGCTTTTGTTTCTTGCTGCACATCCCTTGCTTCTTTCAGCACCCCTCGTGCCTCTTTCTGCACCCCTCTTCCCTCTTTTTGCACCCCTCTTGCCTCTTTCTGCACCTCTGTTGCTTCTTTCTGCACTCCTCTTGCTTCTTTCTACACCTCTCTTGCTTCTTTCTGCACCACTTGTACTTCTTTCTGCACCCCTCTTGCCACTTTCTCCACCCATGTTCCCCCTTTTTGAATCTCTGTTGCTTCTTTCTGCACTTTTTTTGACTCTTTTTCCACCCCTCATCCCTCTTTCTGCAGCTCTGTTGCTTCTTTCTGCACTTCTCTTGCTTCTTTCTGCACCTCTGTCCCTTCTTACTGCAACTCTTGTGCCTCTTTCTGCATCCCTCTTCCCTCTTTCTGCACCACTCTTGCCTCTTTCTCCACCTCTGTTCCTTCTTTCTGCACTTCTTTTCTTTCTTTCTACAATTCTCTTGCTTCTTTCTGCACGCCTCTTGCTTCTTTCTGCACTCCTTGTGCCTCTTTCACATCCCTCTTCCCTTTTTCTGCACCCCCTTGCCTCTTTCTGCACCTCTGATCCTTCTTATTGCACTTCTTTTGTTTCTTTCTGTACCTCTCTTGTTTCTTTCTGTATCCCTCTTGCCTCTTTCTCCACCCCACTTCCTCCTTTCTGCAACTCTGTTGCTTCTTTATGCACTTCCCTTGCTTCTTTCTGCACCTCTCTTGCTTCTTTCTGCATCCCACATGCCTCTTTCTGCACCCTCTTCCCTCTTTCTGCACTCCTCTTGCCTCTTTCTGCACCTCTGTTGCTTTTTTCTGCACTTCTTTTGTTTCTTTCTGCACCCCTCTTGCCTCTTTCTGCAACTCTGTTCCTTCTTTCTACACTTCTTTTATTACTTTCTGCACCTCTCGCTTCTTTCTGCACCCCTTTTGCCTCTTTCTGCGCCTCTGTTCCTTCTTTCTGCATTTCTTTTGTTTCTTTCTGCACCTCTCGCTTCTTTCTGCACCCCTTTTGCCTCTTTTTGCACCCCTCTTGCCTCTTTCTGCACCTCTGTTCCTTCTTTCTGCTCTTCTTTTGTTTTTTTCTGCTGCTCTCTTGCTTCTTTCTGCACCCCTTGCCTCTTTCTCCTCCCCTCCTCCCTCTTTCTGCATCCCTGTTGCCCATTTCTGTACATCTGTTTCTTATTTATGTACTTCTTTTGTTTCTTGCTTCACATCTCTTGCTTCTTTCTGCACCCCTTGTGCCTCTTTCTGCACCTGTTGCTTCTTTCTGCACTCCTCTTTCTTCTTTCTATACCTCTCCTGCAAATTTCTGCACCCCTCTTTCTGCACCCCTCTTCCCTCTTTCTGCACCTCTTTTGTTTCTTTCTGCACCTCTCTTGCTTCTTTCTGCACCCCTCTTGCTACTTTCTCCATCCCTGTTCCCCCTTTTTGCATCTCTGTTGCTTCTTTCTGAACTTCTCTTGCCTCTTTCTCTACACCTCATCCCTCTTTCTGCAACTCATCCCTCTTTCTGTATCCCTCTTGCCTCTTTCTCCACCCTCTTGCCTCTTTCTCCACCCCACTTCCCCCTTTCTGCATCTTTTTTGCTTCTTTATGCACTTCTCTTGCTTCTTTCTGCACCTCTGTTGCTTCTTTCTACACTTCTTTTGTTTCTTTCTGCACCCCTCTTGCCTCTTTCTGCACCTCTGTTCCTTCTTTCTGCACTTCTTTTGTTTCTTTATGCACCCCTCTTGCCTCTTTCTGCACCTCTGTTCCTTCTTTCTGCTTTTCTTTTGTTTCTTTCTGCAGCTCACTTGCTTCTTTCTGCACCCCCTTCTTTCAGCACGCCTTTTGTTTCTTTCTGCGCCCCTCTTGCATCTTTCTGCACCTCTGTTCCTTCTTTCTGCTTTTCTTTTGTTTCTTTCTGCAGCTCACTTGCTTCTTTCTGCACCACCTTGCCTCTTTCTCCACCACCTTGCCTCTTTCTCCACCCTTCCTCCCTCTTTCTGCACCGCTGTTGCCCCTTTCTGCACCTTTGTTCCTTCTTTCTGCACTTCTTTTGTTTCTTGCTGCACATCTCTTGCTTCTTTCGGCACCCCTTGTGCCTCTTTCTGCACCCCTCTTTCCTCTTTTTGCACCCCTCTTGCCTCTTTCTGTACTCCTCTTGCTTCTTTCTACACCTCTCTTGCTTCTTTCTGCACCACTTGTACTTCTTTCTGCACCTCTCTTGCTTCTTTCTGCACACCTCTTGCTTCTTTCTGCACCCCTCGTGCCTCTTTCACACCCCTCTTGCCTCTTTCTGCACCTCTGTTCCTTCTTTCTGCTCTTCTTTTGTTTCTTTCTGCTGCTCTCTTGCTTCTTTCTGCACCCCTTGCCTCTTTCTCCTCCCCTCCTCTCTCTTTCTGCATCCCTGTTGCCCATTTCTGCACCTCTGTTTCTTATTTCTGTACTTCTTTTGTTTCTTGCTTCACATCTCTTGCTTCTTCCTGCACCCCTCGTGCCTCTTTCTGCACCCCTCTTCCCACTTTTTGCACCCCTTTTGCCTCTTTCTGCACTCCTCTTGCTTCTTTCTACACCTCTCCTGCAAATTTCTACACCACTCTTTCTGCACCCCTCTTCCCTCTTTCTGCACCGCTCTTGCCTCTATCTGCACGCCTGTTCCCTCTTTCTGCACCTCTTTTGTTTCTTTCTGCACCTCTCTTGCTTCTTCCTGCACCCCTCTTGCTACTTTCTCCATCCCTGTTCCCCCTTTTTGCATCTCTGTTGCTTCTTTCTGAACTTCTCTTGCCTCTTTCTCTACCCCTCATCCCTCTTTCTGCACCTCTGTTGCTTACTTCTGCACTTCTCTTGCTTCTTTCTGCACCTCTCTTGCTTCTTTCTGCACGCCTCTTGCTTCTTTCTGCACCCCTTGTGCCTCTTTCACACCCCTCTTCCCTCTTTCTGCACCCCTCTTGCCTCTTTCTGCACCTCTGTTCCTTCTTTCTTTCTGTTGGAGGCAGCTTACCTGTTTTAGGCTCCATACGAACTATAGCCTGAAACGGGTGCACAGATTGAATAAGAATTGACTCATATGCATTCAAATCTGCCTGTTCCGGAGGAATACCTACCAACTCTAAGTTGTTATGTACAGCTCTAGCTGGCATTTTGTTCTCTTCTAATTTGTTGTAACAATATTTACAAATACGTTGATCAGTAGCCAACTCAAAACGACCTTCCACCAACAAGTAAGCACCAAGTTGCTCCCACTTATCATTGTTTTCCTTTTCACTGTTTAAATATAGATCAACATTCCTAGTTCGACTTCTATAGTGATTACGTCAACAACACATACAAACATAGTTTGGTTTTTCAGATGAAACTATCTTAAACTTTGTAATTTCTTCTACAAACCTGTCAGTACTAATAACTTCCGTCTGTTCTTCAACACCTACACTTATTATACTCTCACTTTCTCTACACTCCTCTTGTGAACCAAAGAAACAAAACTTTTTTTACATCTGATACTGAACCATGCAAAAGAGATGTGTTCATTTCACTTAAAGATAATGCAGGACTTTTTACATAGTAGAGTCTCCTTACTAACTTCTGCATTTCTGAGTGGTGTACTGCTAACATTCTTAAGTGATGAAATGTACTTTTACACACTTTTCTAGAAAGACAAGCCAGAGAATGACCCTGTAACTTAGTATATTTTCTTACTTTACATGGATCTAGTCCTTGTAACATCTTAATCGTCTGTTTAAGACTTTTTTTGACATATTCACGTAAAAAAACTCGTAACATGTCAATAGATTCTTGTCGAATACTACAAATACTACTACAATCCCACTTATATACTGGAGCTTGTGTACGCCTTCCTTGAACTTCTTCAGCTATTACTTCTTCCACATTCCTAGGAACCATCTTTTCTTTTTGAATTGGAGAACCATCTTTCATCTCATTGCAATGACCACTAGTATCAACTGGATGAACAAATGTGTTTTGTTGAAAATAGATTTCTTTATTAAAGAAAGGCTCAGTACTAGAAGTGTGCTTCCATTCATCAGTAAAAGTTTTGCAAAAGTTACTTCTATTAACCAGTCTTTTTCTTTTTCTTTTCTCTTTCATAAACTGCATTGTTTTATTCAATGTTTTCATTCTCTTCAATACCAATATAAATAATTTTTGTTTCAATTCAAAAGCTTTTTCTACTACACTTTCAATTTGTTGCTTTTTCTTATAAAGTACTGATCTCTTTTTATATTTTTTACAATCTTTCAATACATTTTGTAGTACTCTACTTCTATACATTCTCTTCCTTATGTCTTTATATTCTTTCAGCCTTCTTTCAACATAGATTGTTTTCCCATAACATGATTTTCTATTAATATGTCCTTTTTTTCATTTCCTTCCGATTGGTTGTAGAACTTTCCTTTCTCTTTTCCACATTTTGAAAATTCTTTACATTCTTTGAAAGTCTTTTAACAAGCTCTTTAGTTATCTTACCAGAAGTCTTTTTCTTCAATGTAACATTTTGCACTTCATCTAATTTCTGCTTTTCTATTTCCTATAAATAGTACTGTTTTCTTTCTTGTCTTTTCTTTTGATATTTTCTTGCCGTACTCAATCTTTCTTACTAATAATGGTGAATATCTGAAAAAAAAGAAAAGCTTAAATAATTTCTAAAAATATTCACATCTATAAATAAACAAATACTTTAAATTGCATTGCAAATGTCTCCGTAACACATTAATATTTAGAAAATTATACTTTACATATTATCAAACCTATAATAAGAACCAAACGTTTAAACAGTATCATCTCAGAGCACATGCTATCTAAATTTGAGTAAAAAAAGTGTATGTATTCATTTCTATTCATAAAATATGGCACCTGGGTATTGAACAAGCTATGTCAGACACTGCACAATTCCTTCATTCAGAAGACATCACAACCTCTGCAACAAAATGACAGAGCAGAACTACAGGATTTCTCTACTACTACCTAAACCAACCAAGTTCAGATGTATAATACATCAGTCAACAGATGTAGAAGTAGACACATTCGTCATTCACAACACCATAAAGTCCCTTAAACTTCACAGACTGACGTTCCCATTTCAAAATAACACCTAGAGTGTTGAGCTTACCCAAATATAAAGCAGCAACCCTTCACATGTGTCTGTACCTTTTACTACTAACACCATATATTAAAGAAACATACAAATAGTTGTATACCTGTGTTTTTCCACACATTCATACAAAGTAGCCTAATCACTAATCCCTCTTCCAACATGTCTTAAACCTCACGTTTTTGCTGTGCTGCAGCGTCACCATTCTACTACTCAGGGTGTTGGGCCTCGCCAAATATAAAGCAGCAACCCTTCGCATATGTCTGTTGTAACTCTCACCATATTCCTGAAATCATGCATGCATGTGTCTGTAACTTTTGCTAGTGACACCATATATAAAAGAAACATAAAAATAGTTGTATACCTGTGTTTTATATATCTAGCATCTTTAGATGGATAACACATATCAGAATACATGAGTAAGTAGAGACATACCTCAGTCACAAGACCATGCAGACCTCAAACCTTCAGATATTGCACTTCCCATTTCAAGCAGATACCGAAAATTATATGGTGTATTTCAAGTGTACCTTTCCACAGACTCATACAAAGTAGCCTAATCACTAATCCCTCTGCCAACATCTCTTAAGCCTCACTTTTGTGCTGCAACTTCACCATTCTACTACTACTCAGGGTATTGTGCCTAGCCAAAAATAACACAGCAACCCTTCGCATATCTCTGTTGTAAGTCTCATCATATTCCTGAAAGAATGCATGCATGTGTGTGTACCTTTTGCAAGTGGCATCATATATAAAAGAAACATACAAATACATGTATACCTCTGTTTTATACATATAGCATCTTCAGATACATGACACGTATGAGAATACATCTGCAAGTAGAGACATACTTCAGTCACAAGACCATGCAGAACTTAAAACTTGAGAGTCTGCACTTTACATTTCAAACAGACATTGAAAATGATGTGGTATATTTGAAGTGTACCTTTCCACAGACTCATACAAAGTAGCCTAATCACTAATCCCTCTGCCAACATGTCTTAAAATTCACTTTTGTGCTGCAGCTTCAACATTCTACTACTGCTCAGGGTGTTGGGCCTAGTCAAATATAAAGCAGCAACCCTTCGCATATGTCTGTTGTAACTCTCACCATGTTCCTGAAACCATGCATGCATGGGTGTGTACCTTTTGCTAGTGGCATCATATATAAAAGAAACACACAAATAGATGTATACCTGTGTTTTATACATCTAGCATCTTTAGATGCATAACACGTATCACAATACATGTGCAAGTAGAGCTATACCTAAGTCACAAGACCATGAAGACCTTAAAACTTGACAGACTGCACTTCACATTTCAAACAGACACATAGATTTATGTGGCGTACTTCAAGTGAACCTATCCACAGACTCATACAAAATAGCCTAATCACTAATTCCTCAGCCAACATACCTTAAACCTCACTTATCTGCTGCTGCTTCATCATTCTACAACTAGTCAGGGTGTTGAGCCTAGCCATATACAAAGCAGCCACCCTTCACATGTCTCTGTTGTAAGTCTCCCCATATTTCTGAAAGCATGCATGTGTGTGTACCTTTTGCTAATGACACCGTATATAAAAGAAGCATATAAATAGATGTATACCTGTGTTTTACATGTTTTGCATCTTCAGATGCATAACACATATCAGAATATATGTGTAAGTAGAGACATACTTCAGTCACAAGACCATGCAGACCTTAAAACTTCAGAGACTGGACTTCCCATTTCAAGACACCGAAACTTATGTGGTGTATTTCAAGTGTACCTTTCCCCACACTCATACAAAGTAGCCTAATCACTAATCCCTCTCCCAACATGTCTTAAACCTCATTTTTATGTTGCTGCTTCACCATTCTGCGTCTACTTAGGGTGTTGGGCCTAGCCAAATATAAAGCAGCAACCCTTCACATGTCTAGGCTGGAACTCTCACTGTATTCCTGAAAGCATGCATGCATGTGTCTGTACCTTTTGCTAGCAGCATCATATATAAAAGAAACATACAAATAGAGGTATACCTGTGTTTTATATGTCTAGCATCTTCAGATGCACAACACGTATCAGAATACATGTGCAAGTAGAGACATACCTCAGTCACAAGACCATCAAGACCTTAAAAGTTGACAGACTGCACTTCACATTTCAAACAGACACCTAGATTTATGCGGTGTACTTCAAGTGAACCTTTCCACAGACTCATACAAAGTAGCCTAATCACTAATTCCCCAGCCAACATATCTTAAACCTCACTTTTCTGCTGCTGCGTCACCATTCTACTACTACTCAGTTGTTGAGCCTAGCCAAATACAAAGCAGCAACCCTTCACATGTCTCTGTTGTAAGTCTCACCATATTCCTGAAAGCATGCATGCATGTGTGTGTACCTTTTGCTAATGACACCATATATAATAGAAGCATACAAATAGATGAATACCTGCGTTTTACACGTTTAGCATCTTCAGATGGATAACACATATCAGAATACATGTGTAAGTAGAGACATACCTCAGTCACAAGGCCATGCAGACCTTAAAACTTCAAAAACTGCACTTTCCATTTCAAGCAGACACCGAAAATGATGTGGTATATTTGAAGTGTACCTTTCGTCAGACTCATACAAAGTAGCCTAATCACTAATCCCTCTGCCAACATCTCCTAAACCTCACTTTTCTGCTGCAACTTCACCATTCTACTACTACTCAGGGTTTGTGCCTAGCCAAATATAACACAGCAACCCTTCGCATATCTCTGTTGTAAGTCTCATCATATTCGTGAAAGAATGCATGCATGTGTCTGTACCTTTTGCTAGTGGCATCATATATAAAAGAAACATACAAATAGATGTATGCCTGTGTTTTATACATCTAGCATCTTCAGATACATAACATGTATGAGAATACATCTGCAAGCAGAGACATACTTCAGTCACAAGACCATGCAGACCTTAAAACTTGAGAGTCTGCACTTTACATTTCAAGCAGACATTGAAAATTATGCGGTATATTTGAAGTGTACCTTTCCACAGACTCATACAAAGTAGCCTAATCACTAATCCCTCTGCCAACATGTCTTAAAACTCACTTTTGTGCTGCAGCTTCAACATTCTACTACTGCTCAGGGTGTTGGGCCTAGTCAAATATAAAGCACCAACCCTTCGCATATGTCTGTTGTAACTCTCACCATATTCCTGAAACCATGCATGCATGGGTGTGTACCTTTTGCTAGTGGCATCATATATAAAAGAAACACACAAATAGATGTATACCTGTGTTTTATACATCTACCATCTTCGGATACATAACATGTATGAGAATACATGTGCACCTAGAGACATACCTCAGTCACAAGACCATGCAGACCTTAAAACTTGACAGACTACACTTTACATTTCAAACAGACACCTACATTTATGCAGCATACTTCAAGTGTACCTTTACCCAGACTCATACAAAGTAGCCTAATCACTAATCCCTCTCCCAACATGTCTTAAACCTCACTTTTGTGCTGCAGCTTCAACATTCTGCATCTACTTAGGGTGTTGGGCCCAGCCAAATACAAAGCAGCAACCCTTCACATGTCTCTGTTGTAAGTCTCCCCATATTTCTGAAAGCATGCATGCATATGTGTGTACCTTTTGCTAATGACACCATATATAAAAGAAGCATATAAATAGATGTATACCTGTGTTTTACTCGTGTAGCATCTTCAGATGGATAACACATATCAGAATGCATGTGTAAGTAGAGACATACTTCAGTCACAAGACCATGCAGACCTTAAAACTTCAAAGACTGCACTTCCCATTTCAAGCAGACACCGAAAATTATGTGGTGTATTTTAAGTGTACCTTTCCCCACACACATACAAAGTAGCCTAATCATTAATTCCTCTCCCAACATGTCTTAAACCTCACTTTTGTGCTGCTGCTTCACCATTCTGCATCTACTTAGGGTGTTTGGGCCCAGCCAAATATAAAGCAGCAACCCTTCACATGTCTATGCTGTAAGTCTCACCATATTCCTGAAAGCATGCATGCATGTGTCTGTACCTTTTGCTAGCAGCATCATATATAAAAGAAACATACAAATAGATGTATACCTGTGTTTTATATGTCTAGCATCTTCAGATGCACAACACGTATCAGAATATATGTGCAAGTAGAGACATACCTCAGTCACAAGACCATCAAGACCTTAAAATTTGACAGACTGCACTTCACATTTCAAACAGACACATAGATTTATGTGGCGTACTTCAAGTGAAACTTTCCACAGACTCATACAAAGTAGCCTAATCACTAATTCCTCAGCCAACATATCTTAAACCTCACTTTTCTGCTGCTGCTTCATCATTCTACTACTACTCTGGGTGTTGAGCCTAGCCAAATACAAAGCAGCAACCGTTCACATGTCTCTGTTGTAAGTCTCCCCATATTTCTGAAAGCATGCATGCATGTGTGTGTACCTTTTGCTAATGACACCATATATAAAAGAAGCATATAAATAGATGTATACCTGTGTTTTACTCGTGTAGCATCTTCAGATGGATAACACATATCAGAATGCATGTGTAAGTAGAGACATACTTCAGTCACAAGACCATGCAGACCTTAAAACTTCAAAGACTGCACTTCCCATTTCAAGCAGACACCGAAAATTATGTGGTGTATTTTAAGTGTACCTTTCCCCACATTCATACAAAGTAGCCTAATCATTAATCCCTCTCCCAACATGTCTTAAACCTCACTTTTGTGCTGCTGCTTCACCATTCTGCATCTACTTAGGGTGTTGGGCCTAGCCAAATATAAAGCAGCAACCCTTCACATGTCTATGCTGTAAGTCTCACCATATTCCTGAAAGCATGCATGCATGTGTCTGTACCTTTTGCTAGCAGCATCATATATAAAAGAAACATACAAATAGATGTATACCTGTGTTTTATATGTCTAACATCTTCAGATGCACAATACGTATCAGAATATATGTGCAAGTAGAGACATACCTCAGTCACAAGACCATCAAGACCTTAAAATTTGACAGACTGCACTTCACATTTCAAACAGACACATAGATTTATGCGGTGTACTTCAAGTGAACCTTTCCACAGACTCATACAAAGTAGCCTAATCACTAATTCCCCAGCCAACATATCTTAAACCTCACTTTTCTGCTGCTGCTGCGTCACCATTCTACTACTCAGGTGTTGAGTCTAGCCAAATACAAAGCAGCAACCCTTCACATGTCTCTGTTGTAAGTCTCACCATATTCCTGAAAGCATGCATGCATATGTCTATACCTTTTGCTAGTGACACCATACATAATAGGAGCATACAAATAGATGTATGCCTGCGTTTTACACCTCTAGCATCTTCAGATGGATAACACATATCAGAATACATGTGTAAGTAGAGACATACCTCAGTCACAAGGCCATGCAGAACTTAAGACTTCAAAAACTGCACTTTCCATTTCAAGCAGATGTGAGAAGTTGGCCTGGCATATGCTGTCCACTAATTATAGTGGGCACCTTGCACCAGTCCAAACAACCCCTTATTGGAGATAGGTTAAAGACAACCTTTATTGAAAGCTATCCTAGTGGTAGCTATGGAGAGCAGCCTTCAGGCTAAGTCTTGAAGGAATGTAAAGCAGCTTGTTTTACCAGTCTATAATCTCTTGAGTGACCAAATGAAAGAGGACCACACCAGGTATATATTCAAAATATATGTATTTATTACTAAACACACCCCTCTAGTCTCTTTATGAGGCTAGAGTTCGAAGTAAATACGTTACGAGTTAGTTATCTACAGTAATAGCACAAATACACGTTTGAGCCCCAGGGGCGTACCAAACCATATACCAATAAAGTGGTATAAGAACCACGACTGAGCTAGACACAAGGCCTAGAGCCTGTAGAAGTGCTTGGACCACAAGGAACCACCCAAGGCAGTGACACAGGGGACCCACGGGGGACGCGTGCAGTGTATGAACACAACCGCGAACCACCGTTAACTTCTATGGGGAAAGTCGCGATTACAATTTAAAAGAAAAGGGACACTTAGAGGAGGACTTGGAGCAAACCCTTTGAGAACTAGGCTGTTCTAGTGTCAATACCCACGGGAGCACCGGAGTACTCGAGTTACCTCACCCAGGGGAGCCGGGTGCATAGGTGTCTTTCGGGGTCGGGTTTCGTCGTCGCTTTCAATGGCGATCTGCTGCAAAGTGCTGCTGGCGGCCAAGTCGAAAGTGTTCGGGTGGATCCAAAGGTGGATAGAAGATCTGAAGAACCTGAAAGCAGAGGGGACAGAGTCTGGGTCACTAGCCAGTGACCAGGAAGGCGATGAGCAGATGCCCACCGATGTTGAGTGCTTCAGGTAGGTTGACAGTCGTCTTGACTCTTCAGCCACGAGGTCCAGGAGGCGTCGACGACAACCAGGAGCTGGATTTGAGCTGCCCACGACGTTTGTCGATTGCAGGGGTGTCGGCGACCAGATTGGACCCAACAAGCCTTGGAAACGGCAAGTCTCGTGGAAATCGAAGTAGGACGATGTTGCAGACCAGCAAGGGCTGGGGGACTCACCCAGCGAGGATAAGTCAGGGCACACCTGGAGCAACCAGGGAACCCAAGCAGAAAAAGATTGGCCTTCGTGAGGGCCTACTAGCCAACGGACTAGCGACCGCGAAGGAGCCTCGAGACAGTGCACGTGGAGCTGGCTCACAGGACACTCGTGGAGTGGAGGCCAGTGATCTTCGGTGCAGTTGGTGCTGGAGGCTGGGGCTACTCGGAGCCCAAAGCACGACTTCGTGGGAGACCCAGAAGAGGATGCACTTGCAAATGTGTTCGGTGTCCAGGGGTCACAGTTTCATGTTACCCAAGACAGCTACGGGCCTCAGCTTTGCTGGGGACTCAGGGCAGCCTCGGGGAAGTCTGGAAATCTACCTCTGGTGATGCAAAGACTTTGGCGTCCGACGGGAGCTTCAGTGATGCAGACCAGACAATTGCTTCTTTGGTGCCTGCCAAGCAGGGGAGTCACTCCTTGACCCCAAGGGAGATTCTTCAGTCCTCTAATCTTGAAGTAGAGCGTCGAAGGTCCAGGATTCTGTGTCAGAGTTTCGTCCAGGTAAATCTAAAGTCCTAAGGACTGGGTTCCCCTACTTATACTAAGGTAGGGGTTGGACATACTCTGTGGCCCCACCTATGGGAGGGTCAGGGCAGAGGGGTGGTTACACCCCTTTCCCTTTGTCCAGTTTCGCACCAGAGCAGGGGCTGGAAGCCCCTGAGCCGGTTTGAACTGGGGTATGCACAGGGACACCAAATGTGCCCCCAGTGCAGGACTTCAAAGCACCAGAGAGTGCTCCCGCCCAGCCCCAATACACACTATCCTGTCTGGGGAGGTGGTCACACCTCCCTGGGACAGGAAACCTATTGTCCAGGCCTCCCCTGCCGGAGTTTCGGTCAGCAGCAGGAGGCCAGACTCGTGTCTGTGGCAGCGGCATCCATTTTGTGATGCCAGGGCTCTGGAAAGTCAGTACCGGGCATACCGGTGTGTACATGTCTTTCCCTCTAGAAGGGTGGAATGCTACCCCCGCCACCAGAACTGGCGGGGGGGTAGTATTCCAAGATGTTTGACACCAAACATGACATGTTTCCGTCCAGCCATCCCAAAGTTAGCATTTAACGCGAGGTTATAATGCGCTTAAGAGTATATGGTCAGGCTGCACTACAAACAGCATCAGAGAAGGGTCTCCGAATGCTGCAGAGGGGCCCTGCTCATGCAGGGGCACCCTCTCACATAGGAACCGCGCACTCTGCCTTCAGGATTGATAAGGCCTGTCATAGGAGCGACTTATAGGTTTATATGTGTGTATGTATATAGTGATATAGGTAGCCTATATCACAGTAAGGGGTGCATGCACCACCTTACCCAGGCTGCAGTAGCAGACCTGTGGTGTCAGTTTGGATGGCCTTCCAGGGGTGGCACAATACATGCTGCAGCCCCTGGTAGGCCTCTGAGGTACCTATGCCCTGGGTACATAGTATACCATATACTAGGGACTTATAAGGGCACTCCAGATTCCAATCAGAGATGTGCCTAAGGCACATGGAAACCATTTTTAGAGAGGAAGCAGCTAGGCTGGGGTTCTGATTAGCAGGGCCCCAGCCAGACTAAGGTCGAAAAACAGTCAAGCATCAGCAAAAGTGGGGGTACCCATGTGAAGCAGATCCTACTCTCCTACACAACCCCCCAAACGTAGGGACATTAAACTAACCTTGCTCAGTTAAGTCTTCATGTTCTAAGTGGAAGTACCTAGAGAGTCCATCTGCATTGGCATGGTTACTCCCAGGTCTATGTTCCACTGTGAAGTCCATCCCCTGTAGGGAAATGGACCACCTAAGCAGTTTGGGGTTTTCACCCTTCATTTGTTTTAGCCATAAGAGGGGCTTATGGTCTGTTTGAACAAGGAAGTGAGTACCAAACAAGTATGGCCTCAACTTCTTCAGAGCCCAGACCACAGCAAAGGCCTCCCTCTCAATGGCTGACCAACGTTTCTCTCTAGGGGTCAGCCTTCTGCTAATGAAAGCTACTGGCTGATCCTGACCTTCATCATTCAATTGTGACAGTACAGCCCCTACCCCCAATTCAGATGCATCAGTTTGAACAATGAACTTCTTGGAGTAATCAGGACTCTGTAGAATGGGAGCAGTGCACATGGCCTGCTTCAGGTCATCAAATGCCTTTTGACAGCTAACTGTCCACTGAACCTTTTTGGGCATTTTCTTGGAAGTTAAGTCATTCAGGGGTGTCACTATTGATCCATACCCCTTGACAAATCTCCTATAGTACCCAGTCAGGCCTAAGAAGGCTCTCACCTGAGTCTGGGTAGTGGGAGCAGTCCAGTCCATGATGGTCTGGATCTTGCTCTGCAGTGGTTGAACCTGGCCTCCACCCACAAGGTGGCCCAGGTACACAACCTGACTCTGCCCTATCTGGCACTTGGTGGCCTTGATAGTCAGGCCTGCTTTCTGCAGGGCCTGTAAAACATTTCTGAGGTGGACCAGGTGATCCTCCCAGGTGGAGCTAAAGACAGCAATATCATCTAGATATGCTGCACTATAGGCTTCCAGACCTGTAAGGACTGTATTTACCAACTTCTGAAAAGTGGCAGGTGCATTCTTCAGACCAAAGGGCATCACCACAAATGGATAATGCCCACTAGGGGTTGAGAATGCTGTCTTTGGCTTTGCATCATCAGCTAGTCTGATCTGCCAGTAGCCAGCTGTCAGGTCAAATGTGCTTAGATACTTGGCTGAGGCCAAAGTGTCTATTAGCTCATCTGCCCTTGGTATTGGATGGGCATCAGTCCTAGTGACTGCATTGAGACCCCTGTAGTCCACACAAAACCTCATCTCTCTTTTCCCACCATTGGTGTGAGGTTTTGGCACAAGGACCACTGGACTAGCCCAAGGGCTAATTGAGGGTTCAATAACTCCCAAATCCAACATCTTCTGGACTTCTGTCCTGATACAGTCCCTGATATGGTCAGGTTGCCTATAAATCTTATTTTTAATAGGCAGACTGTCCCCAGTGTCCACTTCATGAGTGCACCAGGTAGTCTGACTGGGTGTCAGTGAGAATATGTGTCTGAACTGATTGAGCACCTGTCTGCAATCAGTCTGCTGCTGGGTAGTGAGGCTGCCTGCCAAGGCTACACCATCCACTGACCCATCACCAGGGTTCTGTGAGAGCAGGTCAGGGAGTGGAGCACTCTCTTCCTCCTGTCCCTCATCAGTAGCCATGAGCAAGCCCATGTCTGCCCCGTCCACATATGGTTTTAACCTGTTGACATGGAGAACCCTGTGGGGACTCCTGGGTGTTCCTAGGTCTACTAAGTAGGTAACCTCACACTTCTGTTCAACAATGGTATGGGGTCCACTCCATTTGTCTTGGAGAGCTGCTGGGGCCACTGGCTCCAACACCCACACCTTCTGTCCTGGCTGGTAAACAGTCAGTACAGCCTTTTGGTCATGCCAGGCCTTTTGAAGTTCCTGGCTAACCTCAAGGTTTTTAGTTGCCTTTTTCATATACTCAGCCATCCGGGAGCGGAGACCAAGTACGTAGTCCACTATGTCTTGCTTTGGGGGCTTGAGAGGTAACTCCCATCCTTCCTTCACCAAGCACAATGGACCCCTGACAGGGTGACCAAACAAAAGTTCAAAAGGGCTGTAGCCAACCCCCTTTTGAGGCACCTCCCTGTATGCAAATAAAAGGCAGGGCAAGAGTATGTCCCATCTTCTCCTAAGATTTTCTGGGAGCCCTTTAATCATGCCCTTCAAGGTTTTGTTGAATCTCTCAACTAAACCATTGCATTGTGGGTGATAGGGTGTGGTGAACTTGTAAGTCACTCCACACTCCTTCCACATTGCTTTTAAGTATCCAGACATAAAGTTTACACCCCTGTCTGATACAACCTCCTTAGGGAAGCCCACTCTTGAGAAAATTCCCAGGAGGGCCCTTGCCACCACAGGTGCTGTAGTGGTCCTAAGGGGAATAGCCTCTGGGTACCTGGTGGCATGATCCACTACCACCAGGATAAACCTGTGCCCAGATGCTGTTTGGGGATCCATGGGACCAACAATGTCAATCCCCACCCTTTCAAAGGGAACCCCCACCACAGGTAGTGGTATCAGGGGGGCCTTTGTAGTGCCACCTGCCTTGCCACTGGCCTGGCAGGTTACACAGGAGCGACAAAACTCCTTGGTGTCTTCAGACATGTGGGGCCAGTGAAAGTGAGGGAAAATTCTGTCCCAAGTCTTGTTCTGGCCCAGGTGACCTGCTAAGGGAATATCATGGGCTAGGGTCAATAGGAAGCCCCTGAACTTCAAAGGTATAACCAACCTCCTGGTAGCACCAGGCTTGGGGTCTCTACATTCTGAGTACAAGAGTCCATCATCCCAATACACAGTATGGGGACCACTAGCTTTCCCAGCAGCCTCAGCAGCAGCTTGCTGTCTGAGGGGTTCAAGAGAGGGGCAGCTCTGCTGCTCCTGGCTCAGATCTGCCCTGGAAGGTCCCCCTGTCCCCAAGAACTCAACCTGGTCAGGTTCAAGCTCCTCTGGGACAGTTCCTTCCTCAGGACTGAGATCATCCCCCTCAAGGGACTGATCTTCCTTCTGAGCCAAGGGGGAAGGCACTGCCTTTACCCTACTACTCCTCTTCTTGGAAGGCACTTGGTCCATTATTCCAGAATCCAAGGCCTGTTCAGTGCTAGACATTTTGGCTTGTGACCTGGTCACAGCAAACACATCTGCAGGGATCCCCAGCATTTCTGCATGGGTCCTGAGCTCCACTTCTGCCCAAGCTGAAGTTTCTAAGTCATTGCCAAGCAAGCATTCAACGGGTAGGTCTGCACTTACCACAACCTTCTTAAGGCCAGTTACCCCTCCCCAGGAGAAGTTAACAACTGCCTGAGTATGGTCTGTTCTGACGTTGCTAGCATTGGTCACTTGGTACATTTCACCAAGTATAATCTGCCCAGGATTCACAAGGTCTTGTGTCACCATGGTGACACTTGACCCTGTGTCCCTAAATGCCAAAGCCTCTCTTCCATTGATTAAAGGCTGTTGTCTGTACTTGCCCAGATTACTGGGACTCACAGAGGAGGTCATATCCATGCCTCCATCACAGACTAGGACAGCCTGAGTGAGTTCTCTGACTAGGTCAGAGCTCATCTCTTTACCCAGGGTCAATACTAAACCCTTGGCTTGTGTAGTCCCACCACCAACTGTAGCTGCACTAGGGGGAGCAGGTGCCTTAGGGGCATTGGTGGGGGCTGGAGTAGAGTCTTTGGACTTGGTGCAATCACTGGTCCAGTGGGTCTTTTGCTTACAGACCTTGCACCATGGTTTTATTTGGCCTTTCCCTTTGGTAGACTGTGAATCCCCACCTGAAGAAGATTTTTGGGGGCCTTGTGAAGACTTTTGATCTTTACCCTTCTCCCCACCCTTATCAGAGGTTTTCGAATCTTGCTTCTTAGGGTCACCACCTTGGTTCTGTACCTTCTGCTTCACCCTGGTTCTGACCCATTTGTCTGCCTTCTTTCCCAATTCTTGGGGAGAGGTCAGATCAGAGTCTACCAGGTGCTGATGCAACAGCTGATTTTGACAGTTATTAAGAATCTGCTCCCTCATTATCAGATTGTACAATCCTGTGAAGTCACATACCTTACTGCCCAATAACCAACCTTCCAGAGCCTTGGCAGAACAATCAACAAAGTCCACCCAGTCTTGAGTCTGTGCTTTTTGGGTATCCCTGAACTTTAACCTGTATTGTTCAGTGGTTAGGCCAAACCCATCAATTAGAGCACTCTTCAAGACTTTGTAATTATCAGCATCCTCCTCTCTAACAGTGAGGAGCTTGTCTCTACCTTTGTCTGCAAAGGAGAGCCACAAGATTGCTGCCCACTGCTCCTGAGGGACCCTCTGTACTTTACAGGCCTTCTCTAGAGCAGTTATCCATTTGTGGATATCATCCCCACTCTGGTAGGGAGGGACAATCTTGCTCAGGTTTCTATGGTCATAAGACCTTTCCCTATCTTTGGGGAAACTGCTGCCACCATGGGACTCTAGTCCCAACTTTTGTCTCTCTCTATAGAGATCTAGGGACTCCCTGTCTATAGCCAATTGCTGTTTCCTGAGTTCAAGTTGAGCTTGCTCATATTGAATGAGTCTCTTTCTCCTCTCATGAGAGGATTCCCTCCTATGAGAGGAGACAGAGGTCCCTATTGAGGTGTCAGAGTGGTTAGACTCCTGAGAAGGAGACCTAGACCTTCTGGGCACACTCAGAACTCTTCCTGGGGGGACAAAGGGGAGGTCAGTCTGATCCTCTCCCTCCTCCTCCTCCACAGGAGAAATTGGGTTTTCCAGGACAAGGTCATTTTCACCTTCCTGGCCAGTTTCAGAGAGGGGGGGGCCTGGGTTTCTTCACCCCTGGCCCCTTCCTCATCTTCTGCCCCACCCTCTTTGCCTACCCCTTCAGACCGTAGGGGCCTGCTGAGATCATCAGCTAGTAACACCTCCCTGAGGTGTTGGGTGCTGGCACTTTTGCCTGCCTTCAACTTCCTAGTAGTGCATAATGCTCTCAATTCCAAGAATGGGAGTTTATCATACTTGGAGGGAAGAAGCCCACTGGCTTCTGGCAAGGACTCACTGGGTCCTGGCTTTGAAGACATTACTAGTGAGGTGTGGTGTATGCACTACCTACTCTAGGGTGGCCTACTAAACTCTCTTGAGTTGTAGAAAGGGTGTGCTGTCCCTTAACACACAACTCTGAGTTCAGTAGAACTTACTGTATTACTAAGCTTGATTTATATGTACCTTAGGTACCCTTAGTGGTTTTCAGTTGATCAATTCAATTGAGATTATCTGGTAAAACAATAGCAAGCTTGAATCCCACACGTGGCACACCAATGTGAGAAGTTGGCCTGGCATATGCTGTCCACTAATTATAGTGGGCACCTTGCACCAGTCCAAACAACCCCTTATTGGAGATAGGTTAAAGACAACCTTTATTGAAAGCTATCCTAGTGATAGCTATGGAGAGCAGCCTTCAGGCTAAGTCTTGAAGGAATGTAAAGCAGCTTGTTTTACCAGTCTATAATCTCTTGAGTGACCAAATGAAAGAGGACCACACCAGGTATATATTCAAAATATATGTATTTATTACTAAACACACCCCTCTAGTCTCTTTATGAGGCTAGAGTTCGAAGTACATACGTTACGAGTTAGTTATCTACAGTAATAGCACAAATACACGTTTGAGCCCCAGGGGCGTACCAAACCATATACCAATAAACTGGTATAAGAACCATGACTGAGCTAGACACAAGGCCTAGAGCCTGTAGAAGTGCTTGGACCACAAGGAACCACCCAAGGCAGTGACACAGGGGACCCACGGGGGACGTGTGCAGTGTATGAACACAACCGCGAACCACCGTTAACTTCTATGGGGAAAGTCGCGATTAGAATTTAAAAGAAAAGGGACACTTAGAGGAGGAATTGGAGCAAACCCTTTGAGAACTAGGCTGTTCTAGTGTCAATACCCATGGGAGCACCGGAGTACTCGAGTTACCTCACCCAGGGGAGCCGGGTGCATAGGTGTCTTTCGGGGTCGGGTTTCGTCGTCGCTTTCAATGGCGATCTGCTGCAAAGTGCTGCTGGCGGCCAAGTCGAAAGTGTTCGGGTGGATCCAAAGGTGGATCGAAGATCTGAAGAACCTGAAAGCAGAGGGGACAGAGTCTGGGTCACTAGCCAGTGACCAGGAAGGCGATGAGCAGATGCCCACCGATGTTGAGTGCTTCAGGTAGGTTGACGGTCGTCTTGACTCTTCAGCCACGAGGTCCAGGAGGTGTCGACGACAACCAGGAGCTGGATTCGAGCTGTTCCATAATGTCTGTCAATTGCAGGGGTGTCGGCGACCAGATTGGACCCAACAAGCCTTGGCAACGGCAAGTCTCGTGGAAATCGAAGAAGGACGATGTTGCAGACCAGCAAGGTCTGGGGGACTCACCCAGTGAGGATAAGTCAGGGCACACCTGGAGCAACCAGGGAGCCCAAGCAGAAAAAGATTGGCCTTCGTGAGGGCCTACTAGCCAACGGACTAGTGACCGCAAAGGAGCCTCAAGATGGTGCACGTGGAGCTGGCTCACAGGACACTCGTGGAGTGGAGGCCAGTGATCTTCGGTGCAGTTGGTGCTGGAGGCTATGGCTACTCGGAGCCCAAAGCACGACTTCGTGGAAGACCCAGAAGAGGATGCACTTGCAAATGCGTTTGGTGTCCAGGGGTCACAGTTCCACGTTACCCACGACAGCTACGGGCCTCAGCTTTGCTGGGGACTCAGGGCAGCCTCGGGGAAGTCTGGAAATCCACCTCTGGTGATGCAAAGACTTCGGCGTCCGACGGGAGCTTCATCAATGCAGACTGGCCAATTGCTTCTTTGGTGCCTGCCAAGCAGGGGAGTCACTCCTTGACCCCAAGGGAGATTCTTCAGTCCTCTAATATTGAAGTAGAGCGTCGAAGGTCCAGGATTCTGTGTCAGAGTTTCGTCCAGGTAAATCTAAAGTCCTAAGGACTGGGTTCCCCTACTTATACTAAGGTAGGGGGTTGGACATACTCTGTGGCCCCACCTATGGGAGGGTCAGGGCAGAGGGGTGGTTACACCCCTTTCCCTTTGTCCAGTTTCGTGCCAGAGCAGGGGCTGGAAGCCCCTGAGCCGGTTTGAACTGGGGTATGCACAGGGACACCAAATGTGCCCACAGTGCAGGACTTCAAAGCACCAGAGAGTGCTCCCGCCCAGCCCCAATACACACTATCCTGTCTGGGGAGGTGGTCACACCTCCCTGGGACAGGAAACCTATTGTCCAGGCCTCCCCTGCCGGAGTTTCGGTGAGCAGCAGGAGGCCAGACTCGTGTCTGTGGCAGCGGCATCCATTTTGTGATGCCAGGGCTCTGGAAAGTCAGTACCGGGCATACCGGTGTGTACATGTCTTTCCCTCTAGAAGGGTGGAATGCTACCCCCGCCACCAGAACTGGCGGGGGCGTAGTATTCCAAGATGTTTGACACCAAACACGACATGTTTCCGTGCAGCCATCCCAAAGTTAGCATTTAACGCGAGGTTATAATGCGCTTAAGAGTATATGGTCAGGCTGCACTACAAACAGCATCAGAGAAGGGTCTCCGAACGCTGCAGAGGGGCCCTGCTCATGCAGGGGCACCCTCTCACATAGGAACCACGCACTCTGCCTTCAGGATTGATAAGGCCTGCCATAGGAGCGACTTATAGGTTTATATGTGTGTATGTATATAGTGATATAGGTAGCCTATATCACAGTAAGGGGTGCATGCACCACCTTACCCAGGCTGCAGTAGCAGACCTGTGGTGTCAGTTTGGATGGCCTTCCAGGGGTGGCACAATACATGCTGCAGCCCCTGGTAGGCCTCTGAGGTACCTATGCCCTGGGTACATAGTATACCATATACTAGGGACTTATAAGGGCACTCCAGATTCCAATCAGAGATGTGCCTAAGGCACATGGAAACCATTTTAGAGAGGAAGCAGCTAGGCTGGGGTTCTGATTAGCAGGGCCCCAGCCAGACTAAGGTCGAAAAACAGTGAAGCATCAGCAAAAAGTGGGGGTACCCATGTGAAGCAGATCCTACTCTCCTACAGCAGACACCGAAAATGATGTGGTATATTTGAAATGTACCTTTCCACAGACTCATACACAGTAGCCTAATCACTAATTCCTCAGCCAACATGTCTTAAACCTCACTTTTGTGCTGCTGCTTCACCATTCTACTACTACTCAGGGTGTTCGGCCTACCCTAATACAAAGCAACAACCCTTCACATGTCTCTGTTGCAAGTCTCACCATATTCCTAAAAGCATGCATGAATGTGTCTGTACCTTTTGCTAGTGACACCAAATATAAAAGATACATAAAAATAGACGTATATCTGTGTTTTATCTGTAAAGCATCTTCAACTGCATAACACATATCAGAATACATCTCCAAGTAGAGACTTTCCTCAATCACAACACTAATCAGACCTAAAAACTCTACAGAACACACTTCCTATTTCAAGCACACAAACAATTATGTGGCATATTTCAACTGTACCTCTCTAGAGACTTATACAAAGTAGCCTAATCACTAATACCTCATGTCAACATGTTATAAACCTCACTTTTGTGCTGCAGCGTCACCATTCTAGTACTACTCACAGTGTTGAGCCTAGCCAAATGCAAAGCAGCAACACCTCTCTGTTATACATCTTGCATCTTCAAATGTATAAGACATATGTGAATGCATATGCAAGTAGAGACATACCTCAGTCACAAGTCAATGCACACCTTAAAACTTGACAGACTGCACTTCCAATTTGAAAGCAGCACCTAAAATTATGCGGTGTACTTCAATTGTACATTTCCGCACACTAATACAAACTACCATAATCGCTAATTCATCTACCAATTTACACATATTACTATACACAATCTATTTCAATCATCATTTCAGTACATCAAAACAAACTACAATACACATCTCTACATTTAATAACATATTTTAAACATCACAGTTCTTGAATAATTTTTAAAGTTTGAAAATAAAGCGTTTCAAATATTAAAATATTACTACAAACAGTAAAGCACTCCTACATAATACATAATACACCTCACAAATTTGTAACTCACCTTTCAAATAGTATTGTAGAATATGAAATATCAGAAACTCATAAAAGATTTTCTTTTGCACACAATCAATTTAATGCACCACTCTCAACAAGGTAAAAACAGTAATGGCAAACTTTCCCTCTCTTTCTCCACATAATAAATGTAAGTAACAAATAACATTGCTTCCTATATTATTTCAAATTGTGAAACACATTTCTATTGGTTAGACATATTAACCCTTACCAACTATCTTCTAAAAGTGCCCAAACTGGTTCAGTAATTTTCTGGAGTTAGACTCCACCGCGGTGCCTCAGTAAAGCGTCGCGAAGGAGCCGCGAATCCATACGGCAGTTCAAATACCTATTACTAATAATACTAGTATTATTTTTTAAGAACTCCCCACTTCTAAACATAGTTCTAATTTGGGAAATCTTACTTTAATAACATATCACTGATATATAAACTACAATTTAATATTTTAAAATCACAGTTAACTTTCAACCCTTCCCCCATTCTGCTTAATTCCAGTTTCCAGAGTAACAGTTTCTGCAACATTCAACTGTTCTGGCAGGTCACAAGATCAACATATTTTCAAGTTCAGCACAGTAGCTTACAAATGCAAATAGCAGATGTGGTGGACTTTTGCAAAATATTACCTTATCCTATCTACTGTACCTTTCAATCATTTTTTAATAACCAATAAGAAACCTGCTTCTTTAGCAAAGCAACATGCACCCTATTTTTGAGTGCACAATGTTGATGAACAGCCAATCATATCAGCTTTTTCAAAAACAGCATCTTCTCCACCATTTTGAGATAGCTCTCATTCTACCAACTGACTAGCTCAGCTACAGACATCTTTTCATAACTTCCAGACATCCCTTCAAGATGCTTACAGTATGGATTGTAGGGCACAGCTATGTTTTCTGGTGCAAAAGGTATGCTGAACACAGAGGTATTGACAAAGTCCTAGCTTTGCAAATTGTGGCTATTAAATGGATTGCACAGAGAGGATTTAACTTATGTTATGTTATGTTAGGGGATTTATAGAGCGAATGGCTATCCCGGCAAAGGGACGTCCCAGCGCTAAATGTCAGAGGAAGGGTGCAAGAGAGGCTATTGCTACTGAAACTGCCAAGTCTTTAATGCCTTTCTAAAGGACAAGAGATTAGAGATGTTCCTAATAGAGAGTGGCAGTGAGTTAGTCGGTGCAAGCACCCTAAATGAGCATCCTCCAGCTCTGGATCTGCGGGACCGCGGCACCCGCATCAGATGGAGATCAGCAGAGTGCAGAGCACGGGTCGAATTGTAATGATGACATAAATCACCTGTAAGTGGCACAAATTGATGCCTTTGGTTATAACCTTTTTGCATCTCCAACCCCCTGACCTCATGATTTTGCACTGTGGTGGCAATGACCTAGGCACATTGACTGGAGTAGAACTGGAAATGCTCATGAAGGATACCTTTGTACAATTTATGTTGCTTTTCCCTCAAACTGTCTTTGTATACTCTAATATATGCCAAAGACAGAAAAAGAAGGGGTCAAATCAATTCTGTCAACAGATTGAGAAAGCTAGAAATAATGTCAATAAAGCTGTTTCTACTTACCTCAGAGACCATAGGATGGGCTCCATCTATAACAACAATCTACGTTTTGATATAGATGACATCTACAGAAGTGATGGAGTACACTTCACAGATCAAGGGAGCAGAGTCTTTCTCAACAACCTTAAGCTGTGCATCCGCACTTACATGTAGCTAGAACAAACTCAAAATGAAAACAAGGGCTCTTTTTAGAGCCACCCTATAACTCAACAGTGAAATGTATTTATTTTTTAACATACATATATTTTTGAAATATTTTTCGGATTCGCAAATCCACAAAACAAAAGCACAAATTCAATGTACTACAACACAATACACTTTTCAAGTTTAACTTTTAATTTTTATTTTTTTATACTATTACTAACTCTATCAAATTTAATGTAATTATTAACTTCAATCTCACTAACTTTATAAAAAAAAGTACACAAATGCAACACTTCCTTCTAAATTACATACATACATAAATTATTTATTTGAGGTGGATCAGCGAATCCACCACGACATTACACTGGGGGGCTGCGCTGAGAGCCTCGATGGGGTTGCAACTCCTATGACGAGAGAAAAAAAAAAAATTAATGGATCCCAGTTCCATTACCTGATATTAGCCCGGGGAACCTCATCCCCCGGGCCAGGGAGGTGGCGGTCCCCGGGGCAGCGTGGGGGGAAAGGACCCCCTCATGCATTTTTTTAAAGAAGCCCCGTGGAGGTGGCGGTCCCCGGGGCTGTGGAGGGGCCACATACTCCCACGCATTATTAGCAAAGCCCCAGGGAGGTGGCAGTGCCCAGGGCTGTGGGGTCCCCTGCTGCCCCTGCTACACAATTATGGATTGCCCCCAAGACCTGGCCCACCCGGGGGCTTAAAACAAATGAAGCGCAGGAGCCCGCACTTTGTTTTATTTTTTTTATTTTCTGCCGGATTCACTTGCCCTATGTGAATCCTGCCAACATTTTAAAAAAAATGCTTTTTTGGCCCTGGTGGTCCCTGTTGGACCCCCTGAGCAGACCTAGGGGTCAGGGTGTTTCTACCCTGCCCCCTTATCTTGTTTTTTATATTTTTTCTTGTGACTCGGGTCTACCGAGTCACAAGATGGCTGCCAACACTTTCTGGTTTGAAAACTTAGCAGCCAATCAAAATCAAGCTCGTGCTCGGGAGGGTTTGCAGATCCACCGCAGTCACCAGATACTAATATTTTTTTATGTATATATTACTCAGAAACTACTGAACGGATTTAAACTATTTAAAAAAGAGAACGCTTTCTGAACCAAGAGCGATCATTTTGCCAAATTTGGTGTAATTCCGTTCAGCAGTTCGGGCTGTAGCTTTCTCCAAAGTTTCCTATGGAAGTTAACATGGAGAAAATGCGTTTTGGGACCCCCCCTTTTTTCTCCGCCCCCTCTTGACGAATCACCCTGAAACTTTCAAGACAGGAGCTGACCGAAGTGCCCCATTAGTTTTGACAATTTCACAAAGATTCGTCAAACGGCGCCATATTGGCAAAAGAAAAAACGCATTTCCTATGGAAAATAGGTCCTAACTATAACTACCTACTGCCGACTGCCAGTAGGCAATATATATATATATATATATATATATAAACCAAGTTGCTCCTTCCGGGATGCTAGAACCCAAGAAGGGTGGTGTACACTCCAGCCGAGCGCGCCGGTTGTTACAATATCCAATTATAAAGTTCCGTGTAGTACACTCTCAGGAAGAAGCAGACAGAGCACAGTCTATGTATCCAAGTTTTAAAACTTGGATACCTAGACTGTGCTCTGTCTGCTCCTTCCTGAGAGTGTACTACACAGAACTTTATAATTGAATATATATATATATATATATATATATATATATATATATATATATATATATATATATATATATATATATATATATATATATATATATTCCACCAAGCGCCCAAGAACTTTTAGGGGCGCACACTCAGCAAATTGTACCATCCAATATGCTTTTCAAAAGAAGGAGCTTGCGTCGTTGTTCCTTGGTAATATTCTTAAGACTTTACGCGTTTCGAGGCTCCCGCCTCTTTCTCAAAGGTCGCTTGTAAGTTGACACTGTCGCAGGAAGTTCCGATTGACTTTATTAGCTGCATGCTACTTAATCCCGCCCTCAGTGGGCCTCGCTCAGTGCGTGTTGATACTTGTTGCATGCTGGGACTTGTGGTCCCATTCAGAACAATTGTCCACCTATAGTAGGTCCTGCGTACATGTCATTGTTTTAAGAGCATATTATTTCACCCTCAGTGGGCCCCAGAACAAAGTGCAAGTTCATTTTGCCTCAATTTGCTGTGCCGCTCCAAGGGTCTGAATCCAGTTCCGGCCCGCGGCCTCCTTTCCATTACTCAGATGGTGCTGCCCCCCACTGCAGGGCGGCCGTGCCGTAAATATTCCACCAAACGCCCAAGAGCTTTTAGGGGTGCACACTCAGCAAATTGTACCATCCGGTATGCTTTTCAAAGGAAGGAACTTGCGTCGTTGTTCCTTGGTAATATTCTTAAGACCTTATGCGTTTCGAGGCTGCCGCCTCTTTCTCAAAGGTCGCTTGTAAGTTGACACTCTCGCAGAAAGTTCCGATTGACTTTATTAGCTGCATGCTACTTAATCCCGCCCTCAGTGGGCCTCGCTCAGTGCGTGTTGATACTTATTGCATGCTGGGACTTGTGGTCCCATTCAGAACAATTGTCCACCTATAGTAGGTCCTGCGCAGGAACTTCCTGCGACAGTGTCAACTTACAAGTGACCTAAAAATACAACAATTTAGATAAAAAAGCACGAAAATACCATATCAAAATAGAGCCATATTAAAATACACATCCTTGTCAAGAATATATATTATTAAATTCTACATATTAAATATATTGCACAGGGCACTTTGAGCATCTATTCCATAGTGCACTTTGAGCGCCTGAACCATAAGGACAGCAAAACTTTTGCTAGGCCAAAAACTACTTCCCTCCTGACGTCTGTGCTCAAAATTCTAAGCACCTCTAGATAATGCCTGCGTCCAATGAGCCTACACAACGGAATGATCCACTTGGCCCTTAGGTTCTCATAATGCAGATGGAAGAATAGCAAATGGACTAGGGATTTGAGGCTTCCCTTACAGGCCAGGCATGTAACATTAGGGGGTGCTTAACTACTCCACTTGCAAACAAAACAATTTTATGGGAAGGGTCTTATGTCAGAATTGGAGGAACAGTTTCCGTGCAAGTGGGGAAACAATTTCATCAACCGTAGTCTCAAAAAGGTGGAAGGGTTTAAAAGCTACAAACTCTCGTGTAAGTGTGCCCATGGGGTTTGACACATTCTTCACTATGATAAACTCCCAATAGATAACCTTAACTCTACTCTTCAAGATCAGACATGGCTTCTCCAGATTTGTCCAATATTCCTTCATCCCCAGTTTCCTCAATAATTCCCTAAACGGAACCTGGGAATTTTGTTAATCCTGGGCTGTGTCATATGATCCCTAACCACCACTCGGTAAGGAGCACGCTCCTCAATAGGAGATATTAAATTTCTAGCATGAAAAACGACTCATTTTTAAATGCGTGGAGCAGCAGACTTTGGGGCCACACTTGTAAACCCAGGCATTTCTGAAAATGGATACGAAGAGTAGTCAAGGATGTTTTAACTTGTGTTGAAGTCTCTTTGTTTTCTTATCCACAATTCCCTGCAAATCTTAAACTTTGGCGAAAAGCACTTTTATCACATTTCTGTGAGGCTAAGGGGCCGATTCCGAATCAGGCCGGAAATCTCCCCGACCGAGCCGGACCCGGAGAGATTTCCGACTGAATCGGACCATAGCAGCCCGACCGAACGAGTACGATGCGCACGTATGCTATCGGACTCGATTCGGTCGGACTCCCATTGAAGTCAATGGGAGCCAGTCGTACGACGCGTACACGGGCTCCCATTGACTCAATGGGCACGACGCGAACAAGGGCGCCCCCTACAGCGGGTTCGCATCGATGCGGGTCGCGCCGTACATGCACGTGTAGGGGGGACCCATGGGTCCCCCCTGTGTGCGACTCGCGCGGCTAAGCTTACAAGGGGGTCCAACACGGACCCCCAAAGTGCGGCTCCGACAGCTGCTTGGAGCCGGACTGCGCGAGTCGGTCGGAGCGGTCGAGGTGCGCATCGTACTTACCCGGCCGGGGAACGTCTCCATTGCGCAGTGCGAGTCGTCCCCGTGCGAGTCGGTCGGAGCGGTCCGGTCCTGCGAACGAGTCGGTCGGAGATTTCGCGAGCGCACGCATCGTACTCGCTCGCCCGGACGCACGTACGACTCGGTCGGGAAATAGTGCTCCGAATCGGATCCGGTAAAGCCGAATCCGATTCGGTGCCCTACCGGCCGAGATCGGAATCGGCCCCTTAGTGTTGGAATCCATGGGGATCCACACATTCCTACCAACCATTCCCATACATACCTCAATAGAAAGGTTATCTAAAATGTATTGTTGGACCTAGCGCCCTTGAGTTGAAAAGCCCCAAAATGTGATGCGGAAATATCAAATTTCTGTGAGAAAAAACAACCCTTTTTGGTGATGTAGGTAGCTGCAGAATTTGGGTCTGGTGACACCCAGGTAAACCTAAAAAACCCAGACACATATGATTAATAGACAACCAAGAGAGTTCAGGGTGGTTGACATACATGGATTCCATTATGTTTTCTTAGCCATGGTACACTGCAGACCTCAAACCCTGGCTAAAACCGAGCTTTCCCCACATTTCTGTGAGGAAAAGTTCTGGAGTCTGTGGTTATAAAGAAAATCCCTACCGGCTAGCATTCTCACTCGATAAACATTATTCCTCACTTGTTGCTGGGCGTAATGTCCACTCCATTAAAGGCCCCAAATGTGAAGTGGTGGTATCAAATTTCTGGCTAGAAAAATGTCCATTTGTGCTGATATGGTTAGCTGTGGAATATAGGCCCGGGCGTACATGCCACCCAAGGAAACCTGTCAAAACCAGATATTTCTGCAACCACACATCGAGGGGAGTTCAGGGTGATATGATTTGAGTGGATCATACTCTATTTTCTTTCCCACATTGACCTGCAAATACCAGTCTTTGGATAAAATCACAAACTTTCCTCATATTTCTGTGAAAGAAAGTTCTGTAATAGATAGTGATCTGTAAAATTCCTACAGTCTACCATTTCCATATTTCTCCCTATAAAAATGGGACACCACTTGTGCTGCTAGGCAAAGTGCCTACAATACAAAAGGCCCTAAAATGCGATATGGAGACATTACATTTCTATCTAGAAAAACAACCATTTTTACGATGTGGGTAGCTATGACATTTAGGCCAGGGATTGGCTGTTATCCAGGGAATATTAGGTAACAAAAAAATCTCTCCCTGGGGTTCATTACCATAGTTGCAACAAGTACTCCAAACACCTCTTGCCAATCAATCCCATCCAGCACTCTATTTCAACCCCCACTTTCGCTGAAGTTCGATAGCACCCCTGTGTGCAGTTAAAAAGATCCTCAATGCTTTAGTCAATAAAAATCATATCCAGCATAAAAACAATTGTAGGAATTTGTCTAGGTATCACATACACTAACTATAAAAGCAGTTCAAAAACAATTTATAATGCATCTATTAAAAAGGTGAAATCTTTTCTCATTTAAAAAATACAATTGTAAACAGAAAATTCACAAAAATTCATAAGCAGTGAGAACACATAAGAAAATACACATCTGTCTTTACAAATTCTAATCTGTTTTTGGTTAATATTCAAGACACAAACTGTTTCCAGATAGCCAACATCTACTGTGTCTCAATACCCACCAGATTTAGTTCCATTTATGCATCAAAGCATTTCGGTGAGTGCCCAACATTTGGAACCACCTTCTTCAGGGAAAGTAGATTTCTCCCACAGACATATATTTAAAAACCAGTTGTTCCTATTCAAAAAAATAATAGACCCAATGTTACCTCATGAATGCACCTCCTTCTTTCATTGTCAAATTAACTACTGTCTATATACCATTATTCCTAATATTCCTATTTTCATCCAAGGTTACCACATAAATACATTTTCTTTCACCATTGTTGAATCACATATTGCCTATATACAATTTTTCGATGGTTTCGTATTTCCATTAAAAGTCTACCTAAATGCACCAGTCAGGCATTCAGATCAGAAGTACTTTATTTCCCAAAAATATATTGTTTTAGAAATATTACACACATTTCCATTTCATAAAAAGAAAAAAAAACGTAAAAAATAACCCAATTTTAGGAATCTGAATTATGCAATTTCAACTATATAAACATTAAAATGTTCCATATCCAGACCAAATACAATCTGCAGTCCAAGTCTCACATATATTTAAAACCTTTCACTAAAAATAATAGAAATGTGATCAATATAAGAACAGTTCATTCTGCCCCAATAGCATTTTAAAGTGCAATGTGCATTTAATCAATAGCAAACCATACACTTTCTCCAATCAGGATTCTAAAGTGCAATATGCATAGCTGCATTTCACAGCCTTCCTATTTGGGGATCCACTAATTTACTTAACATCACCTTGCTGAGTGAAATTACATCCATACAGACCTAGATCTTAAACCCTATAGGGAAGCCAGCTGAGACTTTATGATTTTAAACAAATATTGCCCAAAGACAAAAGCTGCATCTCGGAATCTAAGACTATGAATCAGCTCTAGCCCCACATCCCGAGTTTGAATCCCCTATTTCTTAAAATCAGGTTGAAGTGTATTTTTCCTTGCCTCAGTGAGGAATACACAATCCAACAATAAATGGCTCACTGAATATTTCCTACCTCTCTTACAGGGGCACTGGCTATTATTCTTAATAACCTGTTTTTAATCCTTTAATACGCCACCTGGTGTCAATTCACACCCGCAATTGCAAGACTTCATTCCACAAGTGCTTGTCTGGAATATTATATAGGTTTGGGGAAAAAAAGTATGTGCTCTCTAGTGAAATTAAGAATTGAATGGCTGAGCTCTTAATTTTCAGATAATACAAATCCTCTGTCCAACTAGTTCCTATAGCACTTTGTCTGAGTGTACTCTTTATCTGGTTAATTGAAATCATTTCCCCTATTTCTATATACCTCTCTGGAACATTCAAGCGTTTTTGCATTATTGTCACCGGATTCCCTTTCCCAGAGAAGGTTGTCATTATCTCTGGTAACATTTGCTCCAACATTTTGTTGCATAGGCCCCATCTTTACCAGACACATAAAAGCGCATAGCTCTGGCATCAACCAGCACACTGCAGGCTACAGTTCTCATCTCTCTCCTTATAGCTTGGATCATAGCAGTTTTAGGGAGATCAAGAAGCAATTTTAAGGAATTACCTTCTAATCCTTCCCATATGACTCGCCTGTCCAAAGCCAACACCTCTGCTCCATATAAGGCCTGCGGAGTGAGCTTACCCTGAATAACTTTGCTTAATGGCTCCAAGGTGTGACTGGCAAATTTATGGTAAAACTTTTTCATCCCATTCACTACTGCAGACATGGCAAGCCTCTGAGTAGCCAGTTGTTTATTCCACCTCAAATTATCTGAAAAGATAAACCCTAGATAGTTATACTCTCTAACCTGTTCTAATACTATATTACCAAGGAACCATGCAAAGGTCCTTTTCCTCCTAGCAAAAGCATAGTTTTTGTCTTTTCAACATTTATTAATAGCTTATTTTCAAGGCAGTAAGTATTTTTGGCATTTCGGTTCCGTTGCAGCCCAATAGGTGTAAGATCCATACCCACCAGATTGTTTGCATACATAAGGTAACTAATGTGCCTACCTCCAACGTTTGGTAAAAAACTGTGCGAAGCATGCAGCGTCTCGGGAAGGTCTGCAATAAACAGACTTTGCCGCAAGCCGTTTTCCACATAATATTCCTAGTCAGATTCCCAAGCCCATCAAGATCAATCTGTACCCATTTACCACTATGGAGATTCATCACCAGGCCCAACAAGGCCCCAGATATCTTAAACTGCTGCAATTTGCACCAAAGTGTATCTCTATCCACCTTGTCAAAAGCCACTTGGAAGTCAACGAAGTGGCAACGAAGGCCACATACTGACCCCATTGACTTACTTGCGACTCCCCACATTGTAAAACAGTGATCCATTGTAGAATGCTTCAGCCTAAAGCCTCCTTGCTCCATTCGAATCAAACCAGTATCAAAGGCACAGGCCACTAAGTGCTTTAACAAAGTTTGGACATATAATTTGGACGGGATATCTAAAAGCAAGATCAGACTGTAGTTACCTGGTTGGTCCATTTTGCCCTTTTTGGGCTTCACTATAATACTCTGGAAGGGAGCCCGTCAGCGTTACCCATTGGACAAATCTACTCAGGATGGATCCCCAATTCCTTGGATCTTATTTAAATATCACAGATGGAAAACCATCTGGGTCTCATGCCATAGAGGCTTTCATATTACAGAATATATCTGACAGAATCACTTCCATCTGAGCATTAGCTATTATCTTGAAAGGCATTCATTACAAAGGCATACATTCCTCAGATGTCCATCTCTTATCTCCATCACTACCACAACATGATAGTTCAACATAGCAAACATTTATGACTTCTGCATTCCTCAAGTGCCACCCAGGAAAAAACCCCTCAAAAACCATGCAAAGAACTTCTCTAAAGAATTTAAAGGGAAAAAGAATGAAAAAAGTGCTTGAGGTTGCAACACAGCAAATAAGACAAATCACATATTGGCATAGTCACCCATACTGCAAGGAGATAATTCTTTGTGAGACAACCTGTTCTTTGTACAGGTAACACGCACAGAAGTTAGCCATGTAACCATGTGAAACTCTGCTTCTGCCCACCGCAGCATATGCAATGTTTCAGACCACTTCATCCACCGAACCATTACTATGTCATTCACATTTTCACCTTATCAAACATAATGGGGCAGTGGGTAAGCCCACATCAGCCACTGATCACTTATTCAGCCATTCACATATTACTTCCACCCTCCAAAGCATATGGCAAGGTGTTTACCCAATTCAGCCACTGATCAGTTAGCAAGCCATTCATATTTTACTTCCACCCACTGCAGCATACGTCATGTGTGATGGGTGAACCTATTTCATTCATTGATCAGGTATTCGGCCATTCGCATTTTGCTTCCATCTACCACAAGATAAGGCAAAGTGTAAGATCACTTTAGCCACAAATCAGTTATTGTGACATTTGTATTTTACTTCCACCCACTGAAGCAGACATCATAGCACAATGGGAGAGTCCACATCAGCCATTGATCAGTTACTCAGCCATTCACATTCTTTTTCCACCCACCATAGCATAGGGCAATGTATCACCCCACCTCAGCCATTGATCAGTCATAGAGCAATACACATTTTACTTTCACTCACCAAAACATGATGTATCAATATGTGAGCCCACTTCAGAAATTGATCAGTGATCCAAACATTCACATATTGCTACCGCCCACCTCAGGACATGGCAAAGTGTCAGCTCACTTCAGCTATTGATCAGTTACTTTGCCGTTCACATTTTGCTCCCACCCAGCCTCCAAAATGGCATGGGCGTAGCAAAATGTTAATGGCTGAATAACTTATCAATAGCTGCTGTGGCTCATGGGCTCACCTTATTGCTGCTTGGGGACGGGAGTGGGCCTGAAGAGCCCCAGGCAGCAGCCAGTACAAATAACAAATGGCTGCCAAATTATTTCTACTTTGGGGGGGTGAGCATGCACTTTGGGGGCCTATTCCCCAAACAACAAGAAATCTTTCATGTCTAGTGGGATCCCTGCTCATGCATTGCAGCGTGTCCATGGTCCATGAGTAGATATATGTTTGTGAAACGCATCACTGGAAAGGGGAGGCTCTCCCCTCTCCAGAAATGCCTCTGTCAAACAAAATGATTGCTGCTGTGAGGATATATGCAACTGGATGTGCACCATGCTGCCCTCACCTGCTCTTTGTGGCACCGTCTGACGGTATCTCTGATGTAAGAGTATCATACAATGTGCTGATGACACTGATTTGTGATGAAGAGGAGGGGGTTGATGCAGAGGTGGTTCTGCATCTGCCCCCACAAGAAGACACATGGAGGAAGCCTCCAGTGCAAGCACCAGAGCTTCCCTATGCTTCCCCCTCAGGGCGACCAGGTGATGTCCACTGCACTGTGGAGGACGCACAGAGAACATTAATGCATCCTCACACCAGAGGGGCTAAGAAATCAAGGCAATATTTGGTAAACAACAAAGTTAGCTGGAACCACAATGTGCCAAGTCAAGTACTGTGCAGAACTATGTCATATGGAAGAATCGCTAAGAAAAAACCAAATTATCCCTAGAAATTATTACCCAGATGCTAGCAGTGGCTGCAGTATGCTATAACTCAATGGGTAGATTACTTCCAGAACAAATATTTTACAAAGTGTTTATTGATAACTCTGATCAAATTGGTTTGAAAGCATTGCTTAATTTCAAGTCCACTCTGCTTGAAACCATCCCAAATAATTCAACATAAATAAACACTTCTCTCATAAAAAAAAGAAAACACAGATCCTTTTCCTGAATCTGACACTAAGGGGCCTATTCTGAAATAGATTTTTGTAGTACCTTTAGTAGTACTCCAATAGCACTACTAACGTACTTCAAAGTGCTATTTACAAACCTACATGTGAAGGTCTCTACCTCAACCTCTCCTGTCTTTTATTTGCAGAGATCTCTGCCATTACTGTGGAGATCTCCTCACATATACTTGTATGTTTTTGTAATAAATGTGGGTGAGATGGGGATGGGAAAAAGTGGCAATTAAAGAGGTCGGGTTTATAAAGGAATAAGGAGGGACTTAGGCTGGGCTAATAAGGGGCATAAGGAGGGACATGCACCCACCGACAAAAGAGAAAGCCCATTCCTATTCACAAACTGCACTTCCAAAACTACTACAGTCAAAAGGTCACAAACCTTTATTACATGTACTCCAGCTCAGTCCTGGGGTACTTCCAGCACTACACATGGTCAACCACTGGTTCTGCTACACCCTCCCATAGAAAATGATGGAGGCAGAGACTTAACAATACACTACAAAGGAACTTATGTTTAAATACATTAATTTATTTTGACTTAAAATATTTGCTATTTTAAAATACATTTTTGCTCAGAAAATAATGTAATTATTTAAATTCATTCTCTACATAAATGTTAGCAATGTTTGCTAAATAGTAAATAAATATAAATATTTTAATTTAGAAGGGATTTCTTCAATAAATCTTTAAATAAATCTTTATTTAACTTCATATCTTTAAGTAAATATTAAAAGAACGATGGGTTGGATTGCTACCCTGAGTGATTGCCATGGTTAACTTTTTTTCAAGCATTCCTCCCATCACCTTTTATGTGTTTGATGTAATGCCGTAAGTGGCCAAAGGTATGCCCATACATGCCTTGCTCACTGTACCACTGGAATTAAGCTCCACCCGACTGAAGAGCCCAATGAGGGCGAAACCTGACTTGTTGAATTGCTTGTGTTCTGGTTCAGGAAGTACCTGGCCTGGCAGTTCTAGACTATTCTGATTGGAGCAGGGTTGAGATTAATTTGCATATGGGTGTGTCCAAACTTTGGTGGGCAACAGTTCGATGGGTTGAAATACTACCCTGAGTGATTGCTTGTGCTTAGGCTTTTTGCAACCTCTCCTCTCTTCACCTTTGATATATTAGCAGGCATTTCACCATCATAACTCAATTTATTATGATTTAGCAGTTATGTCATTTTCTTATTCCAGGTCACTAGAGGCATCACAAGTCACCGTTGATGAGGAAATTAGAGACAGGCTTTTGTAAAGTGATTGCAGGATCCCATATATTATAAGGTTTTGACACAGCTCTACACGTCAGTGGTGATGCCTTGTCAAAAAAAAAAATCACACAGAAAGTAGTAAATGTGTACTTGCATTAGTACCTATATGGACAGGTGCAGATTTAATGTTGTGCCAGTTAGCTCTCCAGGAGTACTAGTTGGAATGCCACATGACTATTTCCTCACTGCAGTGTTGTTAAAACAGTGCAACTCTATATTGGGGAAAGGTATCCTGCTTTAAAAAGTTCACATTTTCTTCACAAGGAAAATATTTTTCCTGTGAAGGAACCCATTGCCCTCTGTCCTAAAAAAACTATGCGGCATATTATCAAGAACGGCGTTAAAATTATCGCCGCTTTAGCGGCAGAAAACTGATGCTAAAGCGGCGATAATGGACTTGATAATATGCCCTTGAGAATTCCAATAGAAGCCCATGTTGACACCAGAACATGGGCTTCTATTGGAATTCTCAAGAGCATATTATCAAGCCCATTATCGCCGCTTTAGCAGCAGTTTTCTGCCGCTAAAGCGGTGATAATTTTAACGCCGTTTCTTGATAATATGCCCCTATGTCGTTGATCTATCACTCTTAGCAATATTTTACTAGTGCACATCAACAACCACATGGAGCATGGGTAATGGTCAGAGAGGAGTTTATCAACAAACTCATCAGTTTGGGAGCATTCACAAACTCTCAAGGAAAACCACACCTCGATTTTCCCACTCCCCAGCTCTTGCAAAGATTTTACTCTGCAGTTGTGGCATACTATTACACAGTAGTAAACTCATGTGTATACTTTTTTGGATATACACAGTCATAAACAAAGCAACTACCATATGTTTACTGCCAAAAAAGACTTTCTGAATGAGGTCCAATAAGTCCAGTTTCGGATCTCATAGCTAGATGCATAATGACAAACATGGCACTGCCCACTGAAATGTTAATAATAAAATGGTGTTTGATTTTAATAACAATTGTTATGTAGAGCGGTTAAGACATTCGAGCTTGATTGAACTAGAAGAAAGGAGAAAGAGAACTGATGAGAAAGAGACATCCACAATACTAAAGAGGGCATATCTGCATGAAGCAACACCTACCAGCAGTGGAGAACTCTAAAACCTAAAGTTTACCAATTTAAAGGAGAATAACAAACTTTCCAAGTAATGAACACAACATGTTTGCCAGATGTTGGACTTGGCCCTCTCTGCAGGGTTACCCCCACACTTATTGTCTTCAACCCTCCTTTTTTTTGCTGAATTTATTTTTGTTGACCTTAGGACTCTGTGTACTTTACCACTACTAACCACTACTAAAATGCTTGTAAACACTCTCTAAAATATGGTAAAATTAGCTTATACCCAATTGGTATATTTAATTTACATACAACTCCCCAGGAAATCGATATACCATAATTTACAGGAACTGTAAATTAAATGCTATTAGTGAACCTGCAGCACTAGTTGTTCCACCCACTTAAGTAGCCCCTTAAATCATGTCCGAAGTCTGACATTGCACCCTGAATGCAGTCTTAAACTGTCCAATTTGCTTGGCTAAATAAACCCATTGCAGAGCTTTAAACTCACCTTTATTACATATGTCACCTCTAAGGTAGGCCCTAGTACCCCATAGGGCAGGGTGCATTGTAATTAAAAGGTTAAATACATACTTTCAAGTTTCAGATGTTGTGGTAGTGAAAAACTCAAAAATGTGTTTTTCACTACTGTGAGGCCTACATCTCCCATAGGATAACATTGGTTTGCCTAAATGCATTTAATAAGTTTGAACGTTTGATTGGGAACAGGTGAAGATTTTATGTTTGGTGTCTGACAAATTGTAATTAAAAATCCTCTTTAATGGTACAGTCGGGTTTTAAGATGCAATTTTGAAAATGCCACTTTTAGAAAGTTGATATTTTCCTGCCCTAGCTATTTAGTGCCTGGGCCTGGCCCTGGGTCACATGACTGGGTGTAGTTGCCAGTTACACTTTGTTTATTCTTCTCCCACAGAGCCACACAATAGAGGGATTAGGTCTGCCTGGATAGGCCATCACTGGCAGGATGGGGGTGCGGAGCTGGGCACAGCCCTATTTGCAAATCAATAGGCTGTGCCCTGCCTTCACACAAAAGGCTTGTCATCACTGTATTGTTCATGCAGCCAGCTTTGAGTCAAGGCAGGGAGGCATGAAACTTCAGGAACTTCAAAAGTAAATCTCTAGAAACTTCTCCTACTTCAAAGAAGTCACCAGCTATAAAAATAGGACCCTTAGACCCACTCTTCAGTTCACTTTCTAGTCATATGGATGGACCCTCAGAGGACTGCCTGATGCTGTGGCCTGCTGTGCTCTCCACAAGGCTGCTTTGCTGCATTTGGAAGGACTGCTTTGCTGTCTGGAGCCTGTCTTGAACCCTCAGATGCCTGCTCTGCTGCTTGAGCCCTGTTCCACTGCTTGAACCCAGAACTACCAGAGTGACTTCAAGGTCTAGTTGACTGGGCTCCTGATCAGAGCCTGAGGGACAGAAAAGGTTCCAACCAGCTTGAACCTGCACCTGGACACAGCCTGAGTGAGTCCTAAGGCCCCACGTTCCCATGTTGTGCCCCTCCAGTCCCAGACCCTTGGTGGTGGTGGTTCTAAGGTGGCCAGATATCCAAAACTTGGGACTTAGAACACTTTTGACTAAAAACTGTGTTGAGATGCGAGAGGAGACCGGGCCAACATGCTTGTCTGTCTGCCCAAGGTGCATCCCCGGTTGGCCTGACTTTGCGGAAGATCTCACTACGTTCTTTTCTGCAGGAAATACTGTTCAGTGCTCCTTTGCTAAAAGTATATCCAGCCTCATGGAACTCTCGACTGCTGAAGCCTCTAGTCTTTTGCTGCTGGAGATTTTCAACTTCCCCCCCCCAAAAAATACGACCGAACATGGAAATCTTCACCAAGACTTCTTCCATTGAACCCCGACGACAATGCCTCCTCCTTGGACACAGCCTGCAGCCTTGACACGCTGAACTTCTACCTTCTCAGAGACCTTTTCTTCAAATTTCTTCTAAGTCTGAAGATAAGCGCCAACTGGGCCCAATATATTCCTCGTATACAACTCGTGCTTCATCACGGTCGGCCATATTTTTCGACTTTGACCTAATCTCGCATAACTAGATGTCCGCGTTTGGCACTTTAATCTTTTAGCTGCTAGTTTTTACCTTATACTTTGAAAATTCATAACTTCGGTTCTACTGATTGGGTTTTTGTTGTTTTCATGCCAAATAATTAAAATGTACTCTATTTTTCTAAATTGGTGTGCCGTTTGTCTTGTGTGTGTTTTCACAACATTTGTGCTTGTGTGCTGCATAAATGCTTTACATTTTGCTTCTAAGTTAAGCCTGACTGCATGTCTGCCAAGCTACCAGAGGGTTAAGGACAGGTTAATTTAGTAACTTTTGATTCACCCTGACATGGATTGTGGCTGTTGCTTGAGCAGGGTTAACAACCCACTAAACCAACAGCTCAATTTCTCACACCAAGGAAAATGTAACAAATGCAAGGATCCACCTCAAACTGAAGTAGTATAGATATAACAGTTATTTAAAATAAGTTCTTTGGCAGATCATAAGTAGCAGTGCTGAGAAGAGTTAAGGAATGTTTAAAGCCAGAGAGGAGAGTGCAGGAAGACAAATCTAATGGTTCCTTCCTAACTTTTATCTTTTATATTTCTCATTTTCAGTGCAATAACCTTGCCCACCGCTCTATAAGACTTCAGATAAAAGCTTAATTTCTGTGTCATTTACAGAGTTACATTTCTGAATTTCTATTTCTCTCAAACATTGGCTATCCTTTTTGCTGGATACCCGTCAGTCTGTTCCGGTAAAACTGCTATGCATTTGTGTACAAGAACACCTGGTGATGCAATTAGACATAAGTGCACAGTGAATAGAATTTCCTGTATATTCTGCAATGCATTGTAATTACATTTCCAACCTGTTTTCAACTGTTATATGATGCCCCCGGGAACTCATTTTAGCTCAGATTACAATTACTGCACCAAACGCAACTTATTACGAGTCCTATTTATTGTTTCCGGTCGCCCTTTATGTGAACATTCTCTGAGTATGCAGCTGGTAGCCAGTTCTGCTGTCCGCCGGTGTCTCTGCGACGGATAATGTGGCACCGGCACTTGGAAGTGTTTTTTTTCCCATTATGGACTCAAACCATGCACGCCTCACGCAATTTCACTAAGAGGGCAATAACGTCAAAAGAGCCCATTTTTGCAATGTCGCATCCAAGCAATTTCTGCCCTTCAGTTTCTGCTCTGATTTGTGTTCCATCAAATCGCACAGAGCAAATGCACTGACAATTGAAAAAGAAGCTAGAGCCGTAGAGAAAAACAAAAACCCCTTCTTGCAGTAATGGACAATTAAATATGGAATTATTCATCATTAAATAACATTATTAATGTTAATGTTCATATGTTGTAAAATGTAATCTATATCCGTATACGTTTCGACTGAAAAGTTTTAGAACAACTGTCTTTATCCTGTGCAACGTAACAGAAGAGCATGGATTGTACTTTGCTCAGAAACATATGCAAATATCTTTCTCGAAATTAGGTAGGGAAAAATCTCATCAGTCGTTATGTACACTTCTTAGGACATAAGCTACCAGTCTGGTGCCAAAACAGGGGCATAACGCAGGCCCTGCGTCGAAGGGAGCCCCAACCATTAACGGACCTCTAAACCCTTAGATGGGCCCAATTCCACCTAAGCCTAATGAATATCTGTGAGATATGGGAGAATCAGGGGCCCCTCTACACATTCTGCAGGTGGGCCCCCATCATTTTACATTACACCACTGTGCTAAAACAAAGCATTTGGGGCCGTATTTCTCATCATATAAAGCAGCGCAGCAAGGCACCTTGCTGCTCCGTGTGATAGGGAAAGGGCAGGAATGTGCTGTACTTAACATTGTAAAGTACTTTTCTACGTTTTCCAGCACTGGCGCACAATGTGCTGCCTAGCGCCAATGCAGGCACTCTTGCACCATGGTGCAAAGGCGCCTATGTTAGCAGGATTGTTTTGTGCACCTTCCTGCACAAAAACAATCCCCGAGGTATTTTCCTCTTTCTATGTCTGCTGCAGAGGACAAACACTAGGAGAAATTAACATATTTCTCCTCCTTACTCCTCACGTGGGGCGGCATAGCAGTTTTGGCGCATTCACAGGTGTGCCATTTATGGTAAATCTGGGAATGCGTCAAAACCCATGGGTTTTGCATAGAAATACACACGCACCACCCTTGGAACGCCTCCCTGGGGCAGAGTAACACAACACAGCAATTTGCACTGCATTGCATTACTCTGGATTTATCAAGCCACTCAGGGCCACGCAAGGTTGCCTTGCATGGCTTGATAAATCACACCTCAAGGGCTGCGTCGCTTTTGCACCCTGTTGCCTGGTGCAAAAGCGACGCAACCCTTGATAAATATGGCCCTAACAGTGGATCAGTTGACCATTATCCTATCAGTACAGTGAAGTGCTTTCAGAACAGAGAGCAACATTCTGAAATATCACTTGACCCTTTTGCGCTCTGTGGCATCACCTACTCTTTTAAATGATGGGTAAACACTTTTGATGCAAAGATCGAAATTCTGAGTTGGGTGGTAATTGTCAGGTTCAACTCACCTTTTACTGGATTTCGGCAGCTCAAACCTGCCAGAACAAGAGAAAAGTGTATGGTATATACTGTGGCATGATGTTTTTGGAGCGGTAAGCCCCAAAATCTGCATGTTATTCACCAAAACTTCATAATCGGTGCTTTATTGCACCTATTAAATAACGTACTTGAGGGTATTGTTATTAATCTGATATGACAAATATCACCTTCATTCTGACCAATTCAGAATCATGGCCAAAAGTGTTTAACTGATCATCAGTAGCTTCACTCCGACATTTATGGAGATTAGTTTGTCAATCATTTCTAGAGTGTATGCACACATTACATATGTGCCATAGCCTTTGTCATTTGTTATATGGCTTCACAAGAGAATTGTTATATACACAGTGACATAGGTCAAACAGCGATTAACATTTTACATGTGTAGTCAGCAAATTCTGTATACAGTGAAAATTATACTACGGATTCTGTTAACATATTTGGGTGAGTTTGGTAAAACGTATGTGTGATATTAATGCGTATCCTTGTTAGTATACTAAAGCATCCTCACCTTTACTAAATTAAGAATTATTATAATTTCTGTGCACAATGTCTTCTTTTGTGAAAATGATATGAAGCTCGAGGCGTCTATTGATGGTTAAGGTTTCTATTTTTTGACGTATAGTCTTCATTGAATTTTACCAAAACATACAATTCAAGTTCAGCACAGTCTTTACTGAGGTTTCCATTTTAATAGATTCCCCCCATCATTCCAATTATAACTATACTGGTTAAATGAGTGACACCTAGTAGAGTTGACACCTCCTGGGTACGCAGCTAGCTGTATATTTGTTAAAGCCACTTTCATAGGGATGCCTTATCCTTCTGGGCCAATGACTAATTAGTCACTATCCAACATTTAATGTTAGCTAAGAGAAAAAAATACCATTACATATGCCTTCTTTACAAGTTAATTGCTAAATACCCATCCCTGTGCAAACACGTAATGAGGGCCAAAGTCTTAATATGCCTGAATCAGTCTCTCTGCTGTGATGCCTAGTGCACAATGAGCCTGCAGGCCTCGTGTGATTTGACTTCAAAATGATTTAAGAACATCCTGCATTACCTTCTAAGGCAACTCAGACCATTGAAATTTAGGTATAGTAATATTTTTTAGTGCAAAACGCCTAAATCGGACTTGATATTTTGGTAGCATTCCTACAATAAGTATATTTTGTTAGAGGTTAAAAATTGCTTCTCTAATCTAGCAATATTAAAGAAGCATTTATTTGTCTGGGAAGCACATTGGAAATCTTACCTTTATACAAACATTGCTCTATGAGAACAACGGGCCAACTGAACAAGAGGGCTCTTTTAGGATCAAACAAATCCAGCTGAATTGGCCTATTATATCCTGGGGACTAGAAATATCTCTCTGGCACCAAGCAGAGTTGGGGGTCAGTGCTCTAAATGCTGGTTGAGATCCGATCCTGCCTTTGATCTGGCAGAACTGCAAGGTTAGCATTTCACAGCACACCTACCTGACCAGTTTCCAAGTGTTCGCTACAGTGTCACACCTTTTGTGGCTAGTTAGGAACATGCTTGAGCTGGGAAAGTCAAGTCGCCTTGGTTCCCTCTATACTCCTATCCTTTATCTCGACCAGGCAGCAATGAGATCCATTGGCACTTGTGGCTCCAAGGTAGCAAAGAGGGCATAAACAGCAGGCAGAGCATGCAATTGGCCCTGGGCAATTGAAAACATTAGTCTCTACAACTCTGGCATGCAAGTCTTCCTCTCAGAGAAACACCGTTGCAAGTGAAAACAGATATTCTGCTTCTCACGTATAAGAAAGTACTTCCTTCCTTACAATGTGACCAGATTTTTTGTCATGGCCTGGCATTTTTCATCGAGAATAGATTTAACCTGGCTGATGCATTAGTCAAGCCTTTGTGACATTTATAATAAGCTTTCCATAAGTTGGCCTTATAATCCTTTGTAATTAGTATAAATAACAATAATAATAATAATAATAATAATAATAATAATATAGCTGAATGGGAAAAAATACCGCTTGCCACACATCATAAGGATATTGCAGATTACCGAGGAGTTCCATGATCATATACAGGAGGAGGCCGAAGGTGGTGCTTATGGTTAAGGTTATGGAACTCAAGGTGACCGGAAAAATCCTTCTATTGTTCAGCAGGGTGTACTTCTTAAGTTCCTGGAACGGTGCTCAATTATATGAAAATGATAGGATGTCGTAAACATGACGACTAAAATTAAAATTTCTGGTGGAAAATTAAAATCAGCAAAAAGCAGTTAGATATTTGATGAAAAAAGATAGTTGAATCAGTGGCGTAACAAAAGTTTAAGGGGCCCCCCTGCAAATGTACACAGAGGGGCCCCGCTCCGGATTTAATCCGAAGCGCTCAGGCCTCAGTATTGTGCTGAGGGGGCCCCCTGTAGCTCGGGGCCCCCCCCCGCACCGCGGGGGATGCGGGGGCCTGTGTTACGCCCCTGAGTTGAATCAGTTTACAAGTCAGGTTTAGAAAAATGCTGTAGTTTTGAATGTGTAAGAACATGCAGAGTGATTCAATATTTCCTATAATTTTCAAAACAGCGGACAAAATAAATGTTTTGGCATCAATATCTCCATTCCATGGATGTCACTTAGGAGTCACCAGGGGTCACAGCTGCGACAGCTGGCTTGCGCCTTACAACCACTGGCATGCCTGTATGTTATGGGCAATATGGCACACATGACAAAATGCTGACCCTAGAATTTGAGGTAATTTTTTTAACATATGAGGTCGGTGGTGAGCTGCTGCTGCTAATTGCTTTGTTTGCACTGTTACCCTTTTTAACCATTACCATTTTACTCTATCCTATAATTGAATCACGATCCTTTTATTTTTTTTATTGGAGCTCAGATATGAACTGCTGATTGACTGTGACCTGTGACTTAGAATTTTAAATTTTGAAACTGACACGATCTTTTACTTATTTTAATTGAATGCGCGTTGTCCTACCGTGTTTCCATTCGCACTTCAGCACTTTCAAGCTACTCCTGCCCCGGTCCACCGCAGCTTGTTGCTGATTGAGTGGAGGGCGTCACGTGTAGATCTTTGTCCTGACGGCAGAGCACTTCCGCCTGTGAGAGGGCGGGGTTACTCCCCCGGCGGGTTCCTATTTAGCGCTATGTGCCAGCGTGCGCGCTAGAGGTTGGTGGTGAGCTGCTGCTGCTAATTGCTTTGTTTGCACTGTTACCCTTTTTAACCATTACCATTTTACTCTATCCTATAATTGAATCACAATCCTTTTATTTTTTTTATTGGAGCTTAGATATGAACTGCTGATTGACTGTGACCTGTGACTTAGAATTTTAAATTTTGAAACTGACACGATCTTTTAATTATTTTAATTGAATGCGCGTTGTCCTACCGTGTTTCCATTCGCACTTCAGCGCTTTCAAGCTACTCCCGCCCCGGTCCACCGCAGCTTGTTGCTGATTGAGTGGAGGGCGTCACGTATAGATCTTTGTCCTGCCGGCAGAGCACTTCCGCCTGTGAGAGGGCGGGGTTACTCTCCCGGCGGGTTCCTATTTAGCGCTATGTGCCAGCGTGCGCGCTAGAGGTTGGTGGTGAGCTGCTGCTGCTAATTGCTTTGTTTGCACTGTTACCCTTTTAACCATTACCATTTTACTCTATCCTATAATTGAATCACGATCCTTTTATTTTTTTTATTGGAGCTTAGATATGAACTGCTGATTGACTGTGACCTGTGACTTAGAATTTTAAATTTTGAAACTGACACGATCTTTTAATTATTTTAATTGAATGCGCGTTGTCCTACCGTGTTTCCATTCGCACTTCAGCGCTTTCAAGCTACTCCCGCCCCGGTCCACCGCAGCTTGTTGCTGATTGAGTGGAGGGCGTCACGTGTAGATCTTTGTCCTGCCGGCAGAGCACTTCCGCCTGTGAGAGGGCGGGGTTACTCTCCCGGCGGGTTCCTATTTAGCGCTATGTACCAGCGTGCGTGCTAGAGGTTGGTGGTGAGCTGCTGCTGCTAATTGCTTTGTTTGCACTGTTACCCTTTTTAACCATTACCATTTTACTCTATCCTATAATTGAATCACGATCCTTTTATTTTTTTTATTGGAGCTTAGATATGAACTGCTGATTGACTGTGACCTGTGACTTAGAATTTTAAATTTTGAAACTGACACGATCTTTTAATTATTTTAATTGAATGCGCGTTGTCCTACCGTGTTTCCATTCGCACTTCAGCGCTTTCAAGCTACTCCCGCCCCGGTCCACCGCAGCTTGTTGCTGATTGAGTGGAGGGCGTCACGTGTAGATCTTTGTCCTGCCGGCAGAGCACTTCCGCCTGTGAGAGGGCGGGGTTACTCTCCCGGCGGGTTCCTATTTAGCGCTATGTGCCAGCGTGCGCGCTAGAGGTTGGTGGTGAGCTGCTGCTGCTAATTGCTTTGTTTGCACTGTTACCCTTTTTAACCATTACCATTTTACTCTATCCTATAATTGAATCACGATCCTTTTATTTTTTTTATTGGAGCTTAGATATGAACTGCTGATTGACTGTGACCTGTGACTTAGAATTTTAAATTTTGAAACTGACACGATCTTTTAATTATTTTAATTGAATGCGCGTTGTCCTACCGTGTTTCCATTCGCACTTCAGCGCTTTCAAGCTACTCCCGCCCCGGTCCACCGCAGCTTGTTGCTGATTGAGTGGAGGGCGTCACGTGTAGATCTTTGTCCTGCCGGCAGAGCACTTCCGCCTGTGAGAGGGCGGGGTTACTCTCCCGGCGGGTTCCTATTTAGCGCTATGTGCCAGCGTGCGCACGCAGTGGGCGCGCCGCTGGCGCGCCGAAGGCGCGCCTAAGGCAAGCCCGACTGCGTCCGTCCGAGTCCGGCCGAGTCCAGGGGCCAGGACCCCTGCTCCAATTAACCTGGTGCCGGTGAATATACGGTCCTACTCCAGAGATGCAATGTTGGCCGTTGCTAATCTTTCCCCTCCAATGCTCAGTGCCTGCGTAAAGATGTCTCCAGAACTCGCAGAAGGACCATTTTCCTGTCTTAACTGCAAGTGGTGCAGCCTACCTAAGGCTGAGATGCCACATATTGACATAGGGGACCATGTTAAGCTTAAATGTTTATACATGAATGCTAGATCAGTGCCCAAACATTCTTTTGAAATTTGGGACACTATTAATGAGTCTCACCCCGACATGGTTTTTATCACTGAAACCTGGCTGGGAGATAACAACTGCCCCGACATTGCCCACTCCCTACCCCCAGAGTATAAAATCCTGAGACAAGATAGACAGGGGAGAAAGGGTGGGGGACTTGCTATTTTATTCAAAGACCACCTAACCTGTTCACAGTTTTCTGTAGCACAGCTAGGGGAGCATGAAATACTCCTTTTCAAGTATCCAGAGGAAACCACACCATACTGGGAGGAGCTGTAATCTACAATCCCCCGGGCTATCATGTTGAATTAAGTGCGAAGTTACTCACACAATTCTTCCCCGCCTGTCTAAAATACAGACATTTTCTAATGGTGGGAGATTTTAATGTGCACTTTGAAAAACTAGACCATACGGAGGTTAAACACCTACACAATGACATGCAGATCCTCCAACTTAGACAATGGATTGAGGGACCTACTCATTCTGCAGGCCATACTCTGGATCTTTTATTTTCCAATATAGCATCTATTACTATTGAGGAGATTAAAGCTGTCACTTGGACTGATCATTCGCTCATTACCTTTTCATTTACTCAACCTGCAGCTTCTATTACAACTTATGCATCAACACATGAATTTTATCGCGTCTGGAAATCTATCACGCCCGACCTCTTCCGACTCCATTTTTCCTCTAACAGCCTGGAGGCGTTAGATTTGCTCCCACGGATGTGGGAGCAGCATGTCTCGAAAAAGAAATCTACAATTCCTTAGATCACTGCGCCCCCAAACGCAGGTCAAAGCCTACGGAAAGACGTGTATCAGAAAAATGGTATTCGACTGAACTTAAAGCATTTAAAAGGCAATGTAAAACACTGGAGCATAATTGGAGAATGTCCAGATCTGAGACGGACAAACTTTTATTCAAATCCATGCTCAAGAAATACCATAATGCCATCAAAGGAGCGAAACGTACCTACTTCGCACACAGAATAACTGAAAGCAAGAATTCAGCGAAAGAATTGTATAAAATTATACACGACTTATGCAAACCCGCATGCATGTCACAAACTTTACATCCCTCCCCAGACTGCTGTGAAATGATCAGTGATTTTTTTATAGATAAAATAAATTCTATCTATTCATCTTTTAACACAAATGACCCAACTGACTTTAACAGCTGGGTAAACACGGATCCTTGTCCTAATACCACAGCACAGTTGGGCAGTTTCGTCCCTTTCTCTCAAGAGGAAGTAGCCAAAACTATGGGGGAAGTCAAGTCTGGCTCTCCCCTCGACCCCTGCCCACACTTTATCTTTTCACAAATTATTCCCACCCTCTGCCCCTATGTTACGGAACTCTTCAATAGATCACTTGAGACAGCAGTATTCCCGGAGGCCTGGAAACATGCAATAGTCACTCCCCTGCTTAAAAAAGCAGGTGTAGATGTGACAAATCCAGCAAACAATAGGCCAATATCTCTACTTCCATTTCTCTCTAAAGTAATGGAGAAAGTGATCAACAGACAGCTGTCTGTCTATCTGGAATCTAATGGCCTTTTGGACCCATCTCAAACAGGCTTCAGGGCCACAAATAGCACGGAGACAACCCTGTTGGCCGTGTTTGACAATATAAGAGCACTTCTGGATCAAGGCAAGGTTGTAGCCCTGATCCTATTGGACCTATCGGCAGCATTCGACACGGTCTCCCATCAGCTTTTACTTCGCAACCTCTACGGAAAAGGAATACACGCCAAAGCACTCCAATGGCTCAATTCATTCCTCAGCAATAGGAAACAAACAGTACAACTGGGTGCTTATTCTTCTAAACCAAAAACTCTGAGCTGTGGTGTTCCACAGGGAGCTTCTCTTACCCCCACCCTTTTCAATGCTTATGTTTCACCACTGGCAAAAATTGGCTCTAAATGGGGCTTTGATATCTGCTCATATGCGGATGATACGCAATTAACAATAGCCATTGGTAATGACCACGTGAGCACAAGGACCAAGCTTAATGACTGCCTTACTGAAATGGCAGCCTGGATGTCCGATCACTGTCTCAAGCTCAATGCAGACAAATCTGAGATCCTGCTTTTCGGTGGAGCCCACCACATTTGGGACGCTTTTTGGTGGCCCCATTCTTTAGGACACGCTCCAGAGCCCAAGAGGTGTGCTAAGAACTTGGGTGTCCTTATGGATGACAAACTATCCATGCAGGATCACGTACGGACCCTCTGTGGGAAAAGTTTCGCTTTGCTAAAACTCCTAAAAAGGCTCTTTCCTTGGATCCCTATGGACGATAGGAGGACAGTTACTCAAGCTCTGCTTGTTAGCAGAATGGACTACGGTAATGCCCTGTTTGTGGGCATGCCAGACTACCTGTTTAAACGTCTCCAGGTGGTACAAAACGCTGCAGCTAAATTGGTCTGCAATAAGGGCAGACTAAGCTCAGCTACTGAATGCCTGAAGCAACTTCATTGGCTGCCGGTGCGCCAAAGAGCACGATTTAAGCTCCTGGGGCATACCTTTAAGGCATTACACCGCATTGGTCCTAAAATTCTCCAAGATAAAATCCGATTCTACATCCCCTCCAGATGCTTACGGTCACAGCATCTTGCGCTTGCAGAATCAAAAAGGATCAAAAAGGTTAAGACCGGGGACGCACCTTTTCGCACCTCGCGGCCTTACATTGGAATGGGCTGCCAGTCGAGCTTCGACTTATCAATGATTATAATACCTTCAGGAAAAAACTAAAAACACATTTATTTCCCACCTAAGCAGACTCTTACTTCCTCCTGCCCTTCTTTTCAGTACCAGACCCCGCCTCCTTAGCGCCGTGATATCCCGTTGGGATGAATGTAGCGCTATATAAATAAATAAATAAATAAAGGAACTTTTTAGAACAAAATGGGGTAAAGTCATGGAGATTGTCAAGTTTCATTAGCTTGCCACACCAAGAATGGACTTGAATATTTAATCAGTGTCTTTTCAGAGTCTATGGCTTTCTACAAATCAATGTGAAAATGATGCTTTAAAATACACTCTTAGAGTTGGCACGCCCATTTCTTTTGCTATTTTCTCCTAGAAGATGTCAGACTCACGTTACTCACTTACTACAGTTCAGGAAAATGTTCCCATGATAGATTATGGGTCAAGGTTCACATGACATCACTTCCTTTGATGTTATTAGGATCAAAGGGTGTATGATGTCAATTCCTCTACCCCTGGCATTTTGGCAAAACGACATCCATACTCTTTTCCGCGTATTGCTGTTCATCTGGAAAATTAGAGCAGATGAAGGAAAAGCAAGGTTTTGTTTTCATTCCATGCATTGCCTTTCCCCTTGGCTGCTGGCTCTGGCAGTAGGCACTGTGGCTTAAGAACTGGAATGTAACAAGCTATTACAGTTCAGGAGCTTTTGATAGGTCCAGTAGGGCTTTTAATAAATTAAACCGGTGCTCAACCCCTGGTAGATATGGCACAGAGCAGACAGGCTTAACTTAAGAAAATATGTAAAGCATACAGAAGTACCAAAACAGTTGTCTAAAACACAAGCAATAAAAATCCCACTCCAATTTTAAAACTAGAGAATATTTTAATGATCAAAATGACAAAAATCCAATTAAGTTTGAATTAAAGTTTAGCACCAAAAATGGCAAAGTGCCAACACGGGCAACTGGTCACACTAGACCGAGATAAGCGTAAGATTTAAAGATGACCACCATAGTTGCAGGTAGGATATAGAGACCAGGTTCACCCTAGTTGGACATTTTAGCTTCTGGCTTATGTTTTTTAAATGGAAGTAATAAATCCTCAGCAGGCAAGGCATCAGGCTGTGACAGAGATGGAATCTACAATGCTGGATGACCATAGGAAGAAGTTACAATGAAGCAGTTATTTTTTGCAGAGAGATCTCAGAGAAGAAGAAATTAAAAATATGCACCCAACAAAGTTCCTGCACCAGCCAGGTACTTTTGACGATTTCGCCCAGTGAAGATTTCTACCTTCGGGCTATGGGGGTGATTACGATGGCGTAACGTTCGCCACCGCCGGGCCGGTGGTGGCGACCGTTACGCCATAGTAACGTGTAATACCCACCGCCATATTACGATGGCGGTGGGTATCGCGGCGGACGGAAAGTCCATCCGCCGCTTTTCCGCTGGTCGTCAATCGTTACGATTGCCGGCCGGGCGGAGCTGGGGCTGCAATATGGTGGCGGTGCCTAGCAGGCACCGCCAGCCATATTATGATGTGTGAACTTCAAGGCCTTTCCATGGCGGTGATGCTGCCATGGAAAGGCTGGTGGTGATTTGATTTGGGGGCCCGTTGCGGTCCCCGGGGGTTGGAGGGGTGTTGGTGGTGCACTTTGGGGGTACCTATGGTACCCCCCTACATGTCCATGCAGAAGGTGGCAGGCACAGCGCGGTGCCTGCCACGTTGTGCATGGAAATGCACAACATGGCATTTTCCTATTGCGGCGGGTGCTGCAGCAAGCAGCACCCGGCGCAATGTTAAAATGCCAGATGCAACCGCCGCGGTGGCGGTCGCATCATAATTTGGGTGGCGGGACCGCCGCATGGCAGGCGGGCGGTCCCGTTACCACTAGGATGGCGGGTGGATTAAAGTCCGCCCGCCATCCTAATCACCCCCTATGTCACTTTTTAAGAGCTCGCATTCCTCCTGCTGGGCAAGGCTGAAAGCTATTTCTAATAAGCATTTCCACTGCAATAGGTCTCACATTTTGTTTAGAGTTAAAGCTATTGGTGTTGTAATGGAAATGATTTTTACTTATGTGAGAGTGAGCACGTGAGAGCACGTGAGTGCGAAGGTGATAGAAAGTGAGAGAGAGATGGTATATAGAGATAGTTAGAGTTATTTGCGTATATAAGTGAGAGGTAGAGTGTAAAGAGAGAGTATGAGATAGAAAGTGAAAGAGAGTTAGAGACAGGTAGTGTTAGAGAGAGAGAGAGATCATTTTGTGGTAGAGTGAAGAAAGAGAACTACATCCTGTGATTGTGGGCAAATCACTTAATCTCCCCGTTCCTACCAAAAAATGAATGTGACATTGTATAATGTAACAGGTGCTCATTTAAAGTGCTCTAATACCTTCGGGTGAAGTTCCCCATATATAAAACTGAAAATAAAAAATGTTTTCTGATTTGTTTTAGTTTCAGGTGGACAGAAGTTGGGAATAACTAGATTGGTACCTGCCTGCATCACTTTGTCCCTCTAATTACACCGTGATCAGTCGCTCTTACACCCATCATACATTGCTCTTCAGTTATGAAAGGTCTTTGTAAGGAAAAGATATTACCCACATCAGGGGCACTTGAGGAAAAGCTTGAAACCTGTCCAGTCCCGACAAAATAAAAAGTATATCCACTTCTACGCCTAAATATACAATTTTGAGAGTAATGCTAATAGATTAGATTTTTAATAACAAGGCATTGTCATCCTGACGAGCAGAGTCCAAAGACAAAATGTACCTATCGCAAGCTAAATGAACATCAGGGGTCTTAGTAATAAGCAATGGTTAGATGATGATACATTTTCTGATATAATGTTGTGGTGGGGGCTCAATGCTGTGCATGTTGTGCCTGGCCCAGTAAAACACATTCCTCCCTTGTGGTCTGGCAGTGGTTCTCACCTTTGAAAACCCAATGAAGGCCTGACTGTCTCTAGCTGGGCTCACAAGAGCGTGAGCTGAGGTCTTGTAAGGAGAAGTTGTGATTCTTATTTGCAGACAGACTGTTTAGGTTTTTCTATAACCACAGAGAGGACAAGCCAAGGAGGGCAGAGGACTGTCATGGTTGTCAATAGTGGTGAGTGGGAGGTTCGAAATACTAGCAGTTGTACTCGTTGTGCATTGCAAGCAGCCAACTTTTGATAATGATGTGCATCTCCTTACTATAAGGTAACACTCCACACGCAAAGCCTAGTACAATTGAAGTTTAATAGCAGCCCTGATTACAGCAAGCTTCTTCTTCACCGTGCATGGGGAATACTAGGCAGTGGGACAGTGCCTATGTGGCATCCTAAGCTGCATCTGAAGCCTGTGTACTTCTGATGTCACGCTGCCTTGGTTACGAGAGATTCCAAGCTGGGTCCTGGTCTCCCAGGTGATAGTATTGTGTTTCTTGAAATGAGCTAGAGCTGTTGGATGAGCTGGCTGGGACCTGGATGGGTTCTTCTTACTTGGAAATAAACCTGAGGTTGTTTCACTGAACCTGCCGCTGCGTGATCCTTTCAGCTGCAATTTGGGTTCTTACTCTGGCATAGTCGGCAGCTGAAAGGCAGGAAGAAGAACCCAACACCCCTCAACTGCTTTCTTCTACTTTTCCTGTTTATAGGTAGTGAATGGACACTCCTACCTCAGGTACTGTGTTTCATTTTCAACTTGTTAACCCCGGAATCCTACTTTTATACAAGGGTCAGAGGTTTCACTTGCAAATTCAACTCCTGGATGCTTTTCAACTATTGACATTTACACCCCTGCGACTGGGAGCTATCGCTGCGCTTTTCACCTCTTTTGTGTTTCTGAGGGATGGTCAATCGACGCAGGCTCGTCCTCTCGCTCATGTTTCCTTTTTAATATCTGTTGGAAACTTTCCTTACATTGTTGGGGTCTACTTTGTCAGATTCATACTGCAATTTTGCCCCTGTCCTTTGCTTCGTTGAGTTGCAACTGTAATCTTTCAACTCCTTCCAACTACATGTGTTGTGGCTATTTGGAGTACTTTGTTAATATTCATGGGCCAGTGCGACTCTCGTGAGAACGAACTTTGCTGTTAGTTTTTAAAAAGAAATAATTCTTCAACTGACGGCTCTTACCTCGTGTGCCACCGTGAGCACAGCCGAGGTTTTGAGTTTTCCTCGCTCCCACGTTCGGCTCGCCTTTCCTTCTCGGAGCATCCTCTTCATTCGGAAACTGCTTCTGACGTTCTGTGCTTTGCTCTTCACCTAGAATGTTTGACCTGCGGCGGCACGTAGGTCACGCAACGTGCCGCCATCTTTCTTCTCCACTGATGCCTCTGGTTTTGCCTTGCGTGCCACTTCTGTGACACGCACACAAGTAATTGCTGCTTCGCATTGCCCTACGTTGTGTGCCACATCTGTGACACACACACACACGTTATTTATTTAATTAAAAGCTGTGTGCCTCTTCTGTGACACGCACACATTTCAAGGGTGCACTGCTTGGGGCATATTAAGTTGATTGTGCTGCAAACGACGACGTTATCACCTCAGTGTGCCACATCTGTGACACACACACAGTTTGCCAGATCCTTGCGTGCTACAACTACCCACAACTGTGATACACACACATACAAGTACATTTTGTACCTTCTGTCATCTCTTATGTGTTTCTTTTAAAATAATGACAACATGCCACATTGAAACTGTTATCTTGCTTTACATTTGTGTACTCTAGGGTATTTGCATTTTCCTACGTTAATTTATCACTGTTCACTTTATTTTATACTTAACCATGCAAAATGTAACCCCCCCCTCCTTTCTTTCTTATGTCCCCTGGTGAGCCACCCATTAAGTGGCAAAAATGGAAAAAGGTATTTGAGCGCTATGCAAGCGTTTGTGGAGTTAGCCTTAGTGCTGAGCGTAGATCTTCTCTTTTGCTTCATTGTTTAGGGTCGGAAGGACAAGACGTTTTCGATCACCTTCCCGAACTCACTGATGCGGAGAGTACAGATTTAAACGAGTTTGAGATATACATGAAAAAACTTGACAAACACTATCTGCCTAGAGTCAGCACCATACTAGAAAGGTACCAATTCGCTAAAAGGATGCAAAATGATGATGAGAATGTTGAAGGCTACATCACTCAACTTAGGAAACTCGCTTCATCTTGCAAGTTCGCTGGTTTACTTGATGAAAGGATCAGCGACCAGTTTATGTTTGGGTGCAACATTGAGAAGATTCGTGAAGAACTTTGGTTGAGGGATGAACCCGCTCTAGACGAGGTAATTCAGGTAGCGAAGAGGGTTGAGCACTCTCTCAAGTGTGTCGACACCTTGAAAAAGGATAAGCAGACATCTGTTCAAGTTGTTCACGAAGAATCTAAAAATACTTCTAAACCTGGCAACATTTCTAAGACCAAAAGTAAACCTTTTGTAGGCAAATGCTACAGGTGTGACAGAGTAGGTCATTTAGCTAACGACAAAAAATATCCAGCATTAAATGTTGTATGTTCCAAATGTAAGAAGAAGGGTCATATCTCCAGTGTCTGCAAATCTAAGTGGCCTTCTTCTAACATCAAATGTGTGGAGGCTGATATTCCTGAGGAAGACTTTGTCTGTGGCCAGATTGTGGTCCAAGTGCAGTCTGGTATGGAACGTAGGTTTTGTCCAGTAGATGACATCTTAGTTGAAGGTGAATCCACCAAAGTTCAGTTCGACTCAGGTGCCAAAATCACCATAGTTTCAAGGGTCTTTTATCAAAACAAGCTGGCTCACAAGACTGCTCTGCTGAAACCGGATATTCATCCTTTGGCCTATGGTGGTGAGCCCATTCCATTGCGTGGGTACTTTGTAGGACTCATTGAGTACAAGAACTGTTACACTTCTGGGAAGATCTACGTCTCGGAAAAGTGAGACAGCATCATCAGCTGGTTCCACCAGGGGGATCTGGGGGTCATGCTCGACCCGAGTAGCAACTCTCCCATCAAGGTTAAGGATGATGTGAATACAGTTGATGTTGGAGCTGGTCTTGACGTTGCAACTGCAGTGAAACAAAGTTTTCCAAATGTTTTTAGGGATGAACTTGGGTGCCTAAAGGATTTCAAGCTTGAAATACATCTCCGCCCTGACTCTCAGCCCTCTAGTTGCAAAGTTAGGAGTGTTCCCTTGGCAGTGAGAGATGAAATGAGTAAGGAATTGGACATACTCAAGCAAGGAGGAATCATCAAGGAAGTCGAAGGGACTGATTGGTTGGCCCCTGTTGTAGCTGCTCGCAAGTAACCCTGGGCATAATACTTTGCTACGCTCACGAAGCATGCAAAGTTTGTGCTACTACGCACTACGCAAATTGCACGTAGCAGAGTGAATAACTGTACTAATAAACGTAGCGTAGCAGGAGTATAATAAACTCCTTCAAATGCTTTGATAAAGCAATTTTTTATGCTAAAAAGCATATAACCAATTCACAAAAATGAATGTTGACAATAAAATATCAAGCAATGAGAGAGGTGATGATTTTGGAGTCCCCCTAACCTAGGGGAGGACCAAGCAGATGCCTTGAACACAAAAAGCATATCATGTGAACGATTCAATGGTGGTCCCTTCCTCCTAGGACCACCCCAAGCACAGTTATGGGCAAAAATACAATCCCAACCAAAGGCCCTGCAAAGCATTATGGGACGAGATTAGCAGTGGGCAGTGAATATTATAGTGTCCAATATCAAAATAATTCTACAAAGAGCTGCAGTTCAACTAGTCGTCACTGGGTGTCGTCCCTCAAGAGTGAAATGCAAAAGTATTGAAAACCTTTCATGAAGCTTTTGCATTTGACTCGTGAGGGACGACACCCAGTGACGACTAGTTGAACTGCAGCTCTTTGTAGAATTATTTTGATATTGGACACTATAATATTCACTGCCCACTGCTAATCTCGTCCCATAATGCTTTGCAGGGCCTTTGGTTGGGATTGTATTTTGCCCATAACTGTGCTTGGGGTGGTCCTAAGAGGATGGGACCACCACCTAATCATTCAATAAGATGTGCTTTTTGTTTTCAAGACATCTGCTTGGTTCTCTCCCTAAGTTAGCGAGGATACCAAAATCATCACCTCTCTCACTCCTTTTGTTTTCACTTTAGTGAAATGACTATATGCAATTTTAGCATATAAAGACAGAGATATTTATTTTATCTTAACTTGCACTGTACAAGTTTGCTTTTGGTAATTATTGTACAGTGCAGTGAGTCAAGCACACAGCTAGCACTACGCCCAGGCTTAATAATAATAACAAACTCCTTCAAATGCTTTGATAAAGCAATTTTTTATGCTAAAAAGCATATAACCAATTCACAAAAATGAATTTTGACATATCAAGCAATGAGAGAGGTGATGATTTTGGAGTCCCCCTAACCTAGGGGGAGGACCAAGCAGATGCCTTGAACACAAAAAGCATATCATGTGAACGATTCAATGGTGGTCCCTTCCTCCTAGGACCACCCCAAGCACAGTTATGGGCAAAAATACAATCCCAACCAAAGGCCCTGCAAAGCATTATGGGACGAGATTAGCAGTGGGCAGTGAATATTATAGTGTCCAATATCAAAATAATTCTACAAAGAGTTGCAGTTCAACTAGTCGTCACTGGGTGTCGTCCCTCACGAGTCAAATGCAAAAGCTTCATGAAAGGTTTTCAATACTTTTGCATTTCACTCTTGAGGGACGACACCCAGTGACGACTAGTTGAACTGCAGCTCTTTGTAGAATTATTTTGATATTGGACACTATAATATTCACTGCCCACTGCTAATCTCGTCCCATAATGCTTTGCAGGGCCTTTGGTTGGGATTGTATTTTTGCCCATAACTGTGCTTGGGGTGGTCCTAGGAGGAATCGTTCAATAAGATGTGCTTTTTGTTTTCAAGACATCTGCTTGGTTGTTGGTTCTCTCCCTAAGTTAGTGAGGATACCAAAATCATCACCTCTCTCACTGCTTGTTAACTTTTTGTTTTCACTTTAGTGAAATGACTATATGCATTTTTAGCATATAAAGACAGAGATATTTATTTTATCTTAACTTGCACTGTACAAGTTTGCTTTTGGTAATTATTGTACAGTGCAGTCAAGCACACAGCTACGCACTACGCACTACGCAATTTGCATAGCTACGTGTAGTTGAAGCTGTACTTCACGTAGCTACGTGAAGTGCTACTACGCAAACTACGCCCGGGCTTACTCGCAAGGCCAACGGGTCCCTCAGTCTGTGTGTAGACTTGAGGCAATTGAACAAGTGCGTGGTAGTGGATCATTACCCTCTCCCAAATATCTCTGAGCTGTTGGTTTTGCTTGGGGGAGCCAAAGTATTCAGCACCATTGACTTAGCTTCAGCCTACCACCAGATAGAGCTGGCTGAAGCTTCAAGGGACTATACAGCCTTTATAATGCCTTTTGGGACATTTAGATTTGTAAGGATGCCGTTTGGCCTTGTGTCTGCGGCATCCGTGTTTCAGCGTGTAATGGAGAAAGTACTCAAAGGTTGTAAAGGGGTTTGTGTCTACCAAGATGACATCCTGGTATTTGGGAAGGATCACAAGGAGCACAATGACCGCCTTAGTGTTGTTTTGGGGAGATTGACTGATGCTAATCTCACTATCAAATCTGAGAAGTGCCAATTTGGTACGTCCTCCATTCACTACTTGGGACACACGATCTCAGGTGAGGGGATAGCCCCCAAGGCCAATTTGGTTGACACCATTACGCGCATGTCTGCCCCTTCCTGTAGAGAGGAGCTCCTTAAATTCTTAGGAATGATTGAATATTATAATAAATTCATTGAAAACTTTGCCGAGAGCAGTGGTCACATGAGGGCTCTCTTGAGGAAGGGTGCAGATTTTAAATGGTCTAAAGAGTGTGATCAGGAGTTTGACTTCCTCAAGAAAAAACTCAGTGATGCCCCCAAGCTTAAAAGTTTTGACCCCTCCAGAACGTCCATTGTCACAACGGAAGCCAGTCTCAAAGGTTTGGGAGCCGTTCTCCAACAGGAAGGTGAAGGGGGTGTGAAGACCATCGTGTTTCTCTCTCTGGGGCACAAAGACGCCGAGTCTCGTTACTTCGTTATTGAACAAGAGGCATTGGCAGTGTATTGGGCCATTAAGAAGTTAAAGAAATTTTTGTGGGGAACCAAATTCTTGGTAAAGACTGATCACAAGCCCCTCTGTGAGACCTTCGCTAAAAAAGGGATTGACCTAATTTCTAGTAGAATAACAAAATGGGTCATAGCTCTCCAAGAGTATGATTTTGATATCAGGTATATTCCGGGACTAGAGAACGGCATAGCTGATACTCTTTTGAGGTAGGAGAAAGTGAAGGTGATGTCCTTGATGAGGATTGTGAGGATATTGATCTTCGTGTGTGTGTGGTCGGTGAAGGGATCATTGATGAGCAACAATGGCGCCTTGAGCTATCTTCTGATCCTGTTCTCTCGGAGGTGTTGTCTCTCATTCACAAAGGATGGCACTCAAAGAGACAGGCATCCGAAGAAGCTGCCAAATATTGGGGTCTGAAAGATGAGTTAGCTGCTTGTGATAGGGTGCTATTACGTGGGACGAGACTCGTTCAACCTCTTAAACTTCGTCAACCTTTGATTGAGTTGGCTCACAGGTCCCATTCAGGCATGTCAAAAAGCAAGGAGAGGCTGCGATCCTCTTATTGGTGGCCGGGTATGGATCTGCATGTGGAGAGAGTTGTGAGGGACTGCAGGGTGTGTGCCACTAGTGAAAAGTCTAAGCTCACAAGGGTCCAACCAATGGTGATCAGGGAGCTTCCTCGTGGTCCCTGGAAAGAAGTGGCGTTAGACATATTGGGTCCAGTGCATGCCAATGGGCAGCAAGTTTTTATCTTGGTGCTTATGGATCTGTTTTCTAGGTGGCCTGAAATTTGCTTTACGTCTAGTATAGAGACTGTGTCTGTCATCAAATTTTTAGAATCCCTCATGGCCAAAGAGGGCTACCCTGAAGTAATTCTCACTGACAATGGTGTGCAGCTGGTCTCACGAGAAATGGAGGCTTTCCTTAAAGATCGCGGCATCAAGCACAAGAGGTGTTCCCTTTACCACCCAGAAACCAATGGAATGGTGGAAAGGTTCAATAGGGTGTTGAAGGAGACCATCTCTTGGGCGAAAAGCTCTGGTCTCAACTGGAAGGAGGAGGTTCTCAGAAAGGTTGAGAACTATAGGGTTACACCACACAGCACGACTGGGAAGTCACCTTTTGTCCTCTTTAGGGGTAGGTCTCCCTGTACTTTAGTAGAGCCCCCTTGGGTTAGACATCTCGAAGAGGTTGCTTCTAGCTCTTCGTCTGAGAAGGTCTCTCCTGACTGGCGTAAGAGAGAAGAAGCCAAGTGTCTATCCAGGAAACTGCACTTTGATTCCAAGAAATCGTCCAAAGAGACTGTGGTCATGCTTGGCGACTTGGTTGTCATCAGGCAACCTGGTACCAAGGTTAGATTTTCCAAACCCATAAGGGTTATAAAGATTTAAAAAAATGCTGTGAAAACTCAGGATCACAGAATTTGGAATCTCAATAGGGTTGATGGAGCAAGGTTTCATAAATGAAACTTGCTTGTATTCAATCCTCATCACAGTATTAATTTATTAAAACTTGTATTGTTAATACTAACCTTTGCATTCACAACACGAAAGGGAAGGATGCTTGCTTATGTGTTTTTCTAATGAATAACGCTTGTCTGTAAAATCCAAAATGGCCGCTATGCACGGGAAAACTCAGTGCGCATGTCATAACCAGATCACATGGTGTGACGTCTTTCTTTGCTTGGTGGGAAATTTCTGCTTCTGCGCAGTGTGTATTAAAATGGCTGCTTGATGTTTTCACATGCTTCAGCTTGCTCTCATGTCACTACTAAATTGTCGTTTCCTAATGCTACTAACGCGGGATAGAATTTATAATTAAAAGGGAATAGAGTAGAAAAAGTGGGCATACAGTGAAACATTTTATTCTGTGATTTTAATATTTGCTTCTTGCACTTTTATTAGTTCGTAAACTTGGGCCTGGGTTGGTGACCTGAAACTCGAGAGGCAAATGGTTCTGCGCATGTGTCCTGTGTGCCTGCCAAATGAAGTCAATCTGGACGACGTCCAAGGCCACGACCCGATGGCCGAAGATGCTGTACTCTTGCCTTTCCTGTTGCACATTGATACATTGTCTATGAAAATTGGTTTACATTTCTCATAAGACGGGTGGGAAATAAAGCGAATGTATTAATTTGAAGGGGTGGGAATTTAAAAACAATAGGCTTTACAATTTAGGCCAAATCGATATGGTGCGACAATCCACCCCCTGTCCCTGTCCAATCAGAAGTAGTGGCCCCATATTTTAGTAACATTAAGGGGAGGTACATGGGCGTAGAAGGGTATAATAGAATATAGCATTAGTTAATTAGTTAGAACAGGCGAGGAACAGGCGTTCAAGAAGGAGATGCTGCAGAGAACAGGCGTCCATGCTTCTAGCTCAGACCGCAGAGAGTGCGCACAGAAGACTAGCGCTCTTAGCTCCAGACTGCCAAGCTGATCGATTGCAGACTGAATCGCTGTCCAGAGAGGTCCTGAGGAGGGGGCGGCGGAGTCCATTAGAAGGAAGGCACGGGAGAATTGAGGAGAAGCCGAGTATCAGAGAGGGGAACGACGCAGGCGTCGTTGTAGAGAGGTCACCGGTCCTGTCCTGATCATGGAGGAGGTCTTTGCTCTTCATCCTTCCTGGGTCCTATTCTTTCAACTCCTTGGCTAAGGGGTTTGGTTCTCGCACTTAGGTAAATATAATGCAACCTTTAGTTGCGCTGCTGTCTCTATCCTCTCCTTTTCTTTAAACACCGTCATTGATTAGCAATAATCATTTCTATGCTTAATCTTGGGTATTGCGATTAAGTACCATGTGGCTCTGTATTTTACTCTGCTAAATCTTTAGATAAACATTTTAAAACTTCCTGACTCAGTGGTTATTTCAGGATGATGTACTATAATGAATGTCACTCATTTTAAATTTCCCAATTAGCAAAGGATTCATTGGTAAGTCATTACTCTTCAATCAGAAGGTAATTGGTAGCAGGGATTTTGATAGAGAGTAACAACTGATAAAACCCAGCGTAAGTATTAGCGTAGTATGAATGTATGGGCCCAAGTGAGTATCTGGTGTATGAATGCTGTTTGCTAATATCGCGCTGGATCAGTTTTCTGGTAATCAGAGGATGGTTACTCTTTGTTAATTGGGTAATGAGAATTTTATTTTTATGAACTAACATCCGTATATTCGAAGTTTGTTTTATGTTGTCTAGAATTCCCCGGGGTAAAAAGAATAGTGGATGGTAAGTGGAAGCCATACTGCAGTGAGGTTATCTGCCAGGCAGAAATAGTACTGAAAAGTTAAGCAGGACTTTCAGTACTTGTTAGGGACTCTATGCGTGTGAGTGATAGCAAAGGAGTACGCTGGTGAAAATTTGATGTTATATCACCTAGAAAGGGTAACATTGAAGAAGTAACAGGTATTTCTGGAGCTTGTGTGAAGAGTAAACGGAAGGGTTTTACTCGTAGTATATGTTAGTAAACGGAAAGATTTTACTAAAGTGTGAGAGAAAACTATCTTTTCGAATTTAGAAGAAACTGGCACGATAGCGAATGTTTTATGTCGTTACTGAAATTTAAATAAGATTTATAGAGAAAATAAGTTTGCGTACATTTTTGTAAAAGGGAGGGTCAGTTGCCGGAGAGGGAGCTGACGTCACAAAACGCCGCGCTGGGATTGGTTGAATCAGCAGGTGTGGAAAGACCCTTGTAAAGGAGGGGTCAGTAGTCAGGAGTAGTACTGACATCACAGGTGTCGCGCTGGGATTGGTTGAACCAGCAAGGACAGGAAAGAGCAGATTGTAAAGGAGGGGTTGACAGATAAACGTCACCAAAAGGCCGCGCAAGGATTGGCTCGGAAATAAAAGATAGCAGACATTTGATTGGTCAAAATTATAGAAGCGAAATTCTTAGTGGATAAGGATTGCATGTTAAAACGCGATCCGACTTTAACAGGAATTCGTCAGGATAGGAGATATTTAGGCTTTGCAGAATATAATTTTATACATCGGTACTTACCCAAAATGTACGGAGAAAGGAGAAAAATGTCATTTTTACAAAAGATCAAGAATTATTTTAAAAAGGACAAACCAATCAAAACTAGAGAAGGAATTATTATTCCACCAGCTAAAACGCCCGCTTCATTCATGATGATGGAGAGAGGTTATCATACTTGTGTACGGATGGAGAATTGGATAGAATATACCAAAAATGATGGAATACTAGCATTTCCCGAGAATGGCACGTTCAATGGGCGAATTCTGCAAAACTTGAGATTGAGGATGAATGACTTAGAACCCAGACCTAGATTAACTCAGTACGAAGCTCTAGAGGAATGGGAAACCGAGGCATTTGAGCGGGACCGATCTAGGAGTAATAGGGGTTATCCAGGATTTTTCCCCAGATATCTACATGAGTCTAGGAACAGTCAGATGAAACAATGGAGAAGGGCAATGATTACAGAAGGATTATATCCATTGTTCTCAGCAGAGGAGAAATTAGGAAGTAAGTGCACAGAAAAGACAAAACATTTAATGAGAAATGAGGAGTCTGAAGACGAATTTATGGAGGAAATGTTAAGAAACCCTCCACCATATCAGGAAGGAACAAGTGGATGCACCCCAAGTGCACCACCAAAAACTCCATTAGTGCCACAGGTAATGCATGAATTCACCCCTAGTAGAATACTTCATGACAAAGAAAAAGAAGCCCTAGAAAAGACCAGAACAGAATTAATACAGAAAATAACTCAGATAAAAGTACACCCTGATTCGTTGACCATACCTGTAACAATTGGTCCAGTAGTTCCATTATATGGTACTCAGGGAATCTGTCCTCCACCGATACTTGCACCTGCTCCTGTGAATAATCCCAAAACTGAAGCTCCAGTTATAATTGAGGATCAATTTAGTGACTGTGAATCCACAATATCACTCATGGACTTGCCTATTCGAGGTACTGTAAATAGCACTCCCAGAAAAGATGTACCTGGATGTTCAAAAGATGTAAGTTTAATAACTTCATCGGGAGCAAAAAGTGCCACCATAGTAACACCTGAAGATTTAGAGAAATGGGTACAAGGGTCAGTTAAACAGTGCACACCTCCGAAAATAATGGACATTCATAAATTGAAAGTCGAATTAGAAGAAATAATAGCAGGAAATGTAGGACTAGAACGCTTAAATACCTATGATGAAGAAGAATTATTGTTCCTGTGCAGGAGTATCACCAGAAATGTAAGGATATTCCATGAAAAATTATCCAATTTAGCACTACAGATGGGAATAGAAATAGGGAGATGAAAGGTACTACAGAAACCCTATAGAGCAGAATTTTCAGACAAAGATTTAGAAAATATGAATGCCTCTGGAAGAAGATTACAAAAAAGAGAATTAATGTTAGTTTTGCAAAAATGGGGAGACCTAGATAAATGGAGAACTAGGTGGGCCAAGAAAAAGGAAGAAGCACGAACAAGTAGAACAGCATCTGAATATGTGTTGAATGAAACAGGGAAAGCAGATCAAATGTATCCAATGCGAGAAGTTGCGGGAGGAGGATATGTACATGTCCCATGGAGCAGACAGGATATTTTGTCATTTACGAATGATTTTCCAAAGTTGAGAGAAAAACCAATTGAATGGTACAAGCATGTTGACAGGTTTGTGAAGGTGTCGAAGGTACTGTTGAAGGATTTGGATGAGTTGTTTGATATAGTGGTACCTGCCGATTTATGGACAGATTGCAAAATCACAGTGGATTGGCCAAGTGATGAATATCCTAGAGATCCAAAAACAGGTGCCCCGTCAAATGATGTGATGAAAAAGTATCAGCAGGTGATAACTTACCTGAAAGGGAAAATACCCCGAAAGAAACAGATTGGGTAAAAATAGATTGAACTACCCAAGAAGCTAATGAATCGGTACATTCATATTATGAGCGTCTATTGCAGGTATTTAAACAGTACAGTGGATTTGAGGACATTGGAGACAAGAACATGAGTCAGTTTGTGTATCGATTTGTTTACGGTTTGAAGCCAGAGATTTGTCAGATGATTAAACAACACATGCTGTGTTGGCAGGGAAAGCCCATTGATGAGATTTTGAAGTATGCAAAATATTGTGGAGACGATATTGAGGATAGACACAAGAAATTGCAGGAAAAAGTGATGTGGGCTCAGGTGAAAATGGCTGAGAAACAGGGAATCAATTTGGAAAATCCGAGTGAAAATCAAGGAAAAGATTCTGGAACGAATGGTGATACTGGGAATGGTGGAAAATTTAGAGGACGAATGAGTAGAGAAGAAGCTAAAAAGAAATTTCCTTGTCATGGATGCGGAAAATTGGGGCATTGGAAGGATGAATGTAAAAAGATCCGGAATAATAATAGCCCAAATCAAAATTTAAATCCACAGACGCAGAATGACTCACAGCAGGGTGTAAATCCTCAGAGTCAGTTGCCACCTGCACCTATTCAGGGTAATGTAAGCAGAGCAAAGCATGGTACAGACATCGGATATCAAGGAGGAAGTGGTAAGAATGATTATATGACATCACAATTTCTTTTGCAGGACGATTTCTGTCAATTCAGTCCATGACGGTGCCTAGGAGAGGGGAAGAAGGAGTGCATACTTGGTGCATCCTTACAGGTAGATCAGTCAGGTCCATATGTTGAAGGGAATGTGAAAGGTAATAATATTACTTTCCTTTTGGACACTGGTGCTACCCGGTCTACTGTGAGAACAGCAGACATTCCAGACCTTCCTCTCTCTGGTGAAGATATCCAAGTAGTAGGGGTAGCTAATCAAAGAATTAGAACACCTCTTACCAAACCAATGGAAGTTAAAATAGGAAACTTTAGAGAAATGCATCAATTCGTAGTGTGTGATTCTAGCCCAGTAAATTTATTAGGTAGGGATTTATTGTGCAAGATGAATTGTACCATTTTCTGCACACCGGATGGTGTGGCAGTTCAGACACCAGATGAAGATCATGTATATAAAATTATGATTGCAAAACAAGGTACAGAAGTAGACGAGATGTTTTCGTTAATAACAAAAGATGAGTTGCCAGAAGAATTAAAAGGTACAGTAAACCCCATAGTATGGGATTTCACCGGAAAGGAAGTAGGACTTATGGCTAAAATAGATCCAGTTAAAATTACTGTAAAAGAAGGTGCAATTTTCCCAAATACCAGACCGTACAAAATGAGTGCAGAAGTAAAAGCAGGAGTCATTGAAGAAATAAATCGAATGATAGAACAAAATATCCTAAAAGAAGTAATGAGTAGCCCATGTAATTCACCTATAATGGGGTTAAAGAAACCTAGTGGAAAATATAGGATTGTTCAGGACCTGAGAAAAATAAATAAGATTGTGGAACCATGTTGTCCCATAGTGCCAAATCCTGCAGTAATTCTATACCAGATCCCTTGGAGTGCAGGATGGTTCACAGTAATTGATTTGTGTCAAGCGTTCTTTTCAATACCATTGCATCCAGACAGCCAGTATCTTTTCTCATTTAAATTTGAGAACAAGGTTTATGTGTGGAATCGTGTTCCTCAGGGGTACACAGAAAGTCCTTCCATTTTCAATCAGATATTGAAAAAGTGCCTTGAGAAACTAGTGATGCCAGGAAGCTCAGTCTTAGTCCAATATATCGACGACTTATTGGTGGCATCGAATACCAGAGAGGACTGTGTTGTTGATTCCATAGCATTATTAAATCTTTTGGCAGAAGAAGGGCACAAAGTCTCACCTGAAAAGTTGCAGTTTTGTACAACAGCTGTTAAGTATCTGGGGCACCAAATTGAGAGGGGAAAAAGAAGAGTAAAAGCAGAAAGGGTAACTTTAATAAAGAAAATGCAAATGCCTGTAACCCAAAGACAAGTAAGAATGTTCCTAGGAATAGTAGGTTACTGTTGACAATGGATACCAGGATTTTCCATGTTAGCTAAGCCCTAATTAACATGACAAAAAAGAAAGCAAAGGACCCTGTTGAGTGGGAGGATGAAAGTGTAGAAGCCTTTGTAAAATTGAGAAATGCCCTATGTTCAGCACCTGCCTTAGGCATGCCCGACTATAAAAGAGAATTTACATTGTTCTGTCATGAGAGAGAAAATTGTGCACTTTCTGTCTTAACTCAAAGACATGGATTAGAAAGACGTCCTATAGCATATTTTTCTGCTACATTTGACCCAGTAGCAGCCGCTTTGCCAGGATGCTTAAAAGCAGTGGCGGCTACTTGTTTGAGCATTGAACAAAGTGAGTCAATTGTGATGGGACACCCTGTAAAAGTGTATGTTCCACATGCAGTTGTCATTCTCTTGACAAGAACCCGAACTCAGCATCTTACTCCTAGTCGGCTGACTAAATATGAAAGAATAATAATGGGTGCTGAAAATGTGAATATGGTAAGGTGTACTATAATAAATCCAGCAACCTTACTACCAGACCCATATCATGAGAGAATTAAAGATGATGAAGACGATGAACATGATTGTATACAAATTACATAATTATGCACAAAACCACGCCCAGATATAGAGGAACAGCCTCTTAAAAAGCCAGACAGGGAGCTATTTGTTGATGGTTCATGTCAAAGACATGAAGACGGTAAACTAACTGCTGCCTATGCGGTATGTGAATTAACTGGAATAGTTGAAGCATCTTATTTATCAGGAGTCAAATCTGCACAAGTAGCTGAATTGATTGCGTTGATAAAAGCATGCAAAATTGGGAGGAATCAGAGAGTAACCAAATTTACAGATAGCCAATATGGTTACGGGGTTGTGCATGATTTTGGCCAACTATGGATGCAGAGGGATTTCATGACTTCTTCAGGATCCCCCATTAAAAATGGACAATTTGTAAGGGAATTGCTAGAAGCAATACAATCACCAAAAGAATTGGCTGTGGTGAAATGTGCCGCACACCAGTCAGGAGATGACTGGGTGGTAGTCGGCAACAGATATGCAGATCTGGTGGCTCAACATTGTGCCAAAACCAGAATGTCAGTCAATAAGAGGGTGGAAAGAATGGGAATCAGCTGCCAACTTATGCTGTATATGCCACCTGAAACTTGGAATGACGTCAAGAAATTGCAAGATGAGGTTGATGAAAGTGAGAAGAATTTGTGGATCAAAGTGGGTTGTTCCCAAAGAGGAGATGATGAAGTGTGGATCAGTGCGGATGGCAGACTAGTCATGCCAGACTGTTTACTCTCACAAATGGCTAGGATGTATCATGGAGACACACACATAGGGAGAGCTGCAATGATTAGGCTGTTCAGACAAAATTGGTATAATCCTAAATTCAGGGCTGTTGCAGAGAGTCTTTGCCAGAGATGTCTAACTTGCCAGATGCATAATCCGGGGAGGAAGACAGTAATTGGATTTGGGAAAATTGGAAAGGCAGAGGGTCCATTTATGAGACTTCAGTTTGATTTCATACAGTTACCACCATGTAGAGGGCTGAAATATGTACTAGTCATAGTGTGCCTGTTTTCAAAATGGGTGGAGGCTTACCCTACTAGGAGAAATGACAGCATTACAGTTGCGAAACTGTTGCTACGAGAGCTCATTCCTAGGTTTGGTTTTCCAGTAACTTTGGAATCAGATAGAGGAAAACATTTTAACAGTGAAGTGATCCAAATAATCTGTGAAGCATTTCAAATCAAACAGAAACTGCACTGTGCATATCATCCAGAAGCTTCTGGAGTGGTTGAACAATTGAATGGCACTATAAAGTCAAGACTGGGAAAAATGTGTGCATCAACATCATTAGAGTGGCCAGATGCATTGCCACTCGTTTTAATGGGACTCAGAAGTATACCTGACAGAACCACAGGATTGAGCCCACATGAAATAATGATGGGAAGAGCAATGAGACAAACACATGTTCCCACAAACAAACTGGTGAATATATCTGATGATATGGTTCTGGACTATTGCAAAGGATTGGCTGACCTAGTGCATTCTGTCTCTCATCAGGTTGGAGAAGACGCAGTTTCCAGGCAGCCCGAGCAAGAACATGATTTGAATCCTGGTGACTGGGTGGTAGTGAAGAATCACACCAGAGAAACGTGTCTATCACCTAGATGGGCCAGACCGTGTCAAGTCATACTGACAACGAATACAGCAGTGAAGTGTGCCGGATTTCCTAATTGGATTCATGTAAGTCACACCAAGAGAGTACCAGATCCCGAGGAAGAGAATCCTCAGACAACGCCAATCACTGAAGAAGCTGAAGGTTGCCCAGCTGAAGGATCTCAGGTTCGAGATTCCATCGAAGCTGAAGAAGAACAACCGAGCACAAGTCAGGATTGGATACCAGTGGTAGAAGTTCCTGAAGTATATCACAGATCAAGAAGTCAAGCGAAATTGGAAGAAATTGAAGAAGATCAGATAGGTGAAGAAGAAGCAGTTCAGGAACAAGAAGAAAAGACATTAAGAAATCCTAAACAAGGTCAGATAGGGAAAGGAAACTGGACTCAAAATAGTGAAGACCTAATAGACTTTGAACAGGGACAGACAGGTCTAGAAGAATCCGGTCAGGCTGCAGAAGTTCACAGTGCAATAAGCCCTGATCAGAACAAGTTAGATCAAGAAGAGTACAAAGAAGAAGAAAATTTCGAAAGACATGAACTTGAAGAATTAAATCAAGAACAAGGTCAAAAATTGGAAACTCATAGTGGAGCTGCTAAAGAGAAACCAATCAGACCTGAAAAAGAGCAAACAGAAGAAACAGTAATAGAAGAAAACGAAGCAGTACTAAGCAGTGAAAATAACGAGATCTCTGAAGACGAAAATAAAGAAACATTGCCAACAAAGAAAACAAGAAAAGGAGATCATTGGCCGAGTGTCATTAAAAGAGTAAAATACCACATAACAACCAGAAGTGAAGATCCAGATCAAGTACCTGAAGTAATAAGTCAAACTGATCAAGAGAAAAAGTCAGAGAAAAGAAAAAGTAAATGACTGAAACTTGTGAATAACAAATTCAAGGGTCCTGACTGGACTTATATCATTCTTGAAGATTTTGAAAGCTCAGAGTCAAGTGACAGTGGTGGCGAAGGAACAAGTGCAGAATTGACGTACGAAAAAGAAACAAGACCACCCTGACTAAGCAAAAGAATAAGCTAAAGAAAAGAAGAAAAGATAAGAAGAGCAATCTTCCTTGTCGAAAAATGCCTGACGATAGAGTTGCTGGGAGACCAAAACAGAGATGTTGTAGAAGATGCTGTGTAATATGCATATGTAGTCTAGTAATGGTGCTTATAGTATGGTTAGTCCTGATTGTAGCAGTTCCTTACCTTATGATAATGGATAAAAAGATTAATAATGAAACTAAGGAGAGGACAGCAAACATGAAGGGCAATAGAGTAGAACTAATGGCAGAGAATGAACCAGAAATTCATCATGAAATAGCTGACAACGACACTAGTTTAAACGTTTTCACAAAGTTACTGTTTCAATATGTAGACACAATGGAAGTTAGTAATTGTTATGTCTGTATGAAGTTACCTGAATCAGTAGCAGAAGGATTAACATACCATCACTTACCACTGACATATGGCATATCATGTAGTGTTTTGTCTAGTTTATTTTATAGAACAGGAGACTTCAGTATTATTATTCAAACTTAGATGTGATATTTTCTGAGGTTCCGATTTGCAAGAGTATGAACCCAGTGCTTAGTAGTCAAGACGCACAGTTTATGGGAGAATTTTTCTTAACAATGAAATCAATAGACATAACACATGCACATAGACACAATGTAACATGTTCTTTACTTGAAGAAGAAAAGATATTTTTGAATTTAGTAGAAGATAGAAGACAAGGGGGCATATCAGCAACAAATTGCGATAATGATCGCAAAGCGTGCGTATTGCTGTTTTTCCTATCGCCGGCTATCGCTGCATTTCTTCGCCGAGTTAGCGCGGTATTACCAACGCGTTTCCCAAAGGCGATAAGAAATCCAGCGATAGCGGCGAAAGCGCCAATATCGCGTGAAAAACAGCGATAACTTGTGAGCGCTAATGATAACCTTGTAAATATGGGAGTGTGGATTTAACCTGCCAATCCACCTCCCATACACTACATGGTTAAGTCAGGTTTTGAGGAGACGTAAGGATCCGGCGATACCTGCGGTTACCGGGAGTTTCAATATCGCCTCGCAAATCTTGTTAATACAGCGCTGTTGTGTTAGCGCTCTCTTACATGTTGTAACTTTGACAGCACGCCTACTTTGCATCTCATTAGCGATGTTCATCGCTGGAATGAGATGCGGTACAAACACGGCTGCTAACATGCGTTAATGCATGTTAGCGCCGCATTGTAAATAGGGAGATGAAATTATCGCCGCTTTTTTGGCTTTTAAAGCCAAAAAAGCGGCGAATTGACCCTTGATAATATGCCCCAAGATTTTCAAAAGAAAGCTTCTGAGCATAAGGCTCATTTACCACATTGGGCGGAGAAAGAAGGGAGTTACACACCTGGCAAGGCTCAAGCTGCTATGGCTCTGGATTTCGTAAAGACAGGAAAAATTTGTCTTCATAGGCTAAAGACTGATTATAACAATGTTTTCATTGGTACCAGTGAATGTGAACACAATTTTTTAATTCTTGGAGGTTGGGGACTCAAAGGAGGAACAGATTCAGTTTTTCCTGGAATCTATTATGTGTGTGGGAATAAGGCTTACTTTAGGCTTCCTGCACGGTGGTATGGAAGTTGTTATTTTGGAATAGTATTTCCAAAGATATACTGAAGTTCTGTCATTTCCTTCTCAGGGATCTTATTAATATAAAGAACTTTACAGAAGCTGAAATATGAAAAGACATCTTTATTAAACTTACATAAGTGAGGCCACGTCACACAGAAGCCGTAGCAACTGTATGAGGCAGTCTGCGGAATACAAAGAACAGAGGCCTTTTATATGCTCTCAGGGTTACAAACTTCAGCATACAAGTAAGGGGCAGTCCTAGCTTGTGCAAGCATGCAAAATACCTAACATTCCTTCTTTACAGTTTACCATTCAGATATTTACAACATTGAAAAAGCAGAGTCATGATGACAAGCCCATTTTCAGTTTGTCCATCCCAAGACCAATTTCCGGCAAGGCCTGACATTCTCATCAGATATCAGATGGACCCCTAATAAAATCGGGCACCTCCTCCTCGTAAAGCAAGTCATAAAGAAAGAAACATAGACAGGTGTGTGAGAGATTAGGAGTGGTTTGAATGTGATGAAAGGTTTATGGTTTGCTGTGCCTTGATACTAATCTTGATCGGTCACTGGGAAAGGAACTGGTCGAACAGGTTTGGCTTCAGGCAGTGGAGTCAGCTTGCCCAGGTCACACAAAAGTCAACAAAGGTGTACGTGTCCTTCAGACTCGTTTTGGCCTTAGTTATCAGCCTATGTGAGGGCAACCACTTAAAATGGCTGCCATGTACAAAATGGAACCCGAGGGTTCAGGACGAAATCCCTGATTTGAAGGTGATCCAGCCATTCGAACACGCCGAAATTGCCTGGATATAGTATGTTCGTCATTGTTGTTCTGCTGATACCAAAATCGTCATGATTCGACGATGCTTATGACACGAAGCCAAAATTTCAAGTACTACAGACCCTCCTTTTGCCCTTACATAGGCAATTAATATATATACTCACGCTAATCTGAGTCCAGGTCTATATTCACAAATTCATTGAGATGTTGCTGTAGCATCATCCTATTGCTTAGCTCGTACCTTGATACAGGCTTCCTTACACACGATGTAGCACAGAGGCCACACATAGCAGGACCAAATAGGGAATACCTCTATCTGTAGTATGTGGCATAAGACCACACACCCAACAATTAGTGATGTTCACTACTAACTGGTGTTGATGCAGAAGCGGTACAAAGGAATTATTAATAAACTCTGACCTCCTAACCAGTTCGTGTTCAGGTAAAGTATTGAAAGAATGCAAAGAAGTAGTAGTAGGAAGAGACATAGGTTGGGAGGTGGGTACAGATGTCAATTGGGTAGAAAAAAACAATCCCACCCATAAAAGACAATGTCATGTTTAAAAACACTAGAAAACACGTTGTTAAGAACATATAGACAACAGGAGAAAGTAGTGACCACTATTACAAACAAATTCATAATTTTTCACCACCCTAAGCAAAAAGTTAATCCTAAAATTATCTAGTAACATTTTTAGGGCTCCTATGTATTTCAGTAATTTATTACATGTTCAGGTGAAACAGTGGTGATCCTCATCAATGCTCTGAGGTGAAAAGGGAATACTCTTCCACAGAGAATGGACTTTATTCTGCTTTTACTAAACAGAATACTACTTTAAGACAATGCCAGCAAAACAATAAGAAACAGTCTCATAACACCTATTTTATGCAATCACACGGAAACCACTTTATGCATCAATTATGTCCAAAGTCCGTTCAAGCCTCTCTGGCAAGCTTCCATCGTCCATCAAATCTTCTCCCATTGTTGCATGGGCCTCTTGATTCAGGCCTTATATGAAAAATAGTGTTTTTCAGTATCCGTTGGAGTGCCCTCCTGGCAAACACTCACAGCTCATTTGAAAGTCTTAATGTCTCAAGGCAGTGCACCGATATCTCTCCTCTGCGGCAGGCACTACAGATAGTGAGCTCTTCATTGATCAAGGGCACAGATCATCTTATGCAGATCCGGGTCTACATTCTCAGGCTCCGACACTCATTACTCAGTGTCAGAGGACGCTCAGGCTGCTCTTTCATGGGCACCATAATGTAGTGCCTTTTTCCACTCTTGCATCTTCCGGTGCACTGCACTTCCGTTGGAGCAAAGGAAAAGGGTTGTGTGGCCAAAACTCAGGCCGAGGGGCTCAAGGGACTGCACACTGTCAGAGGTTACCAGCACATGACAGGTGAAAAACTCAGGCCTCAATCCTTTGGCTCTTTTGCACTGAAACTCTCCTGCTTCTTTTTGATGTTCAACGCCTTCTGATGAAGCAAGCATAATACTTCGGAGATACCAGACGTGCGCCTCTCATTTGTGAAGTAGGAAATGTGACGCAGTTGTTTTCTTAAAATTAATGCGAATACAATTCATTTGTGTTTTAACAAGGGGACTGCAAGCAGGTGGCCTGCAATCTGCGAGGGAATGGCCATATGCCATGAGACAGTTCTGGTCTAGAACACACTGTCATTTCTCAAAGGCAATACAAAGACAAAGGCAGTAGGCACAACAGTGCCTCTAGGCTCTTCAATTGGGTTTCCGTGTGAGAGCATATTCTCCATCATCTAATGGTAGATAGCGACATGATTAAGTCTAGGTGTTCCTAAATTCCTTGTCTTAAAAACATCTCAAAAGAAGAATCGCATAATACAGATTATCAGGGGCATGTAGATACCTCCCTTTAAAAGTTGTGCATCAGGTGCACTATGCAATACACAGGCTAATGATCAAAATGTGGAAACAAAAGACAAGAACTAGAGAGTCCTGGTATTTCCATAATTTAGAACACATCTGATCCCACCAAAAATTAAAGCAGTATGAACAAAAGGGTAAAAATAACCACATTAAAAAGAGTCATTGAAAATGTGTCATGTTCAAAAAATAAAATAAATGTAAGGTATCTCCTATTGAGATGGAAAACTTGTTTTGTTATAGTATTGAGTCAGTTAACCAGTCCATCACTATCCTAACAATCAGACTGGAAAACATTGCAGTGGGCCTAAAGAGAATTCTTGAAAACCAGTCTGGTGATACAAAAGGAATTATACATAATATGGGGGTTTCTGATATATTACTGCGGTCTGGAAGTGTGAACTTGAACAATACATCAATAAAAAGGCAAACTGGTGAAAAGAATATGGAAAAAGGGAAATGGAACTAGGACACAGCTAAAATCCCCAATAACTAGGCATGATGTGACATCAGGGGGTGACAAAAAGGTTGGCTCTACCGCTGGCCGCTAAACCATATACGGTAACCTCCGCTAATGTTCCAGTTCCTTCTTCAGGGAAAAAAATATGAAACCTTGTTTCCTTGATATCTTTTTTATTTTTCCTTCAAATACCATTAAAGCCAAATTTGACATACACTGGTGAAGTGTTGTCTGTCTTTCTGTGAAATTTAGTGTCAAAGCAAATCTACCCAACTGTTTGCAGGATACACATCGTCATGTATATCCCTTCACAACACAGGTAAACTTGTAATAGTATCATAAGCAGCAACATAAAATAAAAATAAAATAAAATAAAAAACGCACGTCAAGCCATCAGATATACGCGCTGTATATCAAGCACAAAAAGCATAGACAAAACAATAGTGTCAGGTTTAAAATCCTTACCCTCCCTTTTTGACAGTAGATCACCAATTAGTGGATATCTGCTGTCAAATACAACTTCAGACACACAGAACCAGCAAGAACAATTCATGATAGAACCAAATACACAAACATGAAAAACGCATGGACATTTGTTTCCAAAGGAGTTACGCAAAAACACATCTCATTTCAACCAACCAAACTCATGTGTCTTGTCAGCCTTAAAATCATCCAGAGCAAAAAAATAAAAATAAAATACACAACACACAAAAGAGAAAACATTTCTCATAACAAACAAATATTCTGTATAACTTGTAATCAGAAGACCAAACATTATATTTTCCCTTTGGAATTAAGTTGTTTAATTTTGTGGAAAAACCAGAAACCCTTCCTTTTAGAGGCCTGTTTAGCAATGTCATTCTGCATTTCACAGAGACAAGTCCTAATTTAAAAGGGCACAAATGTGAACATGGCAGCCAATGTCTCCTTTTTAGGCGCTAAAAATTATCTCTGTTTCCAGATTATTAAACAACATTTACTGTGAATAATTTACAGAACCTAATAACACACGTACCAGTTTTTAGAACAAATGCTTGTTTGCAATTGTACTCATTTCATCAAACTAAAATAGATGAACGTCTAAGTAGGTGCAGCTAAAGTTAAAACCTTCCACCCTAATATTAAACTTAAACCTGTGCACCAGGCACATTGGCTCACTGACGCATTTAAAAGTGAACCCAAAATGGGAATAACCTGCAAATTTGTGTTTTATACCTAAATGTATTCATTTACTGAAGCCTAAAGTACTTTAAAGCTATTTTAAATGGCAAAAATACCCAAATTCGACTTTGATGTTTGGGGCACTTAAAAATAAATATCCCATAAGTATGTTACATATTAATCATCCTCAGGATGTTCTTTACACATTACAGATATTAGATATTAGACATATCTAATGTAAATCTTTAGAAAAATGAGTTTTTCACACCTGCGCCAAGTGAAAATCCATATGCTAATGTCGTCATTATTTGGTATAGCACAACTTAAATTAAATTTTAATGCTAGGATGTCATAGTATGAGCTTTAAGCTTCATGAATAGTAAAAACGAATTTTGTAGCACTTATTTTTAATAATTATTTTTCATAATTAATAATAAATAAAAAATAAAAAAAATAAACCCTTTTATTTTTGATAATTCCACATATAAGAGCAAGCTGCATCCCTTGCCTATCATTTTAGACGCATTTATTTATAAGCCTAAACACAGAAGCCTAACTTAAAACCTGACAAAATTTGGCGCCACATTTTTCTTTCTAAAAAGGACAATTTTATTTAGCAACAGACCCAAGAATATACTTACAAAATGTTGCTTAATAGACTGAAAACATCAAGAAAAACCACGAACAGACATTGAGCTCATTTGAGACATAAACAGAAAGGGGTGAAACACTCAGGACACACAATACGGCGCGCTTTTAGCCATGCATTTCATGAATAGCGCCAACGCTATTCTCTTACAGAAGTTGCACTAATAGGAAAACCACAGACATTTAAACACGCACATTTTAACCCACCTATCAATACTCAGGACAGCCCACAGACTGTACTAGAACCAAACCATTTGTAAATACTAGTCGTAAGTTATATTTACAAGAAACGCTTCTGAATTGTGTTTTTTTTTTTTTTTAAAAAGGACTACGAAAATACACTCAATTCACTAGCTTTGGTTAGCAGAACACCAAACAAAATCGTTCTGCATATCTTCATTCATAAAAACTGCGCAGAACAAAGGATCCTTGTTTTGTATTATGTCATATTTTAATTCCCTGGGGATACAAAATCACCAAGGAAGAAATATGTTTGTAAATCTAAACCTATTTAGATTTTCCCTTTAGGGAAGCCGGCTAATCCAAACGTATACAAAGTTGGCCAACATAAAGCTCCAAATTTGCTAAGATCAGGCATCTTATAGCTCACTAATCTAGCTTCAAACTTCAAGGGGCTATCTCTATCGATACACTCGTAAATATACAAGACCCTCGGTTTTTGAAAATTGCAATCTTCAAATAAAACTAAGGACCAAACAAACTAAGAACCAATCAAACTAAGACTCAAAGGAACCAAGGAACCAAAGAACAAACGACTGGGAGCGACCCACTTATACTTAACTCTTACTTTTACTAATCAAAAGGTTATCCAAATTCTATCTGTCAAGTTCTACATGACCTAACGGTCTTTTAGAATACTCACGCCAAAAAAAAAAAGGTTCTCAGTCAGGAGTGACGTCATGTGGAGGATCAAAAATCAGGAAGATCAGAAATGTACTGGGCTGCAGAAACAAAGAATCTCCAGAATCCTTGTGCACAGAGTACCTCCTTAGTAGAATCTTGTTCTGTCCTCCTCAGTAGATTTCAGTCTCCTGACAAGATCTCCCACAGAAAGCCACTTCTCTGATGAGGCCCCGCGTTGGCTGCGCCATTTGAAGTTGAAAAATCTTCAACTCAGGGATCTTATTAATATAAAGAACTTTACAGAAGCTGAAATATGAAAAGACATCTTTATTAAACTTACATAAGTGAGGCCACGTCACACAGAAGCCGTAGCAACTGTATGAGGCAGTCTGCGGAATACAAAGAACAGAGGCCTTTTATATGCTCTCAGGGTTACAAACTTCAGCATACAAGTAAGGGGCAGTCCTAGCTTGTGCAAGCATGCAAAATACCTAACATTCCTTCTTTACAGTTTACCATTCAGATATTTACAACATTGAAAAAGCAGAGTCATGATGACAAGCCCATTTTCAGTTTGTCCATCCCAAGACCAATTTCCCGGCAAGGCCCGACATTCTCATCAGATATCAGATGGACCCCTAATAAAATCGGGCACCTCCTCCTCGTAAAGCAAGTCATAAAGAAAGAAACATAGACAGGTGTGTGAGAGATTAGGAGTGGTTTGAATGTGATGAAAGGTTTATGGTTTGCTGTGCCTTGATACTAATCTTGATCGGTCACTGGGAAAGGAACTGGTCGAACAGGTTTGGCTTCAGGCAGTGGAGTCAGCTTGCCCAGGTCACACAAAAGTCAACAAAGGTGTACGTGTCCTTCAGACTCGTTTTGGCCTTAGTTATCAGCCTATGTGAGGGCAACCACTTAAAATGGCTGCCATGTACAAAATGGAACCCGAGGGTTCAGGACGAAATCCCTGATTTGAAGGTGATCCAGCCATTCGAACACGCCGAAATTGCCTGGATATAGTATGTTCGTCATTGTTGTTCTGCTGATACCAAAATCGTCATGATTCGACGATGCTTATGACACGAAGCCAAAATTTCAAGTACTACAATACCACGTAAAAAGAAACACTGGGAGCAATGAAAACAATAGTGAATTAATACGTAGTAAAAGAGCTAGTTTTTCGGAAATTGTAGGTGATATATTTGGTGCATTGATACCTTCAGTGGGAATAATTCTGAACTCAAGGAAAATATGTATATTGTCTACAGTGGTTGATCGTTTATCAACGGATACTGCTGGAGGTTTTCTAATGATTAATGCGGAAATGGTTGCGATTAGATCTATGGTGATGCAAAATCGACTTGCTCTTGATAATATATTGGCAAAAGAGGGCGGAGTCTGTAAATTATTGAAGACGAAACATTGTTGCACTTATATTCCTGATAAGAGTGCAGAAATTGGAACATATATACAGAATATAACTAAACTTGAAAAAGAACTTAAACCACTGGAAGTTGATAGTGTATGGAAAGATTGACAAATAGTATCTCGTCAATTGGAACCTGGTTTGCTAATGTAGGAAAAGGACTTATAGGTCAAATATTAGTACCCTTAGCAGGGATAGCAATAATAATCTTGGCAATAACAATATGGTGCAAATGCAGTAAAAAGAATGGAACATATAAGGTGACAGAAAGAGGAAAGAAACGAAAGGTAGATGAAATCGAACTTGAAGAGTGGAGAAGTGAATTATACAAGAAATTAAAAGGAGATTGTAAAAATGGAAAGTGTAAAGATGAGAATGAAGTAATTTCCTAGAAGTTGGCATCTGATTGAGGGTAGTGTTTTGATGGCTCAGAAACGCCATCAGAGACCGGATTGATGGAGCAAGGTTTCATAAATGAAACTTGCTTGTATTCAATCCTCATCACAGTATTAATTTATTAAAACTTGTATTGTTAATACTAACCTTTGCATTCACAACACGAAAGGGAAGGATGCTTGCTTATGTGTTTTTCTAATGAATAACGCTTGTCTGTAAAATCCAAAATGGCCGCTATGCGCGGAAAAACTCAGTGCGCATGTCATAACCAGATCACATGGTGTGACGTCTTTCTTTGCTTGGTGGGAAATTTCTGCTTCTGCGCAGTGTGTATTAAAATGGCTGCTTGATGTTTTCACATGCTTCAGCTTGCTCTCATGTCACTACTAAATTGTCGTTTCCTAATGCTACTAATGCGGGATAGAATTTATAATTAAAAGGGAATAGAGTAGAAAAAGTGGGCATACAGTGAAACATTTTATTCTGTGATTTTAATATTTGCTTCTTGCACTTTTATTAGTTCGTAAACTTGGGCCTGGGTTGGTGACCTGAAACTCGAGAGGCAAATGGTTCTGCGCATGTGTTCTGTGTGCCTGCCAAATGAAGTCAATCTGGACGTCGTCCAAGGCCACGACCCGATGGCCGAAGATGCTGTACTCTTGCCTTTCCTGTTGCACATTGATACATTGTCTATGAAAATTGGTTTACATTTGTCATAAGACGGGTGGGAAATAAAGCGAATGTATTAATTTGAAGGGGTGGGAATTTAAAAACAATAGGCTTTACAATTTAGGCCAAATCGATATGGTGCGACAATCCACCCCCTGTCCCTGTCCAATCAGAAGTAGTGGCCCCATATTTTAGTAACATTAAGGGGAGGTACATGGGCGTAGAAGGGTATAATAGAATATAGCATTAGTTAATTAGTTAGAACAGGCGAGGAACAGGCGTTCAAGAAGGAGATGCTGCAGAGAACAGGCGTCCATGCTTCTAGCTTCTAGCTCAGACCGCAGAGAGTGCGCACAGAAGACTAGCGCTCTTAGCTCCAGACTGCCAAGCTGATCGATTGCAGACTGAATCGCTGTCCAGAGAGGTCCTGAGGAGGGGGCGGCGGAGTCCATTAGAAGGAAGGAATGGGACAATCGAGGAGAAGCCGAGTATCAGAGAGGGGAACGACGCAGGCGTTGTTGTAGAGAGGTCACCGGTCCTGTCCTGATCCTGGAGGAGGTCTTTGCTCTTCATCCTTCCTGGGTCCTATTCTTTCAACTCCTTGGCTAAGGGGTTTGGTTCTCGCACTTAGGTAAATATAATGCAACCTTTAGTTGCGCTGCTATCTCCATCCTCTCCTTTTCTTTAAACACCGTCATTGATTAGCAATAATCATTTCTATGCTTAATCTTGGGTATTGCGATTAAGTACCATGTGGCTCTGTATTTTACTCTGCTAAATCATTAGATAAACATTTTAAAACTTCCTGACTCAGTGGTTATTTCAGGATGATGTACTATAATGAATGTCACTCATTTTAAATTTCCCAATTAGCAAAGGATTCATTGGTAAGTCATTACTCTTCAATCAGAAGGTAATTGGTAGCAGGTATTTTGATAGAGAGTAACAACTGATAAAACCCAGCGTAAGTATTAGCGTAGTATGAATGTATGGGCCCAAGTGAGTATCTGGTGTATGAATGCTGTTTGCTAATACCGCGCTGGATCAGGGTCTCAGTTTATAAAGGGGCTGGTTGTGGTGATCGCTCTGTGGTTAGTGAGAATGCTAATAATACTTCTGTTACATCTCCACGCTTGTCCTCTAGGATTGTTAAGAGGCCAAGCTATCTTAAGGATTTTGTGTCTTGAAGGCTTCTTCTTATGTTTGAGGCCTTATTCTTCTTTTGGGTCTTCCTTCTGTCTTCTCTTCTCTCTCTTATCCCTTGTTCCTCTTCTTTTTATTTTCTTCTTGTTAACGGGGGAAGGTGTGTGGCATCCTAAGCTGCATCTGAAGCCTGTGTACTTCTGATGTCACGCTGCCTTGGTTACGAGAGATTCCAAGCTGGGTCCTGGTCTCCCATGTGATAGTATTGTGTTTCTTGAAATGAGCTAGAGCTGTTGGATGAGCTGGCTGGGACCTGGATGGGTTCTTCTTACTTGGAAATAAACCTGAAGTTGTATCACTGAACCTGCCTCTGCGTGATCCTTTCAGCTGCAATTTGGGATCTTACAGCCTACTAGAGGAGAACCATAATCCAAAGCACAATCGCGGCACCAGGAGACGTGAAATCTAAAGTAACGGCAAATGAAGTTGATTACAATGCAGAACAATCACAATTTAATCCAGCAGTCTAGACACATGGGAAGATGCTGTTCCCTGGGAACTATGATATTCAGTGCAAGCCCAGACAATGACCAGGTGCGAGAATTGCAACCACAATGCAATCACGATTCAAGGTGAGAGGTAAGGAGAATGCATCCACATCCAGTATGCGGCAATCTGAAAAGTAGGGTACATACAGGTTGGACAAGTTAAATTAAGGCAACACTAACACCAGTTGGGGAGAGTTGCTGTAAACGTTACCTCTGTGTCTAGGTCTGACAATTCGGAGTGTGTCCTCATTAAAGTGCCGGTTGTCAGGGGTTGCGACTGCATATTAGCCAAAAATCTCTGTGGGAAACTGAAGTACGTGCTTCAGAGTTGTGCAAGCACCGACTGGCTAATAAGCTAGGTACCAGGGAAAGGTAATAAAGATAAAGGGAAGACTATTTCAAGTGAGCGCTACTAAAAGCCAGGTGTGGCCGAATAGGCAGGCATCTGAAACCTCTCTTCTAAATTAGAACAAAACATTAACCAACCTAGTAGGGTGGTCCAGAGAGTACAATTTACGCCCATATAAATTCGAAGCATGACGCAACCTTAGCTCTGCAACAGGCTGCAGCACGCCTGCACCAGAGATACCAAGGACATGGTGTCCATCTTCCATGTTGATGCCTGGGGGCAGGACTAGCTGCTGAATGGCAGTGAGCTTTGCCGAAAGAATGTCTCTCTGCCCCGATAGACAGCACTGAAAACATGGAGTCTGCGTGCCCTCTTTTATTTGCTTATCATGCGTTTGAAATACATTAAAAGAAGCAGCCACGGAGGGCAAATTAGTAATGGGCAAGTAGTGGGGGTGGGCTGCGGAGACGGGTGAACGTGCTGCGCTTGGACACAGAGGAGAGGTAAGAGCACGATCGGAACTGCCAGCAGTAATAATGCGCCAAACTGCACTCGCATTTATGTTTGTTGGATTTCCATACGTAGGAATTGCATGCGTGCAGCTGCTTGCTCCTGCGGCAATACTCCATGAGATTTGAAAAAAGGTAGACCATGCACCAAACATTAGCCATTTGCAGGCTATGATTTTTGAATGACACAGACAAAAGCCAATCCAAAACGGTGGGAGGAGGCAGACCTCACAAAAATATACAACAGATCACATGACAGTGCAAGAGCTGCCTAGGCTCGACCTAACAAGGGCACTACAAAGCTGGATACCTTCTTCGCAACGACTTGCTGGAACAGATTTGCTGCTGAATCTTTGGCCCAGTGGCAATGCGCATTTGTTGGATCGACTTGGCGAGTTGGTCTTCTGTCCCAGCATTTAGGGTTAGATAGTAGGAGTACACTCTAACACTTATCTTAGGGCCCTAGGACCTTAGGGACCCCACTCAGCGGTCATGACTCACTCAATTTGAAGCCACCAGAAGTGTCCATGGCAGGTTCATTTGCAAATATTCAGCTGGTCTACACAGATCCAGAGGTGTTCTGAAGAGGGTGCTGGAGGTGACACATTTATGCCCAGGGCCATCATGTGGGTGGAGGTAACTCCTGGATGCTCCCAAACCAATAGGGTAAATGTTCCCACTGGTTATCCTACCCACTTTGGCAGCACTTCTTGTGTGTTTTACTGTAAAGTATCCCACAGTGCCTCTCTCTACCTAAACCCGACATGGCAGTATCTTTCTCCCTTGTACAGAGCTCCCTGTACTCACCCAGCGGTGCAGCTGTGATAAGGGGCAAGCCCTTCCTTGTGGTCACTCAAAACCAGTTCTGGAGGCAGCTTCTCTTCCACTGGTATTGGTGCCTTGCTGGGTAGCAGGACAATGAAGGGGGAAGGCACAGGTGTACACAACATGTGCTTATCACAGAGTAGGCTTCCTTTGAAGATAATTAGGTTCCTGGGCACAGCCCAGATGGCTATCCAGTCAGGGAGAAATACATCTCTCCACATACACGCCCTTTGTCCACTGCCTGGGAGCAATACACATTTCATCACAGGAGAGCCATCAACAGTCAGGTGACACTGAACACTGGCAGAAAGGCACTTTTGGCTCAGGCAGGAATATGCCACCTTGCTAAAAGAGGTATTTTCAAAATAGTAATCAAAAATCTGGCCTGGCCATTAGGAAAGATTTACATTGCCATATAAATTAGTAATTCAATCAATCAATCACAGAATTTGTAAAGCGCACTACTTACCCGCGAGGGTCTCAAGGCGCTAGGGAAAAAAGGGGGGGGGGTGCTGCTACTGGTCGAACAACCAGGTCTTGAGTAGCCTCCTGAAGGTCAGCAGGTCTTGGGTCTGTCGTAGGCTTAGTGGAAGGGTGTTCCAGGTCTTGGCGGCGAGGTGGGAGAAGGATCTGCCGCCGGTGGTAGTTCTTCGAATGCGAGGGACGGTGGCGAATCATTCTACATCTTATACGGAGACAGAAGTTGTATTATAAGGTGTGATAATGTAACCTGGTGCATTTCTATGGGAGAGCCACATATCACATGTGTTAGACCTGTCATCTTTAGGGTTGTCTTCCACCAACTTTTTGACTGCTTACCTCCACTTTTTGATGTATCTTTTTGTTGGCCTTAATACTCTGAGCACTTTACTACTGCTAACCAATGCTAAAGGGAAAGTGCTTCTCCCCCACACATGGCGACATTGGTGTATAACTGATTGGCATATTTATTTTATCTGTAAGCCCCTTGTAAAGTGGTATACCATGTACCCAGGGCCCATAATCTAAATGCTACTAGTGGGCCTACAGCACTGGTTGTGCCACCCACACAAATAGCCTTTCAAACCTGTCTAATGCCTGCCATTGCAAAGCCTGTGTGTGTAGTTTTACTGTCACTTCGACTTGGCATTTAAAACCACTTGCCAAGCCTTAAACTCCCCTTTATTATTACACATAGGCCTAAGGGCAGGGTGCTGTGTAGGTAAAAGGTAGGACAAATACTTTTAAGTTTTCCATGTCCTGGTAGTGACAAAGAGCTAAATTCTTTTTTCACTACTGTGAGGCCTATTCCTCTCATGGGCTAGCATTGGAAATCCCTTGAGCCACTTTTAAGCTGTAATTCCTGATTAGAAAGGAATAGCTAAATCATGTTTCATATATTTGCAATGGTAACGAAGAATTCTCTTTAGTGGTAAAATTGGATTTGACATTGCTATTTTAGAAATGCCACTTTAAGAAAGTGAACATTTCTCTGCTCTGAAGTTAGCTCTGTGTGCCTGCAGCCTGTCTCCAATACACGTCTGAGTTGGGTGATAGCTGCACTTTTTCTATTCTCTGTAGACAGCCACAAACACAGGAAGGGAGGGTGTGACAGAGGACTTACCCGCATTCATCTGCATTCTGATAGCCTTCTTGGGCAGGAAGGGGGAGAGGGAGCTGACAGTTACATCTGAATAGGCTGTGTCCTGTCCCCACACAAAGGATTGATTACCCCCACAGATAGCCTGGCAGACAGGGCTGGGATGAAATGGGACCTGTGCATGTCAAGGAGCTGATTTGAAGTTAACCCCACTTCAAAGGCACATTTGGGTATAAGTACTGGGGCTCTGGCAAAACACTACTGGCCCTGTGAAGAACTCTGCCAAGAGTAAAGACTGTTGTGCTACAGGAATTGCCACTCTGCTTAACTGACTGTTCCAAGGGACTGCTCTACTGCTTTGCTGCCCCTGCTGCCTGCTGATATCTGCCCTGCTGAGGACAAGGGCTGGACCTATGTCACTTGAACCCCGAGTGACTCCAAAGGCTTACTGGCTTGCCTCCTGTTTTTTTTAAGTCTCAGGGTCATCAAAAACATCCTGCAATCCTCCTGGTGCTGCTGCATTCTGCCATCTCTGATTTCTACCCTAGCCTGAGGTGCCCTCTCCAGTCCTGGGCCTCAGCTGTGGATTCTTACAGCTTTTTTCTACATCAATGTTGACACAGCAGCATCTTTGTGCTGATCGGAACTGATGCATCGCCCTCTAATGCCAATGCAGCGGCTGTTCGACGACTACGGCTCTACAGCGGCCCGAGAACGACCCAGTGCCTGCATCCTATAGGGGTTCGTTGACACAGCTTCTATCGACCATGCCGATCAGCACCAACACTCACCTCCATCCACAGGCTCGACGATGATGCAGTGCCTCCTCAACTCCTCAACGTCGACGATCATCTTCATCCAAGGTACTGTGTCAGCAGGACCTGTCTGAGTCCTGTAGCTGGGCTGCCCTCCTTCGCGGTCAGCTTGAACTTTGAATTTACCCTGGTCTAGCGCGACCTCAGGTAACCTTTTAGCTCTATTCACTTCTAAGTACTATTTTTGGTTTATTCTTTAAAAATTCATAACTCCGGTTCTTCATATTGAATTTTTGTAATTTTGGTCTCGTTTTACTCAGATAAATATTCTCCCAATTTTCTAAACCTACATGGAGTCTTTTTGTGATGTTTTCATTGTGTTACTGTGTGTGTGTGTTGCACAAATACTTTACACATTGCCTGTTTAGATAGACCTGACTGCTCTGTGGCAAACTACCAGAGGGTGAGCGAAGGTTATCTTTTAGTGTGTATCTAGCTTACATTGACTAGGATTGTGGTTCCTACTTGGACAGGGTGCATATCTCTGCCAACTAGAGACACAATTTCTAACAACGTGTCAACCACCCACAGTGAAAAACGATTTTGGACATTTTTCACTAGCAGGGCATGTAAAACATAAGTACCCATGCCCTACTTCATTCTATACAATGCAAGTTGCCCTATGTGAAACCAGTAGCGACTGCTACCGGACGGGGGTAGTGGGGAGGCAGAGGGTGGGGGTGGTGGCGCCGGGTGACGAGTAAATAAAAAAAGAAAGGACTTACCTGAAACGGCCGGCCGCATCCACAGTCCTCGTCTCTTCATCTTCCTTCTCCCTGTGCCGTTAGGCAGCAGGAAACACCCAGGCACACAGGCTCCCCTGAGCCAATTACAATGCTGCAATGCAGTGTTGTGGTTGGTCTGAGCACCATGGATCGGCACTGAGATGGGTACAGGGAGCTTGTGCATGTTCCTCAAAAGGCTGTGTAATGCAGCCTGGTGGGGAACATGTAAAGTGCACATGCCTGTTGGGCCGATCAAACAGTCATGAGCACTTAGGGAGTGTGAATCACTCCTCCCCCTGCTCTGGCCAGTCCACCCAGCCACTGACTGCAATAGGAAAAATAAAATGATAATATTGTTAAATTATTATCATTTTATTTTTCCTTTTGAGCAGTGGGGCAATGCTCCTCCACCTTAGCGGAGGAGCTGCCACTGTGTGAAACGTAGGGACTACTTCCTAGGTGACTTATAGGTATTAAAAAGGAAGGTTTAGGTCTGACAAAAGGTTTAATGTGCCAAGTCGAACTGGCAGTTGTCAATTTAGTGGTGGCACAATATGTGTTGTAGTCCACTAGTGACATTTAACTTACAGGCCCTGGGTACACATTTGTACTACCTACTAGGGACTTATAGATAAGTTAAATATGTCAATGAGGAGTATAGCCAATTTCAGCAGGCTTGAGGGGTCAGAAAACAAGCCTTGAGGCATGGTTGGCAGTGCCCAGTGCTCAAAATCAAAAAACCAGCAGCATCAGTCCAGAAAAAATGGGTGTGACCATCAGGCCCACTATGTTTGCTTTTCTCATTGATATAGGTTTTGTTCACCACAGAAATGTTTATAAAGCATTACCCGTCCCCTGATTAAGCACCCTTAACAAGACCCAAATGCATTGGAACATTTAGAATATGGATTACAAATATAAAGGTTAAGATTAACGAAATAAAGTCACAAGACATATAAATATGTAATTGAATTTATTCATAAAGGACCCCAATATTGAAAAGTTTGTTAAGACATCATATTTAAAACTTCAGGAATAAATGAAAAAGACGATTATGTGCCTCTGTCAAGCTGATCACTGAGGGACCACCCCCTCTAACCTAGAAAATAGCTTCAAAGGCCCTATTTGTGTTGGCCAGGTCTGAGGATACTCCTCTGTGGCACGCTTCTACATACTTAAAAACTTTAAATATTGGATTAAAGGCTATAAATTAATGTTGTGCAATGATCTGAGGTCACCATCACAGCTTCTCTTTTTTAAAATAGCAACACATTTTGAGATTGATGAAATGTGATAATACATTTTTCTTTAGACTTAAGCGAGTTCCATTTTCCTGAAGTGACCCTGAGCCTGTGCATTTTAGAGGTGCAGTTGTGCTTACAACTTAAGAGACTGGATTATCACTAACGGAATCCAGCCTTACTTATTATCTACGAGAAGGTATTGTCACCGTGAAATCACAAAACACACTAGTGATAGCCTAATGGTTGCAGCTATTGAGATCCACTTGACTAGCAGTCTATGTGACTTCCTGAACATTTATCACTGCAGGACAGCCCACAAAATATTTCAGGAACTCTTGAAATTAAGTTAACTTGTCAAGATCAAATTTTCACGTGTTCGGGTTATAGGAGACTGTACAGGCAATAGGCGTCTTGAGCAACTGGCCTAATCCACTACCCAACGGAGTCGTTCTGCACGTAGGGTATAACAGACAATGTACACAGTTTATACTGTGTCTTCATTTGAAATAACTTTTTTAATACTGCCTTAGTAAGTAAATAATATGATCTGCTCTTTACAGACTGAACAATGCACACAATTGATTCAAAGACAACTTGAATCCAGGAAAGAATCAAAGGACTCGCACAATTACAGTAATTTAATTTTCAAGCACAAGTGAAGATTGGAAAATGAAAGATAACACTGTTTTCTCACCTTGTTAAATTTTAACAACTTGTGTAGTGTGATCTCCAAACAAGAACAATACTAATAGAAGAAGGTGCATTTAGCTTGTCCTATGAGATGTCCTCATTTAATGCAAGAAGTAAACTTGCAATTGAATGGACACTGTATTGTCCACAGCCCAGGAACATCCCTGATTCCATAGCTGGGCCTCAGGCCCGGGGCTGAGAATGGGGGTCCCTGGCGGACCTCCCATGGCGGAGCTCAACCCATCCCTGGGCCCCCCGGCGATCCCGGGCCAGGCCGCATGGTGGAAGGCCTCCACGGGCCTGCGTCGGGCCACCAAGGGCCAAGGGCCCGGGCCTATGCTCCTGAACCCAGCCAAGCTGGAGAAGGCCTGCCCGGGCCCAGGGCGTGGGACGGAGCCCGGGGTGGGAGCACCCAGTCAGAGCTCTCGGGCCCGGACGCCCAGGGGAGGACTGCCCAGGACCGATGGAGCCCGTCCCAGGCACTTTGCCGCGCGGCGGTCAGGAGGAGGGGGCCCCGGGCAGTGGGGAGGTGTTGTCCGGGCCTAGCCCATCTGGTCCCCGGCTGAGAACCACCAGCCCGGGAGCAGTTTCGGCATACCCTGTCCCTAGTAATCCGGAGGAAAGCTACCCTTCTTTCTGGTAACCCGTGCGCACTGAGTGACGGAGGGGACCCAGGGCACGGGGCGCCCGACCTCCTGGACCCCTGGCTGGGATCAGGGAGGCGGGCGAGCCCTCATCGGGACTTCCAGGCCGGCCCGGCCATCTGGTCGCCCAATTGGAAAGCATTGCGCGTGACCAGATGGCCGAGGGGAAAGGCGTGACCAGATGGCCAGAAGGACGCCAATCTGCCAGCCCCGAGCTCTCACCGGAGGGCTCCCGCCTTCCAATGCAGGGCTCGGGGGCTCTGCGTTCTGGGGGCTCAGAGACCCCAGCTGGACCTCAGGCCCGGGGCTGAGAATGGGGGTCCACGGCAGACCTCCGACCCGGGCCCATGGCGGAGCTTAAACCATCCCTGGGACCGCCCGGCGTTGGGCCACCAAGGGCACGGGCCTATTCTCCTGAACCCAGCCAAGCTGAGTAAGGCCCGCCTGGGCCCAGGGTGTTGGACAGAGCCCGGGGTGGGAGCACCCGGCCAGAGCTCTTGGGCCCGGACACCCAGGGGAGGACTGCCCAGGACTGATGGAGCCCGTCCCGGGCACTTTGCCGCACGGCGGGCCAGAAGAGGGAGCCTCGGGCAGTGGGGTGGTGTTGTCCGGGCCTAGCCCATCTGGTCCCCGACTGAGAACCGCCAGCCCGGGAGCAGTTCCGGCATACCCTGTCCCTAGTATTCCGGAGGAAAGCTACCCTTCTTTCTGGTAACCCGTGCGTACCGAGTGACGGAGGGGACCCAGGGCACGGAGGCGCCCGACCTCCTGGAGCCCTGGCTGGGATCGGGGAGGCGGGCGAGCCCTCATCGGGACTTCCAGGCCGGCCCAGCCATTTGGTCGCCCCATTGGAAAGCATTGCGTGCGACCAGATGGCCGAAGTGAAAGGCGCGACCAGATGGCCGGGCCCGTAGGATGCCAATCTGCCCGCCCCGAGCCTTCGCGGGAGGGCTCCCATCTGCCCTTTGGAGGGCTTGGGGGCTCTGCGTCCAGGGGGATCATTGGAGCCCTTAGCTGGGTCTCGGGCACGGGGCTGCAAGGGGGGGCCCCGATGGAACTCTGACCTGGGGCCCGCAGGCACCTTGATACACAGGCGAAGGGGGGAGGCCTGCCCTGGCCCGATGGACCCCCGTGATGGGCACCCAGACCTTCGGCTGACCACAGGACGTGGGCTCCCACACCCCAGGCCAGGGGGATCTGAGAGCCTGCCCGGGCGTGAGGGACCCCCGTCCCAGGCACACGGACCCTCGGCTGGCCGCAGGACGTGGTCTCCTTTTCCACAGATTTTTTTCATAACTCCGTGGAACTCCGCGTAGTGGCACTACACCAACTCTGCCCAGGGTTAGTGGTTAACCCGTTTTTTGCTGCTGCTCAGTGCCTAGTGTATGTGGGCTGACACCTTAAACATGTAGAAATTGGTGTATTTAACTTTTCTATGAGACCATAGCATAAGGTGCAGAAATACATATTACGTACTAAAGTTAGTCACCTGGGGACTGCAGCACTTATTGTGCCATTCACTAATGAGGCAAAGGAAAACATGGCTTCAGGCTTACCATTGTAACCTCACTGCTGCTGTGTAAAACCTGCAGTGCAACATGTTAAAATAACCCTTTTTAACAGGTAAAAGCATCCCTTATCATTTTAGTAGGTCGGCCCTATGAAGTCTTCTAACCCACAAGGTATTTAAAAGTAGAAAATTAATGTTAGCATGTCGCTACAGATACAAGGCCCAAAAAGCTATTTCTTTGTGGCAGGTATAGCTGTCCTATGTGGAAAAGCAGACTGCAGATTAAAATACTAAGGGCTGCTAGCCCAGGAAAGGGGTCAGATAGACCATTATTATTAATATTTATTAAAACTCCAAATCACTAGTGAAGTTAAAAATTCTGATACATAATAATGAAAAGTAATTTTTAGAAAGTTACCCCTTACCTGACTGAGCTTTCAGGAGACTTATTTGCATTAGCTCTCCACTTACTCCCAGCACTAACTCAGCCTTGAATGTGGTGTGAAATTCCTCTCAGGGGCATACAGTAGGCCAATCTGACTCCTCCTAGCTCAATGGACATTCAGGGTGAGGGCTGTGGCCCTCCTGTAGAGACCTAAGTGTCAGCTCCTGCATGACAGGTCTGCATGGAGCACATGGGTCAGACTTAACAGCCTTAGAGTGGTCTCCCCCCCTTTTTGCCTACCTTCACCACTTTACTGACTTTGTTTTTGCTGACTTTAGGACTCTGTGCACTTTACCAATGATAACTAGTACTAAAGTGCTTGTGCACTCTCCCCTAAACATGGTAACATTGGCCCATCTCCAACTGGCATGTTTAATTGACTTATAAGTCCCTAGTAAAGTTGTACCTCCTATATCCAGGTCATGTAAATTAAATGCTACTAGTGGGCCTACAACACTGTTTGTGCCACCCACTGAAATAGCCTTTTAACTATGTCTCAGGCTTGGCACTGTAGAGCGTGTGTGTGCAGATTTACACTGCCATGTCGACCTGGCAAAATAAACCTTTTTGCCAGGCCCAAATCTTCCCTTTTTATTTTTGTAAGTCATCCCCAAGGTAGGCTCTGGACAACCCAGAGGGCAGGGTGCAATGTATTTAAAAGGCAGGTGTTAGACCTGACTCCCTTAGGATGGGTTACCCCCCAACTTTTTGCCTACCTACTCCACTTTTCTGACCTCATTTTTGCTGGCTTTAGGAATCTCTGCACTTTACCACTGCTAACCAGCACTAAAGTGCTTGTGCTCGCTCCCCTAAACTTGGTAATATTGGATCATCCCCAATCAGAATATTTAATGCTACTAGTGGGCTTGCAGCACAGTTGTATGTCTCCACAACGCATGCCATTACATAGCATGCCTTTACAACGCGGTTGTAACAACGCAAGTGTTGTTGTACCTCCTATATCCAGGTCATGTAAATTAAATGCTACTAGTGGGCCTACAACACTGTTTGTGCCACCCACTGAAATAGCCTTTTAACTATGTCTCAGGCTTGGCACTGTAGAGCGTGTGTGTGCAGATTTACACTGCCATGTCGACCTGGCAAAATAAACCTTTTTGCCAGGCCCAAATCTTCCCTTTTTATTTTTGTAAGTCATCCCCAAGGTAGGCTCTGGACAACCCAGAGGTCAGGGTGTAATGTATTTAAAAGGCAGGTGTTAGACCTGACTCCCTTAGGATGGGTTACCCCCCAACTTTTTGCCTACCTACTCCACTTTTCTGACCTCATTTTTGCTGGCTTTAGGAATCTCTGCACTTTACCACTGCTAACCAGCACTAAAGTGCTTGTGCTCTCTCCCCTAAACTTGGTAATATTGGATCATCCCCAATCAGAATATTTAATGCTACTAGTGGGCTTGCAGCACAGTTGTATGTCTCCACAACGCATGCCATTACATAGCATGCCTTTACAACGCGGTTGTAACAACGCAAGTGTTGTTACAACGCGTTACCATTTCAACGCAAACTTTAACCACGCATATACCTTTACAACGTATGTCTTTACAACAAATTTTGTTGTAAAAGCATGTTTTGTAAAAGCATATGTGTGGTTAAAGTTGTGATTGAAAATATAAGTATTTTACAGGTAAATGTAAATGCTGGTTATGTATACATTATAGCTTTACATTTCCCTGTAAAATACTTATAATTTATTAGTAATGGCATGCATGGTAATGCATGAAAATACATGTAAAACAAAAATAATGTACTTACTTTTATATATGTTTTTATACATTCCACACACAATGATGTCTGTTGAAATATATAAAACCATATATATAAATCCAACAACCTCTCAACCCCTACCCACCCTAAAATTACCCATGCCACCCCAAAACGGGCTCACTGTGCCACTGGATTCAAGCTATCCTGGCTGATGAGGGGTGAAACCCCGAAACCGGTCCTAGGATGCTTGTTTCCGGTCCAGGGAGGACCTGGCTTGGCAGTTCAGGCTGGACTGTTCCCATGAGGCACAGTGTCAAGACTGATTTGCATATGGCCAGGTCTAAACTGGGGTGGCATGGTGAGCAAAAGAATGATGGATTTAACCCAGATCTCTTGACTGGGGGTGAATGTTTTGATTTGTTCTGCATTCCGTCCATCAATTGTGTGTCTTTTACCCCCAAAACCCCTACCCACTCTAAACCCTAAAAATGACCTTGTCACCCCAAAATCCCTATCCACCCTAAACGCTAAATTACCCTTGCAACCCCAAAACTCAAACCCACCCTGAACCCTACTGTAGGAAGGTGGAATCTGACTATATGGTTGCCCCCACTTTTTTTATGGTGTTTTGCTGGTTTATGACTTAGTTGGACTGGGATCCTGCTATTCAGGGCCCCAGTCTATCTGCTTTCTCTGTAAAAGGTTTCCATGTGCCTTAGGCACATCTCTGATTGAATCTGAAGTGCCCTTATAAGTCCCTAGTATATGGTATACTATGTACCAAGGGCATAGGTACTCTCAGAGGCCTGCCAGGGGCTGCAGCATGTATTATGCCACCCCTGGAAGGCCATCCAAACTGACACCACAGGTCTGCTACTGCAGCCTGGGTAAGGTGGTGCATGCACCTCTTACTGTGATATAGGTTACCTATATCACTAAATACATACACACATATAAACCTATAAGTCACTCCTAAGGCAGGCCTTATCAATCCTAGAGGCAGAGTGCATGGTTCCTATGTGAGAGGGTGCCCCTGCATGAGCAGTGCCCCTCTACAGCGTTCGGAGACCATCTCTGATGCTGTTTGTAGTGCAGCCTGACCATATACTCTTAAGCGCATTATATCCTCGCGGTAAAATGCTAACTTTGGAATGGCTGCACCTAAACATGTCGTGTTTGGTGTCAAACATCTTGGAATACTACCCCCCGCCAATCCTGGCGGCGGGGGTAGCATTCCACCCTTCTAGAGGGAAAGACATGTTAACTCTGACTAGTCCGGTAACTTCTTTCCAGAGCCCTGGCATCACAAAATGGATGCTGCTGCCACAGACACGAGTCTGGCCTCCTGCTGCTGGAGGAAACTCCGGCAGGGGAGGCCTGGACAATAGGTTTCTGTCCCAGGGAGGTGTGACCACCTCCCCAGACAGGATAATGTGTATTGGGGCTGGGCGGGAGCACTTTCGGGTGCTTTGAAGTCCTGCACTGGGGGCACATTTGGTGTCCTCAGTGCATACCCCAGTTCAAACCGGATCAGGGGCTTGCAGCCCCTGCTTTGGCGCGAACTGGACAAAGGGAAAGGGGTGTAGCCACCCCTCTGCCCTGACCCACCCATAGGTGGGGCCACAGAGTAGTCCAACCCCTATCTTTAGAATAAAGGTAGGAACCCAGTCCTTAGGACTTTAGATTATCCCTGGACGAAACTCTGAAACTGAATCCTGGACCTTCGACGCTCTACTCACGATTAGAGGACTGAAGAATCTCCCTTGGGGTCAAGGAGTGACTCCCTGCTTGGCAGGCACCAAAGAAGCATCTGTCCGGTTCGCATTTCTGAAGCTCCCGTCGGACGCCGAAGTCATCACATCACCAGAGGTGGATTCTTAGACTTCCCGAGGCTACCCTGAGTCCCCAGCAAAGCTGAGGCCCGTGGCTATCGTGGGTGACTTGAGACCGTGACCCCTGGACACCGAGCACATTTGCAAGTGCATCCTCTTCTGGGTCTCCCAAGAAGTCGTGCTTTGGGCTCCGAGTAGCCCTAGCCTCCAGCACCACCTGCACCGAAGATCACTGGCTCCCACTCCACGAGTGTCCTGTAAGCCAGATCCACGTGCGGCGTCACAAGGCTTCTTCGCGGTCGCTAGCCCGTTGGCTAGTAGCCCTTAACGAAGGACAATCCTTTTCTTACTGGGCATACTGGTTGCTCCAGGCCTGCCCCCACTTACCCTTGCTGGGTGAGTTCCACAGACCTTGCTGGTCTGCACCATCGACGATCTACATCTTCACTGAGACTTGCCGTTGCCAAGGCTTGTTGGGTTCAATCCGGTCGCCGACACCTCAGCACTCGACAAACTTCGTGTACCAGCCCGAGTCCTGCTCCTGGTCACCGACAACGCCTCCTGGACCTCGTGGCTGAAGAGTCAAGACGACCGTCAAAGCACCTGAAGCACTCGACATCGGTGGGCATCTGTCCATCGCCTTCCTGGTCACTGGCTAGTGACCCAGACTCTGTCCCCTCTGCTTTCAGGTTCTTCAGAACTCCGATCCACTCTTGGACCCACCCGGACACTTTTCTCTTGGCCGCCAGCAGCACTTTGCAGCAGATCGCCATTCGAATCGACGACGAAACCCGACCCCGAAAGGCACCTATGCACCCGGCTTCCCTGGGTGAGGTAACACGAGTACTCTGATGCTCCCGTGGGTAGAGACTCTTCAAAGTCCTAGATCTCAAAGGGTTTTGTCCTAGTCCTCTTTTAAGTGTCCCTTTCTCTATTTTCCCGATCCCGACTTTCTCCATAGAAGTCAACGGCGTATCGCGGTTGTGTATTTACACTGCACGCGTCTCCCGTAGGTCCCCTGTGTCACTACCTTGGGTGGTTCCTTGTGGTCCAAGCACTTCTAGAGGCTCTAGGCCTAGTGTCTAGTTCAGTCGTGGTTCGCATACCACTTTATTGGTATATGGTTTGGTACGCCCCTAGGGCCCAAACGTGTATTTGTGCTATTACTGTGAATTAATAACTTATAACTTATGTATTTCGAACTCTAGCCTCATAAAGAGACTAGAGGGGTGTGTTTAGCAATAAATACATATATTTTGAATATATACCTGGTGTGGTGCTCTTTCATTTGGTCACTCAAGAGATTATAGACTGGTAAAACAAGCTGCTTTACATTCCTTCAAGACTTAGCCTGAAGGCTGCTCTCCATAGCTACCACTAGGATAGCTTTCAATAAGGTTGTCTTTAACCTATCTCCAATAAGGGGTTGTTTGGACTGGTGCAAGGTGCCCACTATAATTAGTGGACAGCATATACCAGGCCAACTTCTCACATTGGTGTGCAGCGTGTGGGATTCCAGCTTGCTATTGTTTTACCAGATAATCTCAATTGAATTGATCAACTGAAAACCACTAAAGGTACCTAAGGTACATATAATTTAAGCTTAGAATACAGTAAGTTCTACTGAACTTAGAGTTGTGTGTTAAGGGATAGCACACCCTTTCTACAACTCAAGAGAGTTTAGTAGGCCACACTAGAGTAGGTAGTGCATACACCACACCACACTAGTAATGTCTTTAAGGGTAGGATCTAAAGAATCCTTGCAGGAAGCCACTGAGCTTCCACCCTCCAAGTATGATACACTCCCATTCTTGGAATTGAGAGCTTTATGCAACTTGAGAAAAATAAGGACAGGCCAAAGCCCCACCACCCAACACCTCAAGGAGTTGTTGGTGGCTTATGACCTTAGTAAGCCCTTGGGGACTGAAGGGGTAGGAGCTGAGGGTGGGGCAGAAGATGAGGATGGGGCCAGGGGTAGAAATACCCCCAGCCCCCTCTGAAACTGGCCAGGAGGGTGAAAATGACCCTGACCTGGATAACCCAATCCCTCCTGAGGAAGATGAAGAGGATGATCAAGATGATGCCCTCTTTGTCCCCCCAGGAAGGATTATGAGTGTGCCCAGAAAGTCTAGATCTCCTTCTCAGGAGTCTAACCACTCTGGCACCTCCATAGGGAGCTCTGTCTCATCTCATAGGAGGGAATCCTCTCATGAGAGAAGAAAGAGGCTGGTTCAATATGAGGAAGCTCAACTTGAAATCAAAAAGAAGCAACTGGCTATAGACAGGGAGTCCCTAGATCTCTTTAGAGAGAGAAGAAAGTTGGGACTAGAGTCCCATGGTGGCAGCAATATCCCTAGAGATAGGGAAAGGTCTTATGACCATAGAAACCTAAACAAGATTGTCCCTCCCTACCAGAGTGGGGATGACATCCACAAATGGATAACTGCACTGGAGAGGGCCTGTAAAGTTCAGAAGGTCCCCCAGAGGCAGTGGGCAGCAATCTTGTGGCTCTCCTTTGCAGACAAAGGTAGAGACAAGCTCCTCACTGTAAGAGAAGAGGATGCTGACAATTACACAGTCTTGAAGAGTGCTCTGATAGATGGGTTTGGCCTAACCACTGAACAGTATAGGTTGAAGTTCAGAGACACCCAAAAAGCTCAGACTCAAGACTGGGTTGATTTTGTAGATTGTGCTACAAAGGCTCTGGAAGGTTGGATACATGGCAACAAAGTGCATGACTTTTTAGGATTGTACAATTTGATTATGAGGGAGCAGATCCTTAATAATTGTCAAAACCAGCTTTTGCACCAGTATCTGGTGGACTCTGATCTGACCTCTCCCCAAGAATTGGGAAAGAAGGCAGACAAATGGGTCAGAACCAGAGTAAAAACTAGAAATCAGGGTGGTGACCAGAAGAAAGATTCTACTAAGTCCCAAGAGAAAGGTGGGGATAAATCTAAGGATAAGTCCCCTACAGGGCCCCAAAATTCCTCTTCTGGGGGTGGGTCCCAAACTCCTTCCTCTCCTGAAAAGAAACCATATTGCCATGTCTGTAAAAGCCTGGGCACTGGAAATCTGATCCCAGTTGCCCCAGGATTGGCAATAAAGAAAATGTTCCCCCAGCAACAACTACCTCCCCTCCTGGTACTACCAGTAGTAATCCTCCAGTTGGGAGTAGTGCACCCAAAAAGTTAGGTGCTTTTGCAACAGGAACAGAGATGGGCCCTGGTTCAGACAGGGACCCCTCAACAGACTCCTCTGACTCTGATGGTGGTGTAGGATTTGCCACCTTTACCATGGGTCCCACAGCAATGGGCAGGTACAGACTGGAGCCAATGATTAATGGTCAGAAAGCTGTGGCATTTAGGGACACAGGGGCTAGTGTCACCATGGTGGCAGGGAAACTAGTCCCCCTCACCAGCTTTTACCTGAGTTTAAATACCAGGTGACCAACATTGATGGTGTCAGAACAGATCACCCCATGGCCATAGTCAATCTCAGGTGGGAGGGGGTCACAGGCCCAAAGAGAGTGGCAGTGTCCCCCACCTTACCTGTAGATTGCCTGATGGGCAATGATCTGGAAATTTCAGCCTGGGCTGAAGTTGAACACCAAACCCACCTTAGGATGTTGGGCGTCCCTGTAAAGGTTAGTGGGGCTGTAATGGCCACAGCCCCAGCCCAAGAATTTGGAGAGATGGAGCCTGAAAGAATGGCCCACTCTCCCCCAAAAGAGAGCACAAGGGTTGAAGAAAAGTCTTCTTCCCTCCAGACAGTAGGTAAGGGTCAGCCTCCTCAGGGAACTGACCCTACCCCTAGTGAAGGAACTGCCCCAGAGGTAGTCAGGCCTGGCCTGGCCACACCCCTGATGGCAGAGGACCCTTCCAAGGTGGTACCCAGTCTGGAGCAGGTAACCTGCCCCTCTCTACCCTGCCTCAGCCAGCCCAGGGCTGCAGAGGTCAGGGAGGTCAGTGGACCCCCCAGGGCCCCCTGTCCAGAGGAACCCCCCCATCAGCAGATTAGGGGCACCCAGTCTAGTAGCCCTAGCCAGGTGAAAACTCCTCTACACACTGAGGGATCCCCCATGCCTTTATGTAGGGACCTCCCCAGAAGGACTCTGGTAGGCAAGGGCAAACCTGGGACCTGAAGGTTCCAAACCTGCCCTGTCCCTCCAGTAGTCCATCCAAAGGGACCCAACCCCCAGCTGTAGGCAGCCAAAGGTTGACCCTTAGAGCAAAGTGCAACTCAGTCATGGAAAGACAGGCATACATGGTGACCAGTGATCTGAGGAAGCTGAGGCCAACATTCCTAGGGCCTCACTTCCCTAATCAGACACCCTCACCAGCCTTGTACTTTACCTAAGCACACCACAGGTAGTGATTCCCCATGGTGGAGACCCTCTCATACCCTTAGGGTGAGGGATTGCTTAGTGGACCATAAGACAGGGGGCAACCATGCTAGTGCAGGTGCTTCCTTATATGACCACTTAGTCAATGAAGGCTCAACTGGCCAAGGTTAGCCTTATCTCCTTTCGTTTGGGGGGTTATGTAGGAAGGTGGAATCTGACTATATGGTTGCCCCCACTTTTTGTATGGTGTTTTGCTGGTTTATGACTTAGTTGGACTGGGATCCTGCTATTCAGGGCCCCAGTCTATCTGCTTTCTCTGTAAAAGGTTTCCATGTGCCTTAGGCACATCTCTGATTGGAATCTGAACTGCCCTTATAAGTCCCTAGTATATGGTATACTATGTACCAAGGGCATAGGTACCTCAGAGGCCTGCCAGGGGCTGCAGCATGTATTATGCCACCCCTGGAAGGCCATCCAAACTGACACCACAGGTCTGCTACTGCAGCCTGGGTAAGGTGGTGCATGCACCCCTTACTGTGATATAGGTTACCTATATCACTAAATACATACACACATATAAACCTATAAGTCACTCCTAAGGCAGGCCTTATCAATCCTAGAGGCAGAGTGCATGGTTCCTATGTGAGAGGGTGCCCTGCATGAGCAGGGCCCCTCTACAGCGTTCGGAGACCATCTCTGATGCTGTTTGTAGTGCAGCCTGACCATATACTCTTAAGCGCATTATATCCTCGCGGTAAAATGCTAACTTTGGAATGGCTGCACCTAAACATGTCGTGTTTGGTGTCAAACATCTTGGAATACTACCCCCCCACCAATCCTGGCGGCGGGGGTAGCATTCCACCCTTCTAGAGGGAAAGACATGTTAACTCTGACTAGTCCGGTAACTTCTTTCCAGAGCCCTGGCATCACAAAATGGATGCTGCTGCCACAGACACGAGTCTGGCCTCCTGCTGCTGGATGAAACTCCGGCAGGGGAGGCCTGGACAATAGGTTTCCTGTCCCAGGGAGGTGTGACCACCTCCCCAGACAGGATAATGTGTATTGGGGCTGGGCGGGAGCACTTTCGGGTGCTTTGAAGTCCTGCACTGGGGGCACATTTGGTGTCCCTAGTGCATACCCCAGTTCAAACCGGATCAGGGCTTGCAGCCCCTGCTTTGGCGCGAACTGGACAAAGGGAAAGGGGTGTAGCCACCCCTCTGCCCTGACCCACCCATAGGTGGGGCCACAGAGTAGTCCAACCCCTATCTTTAGAATAAAGGTAGGAACCCAGTCCTTAGGACTTTAGATTATCCCTGGACGAAACTCTGAAACTGAATCCTGGACCTTCGACGCTCTACTCATGATTAGAGGACTGAAGAATCTCCCTTGGGGTCAAGGAGTGACTCCCCTGCTTGGCAGGCACCAAAGAAGCATCTGTCCGGTTCGCATTTCTGAAGCTCCCGTCAGACGCCGAAGTCATCGCATCACCAGAGGTGGATTCTCAAACTTCCCCGAGGCTACCCTGAGTCCCCAGCAAAGCTGAGGCCCGTGGCTATCGTGGGTGACTTGAGACCGTGACCCCTGGACACCGAGCACATTTGCAAGTGCATCCTCTTCTGGGTCTCCCAAGAAGTCGTGCTTTGGGCTCCGAGTAGCCCTAGCCTCCAGCACCACCTGCACCGAAGATCACTGGCCCCCACTCCACGAGTGTCCTGTAAGCCAGATCCACGTGCGGCGTCACGAGGCTCCTTCGCGGTCGCTAGCCCGTTGGCTAGTAGCCCTTAACGAAGGCCAATCCTTTTCTTACTGGGTATCCTGGTTGCTCCAGGCCTGCCCCCACTTACCCTCACTGGGTGAGTTCCACAGACCTTGCTGGTCTGCACCATCAACGATCTACATCTTCACCGAGACTTGCCGTTGCCAAGGCTTGTTGGGTCCAATCCGGTCGCCGACACCTCAGCACTCGACAGACATTGTGTACCAGCCCGAATCCTGCTTCTGGTTGCTGACAACGCCTCCTGGACCTCGTGGCTGAAGAGTCAAGATGATCGTCAACGCACCTGAAGCACTCGACATCGGTGGGCATCTGTCCATCGCCTTCCTGGTCACTGGCTAGTGACCCAGACTCTGTCCCCTCTGCTTTCAGGTTCTTCAGAACTCCGATCCACTCTTGGACCCACCCGGACACTTTTCTCTTGGCCGCCAGCAGCACTTTGCAGCAGATCGCCATTCGAATCGACGACGAAACCCGACCCCGAAAGGCACCTATGCACCCGGCTTCCCTGGGTGAGGTAACACGAGTACTCCGGTGCTCCCGTGGGTAGAGACTCTTCAAAGTCCTAGATCTCAAAGGGTTTTGTCCTAGTCCTCTTTAAGTGTCCCTTTTCTCTATTTTCCCGATCCCGACTTTCTCCATAGAAGTCAACGGCGTATCGCGGTTGTGTATTTACACTGCACGCGTCTCCCGTAGGTCCCCTGTGTCACTACCTTGGGTGGTTCCTTGTGGTCCAAGCACTTCTAGAGGCTCTAGGCCTAGTGTCTAGTTCAGTCGTGGTTCGCATACCAATTTATTGGTATATGGTTTGGTACGCCCCTAGGGCCCAAACGTGTATTTGTGCTATTACTGTGAATTAATAACTTATAACTTATGTACTTCGAACTCTAGCCTCATAAAGAGACTAGAGGGGTGTGTTTAGCAATAAATACATATATTTTGAATATATACCTGTTGTGGTGCTCTTTCATTTGGTCACTCAAGAGATTATAGACTGGTAAAACAAGCTGCTTTACATTCCTTCAAGACTTAGCCTGAAGGCTGCTCTCCATAGATACCACTAGGATAGCTTTCAATAAGGTTGTCTTTAACCTATCTCCAATAAGGGGTTGTTTGGACTGGTGCAAGGTGCCCACTATAATTAGTGGACAGCATATACCAGGCCAACTTCTCACACCTACAATTACCCTTGCCACCCCAAAACCCATACCCACCCTATACCCTAAAATTACCCATGCCACCCCAAAACCCATACCCACCCCAAACCCTAAAATTACCCATGCCACCCCAAAACCCATAACCACCCTACACCCTAAAATTACCCATGCCACCCCAAAACCCATACCCACCCTAAACCCTAAAATTACCCTTGCCACCCCAAAACCCATACTCACCCTAAACCCTAAAATAACCCTTGCCACCCCAAAACCCCTACCCACCCTAAACCCTAAAGTTACCCATGCCACCCCTAAAGTTACCCTACCCACCCTAAACCCTAAAATTACCCATGCCACCCCAACACCCATAGCCACCCTAAAACCTAAAATTACCCTTGCCCCCCCAAAACCCATACCCACCCTAAACACTAAAATTTCCCTTTCCACCCCAACACCCATATCCACCCTAATCCCTAAAATTACCCTTGCCATCCCAAAACCCATACCCACCCTAAACCCTAAAATTACCCATGCCACCCCAAAACCCATTGACACCCTAAACCCTACAATTACCCATGCCACCCCAAAACCTATAGCCACCCTAAACCCTAAAATTACCTATGCCACCCGAAAACCAATACCCACACTAAAATCTAAAATTATCCATGCCACTCCAAAACCCATACCCACCCTAAACCCTAAAATTACCCATGTCACCCCAAAAACCTTACCCACCCTAGAACCTAAAATTACCCATGCCACACCTAAGCCAACACCCACCCTAAACCCTAAAATTGCCCATGCAACCCCTAAACCCTAAAACTACCCTTGCCACCCCAAAACCCCTACCCACCCTAAACCTTAAAACTACCCTTGCCACCCCAAAACCAATACCAACCCTAAACCCTAAAATTACCCATACCACCCAAAACCCATACTTACCTAATACTTATATTTGAAAAGCATATCCCTTTACCATTCATGCCTTTACAATGAAATTTGTTGTAAAGGCATGCGTTGTAAAGGCCTATGCATTGTAAAAAATTGTGTTGTGATGGTCATGCGTTGTTACAACGCATGCATTGTAATGCTTGTGTTGTAATGCCATGCAGGGTAAGAGCCGCAATATAATGGCTGTTCCCCTTGCAGCACCTATTGTACCACCCACTTAAGTAGCCCTCTAACCATGGCTCAGACCTGCCATTTCAGAGTCTGTGTGTGCAATTTACACTGTGAGTTTGAACTGGCAAGATAAACCTCTGGCCAGGCCCAAACCTTACCCATTTGTACATATAAGACACCCCTAAAGTAGGCCCTGGACAATCAATAGGGCATGGTGCAATGTATTTAAAAGGCAGGGCAAAGAAAAAAAAAGTCCTGGTAGTGAAAAACCTCTCAAATTAGTTTTTCACTACTGCAAGGCTTATCTTTTACAAAGGCTAACATTGGGATTACCTTATTACATTTAAGTGTAATTCCCAATTGTGGAGAGATAGACTTGACGTTTGGCATCTCTGGAATCACAATTTAGAATCACAACTGATGGTGAAGTCAGATTTTTAATTCCAGCTCTGAAAATGTCACTTTTAGAATGTTGGCACTTTTTTACTTTAGCCATTTGGTATCTGCGGCCTGTCTCTGATACACAGCTGGAAAGGGTGACAGCTGGATTTTGTGTATTCCCCCTAGACAGCCACACACATATAGAGCTTAGTTGTGACTTGATGGGCCATTCTGGCAGAGAGTTTGGGAGGAGATGGACTCAGCCTCCCACCTGAATAGGCTGTGTCCTGGCCCCACACAAAGGGCTGCATACCCCCTGAAGTGAGGCTGGAGGAAGGGCAGGAAGGGAGGACCTCTGTGCACTTTGAAGATCTGTCTTTGAAGTCTGCTCCACTTCACAGGCACTGGACCTCTGACACCACCACTTCAGTTCACTTCTGGACCTGTCAAGACTCTGCCAGGAAGAAGGACTTCTGTGCTGCTGAAGGACTGCCACTCTACTGGACTGCTGCTTTGCTGGACTCCTGCCTTGCTGTAATGCCCTGCTGCCTACTGTTCCCCTGTCTGAGAAGGACTGGACCTGCATCACTTGAACCCAGTGTGACTCCAAGGGTTAGCTGGCTGGCCTCCTTATCTGAAGTCTTAGGGACATAAAAGACTTCCAACTTACCTACTTCTGCACATGGACTCTGCCATCTGTCAGTTTGCCCTGCCATGAGGTGCCACCTTCAGTCCTGAATTCTTGGAAGTGAGCCTAATGTCCTTGCTTCAGCAAACCCATGCATCCTCTTTCAAACCGGTGCATAGGTGCCAATGCATGGATGAGAACCAGTGCATCGCCCCTGTTGTGTTTACAATAACCGGTGCATTGCTCCTGTTGTGTGACCAGAACTGGTGCATCACTTCTGCTGCATGGATTGGCCCCAACACATCGCCTGGAGAACCACCACTGCACAAGATGTCTGCATCTCCTTTGACGGCATCCTCGATGATGACGAATCTCCACATCATAGCTTTTCGCTCATCAGAGTGGACACATCATTACTGCTGTACATTTGAGGACTGGCACATCGCACCCACTGTGTGGATCGACACCGACTCATCGCTTCAGCTGCTGCCTGCATTTTCGATTTCGACGCAGCCAGGATAAAGATACTTTTATTCAGCGGGCCTCACTGGGTTCCCTCATCTGGTCTGTGTTCCATTGCGGTCAGTCTAAAGGCTTGACTTTGTCCTAGTCCGGCGTGGCCAGATATCCCAAATAAGCTCTTATTACTTCTATACGCTATTTTACAGTTTATTCTTTAAAAATTCATATCTCAAATTCTACTTATTGGATTTTTCTAACCTGGTGTAAAGTCTTTTTGTGTGGTGTTTTCACTGTTTTTATGTTTGAAGAGTTGCACAAATACATTACACATTGCCTCTAAGTTGACACATGACTGATCTGTGCTAACCTACTAGTGGGGGAGCACAGCATAATTTACTAGGATAGTGGTTGCTGTTTGACTAGGTCATATACCCTATCAACAGTTAACCCAATTTCTAACAATTGTGGCAGTGATGGGATAGGACTTGTGTTTGAGCAGTGGCATACAGTGACTTGGTGTACATTACTAATCCACATCCAAGACCATTTCGAATTTTAAATTCTCCCTCATTGGGATTTTTGATTTTTCCTCAAAATCATCTCTCTGTCTGCTGCGTCTAAAACTGCACGTACAAGATTGGTATTTGGGCTGGCCACCATAGAACTATACACTGTGGCCCAGCTCAAGGACTTCTCTCATGAAATTGGACTTTCTTCTAAGAGCACCACCAGGAAGGTGGAGTTGCCAAAGGTGCTCAGGGCCTGGGCAGAAGCTCATTCCATGCTGGGTAAGACCGCAGGAGAGGATGATGGGATGGGGGTTGACCCTTCTAAGGAACCACATGCAGTGGAAGGGAAAGGGTTGACCCCTGACTTGGAGCTCCCTACCAGAGCAAGGAACACTGTCTCTTTCCATGGCCTCTCCCCAGAGGAACTGGCAGAAAGGAGGAAGCTGCAGATGTCTAAATTAAAAATGGAGTCAGAGGAGAAGAAAAGAGCCTTTGAGGAAAGGGAAATCTTACTGGCTCATGAACTGAGTCTAAAGGAGCTGGATATTGATGAAGCATGATTTTTGCGAATTAAATCCTGCTTGATCAAATCTCCTCATATTTGTGTTATTAAGAAAACAAATTAATAATGGTGTGAAAATTATTAACAATGGGTGACTTTTTATAAGTTAACGTGAAAAGTGCAAGACAAAGCACAACACGTGTAGTAATGCAAGTAGCATTAGACATGCAGAAAGCATGAATAAATGAAGTATTCTTTTAGGTGAAACAAAAACATTACGAGAGAAAAAGATTTGAAAGAAAATTATGCATTTTAAAAGCTTTCATGTAGAATTATGAAATAATAATGACTAGAACATTTATGGAAAATTATACGTGAAAATGCTTATTTCCTTTCTTTATAACATAAGAGAGACATAATAATGAATAATGAGCTAAATTAGACTGCATGTGAAATCTAATCGGAATAATGAATCAGTGGCTGTAATGAATAACGAAGTGTGTTTTAAATCCTAGAAAACTTGTCGGTGCAGTTCATGGTTTTCCTGTTAAGGCCCCAAAATCTTGCTGGAGTGATTGTCCTAAAATGTAGGGCTCAGAAGAAATTTATTTTGCCCTTCACTAGTTTTAGAATGCTGTTTAGTATGTTTAGCTGTGCACAAAGTAATCTCTAGGAATTTCCTTTCCGAGCTAAATATTATTCTTTTGTAAAAGACTTTGTCGACAAATCTTGCAAACTAAGATGGTGTGTACACAAGGCGTGGATAATGTTGCGAGGTTCTTTTCCTGCTTCCGCTGAAGTATGACATCTTTCATATTAACAATGGACCATCTGAGAGAACTTTGACGAGTCGAATGGAGTGATGATCACCTTATTTTGAGAACTAATAAGATTGTGAAGAATCTGTGAATAATACTTTAGGGAGGTTGGACATTTAACATTTAGAGTATAATTACTAGTGCATGAAAGAGACTTTTTTGGAGTAGCTGCTTCTACGAGAAGAGAGCCCTTGCTGCTGTTTCTCTGTGGTACTCTGGCTGGCTGCTGTCTTGCTATACCTGACTAACAGGGCCCGATTCACAGAACTAACTTACATCAAAAACGTAAAGTTAGTACTTTTTGGTGTTCACAGAATACACTTACTCATTTTGGTATTCACAGAAGGCACTTACTCATTTCGGTATTCACAGAAGTTAGTAGTCCTAACTTTAGGATTTCTAAATGCCTTCTGTGAATACCGAAAGTCTTAAAGTTAGGATTTTTCTCAGTTTAGGAGTAGTAAAGCTAACTTTACTACTCCTAAACTGAGAAAAATCCTAACTTTAAGACTTTCGGTATTCACAGAAGGCATTTAGGAGTCCTAAAGTTAGGAGTCCTAACTTTACTACTCCTAAACTGAGAAAAATCCTAACTTTAAGACTTTCGGTATTCACAGAAGGCATTTAGGAGTCCTAAAGTTAGGACTACTAACTTCTGTGAATACCGAAATGAGTAAGTGTATTCTGTGAATACCAAAAAGTACTAACTTTACGTTTTTGACGTAAGTTAGTTCTGTGAATCGAGCTCTTCATTGGCTGGTGATGTTGCCCTAAGCTATACCTTTTTGGCCGAAGGGTTTGCTTTTCCAACTATTGCACGTCTTTCTTTAGCTTTTCGTTGATCTAGGTTTGTATGAAATCAAAATTGCATACTGATATTGCAATGAACTATTCTTTTTGTCTCTCTTTCTCTCCACTCACGCATGTCATTGATATTGTGATAAATTCATTATAAGCTGTATTTCTCTTACTTGTGATTTATCTGTAACATCGAACAAAAGTTGATAATCAAAATGTTTCCAATTGTGTTTGTGTATTGACCATTCATATTCTGTAATATTATATAAAAGTGATTTGATAAGTTATCAGAGTATGTCTTTTATTAATGAGTTATTGACAGATTTGTAAATATTGTGACAGATGTTGTTAGTTAGGTACTTCCTTTATTATAGGTCCTCATGAAGGGAATATCATCTGTCTTTTCATTATCAAGTCCCTATTAGCTCTACTTAACGGTCCATCAAAGGACCTGATAATTGTAAGTGATCTTTGTGTTCTTATGAGGCCGAACACATGGTTATAGAGATTCTGTATAAATATTGAAATTGGTTATAACTTATATGATTGTAAAAATTACACTGCTTCAGCTGCATCAATATCAAGGCCAAACAGGCAGATTCCAGCAGCGAAGGTGGCAGCATACCTGTTGTACTTGAAGGAGAAAAAAGGGTTCTCATACACAAGGATTTGGTGCCGTTATGTGGTGGGAGATGATATTGACAAGTGGTTTTCTGCTTATGAAGTTGCACTGAAGATTCACAGGGTTCCTCCAGAAGCACTGGGGGGCTGGTCTGTGGAAACACATGCCTACTCTGGGGGGCTGTCCACTTCTTACACTAGAAGTTAGGGACTAAACCAACTATACCCCTATGAAGGCCATTTTAATTACCAAATATTGGGCCTGACCCCTGAGAAGAATCACCAAAGATTGAGGAACAGCCAGAAGCTCCCCAACTTATTCTGGGTAGCTTTTGTGGACTATTACAACAAATCATTGAATGTTCAGTGTGGGGAAGCAAAGTATATGATTATGATGGGTTGTACATTTTAATCATGAGAGAGCACATGCTTAATATTTGCTTTACAGAGTTGCACCAGCACCTAGTTGACAGTAAGCTGACTGACCCCAGGAAGCTTGCTGAGGAGACGGACCTCTACGCTACCACCAGAATGTCCAAAAATGTAACTTCCGCAAAGGTGGACAAGGGTCCCAACAGAAGACAGAGGCGGGATAAAAGCTTAAAAGTAAGGAGTTATCAAAAGGCCCCACAAGTATTCCCCCAAGTGAGTAGTGGTAACCTTGCCCCAGTCTGATCCTAAGAAGAGGGGATTCTATGATCACAAGAAAGGAAGGTTTGTACTCCAATGTACTGAGTGCTCAAAATATGAGCACAATAAAGGTGACTCCAAACCGGTGGGTAGACACCAGGTTTGGTGAGTGTAGCACTTGGGGAGGAAGTAGTCCCAGTTAGTTTTGGGGGACAGACAAAGGTGACTCGTTTCCCTGGGGGATAAAGAGATGGTGCCTAAAGTCCACATGCCTGCAAATTCTTCAAAGTATAGGCAGTGGGTCACCATTAATGGCAACAGGTGGGGGCACTGTGAGATACAGGAGCCAGCATGACTACTGTCAAGTGTCAGCTGGTGTCTGCAGAGCAGGCCCTACTGAACACATTCCACAAAGTCGTAGTCACAGGCAATCAAGAGAGCCATCTACCGGAGACTCTGGTTCACTTTGAGGGGGGGAGGTCTCAGGTCCTCTGAAAGTTGCTGTGAGCCCTGCCATGACTATTGATTGTTTGCTAGGCAAGGACCTGGAGCACACTGCCTGGAGGGAGGTAGAGCTCAGGTATCACTTGGAGATGATGGGATTGCCTGAGTGGGTCTGTAGGACCACACTGTCAATGACTGCCTGTGAAGAGAGTCAAGGGCATCTGAAGCCTGGAACAATTGCCCAGACAACTGCCAAAGAGAGGGCAAGGGGTGTAAGAAACCAGCCCCTGAAGTTCCCGCAGTGGAGGTTGATGGGGTCCCTGAGGAGGAGGCACCCGAGCCAACCGAGGAAGATATTGCTTCCATAGGTGGCCTACCTGACCTTGCTGACTGGCAAGTTGAGGGTGGACCCACCAGGGAGGAATTCTGCAGAGTGCACACAGAGTGTCCCACTCTTGAGGACTTGAGGCAACAGGCCTCAGCCCATGCAACAGGTGAAGTCTCTGTGGATCACCTAATCTACTGGGAGAATGATCTCCTTTATAGTGAGACTAACGTTCCTGGTGCTAGGGCAGCCTATGTGCTGGTGGCCACCCAGTGTTACAGGACCTTCCTACTGGGTTTGGCTCACGACATACACCAGGCTGGACATTTAGGGCAAGCCAAGACCTTCATCAGGCTTGTCTTCCAATTCCTTTGGCCTAGAATGAAGACATCCTCAGAAGCATTCTGCAGGACCTGTCCCACCTGCCAGGCCAGTGGAATATCAGGGAAAAAGCAAAACGCTCCCCTGATCCCATTATCAGTCATTGACACCACTTTGAAAGGATGGGCATCAACATCATTGGACCCTTGGACCCCAAGATAGCCTTAGGCAACAGGTTTGTGCAGGTCTTGGAGGACCATGCCACCCGCTACCCAGTAGCCATCCCAATGAGATCAGTGACTGCACCTGTGGTGGCTAGAGCTCTGATGAGGATCTTTACCTGTGTCAGGTTCCCCTAGGAGGTAGTGTCTGACAGAGGCACTGAATTCATGTCTGCATAGATGAAGTCCAAGTGGGATGAGTGTGGTGTAACTTACAAGTTCACCACATCATTTCAAAAGACCTTGAAGGGCATGATTATGGGCCTGCCGGAGCCCAGTAGGCATAAGTGGGACGTTCTCTTGTCATGGCTTTTCCGTGTCTACAGGGAGGTGCCAGAGAAAGGAGTGGGGTTCAGCCACTTTGAACTCCTTGGTGGCCACCCTGTTAGGGGACCTCTGAGCCTTGCCAAGGAGGAGTGAGAGCAAGCACCCAGGAAACCCCCCAGGATGTGGTCAGTTACATGCTGGCCCACTACAATAAGATACATCACTTCTGGAAGAAGGCAACATGCAATTTAGAGACCAGTCAGGAGGTCATGAAGCTCTGGTATGACCAGAAGGCCACTCTGGTGGAGTTTCAGTCTGGCCAGAAAGTGTGGCTCATGGAGCCAGTAGAACCCCGGGCTCTCCAGGACAGCTGGACCAGCCCATATGAAATCAAGGAGCAGAAAGGTGAGACCACCTACTTTGTAGATCTCCAGACCTCTAAGAATCCCCTTAGGGTGCTCATGTGAACCGCCTAAAGCCTCTCTATGAGAAGTCCAAAGTGAGCATGATCCTTGTGACAGATGTGAGAGTGGAAGAGGAGAGCCAGCCTCTTCCTGACCTCCTCTCTACACAGGAACAAGATGGGTCAGTGGAGGTTGTCAACCTCTCTTCCCCCCTGACCCCAGAAAAGCAGGGCGACTGTTATTGGTTGCTGGGACAGTTTGCCTCACTGTTCTCACTCACCCCGTAACTTACTTACTGTGTGTCCATGAAGTTAGCACTGGAGACCGCTTACCTGTAAAGAAGAACATTTATAGGTATTCAGATAGGGTGAGGGCCTGCATCAAGGAGGAAGTCTCCAACATGCTGGCATTGAGGTGATTGAGCCATCCAACAGTTCCTGGTTCAGTACTCTCATGCTGGTACCGAAGGCTGCCCCGCCAGGCTCCATACCTGAACTCCGGTTCTGCATGGACTACCAAGGACTCAATTACGTCACCACGCCTGATGCATACCCCATTCCCAGAGCTGAGAAGCTCATTGACAGGCTGGGTGCTGCCAAATTCCTCAGTACCTTTGATTTGACATCAAGGTACTCGCAGATCACTCTGACTGAGGGGGCGAAAGAGACGTTGGCATTTTCAACCCCATCGGGCTGCTACCAATCCCAGGTATACCCTTTGGCCTGAAAAATGCCCCTGCTACCTTTCAACGATTAGTTAACAGGGTCCTGGCTGGGAAGGAGGCCATGTGGGCCCCCTGCTTAGACAACAATGCTGTCTACAGTTCCTGCTGGAAGGAACATCAGCATCACCTCCACGAGGTGCTTCAGGCCCTGCAAAAGGCAGGCCTGGCTATCAAGGCAAGTAAATGCCATAATGTTCAGGGTTCCGTGGTGTACCTGTGACACCTAGTAGGTGACGGCAAAGTGTCGCCTCCAGGCCAAGATTGAAACCATTATGGCCTGGCAACCACCTAAAACCCATATAGAAGTGAGAGCCATCTTAGGTCTCACAGGCTACTGCAGAAGATTTGTTAAGGGTTATGGCACCATTGTTGCCACCTTAACTGAGCTGACTTCCAAGAAGCAACCCATATTGGTGATCTGGACAAAGGCTTGTCAGACAGCCTTTGATTCCCTCAAAGAAGCCATATGAACAGCACCTGTATTCAAGGCACCCAATTCCTCCAAGCAATTGATCGTGCAAATGGACACTTCAGAGCATTGCATAAGGGCAGTCTTAGCACAGCTAAATGAGACGGGCCTAGAACAAGCGGTAGCCTTCATTAGTAGGAGGTTACATCCACAGGAACAGAGGTGGAGTGCCATTGAAAGAGAAGGTTTTGCTGTGGTCTGGGTACTGACAAAGTTGAGAGCATACCTGTTTGGGACTTACTTTCTGGTTCAGACAGACCACAGGCCCATAAGACTGGTCATGAGGGGTGAAAATCCCAAATGTTGAGGTGGTCAATATCCCTACAGGGAATGGACTTTATGGTGGAGCACGACTCAGGGACAGGCCACACCAATGCTGAAGGTCACTCCAGGTTCCTCCCCCTTAGAGAAGAGAACTCCCAGGGCGGCATTTTCAGCTGGGGGAACACGTGTTAGACCTGACAGTCTTAGGGTGGTCTTTTCCCCAACCTTTTGCCTACCTCCACTTTTCTGACCTTGTTTTTGCTAGCTTTAGGACTCATGACAGGTCTACCTGAAACACATGTGTCAAATCAGACAGCCTTAGAGTGGTCTTCCCCCCAATTGTTTGCCTAACTTCACCACTTTATTGACCTTGTTTTTGCTGGCTTTAGGACTCTGTGCACTTTACCAATGCTAACCAGTGCTAAAATGCTTGTTCACTCTACCCTAAACATGAAAACATTGGTTCATCCCCAATTGGCATACTTAATTTACTTATATGTCCCTAGTAAAGTGGTACCCTCTGCACCCAGGGCCTGTAAATTAAATGCTACTAGTGGGCCTGCAGCACTGTTTGTGCCACCCACTGAAGTAGCTGTTTAACCATGTCTCAAGCATGCCACTGTAGAGCCTCTGTGTGCAGTTTTAAACTGAGATGTCATCCTGGCAAACTAAACTGCATGCCAGGCCCAGACCTTCCCTTATATACATATAAGTCACCCCTAATGTAGACCCTGGACATCCCAGAGGTCAGGGTACAATGTAATTAAAAGGCAGGACATGCACTTTTAAGTTTTACATGTCCTGGTAGTGAAAAACTCCCAAAGTTGTTTTTAACTACTGCAAGGCTTATGTCTCCCATAGGATAACACTGGATTACATTATTACATTTTTAAGTGTAAACCCTTGTTTTGCAGCCAGCTGGGGTTGGACTTCTTCCCCCAACACACACTTCACCTGGCAGGAGGAGGGCCTTGCCACACATCAGCGATACAAAAGTGGCTTTAATACCCTGTGGCACGGACACGAGAAAACCTTGTTTTTTGGTCAGTGCAGGGGTGAGACTTTGTCCCCCAGCACACACTTCACCTGCCAGGAGGAAGGAGTTTCCGCACGACAGTAGCAGTGCTGCAAAAGCACCTTCAATACCTCTCAGGGCGGCACATGAGAAACCCTTGTTTTGTGGCTAGTGCAGGGGTGGGACGTTGTTCCCCAGCACACACTTCACCTACCAGGAGAAGAGAGTTGCTACACATCAGTGGAAGTGCTACAAAAATGCCTTCAATACCCCGTGGTGCAGGATACCCCAGGGCACTTGCCCAGGTAAAGACTAGGCCAATAGAGTCCTGTCTGCACTCGTCCGCAGCCGTTGGAGTTCAGGCCAGGCCCTGTCTCTTGGTCTTGGTCTGGAACTTTGAAAAATTCCCACAATTTACACAAGGCTCAGGTTAGGATATTCTGTCTGTCTGAGTCCACTCAGTTGAAGAAGGGGTAGGGCAAGGAGGGTTTTGTGACCCCATTGATTACAACTTACCTGACATCAGCTATGGGCTCAATAACTATTGAGCTCCAGCTCATGGAGAATACACGCTGTCCAGAAATTTATTGAAACCCCCCCCTCTCCCCTTTACATCCCAGGGAAACACCTGCAGAAAGTTGCTCTAACCCACCAGACAAGGTGCCTATTATTGATTTAAGGGAGCCTTTCTCAACAAGGGTTAACAACCAGGCAAAGGGAGGAGTGAACCTAGTTAACCGTTGTGTAATACGTAGCCCCCATGGTGGAGATTTCCTTAGACACTTCTAAAAGACCGCATATGAGTATACTTAAACCTCCACCTACAAAATTAAAAAGGGGAGAAGTTAGCATTCAGCAGTTGGAAACCACAGAAAGAAGGCTAAAACTGAAATATCATTGGAAATGTTTTATGACTTCAGCCAGATCTGGCCTTAAGGTGGAGCTGTCTGATATTTGCAAGCCCCTACAAAAATGGAGGAAGTTTTGTCAGACTTTCTCCGGTGAATCTCAGAGTAAATTAAGGGGCATATTAGCAAGACCGGCGATAAAATTATCGCCTTTTTAGCGGCAGGAAACTGCCGCTAAAACGGCGATAATGGGCTTGCTAATATGCGTTATAGAATTCCAATAGAAGCCCAGGTTAGATGTGCAGGACATCTAACCTGGGCTTCTATTGGAATTTTATAACGCATATTAGCAAGCCCATTATCGCCGTTTTAGCGGCAGTTTCCTGCCGCTAAAAAGGCGATAATTTTATCGCCGGTCTTGCTAATATCCCCCTAAGTCCTTAGAGTCTAAAGTTCAAGCTCTGACTCAGGCACAGGAAAGCCCTCCCAGTTTCAGCCCATGAGCAAGTATGTAGTGCGAGTGACTAGACCTCATCCTCAGCCCCAGCTTGAACACACCATAGGGTTACCCCAACGATGTCCATTCAAAATTTCAGCAACATCAATTCAAAGCCTTCGTTATTGTGTAATTCCATCTAAACTATGCATCAACAATGTACTGAAGTGTAATTTCTAATTGGGAAGAGAGAAGACTGGTGTTTCTGGAATGCTAATTTAAAATGCTAACTTAGGGTGAAGTCAGATTTTAAATTACAATTTAGGAAATGCCAGTTTGAGAAAGTTATACAAAAAAGGGCACCTCCATCGCGCACCCGACTGTCGCACTGCAATGTGGGAAATCCTCCCTCCAATGTGTCATATTAATCCAAGTACTCTCATTTAATCACTCGATACCAATAGTTATCCAATTCCTTATCGATTTATCAGTACTCTAATCATCACTGCGGAGACAGCTTCATTGCTCCTGAATTCTTTATTCAAATTTTTTTTCTAATGTCTCCTGCGTGCCCATCCGGGCTTTTCACAGCAACACGTACAGGTCAATTTAATCTCAAAGTAGGCCCATTTATTCATGTCCAATGCATTTCGAGCGCAAAGGCTCTTCTTCAGGGATCTCTAAGACACAAGATAAAAAAAGCAGTTCAGCTCACCACTCAATGTTAACCCAATTTTCTAAATAATATCTCAAGTGCCAATAACACCCACCTCATCCAACCCCAGTTCCCCAACCCATCTCTCACTCATTCCATGTGCTATAACTCAAAAACGACTTCCTAAGTCTAACCCTCCTCAACCCCTTATAACCCAAAAACGTATCTGTTGCAAAACATACTATCCATGCAAAAAATATACAGTGACGTCCATTCCTCAAAACACCCCCATTCCCCTCTTGTTTATCTACCCTCATTTACTGTGAATATAACCCACTACCCCGCCTGCCCCAGTTACCTTGCAATATAGAACCACGACCGTCAACCTGACCTCCTCGTACTATTCTCCATAAGCACACAAACTGTTATCTCCCTTCCTGTCGGTCGACCCTTTATTTCAGCTGTGCTCACCCAGGTGATCTTGATCATACGTAATACTACTCTGTTCGACTCAAACCCTATGACGTGTTTCACCCAATGGTTGTGCCGCAAAATCTCCAAAACTAACCTAAAAACTCAAACTCCCACAGTGCACCTCGCGAGTGAAAACCAAAACCCCACGCTAATGCTAACCCCTCCACTAAACCCACACATATCATTAAACCATATAAACTTTAAAATAAAAACTCATTACAGTGTCCTAAAATTATTTAAACAAAATCCTTTGATGAGTCCAATTTTTCATCCGTTACAACTGAAACAAATCCATGTTTTTAAATGTCAAAGTCCAGACGCTGTTAACACGGAAATCAGCTGCTGCTGTTTTTGTCAAATGATCAGTTGTAAACTCCATGAGCTCCACTACGATTGTTCACTGTCTCCGCAGTGATAAACTCTCCATGTTCCTGTTATTTGTAGTAAATTCACTTTGTTCAATAGGGTGCAAACTCATTGGGACGATACGTTGCAAAGCAGAAAAAACAGATTAGAGGATGCACTCCTTCCCTTAAACTTGATTCCGTCATCATGCTTGAAAAACTTCATAAGTACGTGCGTGCGTGCAGTAGCTGTGAATCGTCCCCAAATCACAGCTGATACATAAGTATACAAAAAGGGCACCTCCATCGCGCACCCGACTGTCGCACTGCAATGTGGGAAATCCTCCCTCCAATGTGTCATATTAATCCAAGTACTCTCATTTAATCACTCGATACCAATAGTTATCCAATTCCTTATCGATTTATCAGTACTCTAATCATCACTGCGGAGACAGCTTCATTGATCCTGAATTCTTTATTCAATTTTTTTTTCTAATGTCTCCTGCGTGCCCATCCGGGCTTTTCACAGCAACACGTACAGGTCAATTTAATCTCAAAGTAGGCCCATTTATTCATGTCCAATGCATTTCGAGCGCAAAGGCTCTTCTTCAGGGATCTCTAAGACACAAGATACAAAAAGCAGTTCAGCTCACCACTCAATGTTAACCCAATTTTCTAAATAATATCTCAAGTGCCAATAACACCCACCTCATCCAACCCCAGTTCCCCAACCCATCTCTCACTCATTCCATGTGCTATAACTCAAAAACGACTTCCTAAGTCTAACCCTCCTCAACCCCTTATAACCCAAAAACGTATCTGTTGCAAAACATACTATCCATGCAAAAAATATACAGTGACGTCCATTCCTCAAAACACCCCCATTCCCCTCTTGTTTATCTACCCTCATTTACTGTGAATATAACCCACTACCCCGCCTGCCCCATTTACCTTGCAATATAGAACCACGACCGTCAACCTGACCTCCTCGTACTATTCTCCATAAGCACACAAACTGTTATCTCCCTTCCTGTCTGTCGACCCTTTATTTCAGCTGTGCTCACACAGGTGATCTTGATCTTGGGGACGATTCACAGCTACTGCACGCACGCACGTACTTATGAAGTTTTTCAAGCATGATGACGGAATCAAGTTTAAGGGAAGGAGTGCATCCTCTAATCTGTTTTTTCTGCTTTGCAACGTATCGTCCCAATGAGTTTGCACCCTATTGAACAAAGTGAATTTACTACAAATAACAGGAACATGGAGAGTTTATCACTGCGGAGACAGTGAAAAATCGTAGTGGAGCTCATGGAGTTTACAACTGATCATTTGACAAAAACAGCAGCAGCTGATTTCCGTGTTAACAGCGTCTGGACTTTGACATTTAAAAACATGGATTTGTTTCAGTTGTAACGGATGAAAAATTGGACTCATCAAAGGATTTTGTTTAAATAATTTTAGGACACTGTAATGAGTTTTTATTTTAAAGTTTATATGGTTTAATGATATGTGTGGGTTTAGTGGAGGGGTTAGCATTAGCGTGGGGTTTTGGTTTTCACTCGCGAGGTGCACTGTGGGAGTTTGAGTTTTTAGGTTAGTTTTGGAGATTTTGCGGCACAACCATTGGGTGAAACACGTCATAGGGTTTGAGTCGAACAGAGTAGTATTACGTATGATCAAGATCACCTGGGTGAGCACAGCTGAAATAAAGGGTCGACCGACAGGAAGGGAGATAACAGTTTGTGTGCTTATGGAGAATAGTACGAGGAGGTCAGGTTGACGGTCGTGGTTCTATATTGCAAGGTAAATGGGGCAGGCGGGGTAGTGGGTTATATTCACAGTAAATGAGGGTAGATAAACAAGAGGGGAATGGGGTTGTTTTGAGGAATGGACGTCACTGTATATTTTTTGCATGGATAGTATGTTTTGCAACAGATACGTTTTTGGGTTATAAGGGGTTGAGGAGGGTTAGACTTAGGAAGTCGTTTTTGAGTTATAGCACATGGAATGAGTGAGAGATGGGTTGGGGAACTGGGGTTGGATGAGGTGGGTGTTATTGGCACTTGAGATATTATTTAGAAAATTGGGTTAAGATTGAGTGGTGAGCTGAACTGCTTTTTTTATCTTGTGTCTTAGAGATCCCTGAAGAAGAGCCTTTGCGCTCGAAATGCATTGGACATGAATAAATGGGCCCACTTTGAGATTAAATTGACCTGTACGTGTTGCTGTGAAAAGCCCGGATGGGCACGCAGGAGACATTAGAAAAAAAATTTGAATAAAGAATTCAGGAGCAATGAAGCTGTCTCCGCAGTGATGATTAGAGTACTGATAAATCGATAAGGAATTGGATAACTATTGGTATCGAGTGATTAAATGAGAGTACTTGGATTAATATGACACATTGGAGGGAGGATTTCCCACATTGCAGTGCGACAGTCGGGTGCGCGATGGAGGTGCCCTTTTTTGTATACTTATGTATCAGCTGTGATTTGGGGACGATTCACAGCTACTACACGCACGCACGTACCTATGAAGTTTTTCAAGCATGATGACGGAATCAAGTTTAAGGGAAGGAGTGCATCCTCTAATCTGTTTTTTCTAGTTTGAGAAAGTTGGCATTTTTGTACTAAAGCCACTTGGTGCCTGCTGTGTCAGAGACTTGGATCCTTGGGAACAGTACCTCCCTGAAGCCCACCTTCCTGCAGCTTCGGCTCTGAATTTGACAGTACAGAGGATCAGAATAGCCAGATGGGGGGAGGGAATTAGGAAGGGTATTGTGGGGAAGCAGACCTGTAAAAGAAAATAGCAACAACAAATACAAAAGACTAATACAAAAGACTAATGATTCACTTTACTGATATTCTATTCTAGTAGTTCCTGACTGTTTTAATGCAATAAACAATGCCTGAGGATTATAACATGTATTTCTCCATTACTTAATTCTCAACCTATAAGAATCTCAGTTATTCTATCTCAGTTTTCATGCTCTCTACTACACAAGGGTACTCTATCATAATAAGGCTCAGGATAAAATGTTTACTTAGTCTGTCATAACATTAGCGGGACACAAGTAATGACTAATTGTCAGACATTACACAAAACGTACTCCAGGGCTTCTGGTCCAAACACAGTTCCTTGAGGGCTCCCTGGGGAGCAGCGATTAGTTGCAGTTAACTTCACAGTCTTGTTTCAATAGCAACACCTAATCCCAAATCCTATACTTGGTAGGCTGGTACTGCACAAGCAGTTTGTTTGACACAGTCCGATTTATGGAATCCCAATGTGCATGCTGCTTGTTAGGCAAAGGTCACTCGCAATATTCACAATGCGCAAAGGTGAAACAAAGACTTTCCTACCTGCTACCATCCCCCAATGCTTATGACTTGAAGAGTACCAACAATCCTTCACGTCCTCCTACCTGCCCTGCTTCTTCCTATATTACAAAAGTGCTCTAAATAACAGGCCCTGGATGCCAGAATGAGGGACGTATTCTCACAAGACTATGCTAGACTTGTGAGTGATTAAAGAATGATGACCATCTTGGAATGGGTTGGAGTTCTTAGGATCGTGGCCATCTTCAATTGGGCAGGGAACAAAAGAGCATCATGGGCGGCCATATGGCTGAAATTGCTGACAAGTCAACCACCTGTGGCCTCCAGGACTATGAAGTTTACTGCAGAGATGCTGCAAGTGAGTCCTGTAGTGTCTGATGGGCATACACATGGCAGGCCATGATGCTTTCTGACTCTGAGCAGCCTGGGGTGGATGACATCTGGGCTTTTTTGTATTCCCTCTAGCCAGCCACACACAAAGGGAGCTTAGGCATGACTTGTTGGACTATCCTGGGAGGATGGGAGGGAGATGGACCCAGCCTCACTTACACCTGAATAGACTGTGTCTGGTCCCCACACAAAGGGCTGCTAACCCATCGCAGTGATTCTGGAGCCAGTGCAGGAAGGGAGGACCTCTGTGCACTTCAAAGACCTGTCTTTGAAGTCTCCCCCACTTCAAAGACCCAACTGGGTATAAGTACTGGACCTCTGACACCATCACTTCAGTACACTTCTGGACCTGTGAAGACTGCCAGGAAGAAGGACTGCTGTGCTGCAAATGGACTGCCACTCTTATGACCTGCTCGTTTGCTGGACTTCTGCCTTACTGTGCTGCCGTGCTGCCTGCTATTCCCTTGCCTGGGTGAGAAGGACTGGACCTGCTTTACTTGAACCAAGAGTGACTCCAACGAGTAGCTGGCTGTCCTCCTGATCTGAAGTCACAGGGTCATAAAAGACTTCCAACTTACCTGCTTCTGCACCTGGGAACTGCCATCTGTGAGATTGCCCTGCAAGTGGTGCCACCCCAGTCCTGGATCCTTGGAAGTGAGCCTAATGTGCCTGCTTCAGCAAAACCAATGCATCCTCTATCAAACCGGTGCATCATGCGGTTGCATAGATCAGAACTGCTGTATCACCCCTACTGTGTGGAACACAACCAGAGCATTGCTCTTGTTGTGTGGATCGGTACCAGGGCATCGCTCCTCTTGTGTGACCAGAATAAGCGCATCGCCCTCACTGCATGGATCGGCCCTGATGCATCGCCTTCGGAACCATCACTGCACAAGGTGACCACATCTCTGTCAACGGCATCCACAACAACGATGCATCTCCGCATCGCAGCACTTCACTCATCGGAGCTGACACATTGCTGCCGCTGCGCGGATCAGGACTGGCACATCACCCTCACTGTGTGGATAGACACCGACGCATCAGTTTGGCTGCGTCCTGCATCTGCAATATTGACACAGCCAGGATATAGGTACTTTTTCTTCAGAGGGCCTCACTGGGTCCCTGTATTAGACCCGTATTCGATCATGGTTGGCCACGGAGCAATCAGATAAACCTAGTGTTGGAAAATGGCCCTCTCCTCTTTTTCTGACCTTGTATTTGTTGGTTTTAGAATTCTGATCACTTTACCCCTGCTGACCAGAGCTAAAGGGCATTTGCTTCTCCCCTAAACATGGTAACATTGATCAGCGGGGAGACAGAGAGGACGCCTCCGGGAAGAACGGCTGGAAGCACTGAAACTAGACAAAAGTCTAAGTAGGTCCTTCCACCTCAGCCCTCCCATGGAGCGTTTAGGGTAGAAATACAGGAGTTACTCTCAGTGGTACTATACCAAGGGGGAAGTATCCACCTACATAGTGTTTTTTTTTTTAACCCCTCCCCTGATCTAGCGACAGGATTTTCCTTCCATTTTTCACTAGTTAAAAGGAAGTGAACACATAGGGTATATAACCCCCCTTTCCCCCCCCCTTTTTTAGGTCCAGAAGAATGCTACGTACCCTTTGGGGACACCTCAGCAGAAACATGTCGACCGCATTTCATACGGTGAAGGGAGAATAATATCCCATACCACCGTTCACTTAGTTTTTAACCACCATACATTTACCATTTGAATAAAGCATAGCACATGGACTAATGTAATGGTTTTTAAATCACTTATCACTCCCCCACGGCCATCACTTAGATTTAGAAGTGCATCCCTGTCTCCAGGTGTATGCCCGCCCTCTATCAAACCAAGTTTTTAGAGGGCGAGGACAGCCGATGATGAAGCATGACACCGGGCGGTGTGTGAGGCCAGTCCGTAATTTTTTATGAGATGCCCCCACTGGTAGTGCATCTCTGTAGAACTCTGTAGATAAACATAGGAATTGATTCAAGGGGCAGCCCACTTTTGTGTATTCAACATTGATGTATACACAATTCACATTTTTAATTTACTTGTAAGTCTATTGTAAAGTGGTACACCATATACCCAGTGCCTCTAATTTAAATGCTACTATTGGGGCTACAAATGCGAAAAGAACACTGATTGTGTCACCCACACAAGTAGCCCTTTAAACATGTCCCAGGCTTGCCACTGCGGGGCCTGTGTGTGCAGTTTTACTGCCACCTCGACTTTGCATTTGAAACCATTTGCCCAGCCCTAAACTCCCCTTTTTTAACACATAAGTCACCTCTGAGGCAGGCCCTACGTAGCCTATAGGGCTGGGTGCTATGTAAGTAAAAGGTAGAACATGTACTTTTAAGTTTTGCTATGTCCTGGTAGTGAACAACAACTACATTTGTTTATCACTACTGTGAGGCCTACTCCTCTCATAGGTTAACATTAGGAGTTCCTTAATACACTTATAAGCTGTAATTACTGATTACAAAAGAAGGAGTAGGTGTGTCATGTTTTACATCTTTGGAACGGTAATGATAAATCTTCTTTATTTAGAAAGCTGGATTTAACATCACTATTTTAGAAATGTCACTTTTAGAAAGTAGACATTTCTCTGCTGCTCTTACAACTCTGTGTGCCTGCAGCCTGTCTCCAATACATGTCTGGGGGGGTGGCAGCTAATATTTATACATTCCCTCTAGACAACCACAAACACCGAAAGGTTAGGTGTGTCTGAGTGCACATCTGCGTTCTGATGGCTCTTCCTGGGCAGAAAGGAAGGGAGGGGCTGACACACCTGAATAGGCAGTGCCCTGTCCCAATGCAAAGGGCTGATTACCCTCCATAGCTAGTCTGGAGCCAGGACTGGGAGAAAGGGCTTCTGTGCACTTCAAAGACCCTTCTTTGAAGTCACCCCAACCCCAAAGGCACAAAAGGGTATAAGTACTGTGGCTTTGACCCCACCGAATCAGACACTTTTGGACCTACAACTGGACTCTGTCAGAAGAACGTTTGTGCTGGATTAAGAACTGACACTCTGCTGGACTGCTGATCTGGAAGATCTTCTTTTCTGCTGTGTTGCCCTGCTGCCTGCTGTTCTCGGACCCTGCTGAGGGAGAGCTGGATTTGCAACCCAAGAGATCTTGCAACTGGATTTGCAACCCAAGAGGTTGGTTGCCTTGTCTTCTGTTGCTTGAGACTCAGGGCTATCAAAGTCTTTAACCCTGCTCCTGTGCCTGGTTCTCTAGACAGAGAAATCAACACATCTCCAGTCTGCGTGTAGCAGAATTAGCATATCGACCCTGTTGCGGGAGTAGAATCGGTGCATCGCTGTTAGACCTGGCATCTTTTGGCGTGTTTCCCATGTATTTTTGCTTTCTGACCTCCTGGTTTTTACTCTATTTTTGCTGGTTAGTGTCTCTGTTCACTTTCTCACTGCTGTTCATTGCTAAAGTGCAAGTGCTCCTATTGTAAATTGTATTATGGATTGGTATTTCCATGATTGGCATATTTGATTTACTAGTAAGTCCCTAGTAAAGTGCCCGGAGGGTGCCAGGGCCTGTGAATCAAATGCTGCTACTGGGCCTGCAGCACTGGTTGTGCCACCCACACAAGCAGCCCTGTAAAGGGTTCTCAGACCTGCCACTGCAGTGTCTGTGTGCAGTTTGTAACTGCCATGATGACCTGGCAAGTGCACCCTCTTGCCAGGCCCTAGGCATCCCTTTTCTTACATGTAAGTCACCCCTAAGGTAGGCCCAAGGTACCCCTGTGGGCAGGGTGCTGTGTATAGTGAAAGTAGGACATGTACTGATGTGTGTAACATGTCCTGGTAGTGAATTATAGTGTACTTCGCTTTTCACTATGGGAAGGCTATCTGTCCCATAGGATAGAATGGGAGTTTACTTATAACATCTTATAAGCATATCTTCCCATTGGGGCAATATAGTTTGCTATGCCTGGACTCAGAATATAAAAATGCATCTTTTAGTAAAAGTGTTTAAAGTGTTTAAAAAATAGCACTTTTAGAAAATAGGTATTTTCTTGCTTAGCCGTCCTTTGCGCCACTGCTGGGTTTGTGGATTGACTGTCTGGCTTTGAAGTGACAGGTGCTGGGGATGTGCATTCTCTTCAGACAACCACTGGAGGGGGTCGAGCTGTGTCCAACCTTTCCTGGATGAGTCAGGGATGGGCTGAATAGACCTGGGCTGCATTTAGAGTGGGAGGAAGAAATGTTCTTGCACCTAAATGGGCCTGGTCTGCCTTGGAGAATGCTGTCTCCACCTCCAGCCAGGAAGCCGGGCCAGAGAGGACAGAACTGGTTTGGGCTGGGCACAGACACTCTCTGCCCTAAAGAACAAAGAGAAAGGCAGTGAGCTAAAAGAACTTTTAGGAGGAGTACTGCCACTTTGCTGTGTTGCTGCTTTGTTGGGTTGGCCTGCAGTTGCTGCATCTGCCTTGGGCAGTGAAAGGACTGAACTTTCTTTACTTGTGCTGAGTATCTCCAATGGCTTGAAGTAGAGTTTGCCTCCTGTTCTGAAGTCTCAGAGACTGCAAAGATTTCACCGACCTCTGGGTACCACCTCTGGAAACGTGGTTTCAGTTGCCGCAGAGGGGGGAAAGCAACCAACTCCAGCACCGACTCCATCGCTGGCTCTGTGTCCTGAAGGCACCACAGAGGGCACCGCCGTATCTCGCACTGCAACCCGGGTCTTACAGATGCCGACGACCAATGCCACTGCCACCGAGCCGCTGCTTGCACCGTGACCTGTGGGCACTGCACTCCACACCGCCTGACTTCACTTCACCGCCCTGGTCTTACGGACACCGTCGCTGCCTGCTCACTTCGACACTCGTGACTGCACTGTGACTTTGGGGCACCACTCATAAGTCTCACGATGCACCGCTTCGTCCCACACCGCAGACCGAACCAACCGATGCCAGCTCCCCACAATGGCTCTGTCGCCTGCACCGTGAGCTGTCAGCACCGCAACAAGCACCACCTTCACTCCGCACCACAGCCCTGGTCTCACAGATGCCGCTGGGTGACCGTCTCCGAGCCGCTACCTGCACTGCGACTTGAGTGGCCGCACGCCGCACCACTACGCTTCGCATCAACACCGCGATGGTTGCCATGACTGGCCCGCACCAACGTGAGCAGTGGCAACAAAAAGGTACGGTTTACGAGTCTGCCAACGCTCCGACCGACGTGGTCAGATGGAACCTTTTGGATTCTGTTGTTCTCAGCACTGCAATAGCACCGGACGGAGCTACCAACTTTAAGAAACTGCATTTTAAGGTCATTCTTGAAAAGTGCATATATTTAAGTACTGTATGGTGGATTTTTATCATTTTGGTCTTGTTTTACTTATATAAAAATATTGAATATTTTTCTAAACTGGTGTGGTGTCCTTCTGTAGTGTTTTCACTGTATCACTGTTGGTTATGTGCAAATGCTTTACACACTTCCTTTGAGATAAGCCTGACTGCTCGTGCCAAGCTACCAAGGGAGTGAGCAGGGGTTATTTCAGTAGTGTATCCCCCTTATCCTGACTAGAAGGAAGGGTCCCTATTTGGACAAAGGTGCAAACCATTGCCAACTAGAGACCCCCATTTCTAACAATTGCTCTCAGAACCAACACATCGCCTTGAGAGCCCGACGCATCGGAACTGCACCTCAATGCCATAGCAGAGTGGAGAGATTGACGCATCCCCTTGACTGCGTGAAGAAACCCAGTGCATCACTTCAACTGCAGACTTGACATCAATGCATCGCTCGTTTGCACCCAGCATCTTGCTGTTCTGACCAGGATCAAGGTACTCTGTTCATCAGACCTGCATGGCTCCTGTTCTCAGCCTGCGCTCCATTGCAGTTGGCCTGAACTGTTTAGTTTGCCCCGGTCCAGCGTGACCAGATAACCCCCTTTGGCGCTTGTTGCTTCTAAGTGCTAGAACTCTTTTGATTCTTTTAAAATTCATATCTCGACTTTTACTTATGGATTTTTGTCTTTTGGTCTTGATTTATTCATAAAATAACTGTCTGCTTTTGTTTACCAGTGTGGAGTCCTTCTTTGTGGAGTTTTCATTGTGTTACTGTGTGTGTGTGTGTGTGGCACAAATACTTTATACATTGCCTCTTTAGAAAACCCTGACTGCTCTGTGCCAAGCTACCAGAGGGTGAGCACAGGTTATCTTTTAGTGTGTATATGACTTACCCAGACTAGGATTGTGGCTCTTGCTTGGGCAGGGGGTATACCTCTGCCAACCAGAAACCCGATTTCTAACACTAAGTAACAAGTAGTTTTATGCTTTTAATCGCTATTTTCCAGTTTATTCTTTGAAAATTCACATCTTGAGTTCTACGTATTGGATTTTTGTCGTTTTGGTCTTGTTTTATTAATTAAACTAAGAGCTGTGTTTCTGACCTGGTGTGGACTCTTTTGTGTGGTATTTTCACATTTTTACTGATTAGAGACAATATGGAAAGTATTTGTGCAACAGTTCAAAGTTAAGCCTGACTGATCTGTGCCAAACTACCAGAGGGTAAGCACAGGTTAATATAGGGGTTGGCTCTTACCCTGATATGGATTGTGATTGCTACTTGACTAGGGCTCATACCCCAGTCAACCTACAACCCAGCTTCTAACAACATGTAAAAGTTTTGCACCCTTCGAAGGCAGCAAACAGGATGCTAGGGTAAATATTGTGTATTGACTGTTCGGTTGCTGAACAACCCTGCTTTTGTCCTACCACTCTTCAGTCTTTGGTTTTATTGTGAGTATAGTGCCTGCTTCAAACTGGATTTTAGTGTTAGATGTGGGAGGACACTGATGATTTTCCTATGACATTCCCACACGAATATGACACACTTTACTCCGCAGGCGTTTACAATGCGTGCCATTACCCCACATTTTTTACAACGCAGGGCTTTACAAAGAAATCCATTAAAACGCATTGTCCATTACAACACAATTTACTATTCTAACTCCACCGGGGCGTTGTAATGGGGAATGCATTGTAAGGGTTTGCGGTGTAAAGCCCTGCGTTGTAAAAGATTTTGTGGAGTAAAAGATGCAAGGTAATGGACTGCGTTGTAACGCAGTCGTTGTAAAGGATGTTTACCCTCACACACACATTTTAAGCCATTAACCGACAGGTTTATTGTGGCCAAAGACTTGCCATCTTGAAATTGCCCTAGAACATGGAATTATGGGCTAGTTTTCAGCAATCTAAACAGGAACTACTGAAAAAGTAGGGTTGTGCATGGGAACTTTTACTCTACTGGTTAGAGAATACCCAGTTTTATCTAACTAATTACTGGTGCAAAGTATAAATGTTGCACTCTAAGGCCCCATCATCAAAACACTGCTGGACTTGCAAAAAGATACCAGGTGGACTGAACATGCTGCACCTGGCATGTGTGACCTGTGAGAAGGACATGAGGAGGTTGGGCCCTCTTCCACTTGAAATCCAAAGACAGAAAGACCACCAAGAATCACAAGGCCCACCCTCTGGGTGGCTCCGGGAACATACAAAAGCTCAAGAGAACATTCCTGTGAAGAATCCCAGCTGACCAGTGGCAATTGGACCTGGACTGGACTTTGTTGTTGCCCTCTGCCTGATACCATGAAAGTTTCTATTTGCTCTCCCTGAGGTCCTGGGGGTCTTTGAACTGTACTCCTGTAGTTGTCTGGACACCAAAAGAAGTTTGGGGCTTTTTCAAAATTCTCTGCTTCAGTACTTCAAGAGGACCGACCACAAAATATATCTAACCAGCAATTGCGCATCATCGGATTGGATTTTAGATTTGCCCCATGCGGAGAATAATTTTTCCTCAGAAAAATAACAACATTTCTTTTCAGATTGGGACTCAGAATTTTAACGCAACCGTGGACACCTAACTAAGACGGCACTGTCTGCCACTACCAACGCCAAAATGTATACGGCAATTTTGGACTGCAATATTTTAAAGACATCTGGTTCATCGCATTTTGTTCTAAATCATGCCGATAACTATGGCAAATCTGTGGCACAAATCGCTTTTGTCTTGACAGTCTTTGAGGACCAATTGCCTTAACATTCTGATTTAATTCTATTTCTTCAAAGGGTCCTTTTTCCACATAAGAAATCCTTTTGTCCTGAAGATGGTCTTGTAGAAGGACATTGTAATAAGACCGAAAATTCGACTAACAAACCCATTTTCATCAATGAAATAATTTAATTGTATAATCAATCAATCAGGGGGATTGTAAGCGCACTGCTCACCAGTGAGGGTCTCAAGGCGCTGGGGGGGAGAGGGGGATAGCAGTTCCGTTCAGTCGAAGAGCCAGGTCTTGAGTTCCTTCTTGAAGATGTTCAGGGAGGGGGCGTGTCTGATGTCGATCGGGACCTCGTTCCAGGTTTTGGCCGCGACGTAGTAGAAGGCTCTTCCTCCTGTCCTGGCTCTGAGGATGCGAGGGGTTATGGCGAGGGCGAGGTCGGTGAATCTGAGGTTTTTTTTTTAGTAGATTTCTACCTAATGTATAGGAGAATTTCTGTGTAAATAGGTATTAGAAATGGGTAAATGACACGAGTGACAAGTAGACATTTGGTTGTAATATTGTTAGTCTTTGTCACTCAAGTTTATTTGAATATTGTTTTGTACCTCTGAAAGTGTATTTATTAAATTATAAACCGCAACTAAAGAATTAATCCATTCCTTCTCTCTTTTTTTGCTTTATTTTGTTTGTGATTATGTAAATTGATTTCCAGAATTTATGTTTTTGAGGCCACTGTATGGGCATTCATAAGGGATATTGTAACAGAAAATATTTCTTGAATTTAAAAAAAAAATCACTTGAAAACTTTCCAAAAGTGGCATTTTCACAATTGTGACTTAAAATCCAACATTACCATTAAGGAGGATTTTAAATTTCAATTTGTTTGAGTGTAAACACCATATATCTTTATGCTCCCAATCAAACATTATCACTTATTAAATGTGCTAGCCAATGGGAGAGATAGGACTCACAGTAGTGAAAAATGAATATTAGGTTCTCACTACCAGCACATATAAAATTTAAACCCACATGTCCTACATTTTAAATACAATGCACCCGGCCCTGTGAGCCTTAAGGGCCTACCTTCAGGTGACTTATATGAGTGAAAAGGAAGGTTTGGGCCTAGCAAAAGGTTTATCGTGCCAGGTTGAACTGGCAGTTTAAAGCTGCACTACAGGCTGCAGTGGCAGGCCTGAGAGTGGGTGGCGGAATGAGTACTTCAGGCCCACTTGTAGCATTGAATTTACAGGTCCTGGATACCATATACTAGGGACCTAGAAGTAGAACAAAGATGCCAATCAGGTATAAGCCAATTTTACAAAGTTTGAATGAGAGAGCACAAGCACTTTAGCACTGATTAGCAGTGGTAAAGTGAACTGAATCTTAAAGCCAATAAAAAGGAATTCAGCAACACAGGAGGGGAGAAGGCAGAAATTTTGGGAGTAACTCAGCAGAGAGGGCCAGGTCCAAAACTGTGATTAAGGCAGGCAGACATTCTGTGCTTGCACTCAGGTGCAGAGCTTAGTTGTGTCTCCCTTTTTTCACAAAACTCACAGGGGCATATTCTTAAGGAACTATCGCCGAGTTAACGGCACTTTATCGCAGCCAAAGTCGCGATAAAATTATCACCCCGTTCACAAGCAGGTGCTAACAGCCGATACCACCAGTTTACTTGCGAAAGCATCCGCAAAAAACATGGGGGCATATTATCAACGGCCAGCGATAATTATCGCTGGCCGTTCTCAGCGTGAGAATTGTTATCGCCGGCTATCGCTGATAATTATCGCCATGCTAGCGCTGTATTAACAACGCATAGCACAATGGCGATAATTATTCCTGCGATAGCTTGTTTTCCATGGAACATCGCTGGTTTTACAGCGATGTTCCATGGAAAACGGCGATAACCTTGCTGATACGACCCTGTGGTCATATCAGCATAATCCACCTCAATATAAAGTATAGTAAGTCAGCATTTTGCAGACGTTAGTTTTGGCGAAAACCGCGGTTTTCGCCAAAAACTAACGTCTGCAAAAATGCCTGGGCCTCCTTGTAAATATCGCGATGTGCATATCAGCGATATTTACAAGGTTGTTCTGCCCAGTGACGCCCACTTTGCATCTCATTAGAGATGCAGAGGGAGGCGTCGGGTAAAAGGGTGCTAACATGCGCTAATGCATGTTATCACCCTCTTGTAAATAGGGCGAAAACATAATCTCCGCTTTTTTGGCTTTTAAAGCCAAAAAAGCGGAGATAAGGCCCTTGATAATATGCCCCATCATGACCCCGGCAACTATCATTAATGAGATGCAGAGTAGGCGTTCCCGAGCAAAAAGCTGTGACAACACCACACCTCAACATTCTCAACGACCAGCCACATCGGTGGTAAGACTACAAAACAGGCGATAAGGCGCGTTAGCAGCAGGAAATTAACACCTGCTACGACCAGGTGTAAAGTCGGACAACAACCTGCACCATCAAAGGGAGCCCAGCCCAGAGCCACACATGAAGAACAACAGATGCCATGGAGCCACTCACCATGCATCCCGGAGCCCCGAGAGGGCAACAACACCCACCACCCCCCCCCCCGGACCCCTCCCCCCGGACCACCACAGAGGCAGCGCAGACAAAGACAGCGGACCTTCAGGAAATGCACCAGCCTCACAGACCTAACACGAGACAACGTTAATGCCCACTACAGGCTCAAAAGGACAACCATCCTCCGCATCCTGAACATCATTGCCCACAGGCTGATGGTACCAACACAGCACACAACCAACATCCCTCTGCAGACAAAGCTGCTAGGCTGTGCTGAACCTGTTGGCCTCTGGTACCTCCCAACCAACAACCGCCAGAGTCGGAGGAGTCGCAGAGCCAGCCCCATCCAAGTTCACCACACCTGTCCTGGATGCCATCATCAGCTAGGTACCCCAGTACCTATACGTCCCCCACAATGTGCAGCAACAGCTGGAGACCAAGCAAGGACTATATGCAATAGCTGGATTCCTGCACGTGTTGGGGGCAATCGACTGGACACATGTCCTACTTGTGCCCCCTGCCGACACTGCACACAAGTACCGCAACAGAAAGCACATGCATCCCATCAACGTGCAGGCAATAGTGGACCACAGGGGACTCTTCACCAATGTCATAGCCAACTACCCAGGCAGTGTGCATGATCCCTTCATCTTCCGACAGTCCAACATCAACCAGCGCTTCCAGGATGGCACCTATGGAAATGCACTGCACGGTGGCAAGTACCAAATGAACAACCCCACACCCCTCAACTCCACAATCATGCAACTCACAACTCTGGTACTGCACACGTCACAAAATCACATACAACATGCCCACCCACCAGAAACGACAGCACAACTCACTGTGGCAACCCTGGTCAGCCATGTACATGAGCCATCAATGGCATGGCACCCCAGCCACACAATACCGGAATGTGGGGAGAGGTGGGAACCAGGCATGTGTGAAGGAAGCAAGTCACCCATGAATGAGAATGTACACAATGCCAAGTGTGGCGGAGATGTGCTGGACAGACTGCAGTATGCAGACCACAGACATATCCATGTCTACATGCAGTGCTGGTGTCTGGAGTGTAGTGGACAGTGGACGCAACCATGTCACCCCAGCCAGTGAGGAAGCCCAAGGAAATGTAGCTTGTGACGTCCCCCCTGTAAGCGTGTGCGGAGTGGGCTGGCCCGGTGTACGCCAGGCCAGCATAGGGGTGTGAATAAAAAGCATGTAGCTCTGGGCGTGGTTCTCTTCCGGAATGCCCAACGTGTCTGCCAGGGTGGCGCCTCCCACCCCACCACGAGGCCGATGCTGTCGCCTTGAGCGGTGTGGCCTGCGATCCTGTGCGCCTGCTGCACCCCAGGCTGCTGGTCCCCAAACCCGTCATGCCCACCCCTGCGCAGCCAGGCCTCACTGCTCACTTGCCGACACCGGCATGTGTCAAAGAAAGCCCACCACGTGCCGGCGCAAGCTCCAAGCCCGAAGCCCGCGACCTTGGCAGCCTCCTCAGACCATCACGGCCTCCGCAACACAGGCCAGCTTTACTCCTTTTTCGTGGGCGTACTCCACCGCTGCCTCGGGTCTACACTACAGTCGAGTAGGTCATACATGTGGAACTGAGTCTTGATTTCTGCATGGCGGAGTTCATATCATTGTACGCAAGGAGACGAGTAAGAGGAAGACGCGGTTCAGTCCGGAGGAGAAAAGGATCATCGTTACGGAGGTGATCGAACACTGCCGACAACTGCTCTGGTGTCACTAACTCTGTGCATCGCGGGCCAATGACACGTGGCTGTGGGCCCCTGCTGACCGCTGCCTCGGGCCTACACTGCGGTCAAGAAGGCCACACATTTGGAACTGAGTCTTGTTTACACAATGGCCGGGTACACACTTTTTGGCTGAGTTTATATCACTATACTCCCTTCGATGTGGTGACAGAAAGTATGTGCATGGCATCCCAACCACACGTGTCTGTTTGCCCTTGATGACTACGCATTTGGCCTACACTGCGGTCGAGTAGGTCACACATTGGGAATTCAGTCATGAATCATTTATGGCAGACTTGACATCATTGTACTAGCCTCATCGCAGACTGCATCCCATTTCAGCTCCGGTGCCACTAAGTCTGTTCCCCGACATCCATGGACACTTTCTGGTTGAACTTTGGTGGCGACTGAGTCTATGGACTGGGGCTTGTCTTCATCATCATGTCGGTGATACTGACTTTGTGGCAAAAACGAGGCTGTAGCATTCCACTCCTCCATTTGCCGCTTCCGGCCGGCTTCTGCCCTCTGCATCATGCCCTGGAGGACACCTTCCACTGTCCCCCGCAAACCTCTGCTACATTCACCTTCGACAATGACGAGGACCCGCTCACCTCGCGTGGCCCTATCTCACTGCACATCACTGTCCTGTGGCGGTGTGCCTGTGCCGGCCGCAGTGCATCCGGGGCCACTAACTCTGTGCAGCTCAAGTCATGGCCCCTGTCTGATAGCATATTGGATGGCCTCTGGGTCGATGGACTGGGGGTCATCAAGGCCATGTGTCTGTGGCCCTGCGCTGTCCGCTGCCTCCGGCCTCAACTGCGGCCCACCTGGGCTCACACATCAAACGAGTCCTGGCCTGCCCGGACATCGCATCACCGCAGGATGCACACGCCACCACCGCCAGGACCAACTCCAAACAACAGGTGCCAGAGTCGGAAGTGTCTTACTGCCAGACTATCAGAGTTGCTCACACCAGTGGTGGGTGCCATCATCAGCTTGATACCCTGCTCAGCTCTTCAGGCACCACAAATCATGGACCATTCTGCTTGCATGTTGTGTGAACACTGTACTTCCTCCGGCTGCCACCATGATGCTTCACAGTTGTTTCTGTTATGCTGGTGTTTTCTGTTTCCGCTTTAATTGTGATCACTGTTCAAGTTGTTGCCAGCACCAATGACTCCATGAGGGCTGGCTTACACTCACCCCACACACATCCAGCACATGCGTCACTCTACATGTGACCATGCCAATAAAGGTGTCGGGCGCACGTGCCCGTAGCAAGTTCAACCAACTATCTGAGTGTGTCTGTGTGCTCATGATGTATGCATTTATGCCCCGGGCACTACAACATTGCATTGTGCCGTGTACAGAGGATGCAGCCATGTCACCACAGGCAGCGGGTGGGATATTGCACATGTAGCTTTGTCGTCCCCCACTCAATACGTAAGAGGAGTGAACTGGGCCGGCGTACGTCAGTCCAGCGTGGGGGTGTGGATGATCATCCCGTGGCTCTGGGTGTGGTTCAGTACTGGACATGTGCAAAGGCATGTGTCTCTGTCGCAGTGTGGGTCTCTGTTGGGGAGTGTAGGTGGTCCCTGATGGGACTTAGACACCCACGTATGTGATCTAGTTCGGCTTCCATGAGGTAGTACCCCACCCGCACATGTTCGGCCACCCCTTCTGGCAGTCTGACACCTGGCCTTGGAATGCGATGTGTGCTTCAGTGGGCTGCTGGGAGCCAGCCGGGGTGGTGGGTGCGTCCAGCTGTGTTGTCTGTGCAGGGGTGGGGTATCCTTGATGCAGCGGTGCTGCCCTGCTCCTGGAGGTCGATTGCCCAAGATGTCCATGGACTGTTGTGGGGCGTAGGTGTCGGGAGTGTGGTGGTCCTCTTCAGCATCACTGTAGAGTTGTCTGGTCTGCTCTGCTGGAGGTGTTGTTTGTCCCTCTGCAATGTGAAGGGGAGATGCTTGTTGACATTGTGTTGGCATGTATGTTGCCACATTGTTCAAGTTTACATACAGACTTCATGACAATGTACATTGTGACTGTTTGGGAGGGGCGGACTATTTGATGCGGGACAGTGGACAATTGGACTACATGACGTAGGTGAGGTTGTACACGTACATTTGCATGTCACAGATTCTTGCTATGTCAGATGTGATTGGCCATTTTCTACGCACAGGCGGACCCAGTTGTGTCCTCTGTTCTGCAGTGTAGGTGTTGGACTGTGTACCACATTGTCGTCCATGTGGGTGTGCTGTCATTGCTATGTGTGTGTGCTGCATTTTGTGGGAGTCGCACCTGCAGCTGTGATTTTGCTGCCCCTTATCCCTTGGAGGCGGTGTGCCTTTGGCTTTTGTGCTTTTGAGGGGCTGTAATGTTGGCGACTTGGGTCATTTGTGCTCCTGGACGGATTTTGTTCTCTTGTGCATTGTTTGTCTGCAGATGTATTGTTGACGTCAGTGGTTGTTTGTGCACGTGGATGTATCAGGGTGTGACCTGCTCCTTCCGGATGTGGTCCACACTCAGACACCTCAGTCTCGTGGCGTGCACAGTGTCATGGTGATTGTACTCCAGCCATGCTGCTGGTCATGTGGTGTCACTTGCATTGTCAGTGTGGCTCTCACATATTCACATATGCATCTTTGCTGTGTTTCGCACGGGTGCATGTGTGTGTTGTGTAATTGGTGATGTGTGGGGTGGGACCCCTTTGGGCACATAGTGGACGGGGGCCTACTTGATGTTTGTATGTGTGCTGCACTGTGCCACGGGGATCAGGGACATGACCCAGGGTCATTGTGGGTGTGCGGTATGCTACACGTCGTTGTGCATGTGTGCCATTGTGCCCGTTCCCACAGTCCCTGTTCATTACTTACCCTGTTGCTGTTGTGTCTGGTCATGTCGAGCAGTGTCCGGACTCCCGACTCCTTGCACCGTCTCCACACTGATGACTGTGGCCGCCATTTGCTCCAGCTCCTCCTGTGCCGCAGGACTCCCACCTCCATTCGCCATTGCTGCCTTCCTGTTGGCAGGTGGTTTCTGCTTGGTTTGGCTTTTCACATCGTGCCAGCGCATCTTGGCCTCCTCGACACTCCGGCTGCATTCACGATGGAATGCCATTTTTCCATCTGTGCTGCCAATGACACGTTGGAGGTGACGGACAGTTGTTGTTGGTGCTCTGTCACCTCCGTGACGACAATCCGGTTGTCATGCGGACTGTACCCCATCTTCCTCTTCCTCTTCTCCTTGGCATTCCCCGACCCCGAGGTTCCTTGCTGGGTGTCTGTGGGGCTTGTGGGGTTCGCGTTGACCTGGACACTCGTTCCGGGTGCCTCCATGTTGCTACGCAGTTTATTTTGTTTATGGTGTGTTTTCTTGTTCAGCTTTTATGGTGCATTTTCCCGCATGACGCGTGGGGATTGCAGGCCTGTCGCTGGTTATCGCTGATTTTTGGATCGCGGTTGGCCTCATCACAACTTTATTCGCGTTCGTGTTTCGCATTTTTGCGGCATCGCGTTGATTTTAACGCGGTCATTTGACGCGTTATCGTGGGGCTATGGCATGGTGCTGCCAGGTTGGGAATACTACGTTAACACGGCGTTGTTTTCCCACGATAGACTGCGATGTGCAAAGTTGCGTTAAGCTAAACTTGCGGTGGTTATCACACGTTCTTGAGAATATGCCCCACACTGTACTAGCTTGGTAACAATATGAGTTAGAAAATGAGCAGTGGCTATTTCCCAGTGGCTCTGAGCTGGGAAGCTTTCAGATATACCTTTCACAGTTATAGAATTATTCAGTAGTATTAATGAAAATATTTTTTATGCAAAGTAGCTTTGTGAGTTAATACTTCTGTTGCAGGGATCCTTATGTAACCTATAGGGCACAATTTACAATCAGGCAAACTAGGTAAGTGAATTATGCACCCACTGCAAAGATCTGCTGTAACAGGCAAGGCATATTTTATAATCCTTGCAGGATTAACCGAATATTTTGCTATTTATGATGAATAAAATGGGTTTAGTTGGGTAGTGACAAATACCTAATTTTAAGAGTTGAAAAGATTCACTTTGTATTGTGTGCGTTATAAATATGTATTTGTGCAATTATTCATAGAGAGGACATATGCACATCCTTATAAATACATACTCTTCATTTATTACATGCACACAGACCTTCAATCAATCAATCAATCAGGGATTTGTAGAGCACACTACTCACCCTTGAGGGTCTCAAGGTGCTGGGGGGGAGCGGGGGTTTCGGGCAGCTCCGGTCATCCGAAAAGCCAGGTCTTGAGGTACTCCCTGAATGCTTGCAGTGTGGGGCTTCGTCTGATGCTGAGGGGGAGTTCGTTCCAGGTCTTGGCTGCGATGTAGGAGAAGGATCCGCCTCCCGTTCTGGCTCAATAGATGCGGGGGATTTCAGCCAAGGCTAGTTCAGCGGAGTGGAGGTTTCTCCTGGGGGCATAGAAGGAGATTCTTTTGTTGAGGTGTTGGGGTCTGGTGTTGTGGAGGGCTTTTTAGGCGTGTGTGAGCTGCTCGAAGGTCACTCTTTTTTCAACAGGGAGCCAGTGGAGGTGTCGTAGGTGCTGGGTGATGTGGTCTTGTCATGGGATGCTGAGGACGAGTCTGGCTGCTGCGTTCTGGACAGTCTGGAGTTTGAGACATAGAGATTTGTTGATTCTGGCGAAGAGGGCGTTCACATAGTCTAGCCTGCTGGTGATGAGTGCGTGGGTGATGTGCTTCCTGAATTTGGGGGGATCTTGAATCTTGAGCTTGAGTCAATTATGATTTTTAAACATCACTCTATATGTTTGAAACTTGTCAATTTATACCTGAGTGTACCTCTGTTGCTGAATATGGAGGCAAGGTCCCTGCAGTGCTCTGTTTGATTTCTAGCTGCTCCCAGCTTGACTGTTAAATCATAAGGAGTTACTGATTATTCGGAAAGAAAGGCATTTACTACTCTGCTGCACTGGAGGGCAAACGAGAGCAGCTGCACACGTGCACGCTGCAGCTCTGCGAAAAGAACTGAATGTATGTGATCCCACAGAATGCACCAGGGGGCAGATTTATCAATATTTCACGCAGGACAGAAAGCCACCTTGGTGCACTGCATGAAAGAGAAAGGGCAGGAATGTGCAGTATTTAACATGATACACCGCATTCCTGTCCTTTCCTTGCGTTGGTGTATAATGTGCTGCCTAGAGCCATTGCAGGCATTCTTGCGCCGAGGTGCAATGGTTCCTGCTTTGCAGACAGGATTGTTTTGATGCAGGAAGGGACACCTTTCTGCACAAAAATAATCCTCCAATGCAGCACACATCGAAAGAGGAAAAAAAGAAGAGAAATAAAGATGCTTCTCCTGTTATGCCTCACCTGGAGAGGCATAGCATTTTCACTCATTCTCAGGTCTACTAGTAATGGTAAATCTTGAAATGCGCAAAAATCCATGGGTGGATGCGTGGGAACATCAACAGTATACCCAAGGAATGCTTACCTGGTGCAGAGTAATGCAATGCAGAGATTTGTGATGCTTTGCGTTACACTAGATTTATCAAGCCACGCAGGGCCATGCAAGGTGGCTCTGCGTGGCTTGATAAATCTGACTTAGCAGTTGCATCGCCCTTGTGCCCCCTTGTGTGGTGCAAGGGCGACGCAACTCAATGATAATTCTGCCCTCTGGTGTCAGTGCACAGCATCGGGAGGCAGTCAGGAAAATTCACTAGGGCTGGCATGGATACTGGTGCCAGCTCCGTGAGGAGAGGAGCCCCAGGGAAGAGAATGTGGTGTAATGGCCAGAGCTGCTGACTTTAGAGTTGAGAAATCAGGTTCAAGTCTATGCATTGGCTCAATATCCTGTGATTCTGATTAATCTCCCCTTGCTTAAAAAAATGTATTGTGTCCTTGTGTAATGTAACTGGTGCTCTTGTAAAGCACTCAATACCTTTGGGTCGAGTTTGCGCTATACAAAACTGCAAAAAAATAAAGAATAGCTGACAGAAGTGCCATCCAGCTATTTCTCACTCTTCTCAAGCAGTGGACTGCCCTATTACTTACTAGTAATCTTCATTTACTACTGGTTCTGTTGTCCTCCTCCTGTTCCTTACTAAGTGAGATATGACTAGCTTGCAGACAGAAAATGAACAAAAGGAATACCCCACCCCCTCCCACCGGGAGTACTTAAGTCGTACTTTCCCAGCATTTCACCTTTCTGCACTTTTCTGCATCTCTGCTCTTTTGTGCCTTATTTCTGCTCATTTTCCCTACCTCTCGCTCTGCCCTTTCACTCGTTTTCACTCGTTTTTCTACCCTCTTTTATCTTTCACCTTTCTGCACTTTTCTGCATCTCTGCTCTTTTGTGCCTTATTTCTGCCTATTTTCCCTTTTTTCTTTATCCCTTATTTCCTCCCTTTACCTTTCCCCGCCGCTGCTGCCCCCGCGGCCCCTCCCCCCAGCGCGACCGGCCCAATCCAGCTCCCCTCCCCGCTCCCGCCTCCCAGCTGTCCATCCCTCCTCGACCCCTACTTAATGGCGGCCACTGCGGGGACATGCGAGCAAGACCACTGACTCATTGTCAGTGAAATTGCTCTCCCACCCTCGCAGCTCCACCATTAAGTGAGGCCTGCCCCTGCCCCTGCACTCTCGAGTGTTGGTGTTCGAGGCCCTCCTCCACCCGCAGGTTTCCCTGCGCCTCATCCCTGGTGGTCCAGTGGACCTCTGTCTCCTTCCTCTCACTCTGCTCTTTCACTCGTTTTTCTACCCTTTTCTATCTTTCACCTTTCTGCACTTTTCTGCATCTCTGCTCTTTTGTGCCTTATTTCTGCTCATTTTCCCTTCCTCTCGCTTCTGCCCTTTCACTCATTTTCACTCGTTTTTCTACCCTCTTTTATCTTCACCTTTCTGCACTTTTCTGCATCTCTGCTCTTTGTGCCTTATTTCTGCCTATTTTCCCTTTTTTTCTTTATCCCTTATTTCCTCCCTTTACCTTTCCCCGCCGCTGCTGCCCCCGCGGCCCCTCCCCCAGCGCGACCGGCCCAATCCAGCTCCCCTCCCCGCTCCCGCCTCCCAGCTGTCCAGCCCTCCCGACCCCTACTTAATGGCGGCCACTGCGGGGACAGGCGAGCAAGACCACTGACTCATTGTCAGTGAAATTGCTCTCCCACCATCGCAGCTCCACCATTAAGTGAGGCCTGCCCCTGCCCCTGCACTCTCGAGTGTTGGTGATCGAGGCCCTCCTCCACCCGCAGGTTTCCTGCGCCTCATCCCTGGTGGTCCAGTGGACCTCTGTCTCCTTCCTCTCACTCTGCTCTTTCACTCGTTTTTCTACCCTTTTCTATCTTTCACCTTTCTGCACTTTTCTGCACCTCTGCTCTTTTGTGCCTTATTTCTGCTCATTTTCCCTTCCTCTCGCTTCTCTGCCCTTTCACTCGTTTTCACTCGTTTTTCTACCCTCTTTTATCTTTCACCTTTATGCACTTTTCTGCATCTCTGCTCTTTGTGCCTTATTTCTGCCTATTTTCCCTTTTTTCTTTATCCCTTATTCCCTCCCTTTACCTTTCCCCGCCGCTGCTGCCCCCGCGGCCCCTCCACCCCAGCACGACCGGCCCAATCCAGCTCCCCTCCCCGCTCCCGCCTCCCAGCTGTCCAGCCCTCCCCGACCCCTACTTAATGGTGGCCACTGCGGGGACAGGCGAGCAAGACCACTGACTCATTGTCAGTGAAATTGCTCTCCCACCCTCGCAGCTCCACCATTAAGTGAGGCCTGCCCCTGCCCCTGCACTCTCGAGTGTTGGTGATCGAGGTCCTCCTCCACCCGCAGGTTTCCCTGCGCCTCATCCCTGGTGGTCCAGTGGACCTCTGTCTCCTTCCTCTCACTCTGCTCTTTCACTCGATTTTCTACCCTTTTCTATCTTTCACCTTTCTGCACTTTTCTGCATCTCTGCTCTTTTGTGCCTTATTTCTGCTCATTTTCCCTTCCTCTCGCTCTGCCCTTTCACTCGTTTTCACTCGTTTTTCTACCCTCTTTTATCTTTCACCTTTATGCACTTTTCTGCATCTCTGCTCTTTTGAGTGAGAAGTTGGCCTGGCATATGCTGTCCACTTATTATAGTGGGCACCTTGCACCAGTCCAAACAACCCCTTATTGGAGATAGGTTAAAGACAACCTTTATTGAAAGCTATCCTAGTGGTAGCTATGGAGAGCAGCCTTCAGGCTAAGTCTTGAAGGAATGTAAAGCAGCTTGTTTTACCAGTCTATAATCTCTTGAGTGACCAAATGAAAGAGGACCACACCAGGTATATATTCAAAATATATGTATTTATTGCTAAACACACCCCTCTAGTCTCTTTATGAGGCTAGAGTTCGAAGTACATAAGTTATAAGTTAGTTATCAACAGTAATAGCACAAATACACGTTTGAGCCCTAGGGGCGTACCAAACCATATACCTATAAAGTGGTATAAGAACCACGAGTGAGCTAGACACAGGGCCTAGAACCTGTAGAAGTGCTTGGACCACAAGGAACCACCCAAGGTAGTGACACAGGGGACCCACGGGGGACGCGTGCAGTGTGAGAAAACAGCCGCGAATCGCCGTTGACTTCTATGGGGAAAGTCGCGGTTGGAATTTTAAAGAAAAGGGACACTTAGAGGAGGACTTGGAGCAAACCCCTTTAGAACTGGGTTGTTCTAGAGTCTATACCCACGGGAGCACCGGAGTACTCGAGTTACCTCACCCAGGGAAGCCGGGTGCATAGGTGTCTTTCGGGGTCGGGTTTCGTCTTCGTTTTCAATGGCGATCTGCTGCAAAGTGCTGCTGGCGGCCAAGTCGAAAGTGTTCGGGTGGATCCAAAGGTGGATCGAAGATCTGAAGAACCTGAAAGCAGAGGGGACAGAGTCTGGGTCACTAGCCAGTGACCAAGAAGGCGATGAGCAGATGCCCACCGATGTCGAGTGCTTCAGGTAGGTTGATGGTCGTCTTGACTCTTCAGCCACGAGGTCCAGGAGGTGTCGATGACAACCACAAGCTGGATTCCAGCTGTCCCATGACGTTTGTCGATTGCAGGGGTGTCGGCGACCGGATTGGACCCAACAAGCCTTGGCAACGGCAAGTCTCGTGGAAATAGAAGAAGGACGGTGGTGCAGACCAGCAAGGTCTGAGGGACTCACCCCGTGAAGGTAAGTCAGGGCATGCCTGGACCAACCAGGGAGCCCAAGCAGAAGAAGATTGGCCTTCGGGAGGGCCTACTAGCCAATGGACTAGCGACCGTGAAGGAGCCTCAAGTGGACGCACTTGGAGCTGGCTCACAGGACACTCGTGGAGTGGAGGCCAGTGATCTTCGGTGCAGTCGGTGCTGGAGGCTGGGGCTATTCGGAGCCCAAAGCACAACTTCGTGAGAGACCCAGAAGAGGATGCACTTACAAAAGTACGGGGTGTCCAGGGGTCACGGTTCCACGTTACCCACGATAGCCACGGGCCTCAGCTTTGCTGGGGACTCAGGGTAGCCTCAGGGAAGTCTGGAAATCCACCTCTGGTGATGCAAAGACTTCGGCATCCGGCGGGAGCTTCAGCGATGCAGACCGGACAATTGCTTCGTTGGTGCCTGCCAAGCAGGGGAGTCACTCCTTGACACCAAGGGAGATTCTTCAGTCCTCTAATCATAAAGTAGAGCGTCGAAGGTCCAGGATTCTGTGTCAGAGTTTCATCCAGGTAAATCTAAAGTCCTAAGGACTGGGGTCCCATACTTATACTAAGTTAGGGGGTTGGACATACTCTGGGGACCCACCTATGGGAGGGTCAGGGCATAGGGGTGGTTACACCCCTTTCCCTTTCTCCAGTTTCACGCCAGAGCAGGGGCTGGAAGCCCCTGAGCCGGTTTGAACTGGGGTATGCACAGGGACACCAAGTGTGCCCCCAGTGCAGGACTTCAAAGCACCAGAGAGTGCTCCCGCCCAGCCCCAATACACACTATCCTGTCTGGGGAGGTGGTTACACCTCCCTGGGACAGGAAACCTATTGTCCAGGCCTCCCCTGCTGGAGTTTCAGTCAGCAGCAGGAGGCCAGACCCATGTCTGTGGCAGCGGCATCCATTTTGTGATGCCAGGGCTTGGAAAGAAGTTACCGGGCAGGCCGGTGTGTACATGTCTCTCCCTCTAGAAGGGTGGAATGCTACCCCCGCCGCCAGAACTGGCGGGAGGGTAGTATTCCAAGATGTTTGACACCAAACACGACATGTTTCCGTGCAGCCATCCCAAAGTTAGCATTTAACGCGAGGTTATAATGCGCTTAAGAGTATATGGTCAGGCTGCACTACAAACAGCATCAGAGAAGGGTCTCCGAACGCTGCAGAGGGGCCCTGCTCATGCAGGGGCCCCTCTCACATAGGAACCACGCACTCTGCCTTCAGGATTGACAAGGCCTGCCATAGGAGTGACTTATAGGTTTATATGTGTGTAGGTATGTAGTGATATAGGTAACCTATATCACAGTAAGGGGTGCATGCACCACCTTACCCAGGCTGCAGTAGCAGACCTGTGGTGTCCTTTTGGCTGGCCTTCCAGGGGTGGCACAATACATGCTTCAGCCCCTGGCAGGCCTCTGAGGTACCTATGCCCTGGGTACATAGTATACCATATACTAGGGACTTACAAGGGCACTCTAGATTCCAATCAGAGATGTGCCTAAGGCACATGGAAACCATTTTAGAGAGGAAGCAGCTAGGCTGGGATTCTGATTAGCAGGGCCCCAGCCAGACTAAAGTCGAAAAACAGTGAAGCATCAGCAAAAAGTGGGGGTACCCATGTGAAGCAGATCCTACTCTCCTACACAACCCCCCCAAACGTAGGGACATTAAACTAACCTTGCCCAGTTAAGTCTTCATGTTCTAAGTGGAAGTACCTAGAGGGTCCATCTGCATTGGCATGGTTACTCCCAGGTCTATGTTCCACTGTGAAGTCCATCCCCTGTAGGGAAATGGACCACCTAAGCAGTTTGGGGTTTTCACCCTTCATTTGTTTTAGCCATAAGAGGGGCTTATGGTCTGTTTGAACAAGGAAGTGAGTACCAAACAAGTATGGCCTCAACTTCTTCAGAGCCCAGACCACAGCAAAGGCCTCCCTCTCAATGGCTGACCAACGTTTGTCTCTAGGGGTCAGCCTTCTGCTAATAAAAGCTACTGGCTGATCCTGACCTTCATCATTCAATTGTGACAGTACAGCCCCTACCCCCAATTCAGATGCATCTGTTTGGACAATGAACTTCTTGGAGTAATCAGGACTCTTTAGAATGGGAGCAGTGCACATTGCCTGCTTTAGGTCATCAAATGCCTTTTGACAGCTAACTGTCCACTGAACCTTTTTGGGCATTTTCTTGGAAGTTAAGTCATTCAGGGGTGTCACTATTGATCCATAACCCTTGACAAATCTCCTATAGTACCCAGTCAGGCCTAAAAAGGCTCTCACCTGAGTCTGGGTAGTTGGAGCAGTCCAGTCCATGATGGTCTGGATCTTGCTCTGCAAGGGTTGAACCTGGCCTCCACCCACAAGGTGGCCCAGGTACACAACCTGACTCTGCCCTATCTGGCACTTGGTGGCCTTGATAGTCAGGCCTGCTTTCTGCAGGGCCTGCAAAACATTTCTGAGGTGGACCAGGTGATCCTCCCAGGTGGAGCTAAAGACAGCAATATCATCTAGATATGCTGCACTATAGGCTTCCAGACCTGTAAGGACTGTATTCACCAACCTCTGAAAAGTGGCAGGTGCATTCTTCAGACCAAAGGGCATCACCACAAATTGATAATGCCCACTAGGGGTTGAGAATGCTGTCTTTGGCTTTGCATCATCAGCTAGTCTGATCTGCCAGTAGCCAGCTGTCAGGTCAAATGTGCTTAGATACTTGGCTGAGCCCAAAGTGTCTATCAGCTCATCTGCCCTAGGTATTGGATGGGCATCAGTCCTAGTGACTGCATTGAGACCCCTGTAGTCCACACAAAACCTCATCTCTCTTTTCCCACCATTGGTGTGAGGTTTTGGCACAAGGACCACTGGACTAGCCCAAGGGCTATCTGAGGGTTCAATAACTCCCAAATCCAACATCTTCTGGACTTCTGTCCTGATACAGTCCCTGACATGGTCAGGTTGCCTATAAATCTTATTTTTAATAGGCAGACTGTCCCCAGTGTCCACTTCATGAGTGCACCAGGTGGTCTGACTGGGTGTCAGTGAGAATATGTGCCTGAACTGATTGAGCACCTGTCTGCAATCAGTTTGCTGCTGGGCAGTGAGGCTGCCTGCCAAGGCTACACCATCCACTGACCCATCATCAGGGTTCTGTGAGAGCAGGTCAGGGAGTGGGTCACTCTCTTCCTCCTGTCCCTCATCAGTAGCCATGAGCAAGCCCATGTCTGCCCTGTCCACATATGGTTTTAATCTGTTGACATGGAGAACCCTGTGGGGACTCCTGGGTGTTCCTAGGTCTACTAAGTAGGTAACCTCACCCTTCTGTTCAACAATGGTATGGGGTCCACTCCATTTGTCTTGGAGAGCTGCTGGGGCCACTGGCTCCAACACCCACACGTTCTGTCCTGGCTGGTAAACAGTCAGCACAGCCTTTTGGTCATGCCAGGCTTTTTGAAGTTCCTGGCTAGCCTCAAGGTTTTTAGTTGCCTTTTTCATGTACTCAGCCATCCTGGAGCGGAGACCAAGTACATAGTCCACTATGTCTTGCTTTGGGGGCTTGAGAGGTAACTCCCATCCTTCCTTCACCAAGCACAATGGACCCCTGACAGGGTGACCAAACAAAAGTTCAAAAGGGCTGTAGCCAACCCCTTTTGAGGCACCTCCCTGTATGCAAATAAAAGGCAGGGCAAGAGTATGTCCCATCTTCGCCTAAGCTTTTCTGGGAGCCCTTTAATCATGCCCTTCAAGGTTTTGTTGAATCTCTCAACTAAACCATTGCATTGTGGGTGATAGGGTGTGGTGAACTTGTAAGTCACTCCACACTCCTTCCACATTGCTTTCAAGTATCCAGACATAACGTTAGCACCCCTGTCTGATACAACCTCCTTAGGGAAGCCCACTCTGGAGAAAATCCCCAGGAGGGCTCTTGCCACCACAGGTGCTGTAGTGGTCCTAAGGGGAATAGCCTCTGGGTACCTGGTGGCATGATCCACTACCACCAGGATAAACCTGTGCACAGATGCTGTTTGGGGATCCATGGGACCAACAATGTCAATCCCCACCCTCTCAAAGGGAACCCCCACCACAGGTAGTGGTATCAGGGGGGCCTTTGTAGTGCCACCTGCCTTGCCACTGGCCTGGCAGGTTACACAGGAGCGACAAAACACCTTGGTGTCTTCAGAAATGTGGGGCCAGTGAAAGTGAGGGACAATTCTGTCCCAAGTCTTGTTCTGGCCCAGGTGACCTGCTAAGGGAATGTCATGGGCTAGGGTCAATAGGAAGCCCCTGAACTTCAGAGGTATAACCAACCTCCTGGTGGCACCAGGCTTGGGGTCTCTATACTCTGAGTACAAGAGTCCATCATCCCAATACACTATATGGGGACCACTAGCTTTCCCAGCAGCCTCAGCAGCAGCTTGCTGTCTGAGGGGTTCAAGAGAGGGGCAGCTCTGCTGCTCCTGGCTCAGATCTGCCCTGGAAGGGCCCCTGTCCCCAAGAACTCAACCTGGTCAGGTTCAAGCTCCTCTGGGACAGTTCCTTCCTCAGGACTGAGATCATCCCCCTCAAGAGACTGATCTTCCTTCTGAGCCAAGGGGGAAGGCACTGCCTTTACCCTACTACTCCTCTTCTTGGAGGGCACTTGGTCCATTATTCCAGAATCCAAGGCCTGTTCAGTGTTAGACATTTTGGCTTGTGACCTGGTCACAGCAAACACATCTGCAGGGATGCCCAGCATTTCTGCATGGGTCCTGAGCTCCACTTCTGCCCAAGCTGAAGTTTCAAGATCATTGCCAAGCAAGCATTCAACTGGTAGGTCTGCACTTACCACAACCTTCTTAAGGCCAGTTACCCCTCCCCAGGAGAAGTTAACAACTGCCAGAGTATGGTCTGTTCTGACATTGCTAGCATTGGTCACTTGGTACATTTCACCAAGTATAATCTGCCCAGGATCCACAAGGTCTTGTGTCACCATGGTGACACTTGCCCCTGTGTCCCTAAATGCCAAAGCCTCTTTTCCATTGATTAAGGGCTGTTGCCTGCACTTGCCCAGATTACTGGGACTCACAGAGGAGGTCACATCCATGCCTCCATCACAGACTAGGACAGCCTGAGTGAGTTCTCTGACTAGGTCAGAGCTCATCTCCTTACCCAGGGTCAACCCTACTAAACCCTTGGCTTGTGTAGTCCCACCACCAACTGTAACTGCACTAGGGGGAACAGGTGCCTTAGGGGCATTGGTGGTGGCTGGAATAGAGTCTTTGGACTTGGTGCAATCACTGGTCCAGTGGGTCTTTTGCTTACAGACCTTGCACCATGGTTTCTTTTGGCCTTTTCCCTTGTTAGACTGTGACTCCCCACCTGAAGAAGATTTTTGGGGGCCTTGTGAAGACTTCTGGTCTTTACCCTTCTCCCCACCCTTATCAGAGTTTTTAGAATCTTGCTTCTTAGGGTCACCACCTTGGTTCTGTACCTTCTGCCTCACCCTGGTTCTGACCCATTTGTCTGCCTTCTTTCCCAATTCTTGGGGAGAGGTCAGATCAGAGTCCACCAGGTGCTGATGCAACAGCTGATTTTGACAGTTATTAAGAATCTGCTCCCTCATGATAAGATTGTACAATCCTGTGAAGTCACATACCTTACTGCCCAATAACCAACCTTCCAGAGCCTTGGCAGAACAATCAACAAAGTCCACCCAGTCTTGAGTCTGTGCTTTTGGGTATCTCTGAACTTTAACCTGTATTGTTCAGTGGTTAGGCCAAACCCATCAATCAGAGCACTCTTCAAGACTGTGTAATTATCAGCATCCTCCTCTCTAACAGTGAGGAGCTTATCTCTACCTTTGTCTGCAAAGGAGAGCCACAAGATTGCTGCCCACTGCTCCTGAGGGACCCTCTGTACTTTACAGGCCCTCTCCAGTGCAGTTATCCATTTGTGGATGTCATCCCCACTCTGGTAGGGAGGGACAATCTTGCTCAGGTTTCTATGGTCATGGGACCTTTCCCTATCTCTAGGGAAACTGCTGCCACCATGGGACTCTAGTCCCATCTTTTTCTCTCTTTGTAGAGATCTAGGGACTCCTGTCTATAGCCAACTGCTGTTTTCTGAGCTCAAGCTGGGCTTGCTCATACTGAATCAGTCTCTTTCTCCTCTCATGAGAGGATTCCCTCCTATGAGAAGAGACAGAGGTCCCTATTGAGGTGTCAGAGTGGTTAGACTCCTGAGAAGGAGATCTAGCCCTTCTTGGCACACTCTCAACTCTTCCTGGGGGACAAAGGTGAGGTCATTCTGATCCTCCTCTTCATCCACAGGAATAGCTGGGTTTTCCAGGACAAGGTCATTGTCACCTTCCTGGCCAGTTTCAGAGGGGGGGGGGCTGGGTTTCTTCACCCCTGGCCCCATCCTCATCTTCTGCCCCACCTCTCTGCCTACCCCATCAGACCCTAGGGGTCTGCTGAGATCATCTGACCGAAGCACCTCCCTGAGGTGTTGGGTGCTGGCACTTTTGCCTGTCTTCAGCTTCCTAGCAGTGCATAATGCTCTCAATTCCAAGAATGGGAGATTATCATACTTGGAGGGAAGAAGCCCACTGGCTTCTGGCAAGGACTCACTGGGTCCTGGCTTTGAAGACATTACTAGTGAGGTATGGTGTATGCACTACCTACTCTAGTGTGGCCTACTAAACTCTCTTGAGTTGTAGAAAGGGTGTGCTATCCCTTAACACACAACTCTAAGTTCAGTAGAACTTACTGTATACTAAGCTTGATTTATATGTACCTAAGGTACCCTTAGTGGTTTTCAGTTGATCAATTCAATTGAGATTATCTGGTAAAACAATAGCAAGCTGGAATCCCACACGCTGCACACCAATGTGAGAAGTTGGCCTGGCATATGCTGTCCACTAATTATAGTGGGCACCTTGCACCAGTCCAAACAACCCCTTATTGGAGATAGGTTAAAGACAACCTTTATTGAAAGCTATCCTAGTGGTAGCTATGGAGAGCAGCCTTCAGGCTAAGTCTTGAAGGAATGTAAAGCAGCTTGTTTTACCAGTCTATAATCTCTTGAGTGACCAAATGAAAGAGGACCACACCAGGTATATATTCAAAATATATGTATTTATTGCTAAACACACCCCTCTAGTCTCTTTATGAGGCTAGAGTTCAAATACATAAGTTATAAGTTAGTTATCAACAGTAATAGCACAAATACACGTTTGAGCCCTAGGGGCGTACCAAACCATATACCAATAAAGTGGTATAAGAACCATGACTGAGCTAGACACAGGGCCTAGAGCCTGTAGAAGTACTTGGACCACAAGGAACCACCCAAGGTAGTGACACAGGGGACCCACGGGGGACGCGTGCAGTGTGAGAACACAGCCGCGAATCGCCGTTGACTTCTATGGGGAAAGTCGCGGTTGGAATTTTAAAGAAAAGGGACACTTAGAGGAGGACTTGGAGCAAACCCCTTTAGAACTGGGTTGTTCTCGAGTCTATACCCACGGGAGCACCGGAGTATTCGAGTTACCTCACCCAGGGAAGCCGGGTGCATAGGTGTCTTTCGGGGTCGGGTTTCGTCGTTGTTTTCAATGGCGATCTGCTGCAAAGTGCTGCTGGCGGCCAAGTCGAAAGTGTTCGGGTGGATCCAAAGGTGGATCGAAGATCTGAAGAACCTGAAAGCAGAGGGGACAGAGTCTGGGTCACTAGCCAGTGACCAGGAAGGCGATGAGCAGATGCCCACCGAAGTCGATGCTTCAGGAAGGTTGACGGTCATCTTGACTCTTCAGCCACGAGGTCCAGGAGGCATCGATGATGACCAGGAGCTGGATTCGAGCTGTCCCACAACGTCTGTCGATTGCAGGGGTGTCGGCGACCGGATTGAACCCAACAATCCTTGGCAACGGCAAGTCTCGTGGAAATAGAAGAAGGATAGTGGTGCAGACCAGCAAGGTCTGAGGGACTCACCCCGTGAGGATAAGTCAGGGCACGTCTGGAGCAACAAGGGAGCCCAAACAGAAGAAGATTGGCCTTTGGGAGGGCCTACTAGCCAATGGACGAGCGACCGCGAAGGAGCCTCGAGTGGACGCACTTGGAGCTGGCTCACAGGACACTCGTGGAGTGGAGGCCAGTGATCTTCAGTGCAGTTGGTGCTGGAGACTGGGGCTACTCAGAGCCTAAAGCACAACTTCGTGGGAGACCCAGAAGAGGATGCACTTACAAAAGTACGCGGTGTCCAGGGGTCATGGTTCCACGTTACCAACGATAGACACGGGCCTCAGCTTTGCTGGAGACTCAGGGTAGCCTCAGGGAAGTCTGGAAATCCACCTCTGGTGATGCAAAGACTTCGGCGTCCGGCGGGAGCTTCAGCGATGCAGACCAGACAATTGCTTTGTTGGTGCCTGCCAAGCAGGGAGTCACTCCTTGACCCCAAGGGAGATTCTTCAGTCCTCTAATCTTCAAGTAGAGCGTCGAAGGTCCAGGATTCTGTGTCAGAGTTTCGTCCAGGTAAATCTAAAGTCCTAAGGACTGGGGTCCCATACTTATACTAAGTTAGGGGTTGGACATACTCTGGGGACCCACCTATGGGAGGGTCAGGGCATAGGGGTGGTTACACCCCTTTCCCTTTGTCCAGTTTCGCGCCAGAGCAGGGTCTGGAAGCCCCTGAGCCGGTTTGAACTGGGGTATGCACAGGGACACCAAGTGTGCCCCCAGTGCAGGACTTCAAAGCACCAGAGAGTTCTCCCGCCCAGCCCCAATACACACTATCCTGTCTGGGGAGGTGGTTACACCTCCCTGGGACAGGAAACCTATTGTCCAGGCCTCCCCTGCCGGAGTTTCAGTCAGCAGCAGGAGGCCAGACCCGTGTCTGTGGCAGCGGCATCCATTTTGTGATGCCAGGGCTTGGAAAGAAGTTACCGGGCAGGCCGGTGTGTACATGTCTCTCCCTCTAGAAGGGTGGAATGCTACCCCCACCGCCAGAACTGGCGGGGGTAGTATTCCAAGATGTTTGACACCAAACATGACATGTTTCCGTGCAGCCATCCCAAAGTTAGCATTTAACGCGAGGTTATAATGCGCTTAAGAGTATATGGTCAGGCTGCACTACAAACAGCATCAGAGAAAGGTCTCCGAATGCTGCAGAGGGGCCCTGCTCATGCAGGGGCCCCCTCTCACATAGGAACCACGCACTCTGCCTTCAGGATTGACAAGGCCTGCCATAGGAGTGACGTATAGGTTTATATGTGTGTAGGTATGTAGTGATATAGGTAACCTATATCACAGTAAGGGGTGCATGCACCACCTTACCCAGGCTGCAGTAGCAGGCCTGTGGTGTCCTTTTGGCTGGCCTTCCAGGGGTGGCACAATACATGCTTCAGCCCCTGGCAGGCCTCTGAGGTACCTATGCCCTGGGTACATAGTATACCATATACTAGGGACTTACAAGGGCACTCCAGATTCCAATCAGAGATGTGCCTAAGGCACATGGAAACCATTTTAGAGAGGAAGCAGCTAGGCTGGGGTTCTGATTAGCAGGGCCCCAGCCAGACTAAAGTCGAAAAACAGTGAAGCATCAGCAAAAAGTGGGGGTACCCATGTGAAGCAGATCCTACTCTCCTTCATTTTGTGCCTTATTTCTGCCTATTTTCCCTTTTTTCTTTATCCCTTATTTCCTCCCTTTACCTTTCCCCGCCGCTGCTGCCCCCGCGGTCCCTCCCCCCCAGCGCGACCGGCCCAATCCAGCTCCCCTCCCCGCTCCCGCCTCCCAGCTGTCCAGCCCTCCCCGACCCCTACTTAATGGCGGCCACTGCGGGTGCGCCGCTGGTGCGCCGAAGGCGCGTCAAAGGCAAGTCCGTCTGCGCCCGTCCGCGACCAAACCGCAACCAGCGCCAGGAACCCTGGACCTCCGCCCCGCCAATGCTACGACCCAGCAGCACTCCACGCACTCAACCCAGGCCGCAACAACAACTGCAAGCTAGCATCACCAGCCGACTCCCATGGACCCTTCAGCTGTCACCGCTGCCGGCACACCTGCAGCACCGCCAAGAACACGGATCCAGCACAACCCGCCCACAAGACCACAACCGAACCGAAGACCCTGCAATGCATCCTCCTCAACATCCGATCCCTCCACAAACACGCCACAGAAATCTGGGACCTCCTCGACAGCACCACCCCGGACATAGCGTTCTTCACCGAAACCTGGACCAACACCACCTCGGGACCGGACATTGCCATCGCCATCCCCCAAGGATACAAGATCTCCAGGAAAGACCGCCCCACCCGCCCAGGAGGAGGAATCGCCATCGTCCACAAATCCATCCTCCGCCTGAGCACAATCCCTGACGAGCCCACAGAACTGATGGAACACCTTCACTTCAAGATACTGGCCAGCCCCACCGCCACCCTCTGAGGAACCCTCATCTACCGACCCCCTGGACCCCGCGGACCCTTCGCCAACTCCATCACGGGACATTATCTCCCCGCAGGCCATCGCATCCACCAACTACACCCTGCTGGGAGACCTCAACTTCCACCTCGACAACCAACTGGACCCCAACACCACATCCCTCCTGGACAACCTCCACAACATTGGACTGCGCCAGATCGTGACCGAGCCCACGCACTCAGCAGGACACACCTCGACCCCCTCTTCACTACAGGAAACTCCATCACCTTCAGCCACACCACCGAACTCCCATGGACCGACCATCGTTGCGTCCACTTCACCTTCAGAACACCCACCATCCACAGACACCAGCACCTGCTTCCACGAAGAAACTGGACCAAAATCACCGACGACCAGCTCACCTCCTCACTCAACAACTCCGGCCCAACCATCGCGGAAAACGACGACCCCAACACCGCAGCCCGAACCCTGCATAGATGGATCTCGGACAGCACCAACACCATAGTCCCCCTCAAGAAAAACAACAATACCCGCGCCAAGAAAGCCAGATGGTTTACCACCGAACTTCGAGAGTCCAGAAGAACATGCCGCCGTCTCGAAAAGGCCTGGAGGAACACCAAATCCACAGAAGCCCACGACAACTTCAGAGCCGCCACCAACGCCCACCATCAACTCATCAGAGAAACGAGGAAAAAAGCGATTGAAGACAGAATCTCCACCCACGCGCACAACAGCAAGGAACTCTTCAGCATCATCAAGGAGTTCGCCCAACCCACTAGCTCGTCTACCGACATCCCTCCCTCACAAGACCTCTGTGACAAACTCAGCACCTTTTTCCACCACAAAATCAAGAGCATCTACGACAACTTCGACGAAGACAACCAACACACTGAACCCTCACCAACCACCCCCTACACCCGGAAACCAGTGATTGACGACTGGACAGCCCTCACCACCGAAGACACACTGAAGACAATGAAGTCAATCCACTCAGGGGCCCCCACGGACCCCTGCCCCCACCACATCTTCAACAGAGCCGCCGACACCATCGCACCCATGCTCCGCCACACCATCGATCGCTCCCTGGCGACCGCCTCGTTCCCCGATGACTGGAAACACGCTGAGGTCAACCCCCTCCTAAAGAAACCCTCAGCGGACCCCACCGACCTCAAAAACTACAGACCCATCTCCCTGCTCCCGTTCCCAGCGAAAGTCATCGAGAAAGCCATCAACAGCCAACTCGCCACATTCATTGAAGAACACAACATCCTCGATTCCTCCCAATCCGGCTTCAGAAAAACCACAGTACGGAAACCGCCCTCCGCCGCAACAGACGACATCCGCACCCTACTGGACAAAGGAGAAACAGTAGCCCTCATCCTCCTCGACCTATCAGCGGCGTTCGACACAGTCTCCCACCGCGCCCTAATATGCAGGCTCCACGACGCAGGAATCCAGGACAAGGCCCTTGACTGGATCCGCTCCTTCCTCTCCGGCAGGACGCAGCGGGTCAGACTCCCCCCTTTCCTCTCGGACCCCACACCTACCACCTGCGGAGTCCCCCAGGGCTCCTCCCTCAGCCCGACGCTCTTCAACGTCTACATGGCTCCACTCGCCCCCATCGTCAGAACCTACGGACTCAACATCATGTCATACGCAGACGACACCCAGCTCGTCCTAACCCTATCCAACGAGCCCAACACCGCCAGACGCAACTTTCGAGAAGGCATGGAAGCCGTCGCCAAATGGATGAAAAACAGCTGCCTACAACTAAACACCAACAAAACAGAAGTACTCATCATGGGCCCAAACCCCGATGCCTGGAGCGACACCTGGTGGCCCCCTGCCCTCGGAAACCCACCAACCCCCACGGACCATGCACGCAACCTGGGAATCATCCTGGACTCCGAGCTCAAAATGGACCGCCAGATCAACTCTGTCTCGTCTTCCTGCTTCCACACCCTCCGCCTCCTTCGTAAGACCTTCAAATGGATCCCCCTCGAACACCGAAAGACCGTCACTCACGCCCTGGTCACCAGCAGACTCGACTACGGCAACGCACTCTAGGCCGGCATAAACAAAAACCTCACCCGCAAGCTACAGAACATCCAGAACGCCGCCGCAAGACTGGTCCTCAACCTGCCAAAACACTGCCACATCTCCCAGCACCTGCTCACACTCCACTGGCTCCCTGTCGAGGCGAGAATCACCTTCAAGATGCTCACCCACGCACACAAGGCCCTCCACGGCACCGGACCAGCATACCTGAACAGCCGACTCAAATTCCACGCACCCCAAAGGACCCTACGATCAGCCCAGCTCTCCTACGCCGTCGTCCCCCACACCAAAAAGACCAGATCGGGAGGCCGCTCCTTCTCCTTCCTCGCGGCCAAAGCATGGAACGCCCTTCCGCTCCACCTCAGACAGACAACATCGCTCCCCATCTTCGCAAGAAACCTCAAAACCTGCCTCTTCGACAGACCCCCTCCTTGATGGATGGAACCTGCACCCCCCCCACCCCTAGCGCCTTGAGACCCTTACGGGTGAGTAGTCACGCTTTAACAAACCCCTGATTGATTGATTGATTGATTGATTGAGCATTTCTTCTGAACTACAAAGCTCCCACATATGAAGGCCAGCCATCCAGGAGGGAGGGTGGGGAGTAATGAATGGGACGAGGACAACAGGACCAGGAGTAATGAAGATTAGCGGTAAGTAAAGGGGCATAACCCCCAGATCCCTCCTATCCTCGTCCCATTCAGTACTAAGTGAAAATACCCATACCAAGAACTTGGCATTCATATAAAATGAAAGCACAGAAGGATACAACACCATGCAGCAGCACCCAAAAGTGATTTATTAACACAGGTAAACAACATAAATCAGGTGCTCACAGCCTGCAACACTACCAATACAAAATTGGTATCCTCACATAGCAAATTCTTGAGCTGATAATTCCGAACAAATGTATTACAGGAGGCCCAAGTAGCACCCCTTCAAATTTTTGAAAGGGACACCCCCCTCAATTCAGCCCAAGAAGCCGCCACCCCTCGACTAGAGCAACCCTGCACCTCTGCTGGAGGAGTAGACCCAGGCAGAGAGCAAGCCAGCTCAATCAACTGCTTTATCCACCGACCAATGGACAATGAAGAAGCCTCCTCACCTCAGGAGAAAGCCCCAAAAGAAACAAACAAGAAGTCAGTCTTCATGAATGAATGTGTGCGAGTCAAAAAAAAACAGCAAGCCCATTTTAAATCCAACAAGGACTACAGACGATCATCAGCAGACTCTGAATCAGTCACCAAAGCAGGCAGAACCACCTCCTGAGACCTATGGAATTGAGAATGAGATACCACCTTAGGCACAAAGAGAGAATCCAAAAGCAGCACAAATAAAGGAATTCTTTCGGTATACCTTGAGGTATTTTAAAGCTTTCTACTCTCTATCTGGATCCCTTCTTATCCAGCATGATTTTATCTAGGAACTCCCATGCTATTGGATGAGTCCGTCCTGGTGGTACCACCCTACCAAGATATGGATAGGCGCCAATGATGAAGCATGTCACGATAAATTGAGTGAGCTGTCTATTTCAATATGTTTTGATACCTGGACGTACTTAGGAATTAGCATTCCAGGATCCTTCCACTCCCTCATCAGAACCCCTTGGATGCAGGGGTGCCCCGAAACATAAATAGTGGCAGAAGTCTGAAACTGGTAGAAGGGTCTGGGACCTCATCATCTGGAAATCCCATGTTCCCTTCAACATGTTTAATCAAATCAGGCAACATGTCCCTAGCAATATACTTGCCCTTATACTCATCAGGGTTAGGACCCTCCTCCTCTGACCCCGCGGAATGTGAGGACTCTACAGGGAAAGCTTCCTTAGGTTTACTTCCTTCATCCATCTCGACAACGGTTCCCATATCAATCGTTTACACCTGGCATCATTACCCTCCCTGCGATGTTTTGATGGAGGAGTCGAATGCGAAGAGGCTGATGAAGAAGAGGAAGACTACTGCACATGCCTCCTCTTCCTTGAGTGTTTTTCCATGGTCACCCCCATAACACAATCCAATGCAATGGACCACATAGCTCCTCAGGAAATGCAATCAACACAAACTGCTATGCGGTACTCACACGTGACCAATATATGTAGGCGTGTTCCACCCCCAGCAATCTGGAAAATGGCGACCATGGGATGCACAGGCATGCACTCAGCCCCCTGGAGCGCCTGCTCTGCACCACATGTTCAAAACACATTAGTCAGGCTACCCAGGAAGCGCTCATCCAACCTCGCACTCCCTAGGCCCTGCAATGCATCAAGGCCTAGACGCGTGCCTCCCTACGGGAAACGGCCACTACAACGCGTCCGTTTCCACGCATAACTTAACCAAGCATGCATTACAACGCATGCGTGGTTACAACGGAAGCCTTTACCACGCATACCTTTACTACGAGATACGTAGTAAAGGCGTGTGTTAAAGGCAAAAAAAAAAGAGGGGAGGGCTTGGGGGGGGGGGGGGTCTCCTCCCCCACCCCCCAAAAAAGCATATAAAAAAAAGGGGGCTTGGGGGGCTTCTCCAATAAAAACGCACCTTTGAAGTTTCTATGTGGAGGGAATCGGCGTAGCTTGGAAGAAACGGAAGGACGCTTCCGTTTCCTCTTAACCACGTACGACGTCAACACGGAAGAAGATTGAGAAGAGACGACGTGGAGAGGTAAGGGGAATATTAGATTTAAGAAGGAAAAAAACAGGGGTCCGATTTAAGGCTTAAGGGCAGGGGAGGGGTATTTGTAAGAAGGGTTTAGGGTGGGGGAATAACCTTTACCAAGAGTATGCTCTTACCATGCATGAATTTACAACGAAAATCGTTGTAAAATTATGCGTGGTAAACGAATATTCGTGGTAAAGGTTATGCGTGGGAAAGGCATTCCGTTGTAACACATGCGTGGAAAAGGCATGCGTTACAACGGAATGCGTTGTAACATCATACAACCCCTCCCTACCAGCCCAGCATACAGGGAGACATGCAGTACTAAGCTCCGACGTGGCCCGGAAGTCTGGCCTTCACAGATGAACTCCGACTTTGCTTCAACACGTTTGCCTGCAAGCCCGGCAGCCAGTAAGACGTGCTCACTGCCCACTGCAACGATGGTCCACTGCAGCCTCAGCCACCACTCCAGCCCCGCAGGAGCAGCCCTATTTCTCATCCCATTCTATTAGCAGACAAAAAAAACGAACAGAAGGAACTCTGGGTATCTACGACTTGAGTACTCCTGATGGGAGGGGGTGGGGTAGGAGTTCCAGTATTTCTTTGTTCTTTTTCAGTCTGGGACATAGTTATATCTCACTTAGTAATGAATAGGACGAGGACAGGAGGGACCTGGGGGTAATTAGTACGTATGCTGTGACCAGTGACATTTCGTGAAAAAACTGGTGCAAAACTGTTCATTACAGGTTGGGGCATGCCTTTGGTGTAGTTATATTTCTACTACTTCATGTAAATCAACCCGTCAGCTCTTAAACCCAAATGCTTCTACCAAAGGCTTTCTCTGTCAGAAACAAATGTTGGACTAATTTATAACGACATGAGCTACCTGTGAGTCATGCAGTTTCACACACAGAAGAAGTCGTATAGAAAGATGTAGGAATAGGAACGGTTTAGAGGCGGTGACATTAAATCACGTAGCAACATCCTACGTTTTCTTGAGGAATGTGCTTACTCGTGCTGACATTTTGATTAGCAAACTGAAAATTGCAGGTTTCTGCAGCACAATTTCCAAGAAGTGTATAACTTTAATAAAATAAACAGTTTTTCATCCCCTCGATCAAGAATTTATTCCACGTGGAACGCTATTTTGTCGTTTTTGCTGTAGAGTAAAACCAGGGACTAGCTTAAACTGGTGGCTTATAGTTTTGTCAGCCCACTAACGATTGCCATTATGGCTTTGCTTCAAAAATCCTGTTTTCAAGACAGCTGCGTACGTGCAAGTAAATTCAGAAAGTCTACCACTGGTTCTTCCTAGAAGTGCTGACGTTAGGCAGGTTCGAAGACAACATAATGTTGCAGTTTGAAAAATGCTAATAGGCAAAGAGCAGCTATTAGAACAGACTGTGTTTCTGCTTCACCCTGCAGGTAAAGTGGGAAAACTGATTTCCCATTTGAAAAGTCTTTGTTTTTGATGGTTGGCAAAGCGTGTTGTTCATTAATGTAAAATGTACAATTTTTAAATGCTAGAGCCCCAGGAGAAGTTAGGTGAATGCTACTAAATTATACGCAGTTTCTTAACCACATGCTCCTACGTTTTTGTTTTAAAACAAATAGTTACACAAGTCTCTTCCAGTCAAATATTTTAACATGTCATAGTGTTATCACAATAAAAGCAACATAAAATGAATGGCTTCTGTTGGTTACTAATGTATTTAGATGTACATGATAACGACGGAAGGGCAGCTGGCTTCATAGATGCCCTCTCTAACCTCCGAGCATTATCACTTCCATGCCACACTATCTTTCACGCCATTACTGACATTGGCTCAGATCCAGCCTGCATGGGTTTTTGGATCCCCAGGCAAAATGACAGTTTGCCATCTGGACGCCCTTCTTCTGGCAACAAGGCAATTGTTCGCGCAATTTTCTGCGATCGAGTGCCCAGCTGGTCTTGTGTGGTGGTGTACTAAGACATCCGAACACAGTGGCCATGCTGTACCACTGGCTGTGGTCAGAAGCACAACTATCACAAAATGCATCATGATGCACCTAGGGGCTAAGGTTAGCAGACAGCTGATGACATATTACATAGACCTGAGAGAAGTTGGATGCATGACTAGGTGAGTTGTAAATAAAATCCTGAGGGGAGAAATTTCACCTGAATGAGTGGGGGTTCCATAGATGTGAGGTCTTGAGAAGCAAATCTTATATTTCTCTGGGTAATGTTTATGGCACATAAGGTTGAAAGCAGATGTGTTTTAGCTGCGAGGGGCTCAGAGCACAATCCTAGTCCAACAATAAACTCCTTCAGGTAGCACCTAGATAGGAAAAGAATGAGCAGAACTTTGTGGCGGAAGTGGAAAGAACTGCAGTTTCCAATTCCACCTGGGTCTAGGTGCACCAATGACTTCATAGTGGTCTGCTGTGCTCCATTGACTAGAATTCTTATGTTGCTTATCTCTGCCTTCCTTTAACCTATTTCCCCTGATTCCATGGCATGACTTCTCAGCCCCTATATTTTTCTTTGAAGATGAGTTATATGAGCAGATTTTCGACTTGGTGGTTCTGACACACACCTAAAACGATTGTAGAAAATCCATCAACACACAATGCAGTGTTAAATATTCAAAACAATTTCTCAGAAAAAAATACAATAATAGAATGTTTGGACGGGAAAAAAGTCAAGCAAAGGTGTTAAAAATTATATCAAGTAGTGCAATTAAACAGTTCTAGAGGGTTGTGTGTTCGAACCATGCATTTATTTACCACGCATTCCTTTACAAAGCGGTCAGATCATGAAAGCATCTTTACAACGCATTACTTTACTACGCAATTTGTTGCAATGACTTGCCTTATGGAACGCGCTGGACTATGAAATGGTATAATTTAATATTCCAACTCCAGTCTGCGCAACAGTAGGGAAAGTGTTGGACTTAAAGTCCAACATTAGTCCAACACCGTTTTCCCTAAGGCATGTCGTTGCAATGACTTGCATGGTAAAGGAATGCATTGTGAAGACGCATTTGTGGTTTGGACTGCGTTGTAAAGGCACAGCATGGTTTGATCCGTGTTGTAAAGGTTGTTTCCCATTCAGGAGAGTATGGAAGCCATGGTCTCAAATTTACTCAACGCAAAATGTTCCCATCATCCGTGCCATTTTGCACCTAGTTGGTCTAATAAGGAACCCGCCCTCAAAAAAATACTGTAAATTGTCCCTGATATTGCTGTAAAACATTCTCTCATTTTCTGTAATATTGTCTTATATCCCTTGATTGTATTTTCCATGCAATGGCCAGAATCTTGCCCAACATTAGTGTCACGTTTCAGTCAATGTTGCATTGAAGGAATACACATTGCTGAATCCATGCCTAAGAAATGCTCTTGTTATAGCTGAGGAATACAATGATAATATTTTGTCCCAGAGACTGGTAAAATCAACATGTCAATAGGATTTGTTCAAGGCTTTTAACATAGGGGCATATTTACAAGTGAATGGCGAAGCGCGAAGTGAAGCAAAAATTGCTACCGCCCCACTCCGCCATTCATTAGGGGCACAGGGATGTGCCGTATTTACAATGGTATGGCACGTCCCTGCATTTTTATTAGCGCTGGTGCTAAACTCAGCTGCCTAGCGCCAACACAGGCACCCTTACACCATAGTGCAAATGTGCTTGCGTTGAGGGAATGATTGTTTATGTGCAGGAAGAGGTCCGTTCCTGCACATAAACAATAACTAATGGTGATTTGTAACTCCTATGTGTGCTGCATTGTGCAGCACACATAGAAATTGCAAATCATAATTTTTTTAATGATTGTTTATGTGCAGGAAGGCACACCTTCCTGCACATAAACAATCATTCATGGCGATTTGCTGTTTCTATGTGTGCTGCACAATGCAGCACACATAGAAACAGCAAGAACGAGGAGAAATTAACATTTCTCCTAGTTTTGCCATGTTAAGACCAGGTTTTCCCTGGCCTTACTTTTGGCACTGCCCCATATTTACACCACCTGCATATAGGGTGCAGCAACAAAATCAATGGGTATTTTTGTAGCCCTCTTTGTTTTACCACTGCAAATAAAAGGAGACAACGTTATATGTTTTGGTATTAGTTTTAAAGACTGCTTATTTCATATTTGAAGACTCTCCTTCCAAAGACTATTCCCAAGACCGATTTAGGTGTCTTCGTTTTCTTTACATAGTTTACGTTATCTTTCTTGTTGTTGTGTAGCCTTCAGCCTCTAAAATGCTATCTCACTATTTCTCTCTTTCCACAGAAGATGCCAAATACATTCACCAACCAGTAGAGCAAGAATTAGCTGGAAGAAGGGACATTTTGAGGTAGTTTAGTAAACATAAATCCATTATTAATATTTTCTCCACCCCTGTTTGTCAAATACTTATGTTATTTTCTCCTTTCCTTTTAGAGTATTTCTGAAACCCTTGAGTTTTGTTCCTGAATTGAGAACGCAGGTCAACACCTCCCTTTTGTTTTCTTCCCTTCTTCCCCCAGTCTACCACTGGCGCTTTGATGTCGTTGGGTGCGGTGAGCGACTGGTGGGGTGTAGGGACCTGTCATCTGTCATATCGCTACTGCAGAATCGTAAGTAATCTTGAGAAAGACTTCTTTAAGTCACGGTTTTTCCTCTCAATTACTGAATATCCCTTGGGATGGTAGGGGGAGGAATACTGCAAGGCCACACCCATACTTCACATGGCTTCTTTGTAAGCCATAGAGCTAAACGCCGGTCCCTGGTCGGAAGGTAGTGTGCCAATTGCGTATGTCCCGATGAAGACTCGCAAATCCTTTATAACTGTTCATGCGCCAGCCAAGCGCTGTAGCCGAACACACAGGAATTGGAGCATGAATCCACTGCCACTAAGATGTACTTGTAAGCCCCATCTGAGTGTAAGGGGCCACAGTGGTCCAAATAAGCATAAGCCAAAGGCTTGTCTGAGATTAATAGAGGTGTCTGTGCTGGGTGTGCTACGGTGGAACCTTTCATCTGCTGGCAGATGTCGCAGTTAAGGACAAAGATCTTGGGCTGTTTTGTAAAACCTGGCCACCAATAGCGATGCTTTAGTAATGATACTTTAGCCGCAATCCCTGTGTGAGCTGACCTCAGACCGTTATGTGCAGCTAGTATCATCCCAATCTGCGATCAGTGTTTGGTATTACTCTATCCCCCTCTCCTGGAATCTGAGCATACGGTATTTTTTGTGCATCAAACTTGTAGGAGTACTTGAGTGGAAAGCTTTTCGGCAAGTGGGTGTTGTTGCTGGCTGCATTGGCAGCCACCATGATGTCTCTGTCTAATCTCATACTAAAATGAGTGATTGCAGCAAAGGCAGCAGTGCGGACTGTTGCCATTGTGGCCTCATCGGCCATGGAATTCCCTTCAACATGAACAACAAAAGGCTGATGACTCAATGTATGGATACCATGAGCCCTTGGCATGCCTTCTTTCAGCTTTGCCACTTGCTCCCAAAGCATCTTGTGCTTGATTGTGCAACCCTTTGAGTCTCGAAATCCATTTCAGCCCCAATAGTGAAGATATTTGTTTTAAGACTGGACACAATAGCATGAATCACATACTATGAGTGTGGGGAATTCGGGAACTGCCTTGAAGCGGGGGAACTGGGTTTGAGTCTCGGCAACGTCACTCAACATCCTGTGATTCTGGGCAAATCACTTAATCTCCCCGTGCCTAACAAAAATGAATGTGTCCTCATGTAACGCAACAGGTGCTCATGTAAAGCGCTCTGATACCCGATTTCTAGGGTCTAGTTCGCGCTATATAAAACTCTTAAAAAAAAAAGTTATTGCTAGACACAGAGCGACCTTTGAGGTCCAATGCGGCCAATCTAAAACCGGCCCTAGTCCTTACTGCTCTGCATAAACAAATACGTAATTCACACTACCAACAAACCACCAGGCTGATAGGTAGTCAGGAGGAATTTACCAAACAGGACGAATAAGGAGCCTACTTTGAGGGGAACTGATGCCCAGCTTTATTTAAAAAATCAGTTGGGGCTGCAGTCTGAAAAACCCACCCTAGGTTCAGTTATATTTTGGAACAAAAGCATATTATTTCACTGTAGTGTATATCACACAGGAGCCCTGCATAATGTTTTGTACGTTAGGTAAAATATGTGCTCTTAGGGACTCATCACACAATAATAAAGGGGTAATTTTGCTAAATGTTCCTGTAATTCTGAACTACTTTGTATGGCCAGTTTGCGTCTTACCTTAATTTATCGATGTCCCTGTCTTGATTTCAATTTTGCCATGTGTACTCAGAATCGAGTTCCTGAAACCATGGTTTACAACCGATGAACACTGCTACCTCTGAAGGTATGAATTGTTTAAAGGGAAAGCATTTTCGTCTTAAGGTCACATCCCTGTACAACGTCATCCATAACATGATGATCAATTGAATAACCTACGAATTATTTCTCGTCATGTTCTTGAGTTGTCATTGTTGAGTATACACTGCTGCATTATAATAGGAACTATTCATTCATTCGGGTGCCAAGAAAACGTGCATAACAAGAAGTACAGTGTCACATGTATTCTGGATATATAAGAGCAATGTACTTTTCTTGGTCTTCCTAACCATGCGGCGAACAATGCACGAACAATCCTGGACACAAACCACATGTGGAAAGCATTCAAGAGCATACAAAAGTAAAACTGGCTATTTACAAACGCTAGAGAAACGCATTCAATTCTTGCTGTAAAATAACAACGAACGCTGGCTGTGATATCCCAGTTGCCATAGAGGTAGCGCTCTGAAAAGATTTGATTGGCAGGAGTGTGAGGCTGTCATGAATTTCTGAAAAGGAGTTGAAACTGTATAAATGTAGCTGTTGGGTGTTTTCTCTTTATCTATTAGTTAGCAAATATCACATCGCATGTGTTTTTTTTAAACCTAACTTTGGCCTTGTTCTTACAGGCTATTACGAGGAACACATTAATGGGCCCAATTGAGGAATGCTTCTGTTCGGTCCCTTACAGGCAGCTATGTCAGAAAAGGTGAGGAACAACTGGTTCTATAGACTTCATGTAGTGTTCCCAGAACATACTTCAAAAGCAACAAGCATAGGCAAATGAGCTGTAAAGCATTCTCTAGAAAGCTCTCCAAACCACCTGTTTCTGTAGCACAACCATTTAGTGATGGCTTTATTGTGTAGATCAAAACAAAAATGCAGCAGTAGCCTAAAATTAAATTTGAGCTCAGTCTTTCATAGAGACAAGCAGCATTATTTTTTTTTAATAGTAACTCTTGGCGCTCAGAGACTTCAAAACTTATATGTAGCGCTATAGCAAATACATTATTAATATTATTGCACAAGGCTCATTGTCATGGAAAAACCATATTCAATACAAGAGCAATTGAGTTGCATGATAACGTATGTTTGCTGGAATTGCATGCAGGCCGAATAACCAATACTCTTTTCAAATGTGGTTAAGATATTTTATGCAAATATAACAGCAATCTCACCACTACTTATTGATATGTTGATCCCAGTTATTCCTTTTGTGAATCGATAGATTTTCAGGAATGATAGATGAAACACAGAATTATCCAAATGCCTATTAAATGTTGAGGTTTCATTTAAAAATTGCTGTCATGAACTGTTGTTGTTAGCAGCTCCGTGAAAAAAGCTGGTAATTTCTCATCCCAGTAATACAGGCATAACATGAAGTGAGAGCTCTTACAGTTACACTGTGGACGTGGACGGTCACCTACAGTTGTTATTGTCCTGTAGTTAGAGTCAATCAGGCTATTAGTATCTCTGATACAGAAGCAGTGGCCTAATGGAAGCTAGGAAGAGGAACAGATCCAGAATATTGTGAAAACAAAAACTAGTTTTACTTTTCACATCCTCTACTGTGGGGTAGAATGGAAACAAAGAAAAACAACTTTCCTTCTGTTGCTACAGTATGTTGACTCCACCCCTTGCTTCTCGAGGTAAGAAGTAGGACATGTAAAGGTTTAATTTTAAACATGTCTTTACAGTGAAAAAGCCCAGAAGTATCTTCACTCTAGCAGGGGTAGCTGTTCCATAGGAAATCAATGGAATACAATATTACATATAATATTGAATATCTAAACTTATGATACAACTACTGTGTTCATAGTTGGACTTTAAAAATGTTTATTCCAAGCCTAATTTGGATTTGTAATAAATATTTTTGAACAGGTACTTTTAGAAAAGCACCCTGTTGCAAACCTAAAGCTTCTATAAGCCAATTTGCTCGAGCTACCAACTGTCGCCCGTAAGCTAAATAACTCACTGATGAGGTGTGAACTTGCCCCCAGAACTGAGACAAAGGCCTTGGGTGTGGGAAGGTTTTCTGTTTCTCTAGCAGGTTGGCTCAGGAACTTAATTAACTTCAAAAGGGCCTGCCCTGTCACAGGCAGATTTAGCTAACATTTGGGTCTGCTCGTTCCTTTATCCACCTAGTCAGGCACGCACCAGGCCCAAGTAGGAGATGGACTGTACTCTGAACTGGTTTGGAGTGACTACAGGGGAGGTGCTGCTCATTCCTGACCACTCATTTAGGGTGGGCACAGAAGCTCTCCATGGGGTAAGAAAGGTTCTGCCATTTTGTGTTTGCGATGAGATAGTCACTGTGGGATTGATTACAGAAAAACACACATAAAGTCCTGCACAAGTGGGTAGGGTTAGGCTTGGGAACTTTTACCCCATTGGTTAGGGAGTGACCAGGACTTTCCCTCACCCACATGCTCACACTGGGCATTAATGTGGCACTCACAGTACCCTGCTCAGAACATTCCTGGAATTGTGATCAGAAGAAGGTCTTCCCTGCAATCTGAATCCTGAAGGAAGAACTGGATCTGTTTGCCTTGAACCCAGCATCTCAGAAGTGACTCCAATGTCCAGTCGGCTGACCTCCTGTGTGTGCTACAGAGACACTACAAACTTACATAGGCCTTTTGCCTGCAAGTGCACAGCTGACCAGTTCCTACTGAACCTGCCCGGGAACATGATGCTGACCTCCTGTATGTGCTACAGATACACTACAAACTTACATAGGCCTTTTGCCTGAAAGCGCACAGCTGACCAGTTCCTACTGAACCTGCCCGGGAACATGATGCTGGCCTCCATTGGAGTGAACTCTAGCCCCTAAGTGGGGCTCCTCAGTGGCTGGTGTATTCCTCCTGCCTAAATTGCAAGAGCTGGGACCTAGAAACTTCTTGTCAACAGGCGGGAGATCAGGGCTACTGTCAAGCGGAAGATGTTGACATCGAATCACCAGTCGGATGTGACTTGCCAGTTTGCCCCGCTGATGGAGATCCAATCATAATTTTTTTTAAATGGAAACCGTTCTACATGGCCTCCTTAGGGAAAATTGCGTGATTTGTTAAAAACCCTTGCAACAATATACAAAAACAGAGATTCATTGCTAGGTGCTTAGCTTTGATAATAAAGTTTAAGAGCGTCATAAAAGCCTAATCTAAAAAGACATTGAGGTCTAGTTTAAACAGTTGAGAATTAAAAAAAGAGTCATTATAACGTAGAAGCCTCTATTTCCTGATGCACAGTCCATGACACACTGTGGATTATATTCGATAAGGAGGAGAGTTTGGCATTTTCCTAGTGAGGGGGAGAGATTGTATAAGAAAACAGAATAGACAAATAGGCTCTGCTTATGCCATACTTTAATAGTGGGTCTAAAACATGTCTGTTGGTCAGTAACTGGAGGCGATAGTCTCAGTGAGGCAAGGAGACAGGTTGCCTGCCTGTCCGTCGTGCACACATCTCGCCTCCTCTAGCTTCTTAGTGAAGCGATCCATAAATCTGACCAAGGCATAGCTAAGGGCTCCTCAGTGGCTGGTGTATTCCTCCTGACTAAATTGTAAGAGCTGGGACTTAGAAACATCTTGTCAACAGGCAGGAGATCAGGGCTACCGTCAAGCAGAAGATGTTGACATCGACTCACCAGTCGAATGTGACTTGCCAGTTTGCCCCGCTGATGGAGATTCGATCATCATTTTTTTTTTATTGGAAACTGTTGGACATGGCCTCCTTAGGGGAAATTAACCTGAAACTTTTCGCTTTTTCCCCCTAGTCTTTTCCAACTCTCTCTCAGCATAACCTTAGGAAGCTCAGCACCTTCCCCCTGTATGGAAGAGGGAAGGTGTGTGTGCCCGCCTTGCCTGCAATGCACTGTGGGAGCGTATTCGATGGGGTTTAGGTGGCGTACCTCCGTATGCCCTTTAAACAGGTACACTAGATACCCGGAGTGGGTATGGCACTGGCTAGTAGTGGGATGTAGCACTGAGCGTGCCACCCACCGAATAGACCTCAACCCTGTACCCTATAATAAGTCTGCCATGACAGGACTCTAAGGTGTCATTGCACCCCTACCTAGGTTGGCATTGCTTATGCCTCAGCCCAACCTTGAGTGGGGTATCCCATACCATGAGGGCACCCCCCTAGAGAATCGCTTACAAATCCCAGGGAGGTGGTAGGCTGAAGGCTGGGCAGGCACATATGGATGTGCCCTGCCGAAGTAGTGAGGAAACCTCAAAATGGGGCTTACATTGCCTCAGAGTTCAGCTCTACCCATGGATACTCCTGGGGTGTTACCCAGTCTCTGGAGTGGCCTCGGGCCCTGCGAATGTCCTCACTGTGAAGGTCGTGTGGAAGTGCATGCACCTTTCTACACAGATTAAGAAGAAGCGCTGACACGCTGTTCCGTAACATGAGCATGTCTGCCAACGCAGACTGGGGTGTGTGCACCAGCCCTGATGCTGTTTTGGAAAGTGTTCCGCCCGCAGTGACAGGTTGAAGAATACGCCATGGCACCCTTGGCATTTTGGATAGGTGAAAATGCACAAAATGGAATGTAGAGCAAGGGACCTTACTCTATATCCTGAGGGGCGAGAGGAACTCTCAAGAGGGAGTACGCCCTCCTATGTAATAACACTTAACCACTATAAGTACTCCTCTGGAACGTAAACAGTATCCGCGATTTACTTCAGATAGACCCTGTTACATCAATCATGGGGAGTCCCTATGTGAAGCTGTGGGCGGTAACCCACTGTAAAGTGGGGAGGGAAATCAATCCCTTTGATCTATATACCCTCACACACCCTGGTGGTGTCATGCTTCATCATCGGGTCACCCTGACGCCTAAAAGTCAGGGTGGGCTCGACCATATTTCAGGGAGCACTTAGTAAAAAGATTGGTCAGGGGACATAAAGATTAAAATCCACGGGCAGATACCAGTTTCCCTATTCTTGGATCTGTACGGGATGTTAAAAAGTAATTGCTGTGGTCAATCAGGGAATTATGGCCCTAAGACCCTAGTGCCAACATGCTTCAGTCCGCTAGTGCCCCAGTAGGTGCTGGACTTTCTTCAGGCAAGGAAAATCCTCCCTGAACCACGAAGGAACAAATATGGGAATATCCCTATACTGTTATTAGAAAGGGCAGATAGCTGCTCCTTTACCCGACACGTCTATTTTAGGATGTCAGTTGCTCCATCTGTAAGAGAAGAAAGAATAAAACAAGACATAGTGTATCATAGATGACACAAACTGTAAAGTTTTTACTTCCCATATGTGATGTGCCTCATGAGATACCTGTGGAATTCAGGCAGGTGGGTCACAGAAATATATCATCCAACATACCCAAACGGTGTGTGTGGGATACTGTTGTTCAAGTTATAACACACTGCTCTAGGTGGCTACAGCTAGTGATGTGGCGACAACTGTCGTATACTATCCGTATCCACCTTAAAGTGAACAAACACTCATTGTGAAACACTGCGTGTCATTCGCCTCAAACTGCCTATTTTCACTATCACTCATTGTGTTTACGCATACACTCATTCCATACACCTCTACATCTTACCCCATTATGAGAGGGGGCGTGTCTCACGGGAGACCACATTCGGATAGGGGTAGCTCTGTAGTCACACACAGTCGTTAGGTGTTTGGAAATGACCCAACAAAATGAGACAATATGTACAGAGGAAACAAAATGAAAAACAGGCCACCGGAAAGATTACTATCATTGAATAGTGCCCACAGATCAGAGCATTACTGACACGTACCTGCTGTCAGATGTAAATGACCACATCACTAGCTGTAGCCACCCAGAGCAGTGTGTTATAACTTGAACAACAGTATCCCACACACACCGTTTGGGTATGTTGGATGATATGTTTCTGTGACCCACCTGCCTGAATTCCACAGGTATCTCATGAGGCACATCACATATGGGAAGTAAACACTTTACAGTTTGTGTCATCTATGATACACTATGTCTTGTTTTATTCTTTCTTCTCAGACAGGTGGAGCAACTGACATCCTAAAATAGATGTGTCGGGTAAAGGAGCAGCTATCTCCCTTTTAATAACAGTATAGGGATATTCCCATATTTGTTCCTTCGTGGTTCAGGGAGGATTTCCTTTGCCCTGAAGAAAGTCCAGCACCTTACTGGGGCACTAACGGACTGAAACATGTTGGCACTAGGGTCTTAGGACCATAATTCCCTGATTGACCCCAGCAATTCCTTTTTAATATCCCGTACAGATCCAAGAATAAAGGGAAACTGGGATCTGCCCGTGGATTTTTAATCTTTATCTCCCCCTGACCAATCTTTTCACTAAGTGCTCCCTGAAATATGGTCGAGCCCACCCTGACTTTTAGGCGTCAGGGTGACCCGATGATGAAGCATGACAGCACCAGGGTGTGTGAGGGTATATAGATCAAAGGGATTGATTTCCCTCCCCACTTTACAGTGGGTTACCGCCCACAGCTTCACATAGGGACTCCCCATGATTGATGTAACAGGGTCTATCTGAAGTAAATCGCGGATACTGTTTACGTTCCAGAGTAGTACTTATAGTGGTTAAGTGTTATTACATAGGAGGGCGTACTCCCTCTTGAGAGTTCCTCTCGCCCCTCAGGATATAGGAGTACTTATTTTGGATAGGTGCCCTGTCTTCCATCATGGGATGTTGAGCGTATTACTGCATCCCCTGTATTCGAAAATGAGTCAGGCCTGGCAGTGCAGGCCTATGTCTGCACGCTTTCATCCATGGTGCTAGCGGCAAGGTGCTTGGTCTGCCATCGCTGTACAGGAGTGTGCTATCGCACCTGTAAGGGGGTCCACCCTTGTCCATCTGGTCTGAGCAGATTGGAGTGGGCGCACTTGCACCGAAGGCGCTAGGTCCTGGTGAGCCATATGCCTGGTCTGTCCTTGGCATGTGAAAGTGCGAGCGCCCTTCCTATCAATGTTGGGAAGTGGTGCTGATTCCGTGATCTGAAACACAGGCCGATCTGTCCTTGCAGACTGGGGGGTGTGTACTGGTATCTATTGTGAGTAAACTCATGGGCACGTGCCATTGTAGAGTGCTGTAAGTAGGCACCCGCACCTATGGTGCCTGTGATTGTGTGTGTCACTTGCCAACGTAGGCTTGTGTGTGCGCACAGACACACGTATTAGTTAAACCCGTGTCCAGTCTGCTGTGCAGACTTGGGCGGGTGCACTAGCACCACTGATACTGGGAAATATGTGTCCATCCTGCCATTGCAGGGCAATAGCACACATGCGCCCAGATAGTGAGAAATACCTATCTGTGTTTTCGCTACCTATGAGGCATGCTCCTCCCATAGGTTAACTTGGGGAAGTGGTTGACATTACTTTGGACTGCAATAGTCGATTGCAGTGGAGCAGCCTCATGAAGTTCCATATCAATGTACACGCAGTGTCAAACCCTTTCCATTGGTAAAGGGGGTTTTGGCATGTCTTTCTTAGAAATGCCACTTATAGAATATGGACACTTCTATGCTCCAAGGGTCTCGGGGATTGTGGTGTCTGGCTCCAGTGGACACCAGGAGCCTTGCGAGCACATCTATACATTTCCCAATCAACAGCCATAAACTATGGGCATCCCACGGGAATGGCAGACCTCTGCCATTTGAGGACAGAATGGGATAGATTGAAGATAGAGGTTGTGATACTTAGCCTCTAGGGGCTGGATCATGGCCCCACTAAAGATTAAGATCTGCATTCCACGGCCCCATGGCAGACATGCCTACAATTTAGGTGAGACATCTGTGGTTCAAAGGAAAACCCCATAACCACCCCAAACTTCAAAGACATTCGACAATATATCTACTGGTGCCATCCTTTAGCAAAGCGTGAGATATGTGTTTTGGGATATGGGACCGGAAAACCCAGACTGCATGGTGTACATTGTCAGAGGTCTCTGTTTTGCCCATGGAGGATAACTGTCTGAATAGAGACTGGCCTGGCCTGAGGATCTGCTGAAGTGTGGCTCCTGAAATGTGCTCTCCAAGGGCCAGACTGCGGGCCTCATTTTCTCTCAGAGATCTCAGGGACCTCAAAGATCATCAGTGAGCGACCTAAACCATCTACCTGTGACATCTGGAAAGAGGTGCTCTCTCAACTGAATCGGTTACTGAATCTCAACTGGTAGCGTGGTGCGATCGTGGAACTAGAACTTGTGCCTGGAGAACGGATTGTCTAGTGCCGAGTCCCTGAAATTGTGCCCGCATCTAAGACAGGTGGTTCCTGTACTGCAGGGATCCCGACACTGATAAGCATCTAGTTAGTGGTGAGTGGATTCACCAGTTGCGGGACCCTAAGATCCTGTTTTGACGATCATACCGCACCTCTCTTGTGCGACATGCTGACTGCCTGCTCATTGTGTGCAGTGTCCGATTCACAGGGTGCAACCCTTGTGGGTCATTCTACCTCATGTGACTCTGCTGAACTTGCACATGTGTGTGTGTGTGTAGACTGGTCCAGTGCAGCTGTATCATTGTGCAATTGACGTGGTGCCTTCTTTCAACGAAGGTACGGAATTGCATCCCTTCGCTGTGTCTGACCGCGATTGTCTAGTGTAATCCATCTCATCGTGCACCAGTCATTGTGCCTCCTTTCCCAGGAGATGCAGAATTTGCAACTTATCATGTTTGAAATCTGAAGTGCTTGGTGCGACTCATATCAATGTGCACCAAGTGCTGTGCCCAGATTGCCTGGGCGCGAACTGGATCATTGTGTACCAATCGGGGTGCCTCATCCTATCGAGATGCTTATCTGTGTTACTCCCCATTCAATGGTTGTTCCCTTGTGACCCACATGACGGCAGACCAACTGCTCTCTCCACACCTGCTCCTTCCCAAAGACGTCTTGGTGCCAGGTAGCAGTAAGATAGATTGACTGGGTTGAAGAGACTCTTCAGAGACAGTTCGCAAGCAGGTCAAGAGACTGCATGACTCCTTTGTGTTTTTGGGCCTGTGGGTGAACTCCCTGAGTGGATGCTAACCTCTCCCTTGTTTACATCTACCTCCTAATTAAAACTGTTACATATTCCCAACTTCTTACTAAGGACCCAGACAGTATGACTTCAGCCGTGTGTGGCCCAGTGTCTGAGAGGCGAGGTTGGTTATCTTCCAGCCGGGGTTATAGGACAATCGGGGGGAACTAGAGGGTGGAGGGAGGTTTGGGCCACAGAGTCTGCAGAGGGTGAACCATTTACCTGCTGAGTGATCGTGTGTGGACTGCCTGTGATTCACGACATTGGCCGGTGGTGCCGCATTATACGTTGATTGTTGCCAAAAGCACAATATCGCTTGACATTGAGTTTGCCTGCTTGGCTCCAGCTCGCGGTGCTACTAAAAAGTGTTCTATTTTCATATATGTGTCGCATTTTGATATCGTAAATCTGCATAAAGGTGCTCTCTCTCTCAATGGTGGGGGGGGTTAGATTAGCAACTGTCCAGATTGTACATAATAGGGATACCATAACAATATGAGTAGGACTAGTACTGCTAATAATATTTCCGAATGTGTTTTGGACCCAAAAGTATATGATGGTCATGTTATAATGATTGAACATGCGTGTTAAACATAAACATTTTTACATACATACTGTGTGAAGTCTCATTTGTGATGCTCAGTGTATTTATTGCAAGTGTCTGCTGTGCCTTTGCTTTACACATTGCCTCTGTAGTGAGCCAGACTGCTCAGGGCCAAGCTACCCAAGGGTGAGCACGGGTTAAACAGCGAGTGTAATCACTTTTCTTTGACGAGAGTGGTAGTTCTGCCTTTCTGGTGGCATCCCTTAAGCCAACCAGACACTGTGGGTTCCAATAGAAACATAAAGGGCTCAACTGAGACCAACAGGGAGCTGCATCCAGCCCACATCGAGGCCTCCCTTGGCACAGACTCTGGAATTCAGTTGCTTGGAACTCCCCCACCTTTGCCGACAACCACACCAGGAAGCCTCTCTCTGGTACACCACAATGGCCAAGCTCCACTTCAGATCCAGCTTGCTCCACTGGCACCTCATCGATGACCACATTTCTCCTGAAACATTTGCACATCAGACAGTAAACTTTCCACTGAGTCGCACCTGGTCCCTGTATCCAACCTGCAGCCCATCATAATCATCCTTAAATTATGACTTTGACACAGTCTGGCATGTACAAAAACCAGCAGTTGGCGCTTAGCCCTTTTTGATGCTAGTTTTGTAACTCAAAAAAGTAAACATTCATAACTTCAGTTCTACTTATTGGATTTTTGGTGACATATGATTTGTTAAAATTTGCTATGTTTTTCTAAATATGTTTGTGATTTTTCTTGTATTGTCTTTTGACTTTATTACTATTTGAGTTCTGCATAAATACTAAATGCATTGCCTCTAAGTTAAGCCTGCTTGCTCTGTGCCATAGCTCCCAGGGGGTTGAGCTCTGGTAAATTTAGTGACATTGGTGGTTCACCCTGACAAGGATTGTTGTTATTATTTGAGGTGGGTACTCACTCCCCTCAGCAAACACCCCCATTTCTTATACATACTGTTAGATATGGCATCCTTGGCATGGTTCCAAATGACTTTTTGCCTTCAGACCTTTTGTTTTTTGCTGACTTCTTTTTGCTGGCCTTAGGATTCTGCACACTTTACCACTGCTAACCAGTACTAAAGTGCTTGCACTCTTTCCCTAAAACGTGGAAATATTGACTTATCCACAACTGGCTTATTTAATTTAGTTATAAATCCCTAGTAATGTGCACTACCTGTGCCCAGGGTCTGTACATTAAATGCTACTAGTCGGCCTGCAGCACTGATTGTGCCTTCCTCTTAAGTAGCATTGCAAACATGTCTCAGGCCTGCCTTTGCAGAGCCTGTGCGTGTAGGTTTAAACTGCCATGTCAGCCTGGCATGATAAACCTCTTCCTGGGCCCAAACCTTCCTTTTTAATACTCACATATCACCCCTAGGGTAGGCCCTGGACAACCCAGAGGGCAGGGGGCAATATATTTAGAAAGCAGAACATGCACTTTTTTAGATTTACATGCCCTGGTAGTGAAAAACTCTTAAATTCGTTTTGTAAGTGCTGCAAGTCTAGATCTGCCTAAGGATAACATTGGGATTACCTTATTAAATTTTTAAGTGTAAACCCTTGTTTTGCGGCCAGTGCTGGGTTGGGACTTTGTCCCTTAGCACACAATTCACCTGCCAGAAGGAGGGCGTTGCCACACGTGATGGGATGGCAGTGGAGATAGATGCTCTCCCTGACCTCCTTTCTTCTAAGGAGAAGATTGGGTCAGTGGAAGATGTCAGCCTCTCCCTTACACTGACCCTAGACCAACAGAGAGACTGCCAACAGTTGCTGGGGCAGTTTGCCTCTTTATTCTCCCTTACCCCAGGACTCACTACATGGTGTACCAATTATGTTGATACTTGGGACAGCATGCCTAGTAACAATAGTAACAATAAAATGTAGAGGTTTTCTGACAAGGTGAGAGTCAGCATTAAGGATGCTGGTGTTAGGGGTTATTGAACCCTCAAACAGCCCTTGGTCCAACACAGTGGTGTTAGTCCCCAAGGCTAGTCCTCCAGGTGTCACACCCAAACTTAGGATCTGTGTGGACTACCGTGGGATCAACGCAGTCACCAAGACTGATTCACACTCCATACCCCGAGCTGATGAACTCATAGATTGGCTAGGGGCTGCCATGTTCCTCAGCACATTTGACTTAACATCTGGGTCCAGGTAGATTGCCTTGATCGAGGGGGCCAAAGAGAGGTCTGTGTTCTCTACCCCAGATGGGAACTTCCAGTTCTGGGTACTGCCCTTCAGTTGAAGAACGCCCCTGCCACCTTACCGAGGTTGATCAAACAGGTCCTGGCTGAGTTGGAGAACTTCAGTACTACCTACCTAGGCGACAATGCTGTCTTCAGTTCTAGCTGGGAGGACCACCTGTGCCACCTCAAAGAAGTGCCTCAGGCTTAGCAGAGGGTACACCTGACTATCAAGGCCTGTAAGTGCCAGATAGGGCAGGATTCAGTGGTCAACGTGGCTCATCAACTGGGAGAAGGCAAGGTGCAGCCCCTCCAAGACAAATGTGAAAACCATTCTGGTCTGGTAACTCCCCAAGACGCAGATTGATGTGAGTGTCCTCTTAGGTCTCACGGGCTATTACAGTACATTTATCAAGTGAGGATCACTGACACAATATCGATGTAAGAAATATCGATGTTCAAAATATCGAAAATAAAATATTGATTACAAAAATATCGACTCCAATACCTTAACAGGTAAGTACAAAAATATTGAATCAAAAATATCGAAGTTAAAAATATAAATGTAAAAAATATTGATTTAAAAATATAAATAAAAAAAATAATATATGTTAAATATATGTAATATTAACATTATCTTTCACAAAATTAATTAAATTTAATATTTATTGTAACTAAATATAAATAAATAAACGTAATTAAAAAAAATATAAACACACAAACATAATATTTTATACATATACATATATTTACTTTTAAATAATTTATTAACTATTATCTTTATTTAATTTTTAAACTTTTATACTATATAAAAATACAATATATACATATATCAATGATTTAAAATTAAAAAATTACTATTTTATAATTAATTCAAACATTTAACTATAAAAATAATTAAAACGTACATTTCACAATACAATAAACACAACAGTAGGGAAAATGTTGGATAGCGGAATAATGAAATTTACTATTCCAACTCCAGTGAGTGCAATAGTATGGCGGAGGGGTAAAAATTACTATTTCCACTCCAGTGAGTGCAACAGTAGGGAAAGTATTGGATAGCGGAGGGGTAAAAATTACTATTCCCACTCCGGTGTGTGCAGTAGTATTGAAAGTGTTGGATGGCGGAGGGGTAAAAATTACTATTTCCACTCCAGTCAGTGCAATAGTATTGAAAGTGTTGGATAGCGGAGGGGTAAAAATTACTATTCCCACTCCAGTGAGTGCAATAGTATTGAAAGTGTTGGATGGCGGAGGGGTAAAAATTACTATTTCCACTCCAGTGAGTGCAACAGTAGGGAAAGTATTGGATAGCAGAAGGGTAAAGATTACTATTCCCACTCCAGTATGTGCAACAGTAGGGAAAGTGTTGGATAGCGGAGGGGTAAAAATTATTATTCCCACTCCAGTGAGTGCAACAGTAGGGAAAGTATTGAATAGGGGAGGGGTAAAAATTACTATTCCCACTGCAGTGAGCGCAACAGTAGGGAAAGTGTTGGATAGCGGAGGGGTAAAAATTACTAATAACATTTAAACAATTTTAAAAATTAAAATAATCCTAAAAATAAATAAACAATATTTTAAAACTACTAATTAATTAATTTTAACTAATTAACAACTAAATATTAATTCATCAATTAAAAATAAATGACTCCCCACCCTTGCCACCATTTACACTTATAAACACCACAACACACACCTACAATTGATTACACAATTACCATAATTAATTGCCAACTACTTAATTAAAATAATTAACAACTAATTATTAAATAATTAATAAAACATATTTTACAGATTTAACACTATAACATCTCAATTCAACAAATGTAAATAAATAAAAATGTATTCAATAAATTTACTATAATTAAATTACTTCCCATCCTATTCCCCTATAAACCCGCAACCCGCTATGGAACTAAAAACGCAAAATTCAAATAAAAAAATAAAAAACTACTAAAAATAATCAATACATTTACTATAATTAAATTACTTCCCACCCTATTCCCCTATAAACCCACAACCCGCTACAGAACTAAAAACGCAAAATTCAACTGAAAAAAAAATAACTCCTAAAAATAATCAATAAATTTACTATCATTAAATTACTTCCCACCCTATTCCCCTATAAACCCACAACCCGCTATGGAACTAAAAACTCAAAATTCAAACAAAAATAAATTAATTACTACGAAAATGTTAATACATATAATAAAAATACAAACAATTCTTATTAAAAAATACATACATCACACACATATAACATATATACTAAAATAAATAACATTAATAGAAAAACGATATTTTTAACAACTATATTTTTGCAAACGATATTAAACACTTCGATATTTTTTACATCAATATTACTTACCTTAAATCGATATTCTTGACCACGAGAATTTGTTTATCAATATTTTTGACCCACGATATTTATGCCTCGATATTTGTGCAATTCGATATTTTTGATTCGATATTCTGTCTCTGCACCATCAAGGGATATGGCACCATTGTTGCACTCTGGCCAGAGCTGACTTCCAAGAAGGAGCTACGTCAGGTGATCTGGACAGAGGCATGCCAGAAAGCTTTTGACACCCTAAAGGAGGCAATATGCACAGCGCCCATGCTCAAGGCCCAGGACTTCTCCCAAGAATTCATTGTGCAGACAGATGCCTCAGAGCATGGCATAGGGGTTGTGCTCTCACACCTGAATGAAGAGGGCCATCAATAATAGGTTACATCCCAAGGAACAGAGGCAGAGTGCAATCGAGAGGAAAACCTTTGCTATTGTCTGGACACGGACGAAGGTAAGACTATATCTGTTTCGTTTCCACTTTCGCGTTCAGACAGACCACAGACCCCTCAGATGGTTAATGTAGATGAGGGGTGAGAATCCCAAACTGTTGAAGTGGTCCATCTACCTACAGGGAATGGACTTTACGGTGGAACACCATAGTGGAACAGACCACGCCAATGCTGATGGTCCCTCCAGGTTCTTTTGCCTTAGTGAAGAGAACTCCAAAGGGGTTAGGTAGCTCTTTCTGCTTTCAGCTGGGGGGACACGTATTAGACCTTGCATCCTTGGCGTGGTTTCCCCTGACTCCAATTTGGTCCTGCATTGAAGAGCGGGGAGGTTGCTGGCAATTCCTGCCTTTCCCTCGAGTTGGGGTGCTGGTGATTCCTGAGTTTGTCGCAGGGAGTCGAACGCATGTAAGAGCAGGGGGGTCTGGCCACTGCCCCCTTGCGACGCCACTGCCTAATTTTTTGTCTTCGAATCTCCTGTTTTTGCTGACTTTGTTTTTGCTGGCCTTAGGATTCTGCGCACTTTACCACTGCTAACCAGTGCTAAAGTGCTTGTGCTCTTTCCCTAAAACATGTTAGCATTGACTTATCCACAATTGGCTTACTCAATTTACTTGTAAGTCTCTAGTAATGCACAACCTGTACCCAGAGCCTGTACATTAAAGGCTACTAATGGGCATGCAGCACTGATTATGCCTCCCACTTAAGTAGTACTGTAAACATGTCTGAGGCCTGCCGTTGCAGAGCCTGTCTGTGCAGTTTTAAACTGTCATGTCGGCCTTGCAAAACAATTCTCTTGCGAGGCTCAAATATTCTTTTCAATACAGATAGGTAACCCAAAGGATAGGCTCAGGACAGCCCAGAGGGCAGGGTGCAATGTATTTATAAAGCAGGACACGTGCTTTTTATTTTTACATGTCCTGGTAGTGAAAAACTCCTACATTCGCTTTCCACTACTGCAAGGCCTATATATCCCATAGGATAACATTAGGATTACCTTATTACAATGTATAATTGTCATTTCCAAATGGGAAGATATACCTGAGTCAAGTTTATTGTCCATGATTGAGAATGAGAAACATAAGTGAACAAAGAGAACGAGGGAAATCATAAGATTTCGAAATCTCAGGCATATTACATTTGTCTGGCTAAAAACTACATGAACAATCAAAGAGCCACATTTGCAAAGTATTTTTGATCAAAAAATTATACAAAGTAAACAAATAAAGTCAAGAAACTTAAGTCGCCGACGTTTCAATCCCTGCTAAGGTAGGGGGATCATCATCAGGAATCAGGGATTATGCCTTAGAATTTGCCTGGTAGTAAGACTAGTTGGTAATGGGACCGGCATATGGATTGTCAGGATAAGGTCAGAATTGCAATTTGATGATGTGGAACGGGACCCGGGACCACCAGCCGGCGGAGTATCTCAGAAGCCAAGCTATGCCAATATATATATATATATACATCCAAGGTGGCAGGAAGCTCGTGAGTCCCATCAGGCTCCAGTGAAGGGTCCAAAGGAAATATCCAAGGTGTTTTTAAATTGAGGTGGAGCCCGAAACGGCCCGTTGCGGTCTCAAAAGAAGCTTTTAGAAAGTGGGCATTTTCTTTCCTTCCCCATTTGGTGTCGGCAGCCTGTCTATGATCACTTATCTGGATATAGTTGGGAGTTGGTCTTTGCGTATTCCACCTAGGAAACCAACACAATGGGAAATTAGGTGTGACTTGATGGGCCATCCTGACAGGATCGGAGGGAGAAGTTGGGCGCTGCCTCACTTACACCTGAATGGGTTGTGTCCTGTCCTCACACAAAGGTTTGCATACTCCCCTGTAGTGAGTCTGGAGCCAGGGCAGGAAGGGAGAACATTGGTGCACTTCAAAGGACTCTCTTTGGAGTCTCCCATCAATTCAAATGCACCACTTAGTATAAGTACTGGACATCAGACACCCCCTGCTTCATTACACCTTTGGACCTGTGGATACTCTGTCAGGAAGATGGACTGCTGTGCTGCTGAAAGAGCTGTCACTTTACTGGACTGTCATTCTGAAGGGGCTGCTGCCTGGCGGTGTTGACCTGCTATCAGATGCCCTCTTGTCTGGAGAGGAAGAACTGGACCTGGAACCCATCTTGAATCTCGGACTCCAGGGGGACTCATAGGCCTAGTCTGCTGGTCTCTTGATCAGAGCCTCATGGACATAACAGGCTCCCCACAGCTCCTGGACCCGTCTTCACCGAGTTCTTGACCCCCAAGAGGTGCCTCTCAGGTCTCTCGGCCTTTGGTGTGGATGTTTAGCTCTTAAAGTCCAGCTTTTGGGCCCTTTGCAAACACAAACTGGCCCTTTCAGTCAGGAACCATGCCGCTTGCACAGAGAATAAGCATTCGTCTCTTCGCTCAGCAAGTAAAGACCATCAGCGTTGATCACCACTGTGAGGCTCCAGCCAATCCGTCTGCAACAACCGGCCTGCTCTTTACGCCATGCTGACGATCACCAGCAATGTCCCCGTGCTCTCGGTGAACTTCTCCCCACGAACAGGGCTCTTGACACAAAACTTGATAAGGTAAAACTTCAGTGTGACTAATCTGGAACTGTATCCGCTGAGCCTGAACTTTTGGATTTGGCCCGGCCAAGCAAGACCAGATATCCCCGGTTGGCGCTTTATGCTTTTAAGTGCTATTTTACAGTTTATTCTTTAAATATTCATAACTTCGGTTTTACTTTTTTAATTTTGTTGTTTTGGTCTTGTGTTATTTATAAATTTAGTTCTATTTTTCACCTGATGTGGAATCTTTTTGTGTGTGCGTTTCACTGTTGTACTGTCTGAAGTGTTGCACAAATGCATTGCCTCTAAAATTAAGCCTGACTGCTCTGTGCCAAGCTACCAGAGGGGGAGCACAGGTTAATTTAGGGTGTGCTTGTGCCTTACCCTGACTAGAACTGTGGTTAGTGCTTGACCAGGGCTTATACCCCTGTCAACCAGGAACCCAATTTCTAACACAAACCATACCTTTATTCTTTCTACTTCTGTGGTTCATCAGGATTGCCTTTCATCTCCGCAAAACCAAGAGGTATAGTCGGCATACTGTTGGAGTGTTGCACAGTGACTTTTCTTTCAACTTAGACTACAGGAGAAAACGCTGAAATCTAAAAAAAAATAATCCTGCCTGGTACCGAGCCTTGCTGCTTAGCCAGGGAGGTTTGTCTTTACACACACCATTACATCACCCTACCCTGCACAGGGAGTAGGGTTTGTTTCAATTTGTTTCCCCGCTTCATCTATTGGCCGAGAGGGGTGATTTTCGAAACATCACAACACATTTACAATAGGTTGGAAGCAAGAGCCCCATATTTTATTTTGCTATTCATGCCGTCAGCGTCACTGTCTCACTGCCTTGCCCAAATGCTGATAACTGCGAAAATCTGAGTTTCCCCAAAAATGTTTAAGGCAGCTCACAGCTACTTAGGCGTCATGTTCAGAATTCAAACATGGAACCTGGCAGCTGGGAGGTATCAAGTCCTTCCTTTCACTGCTAACAGATGCTCTATCGTCCTGTGCACAATTGTGAAAAGGGCACTGGGATTGATGTAACCAGTTAAGGTCTCCTTCACCCTTGAAACAATGATTGTGAAGAAGAAAACTGACACATCAGTCAACTGCTTTGCCTTATTCACAATTGCAAAGATGGTTCCAAAGGTACCCATCCATGTCCATCTAACACATGCGTTGGTGCCCTATATTTGCCGAAAATATCTCATGGTAGCTGTCAGTTCTTACAGTTACATTTCGTTTTATTTTATCCATGTTCAAAACACCTACTGTTCCTTACCCATTTCAAGGTGAGAAGTGAAACAGTAAACTTTTAACTCTAAATCAAGAATTGTGCTGCATCTCCAGCCCCACAGGCCGTAGAAAGTAAAACAAGAAATTGTCAGTGGGACTCTTTTCTCCGGCTCCCTAGGAGAATACAGTAACATGTTTAATAATATATGTCCTTATAGCTAGGCCTGGGCAGTGAACTCCGCTCCGTTCATGGAGATTGCGATGTTTCTACACTCCGCGCTCCGCAGAGCTTGCAGAGTGCAGAAAACTCCGCTCCGATAGTAGTGCAGCAGAGTATTTTCCCCGCTTGTGCTCGCCAACAGTAAGTTGGGCGGAGTTCCACTCGGAACTCCGCCCAGGCCTTAGCCTTGTATAGCAAGTTTCAAACATGTTTTTAAATGTGATGAATTTTGGCAACATGTTTTAATTTCTAACGTGGACCAGCAGGAAAGATTATTATAAACACTCTTTTCATATTATTTAATGTTTTTCATGCACTTGACAAATGCAAAAACAACAGTTGATGGACAGAATGCAGAACAATGTCATATATTCACCCCAGTACAGAGATCTGGGCCTAAATCCATCGTTTTTTTGCTCACCATGCCATTCCAGTTTGAACCCAGCCATATGCAAATCAGTCTTGACCCTGTGCCTCATGGGAACAGTCCAGCCCGAACTGCCAAGCCAGGTCCTCCCTGGACTGGAAACAAGCATCCTAGGACCGGTTTCGGGGTTTCACCCCTCTTCAGCCAGGATAGCTTGATTCCAGTGGCATGGAGAGCACGGGACCCACGTCTGGGCATACCCGTCCCACTCGGGGTGACAAATGCAAAAACAACAGTTGATGGACAGAATGCAGAACAATGTCATACATTCACCCCAGTACAGAGATCTGGGCCTAAATCCATCGTTTTTTTGCTCACCATGCCATTCCAGTTTGAACCCAGCCATATGCAAATCAGTCTTGACCCTGTGCCTCATGGGAACAGTCCAGCCCGAACTGCCAAGCCAGGTCCTCCCTGGACTGGAAACAAGCATCCTAGGACCGGTTTCGGGGTTTCACCCTCTTCAGCCAGGATAGCTTGATTCCAGTGGCATGGAGAGCACGGGACCCACGTCTGGGCATACCCGTCCCACTCGGTGTGACAAATGCAAAAACAACAGTTGATGGACAGAATGCAGAACAATGTCATACATTCACCCCAGTACAGAGATCTGGGCCTAAATCCATTGTTTTTTTGCTCACCATGCCATTCCAGTTTGAACCCAGCCATATGCAAATCAGTCTTGACCCTGTGCCTCATGGGAACAGTCCAGCCCGAACTGCCAAGCCAGGTCCTCCCTGGACTGGAAACAAGCATCCTAGGACCGGTTTCGGGGTTTCACCCTCTTCAGCCAGGATAGCTTGATTCCAGTGGCATGGAGAGCACGGGACCCACGTCTGGGCATACCCGTCCCACTCGGGTGACAAATGCAAAAACAACAGTTGATGGACAGAATGCAGAACAATGTCATACATTCACCCCAGTACAGAGATCTGGGCCTAAATCCATCGTTTTTTTGCTCACCATGCCATTCCAGTTTGAACCCAGCCATATGCAAATCAGTCTTGACCCTGTGCCTCATGGGAACAGTCCAGCCCGAACTGCCAAGCCAGGTCCTCCCTGGACTGGAAACAAGCATCCTAGGACAGGTTTCGGGTTTCACCCCTCTTCAGCCAGGATAGCTTGATTCCAGTGGCATGGAGAGCACGGGACCCACGTCTGGGCATACCCGTCCCACTCAGGGTGACAAATGCAAAAACAACAGTTGATGGACAGAATGCAGAACAATGTCATACATTCACCCCAGTACAGAGATCTGGGCCTAAATCCATCGTTTTTTGCTCACCATGCCATTCCAGTTTGAACCCAGCCATATGCAAATCAGTCTTGACCCTGTGCCTCATGGGAACAGTCCAGCCCGAACTGCCAAGCCAGGTCCTCCCTGGACTGGAAACAAGCATCCTAGGACCGGTTTCGGGGTTTCACCCTCTTCAGCCAGGATAGCTTGATTACAGTGGCATGGAGAGCACGGGACCCACGTCTGGGCATACCCGTCCCACTCGGGGTGACAAATGCAAAAACAACAGTTGATGGACAGAATGCAGAACAATGTCATACATTCACCCCAGTACAGAGATCTGGGCCTAAATCCATCGTTTTTTTGCTCACCATGCCATTCCAGTTTGAACCCAGCCATGGGTCCCTTGCTCACTTTGCCACTGGATTCAAGCAAGCCTGGCTGATGACGGCTGAAATGCCAGAAACCGGTCCTAGGATGCTTGTTTCCGGTCCAGGGAAGACATGGCTTGGCAGTTCGGGCTGGACTGTTCCCATGAGGCACAGGGTCAGACTGATTTGCATATGGCCATGTCTGAACTGGGCTGGTGGAGTGAGCTAAAGAATGATGATGGATTAAACCCAGATCAGTTGACTGGGGGTGAGTGTTTGATTGGGTCAAACGTTCCGTCCATCATCCCCTTTTGTATCGCTTTGTTCGCCCCTAAGTTGGCGGGGGTATGCCCAGACGTGGGTCCCTTGCTCACTTTGCCACTGGATTCAAGCAAGCCTGGCTGATGACGGCTGAAATGCCAGAAACCGGTCCTAGGATGCTTGTTTCCGGTCCAGGGAAGACATGGCTTGGCAGTTCGGGCTGGACTGTTCCCATGAGGCACAGGGTCAGACTGATTTGCATATGGCCATGTCTGAACTGGGGTGGTGGAGTGAGCTAAAGAATGATGATGGATTAAACCCAGATCAGTTGACTGGGGGTGAGTGTTTGATTGGGTCCATCATCCCCTTTTGTATCTTTTCATGCACTTGAGCCTTGTGAGCATGGGAGGTTGCACTGATTATTTGTGTTTCTTACTTTTCCTTATTTTTCGTAACTTTTTTACGTTGTATGAGGGTAGCATGCCACTTTATGCAAGTACGCACTACCCCTCAATGGCAGGGGGATTATGTTTTTAAAAATAAAAATAAGCAATGTAACAAGGATATCTCGAATTTGTCCTTTTCATTTTGGCCTGCAAAATGAAGTGGGACTGGAGAACCAGGACATCTGACATCTGGTCTATTTTCCTGCTAACAATTGCACACATATTAAAGGATCTTTGCCCTGGATATTTGCAGAAGCTGCATCCCATTAACTATCAAAAAATAAATGCACTTTGAAATGGCACAATTAATCAAACAGTTGAAATGAAGGCAGAAGTCTGCTGGCCGAAGGACTGAGCCTGTGGAATACACTATGCAGTGGCAGCTCCTCCACTAAGGTGGAGGAGCAGTGCCACACTGCTCCTAGATCAGTGAAAAGGGAAAGAATAAAACGCTAATACCAACGTTATTATCATTTTAATTTTGGTTGCTGCAGGCTGGGTTGGGGCGGGAATGGGCTGGGCGCTCTGGGTGTGAAGAGGAGAGGACTGTGCACACTAAGGGGCCTATTAGGATGGCGGAAGGACTGCCACCGCAGGGCCGGCGGTGGCAACCGCCGGCCCTGCGGTGGCGGTCCTTCCGCCATCAAACTGATTTTTCCCACTGCCAGATTAGGATGGCGGTGGGAACATGAATGCGTCCGCCGCGGACGCAAAGACCGCCCGCCGCCAGAAATCCTACTGATTGCCTGGCGGACGGTCCAGGGAGCCCAAAATGGTGTCGTGCCTAGCAGGCACCATCCACCAGATTAGGATGCCAGCGTTAACCGGCCTTTCCATGGCGGCGATGCCGCCATGGAAAGGCATGCTGTGTTTTGTCACGGGGCCCGTTGCGGGCCCCCGGGGGTGGGTGGCTGCACTTGGGGGGTACCTATGATACCCCCCAACATTGCCATGCTCAAGGTGGCAGGCACCGCGCGGTGCCTGCCACGGTGTGCATCGCAATGCAAAACATGGTAATTTAACATTGCGTACGGTGCTGCAGTCAGCAGCACCGTCCGCAATGTTAACTCTACCAGGATGCTCCCGCCAGTGTGGCAGGCGCATCCTAATACGGTGGGCGGGACCGGCGCACCTATGACGGATGGTCCCAGCCATCCTAATAGGCCCCTAAGTGCGCATGACTGCTTGGCCGGCCTTTTTCGGCCAGCCAAGTAGTCATGCGCACTTTGCATATTCCACACCAGGCTGTAATGGACAGCCTGGTGGGGAATATGCACAAGCTCCATGTCGCGATCTGAGCGCCGATTCACGGTGCTCATACCAATCACAACGCTGCATTGTATCGTTGTGATTGGCTCAGGGGAGCCTGTGTGCCGGGTGCTTCCTGCAGCTTCTTCCGGAGCAGAGAAGCGGAGGAGAGACACGGCTGTCGGAAAAGGTACGTTTTTTTTGTTTTTATATTCCCCCACCTCCGGTCCCTACCAGCCGCCACTGACAACATGTGTAGGCCTGAGGATACAGTGAAAATACACTTGCTTCAGAAAAAACACCCTGATATCTTAACTGTTCCATTTAATCCTAATCTGATCTCAGTGTGTTTTTTGGATCTAGTTTGAATACTATTTCTTGAATATAAAAAGATGAATGGGTAGAATTTTCAGTGCTGTGGGTGCTAAACTGCCACGTAGCATATTGTTAGAAAAAAGAAAGAAAAAATGATGCTATTGCTTCAAAGTCACTTTAATGACAATTGTTAAAGCTCATTTCTTGAAGATTATCTGTTTTTAAACTGATGTACGTAGTTCAGGTAACAAGTCTGGTACAGTTGCAAAATTCCTGATCTGAAAATACTACTGGCATAGTAAACAATCAATAGGTTGAGAACCACCAATCACTCCTGAATTTATACAAGTACAATGGAATTATCATGTCACTGCTCGTCACTAAATTGTCACTTCGGTAGAGAACGAAGGAAGAAGTACAAGCAGCAATACAAATTCATATAATGAAGCAGAATTGGAAAACAGTATGAGAAAAATTTATTTTTCAGAGGAATTTGAGAAAGTGAGAAAAATGGAAAGCAGACTGTCACATTGAAAACAGCATCCCGCCCAGGCAAGAACATTGGCAAAGTACATAGGACAAGGCAGGGGTTAGAAAGGTATATGGAATAACAGAGTAAGACCAGGTGTAACAACACGTTTGACCATAATGGGGGATTCTTAATGAAGTAACTGATCTATTGAATAAAGGACTTTCATTTGCTGCCCTGAAGAAGCACGTATTTTTGAGTTGAAGATCAACAGTTACAAATTTATTCACAAGCTAAACTATTAACAGTTTTTTTCTACTACTAGACAGGCAAACAAAATTGTCATACAGGAAGAAAAATCAGTTTTGACTACACATGAAGTGAAAGGCATGCAAACTATATTACGTTTGGATGAGGACAATTTAAAATATTAGCACACATTTCAATGTGAATGCACCCCTATTGAGAGTGTTTTTCTAAATCAATCAATCAATCATTGGAACTTTTACAGCATTCGGCTGCTTCAGGGGAAGCATTCCTTCACTCAAAGTAGGTGCTGAGAACAGGACCGCACTGTCAGATCAAATTTTGATCAAAAAGCCAAGTATTTTATTCTTTCCTGCAGTGGTGCACGGCTCGGCTATAAGGAGGTTGATTGGAAGGGTGATGCAAAGTTTTGAGGTCAATACTGCGAATGGCCTATCACCCTGATGGACTTTGGGAATGGCCATAAGTCAGAGGTGGTTCAATCTCAGCGATCTCTCCTCTTGGTACAGAGTCTGTTTCTCAGGTATCGAGGACCTTTGTCTGCAAGAGTTCCTAATGCCAGGGTCAGAGACTTGAACTTGATATTTTTTGCTACAGGAAGCCAATGAAGTTGTCTCACGTGGGGCAAAACATGCTGACAGAAAGGGACCCACTAGATCAGCCTAGCAGCCACATTCTGTATAATCTGAAGCCTATGGATCAGATAAATTGGTAGGCCCAAATGCAGGCTGTTCGCTTAATGCAGAAAAGATGTCACAAGAGCGTGGATTACTGTTTTCTGGGTCTAAACTAGAAGCAGGGGTATCCCCTTCCTGACTGATCTGAGCTTCAGGAAGCAGATCAAAGTGATCTGCCTGATCTGGAAGGCAAAGGAAAGATCAGAGTCAAACAAGGTCCCCAGATTTCTGGCCACCAGAGGCTAGCGAGGGAGGGGTCTTTTCGATGAAAAAAATAACCTCTGTTTTATCTGTTTTCCATTTTAAACAATTTGAATCCATTCATTTAACAATGTCTTTTAGGCAGTCTTTAAATTTGAAAAAGGACATTTCTGAGTGATCTCGGAACGAGAACAGCAGTTGTGTGTCTTTTGTACAGGAAACTAACTTCACTTTGCCCCAATGACTTAGAATTAAAATTCTATTACCTTTTTGAACACTTTCTGTACAAGGCAATCATGAAAAAGTTGGATTTTTTCCCTATGGGTAGCAGAAATAAATACTTCAATATATAGGATTAGTAACTTTGAGAAATTAGCAGGCTGAAATATCATTACATGAAATGCAGACAAAAGGGAAATATTACTGTTATGACTTTTACTAATTACGACTACAAGGTACGTGCACAGTTGTCTGAAACAAAAAACTCTTAATTGGCTAGAATAGAATGATATAAATAACCTGGTAAGAATTTATAAAAATCGTAAAAGCACTGGTTTAATATGGTCAGTTTCCAGAGACTTATTTCATTATCCGACAAATCAAAATGTGGTGCTGCCATTAATATACTTTTTGCATAAAACAAAGTAACAGACAAAAACTCTGACATGCCAGCCCATTATTATGAGGTCTTTGAAAGAGAAAATGTCTGAAATATTCCACCTTTATTTATCACCCATAGGTGTCGTATATCAAGGACACTGAAGAATTTCTTCAACACATTTAAGGCATTCCTTGGCAAGATGTCTACATACTGCTACCATGCATGTTTCAAGTGTATGCACATGCATGATACTTGATTTCAAATATTTCATTTCTCAGCACAGCCTCAATCAATCACACGAAGCATACGGTAATGTGACTAAATGTGACAAATTTGTACTGATCAAACACACAGAGATAACATTCGCGGTTAACACCTTCCTATGCCTGTCTATTTATGAGCTGGTATGAAAGGGCACTGCTTTGGACTTACATCTTGTATGATTCAAATTAAAGAGTGATTAATTGGGGACATTAAAAGATGACATATTTCTAATTTGGAAACGTAATGCAAAAGAACTAAATTGTATCTCCAAAATCTTAATTAGAAAAATATTAATGTCAGACTAATAATTGAAACACAGTAACGTTTGCATTGGATTTTTGATTGTGAAATCTATATTGAATATCAGACTAAGATTAATTTGGAATATTACTGCAGTAAAGATTGTATTACCTACGTCATAATAGTAACCTACCCTAAGAGACATATATCAAACAATCTTTATCGAGATCGCCTGAATGCCAGAATATAATACAGTAAAGATGGAACATTTAAAGCATGAGCAAGAGCATCAGCGAATAGGTTCTTTACTAAAGGGTATTCTATAACACCAGTAGAGAATTCTTTCCATAGAACAAAAAAATGAACAAGGTTGATCTATTGAAAGGCAAATACCATGCCACTAAATAAAGATTGCCTAGAATACATTAAGATTCATCACCATGTACCATAATGGCAGCCGTTCAACCTATAGAGTATTGTATACCAATTGTTATTTGATATACCTAGATACAGACATAACATCATTAATTTCAGAAAAACATTTAGTAATTTCTGCTGAAGGTGATGCTTTGAAGTGATCACTATCCAAGGGACACAATCTTAAATAAACCTCAGCAACTGACAGATTTATGCTTATCATATGTGTTAGACCTTGCATCCTTGGCCCAGTTTTCCCTGACCTTTTTGCCTTCTGACCTCCTGTTTTGCCAACTTTGTTTTGCTGGCTTTAGGACTCTGGGCACCTTACCACTGCTAGCCAGTGCTAAAGAGCATTTGCTGTCTTCTTTAAACATGGTAACATTGGCTTATCCACAATTGGCAAATTTAATTGACATATAAGACACTAGTAAAGTGCACTACATGTGCCCAAGGCCGGTAAATTAAATGCTAGTCATGGGCCTGCAGCACTGGTTGTGCCACCCACGTCAGTAGCCCTTTAAACATGTCTCAGGCCTGCTATTTCAGAGCCTTGTGTGTGCAGTTTTAAATTGAAATTTCAGCCTGGCAAGTTAACCCTCTTGCCAGGCCCAAACCATATTTTTTAATACATATGCGCCACTCTTATGGTAGGCCCTGGACAGCACAAGGGCAGGGTGCAGTGTATTTTAAAAGTAGGACATGTACTTGTTAAGTTTTACATGTCATAGTAGTGAAAAAGAATCACTACAGCAAGGCCTATCTCTCCCATAGGTTAACATTGGGAATAATTTACTACATCTTAAAAGTGTAATTTCCAATAGGGAAGAGATGGGACCCCCCAAGTTTAGCGTCTCTGGAATCACAATTTAAAATCCCAACCTCTGATGAAGTTGAATTTTAAATTCTAATTCTGAAAATGCCACCTTTAGAAAGTTGGCATTTTCTTACTTTGGTGCCTTCTGCTGTGTCTGAATTCACATCTGGGGTGGGTGGCAGCTGGGCTGTGTGCATTCCCTGTAGACAGCCACACACAAAGGGAGCTTAGGTGTGACTGGTGCCCTTCCACATCCTGAGGGGTGGGAGGGAGGGAGGAGATGACACTTACACCTGAATAGGCTGTGTCCTTCCCCCACACAAGGGCGACATACCCCCCTGTAGTGACTCCGAAGCCAGGGCAGGGAAGGAAGGGACTCTGTGAACTTCAAAGGCCTCTCTTAGAAGTCTCCCTACTTCAAAGGCACAACTGGACCCCTGTCACCACCAACTCAGTACCAGGCCTGGGCGTAGTTCACGGAGTTTTGCTACGGGGAACTCCCCGAAGTGACAAATAAAACCCTGCGAACTTACCAAGTGGCGGAGTGCAGTACGAACTGCCGTTCACGCTGGTCTTTCTGCCGCTTGGGTAGAAATTCTTCTCGAGTGGCAGCTTACGCTTGCGAACTTACTGCTGCACTACGCGGAGCTGAGTTTTCTGCACTCCACGAGTGCAGAAAACAGGCCTACTCAGTACACTTCTGGATCTCTGGATACTTTGCCAGGAAGAAGGACTGCTGTGCTGCTGAAAGCACTATCACTCTGCCGGACTCTGCTGAACTCCTGCTCTGTTGTGCTGACCTGCTGCCTGCTGCCCTTCTTGCCTGGGAGTAACAAGGACTGGACCTGCATCTCTCTAACCCAGAACCAAAGTGACTCCAAGGGATTGTTGGCTTGCCTCCTGTTTGAAGCCTCAGGGGCATAAAAGACTACCAACTCACCTGCTACATCACCTGGATTCTGCCATCTGTGAGTCTACCCTACCAAGTGGTGCCAACTCAGTCCTGGACTTGTGGAAGTGTGCTTAATGTGCTTTGCCAGCCTCTGTGGAACCAGCAGAACCAATGCATCTCCTCCCCATCTGAGAGTCTTGCCCTGCCAAGTAGTTCTAATCAATTCCTGGGTCCTTAGAAGTGGGTATAAAGTGTTGCAACTTTCAAAATATACATATCACTGTCTTTGCGCCACTCGGAAAGGGTGCATCTTCATCGATGCTGAGGCATCGAGGACATCACTTCGCCGACAGCGTGATGCATCGCTTTCAATCCCGACGCATCTCCGACTTTGCATGGCTTGGAGCTGATGCATCGCCTACATCTACAGGATCGACACCAGCACGCAGTCAGACTGAACTTTTGGATTTGACCTAGTCTAGCACAACCAGATAGCCCTATTTGGCACTATATGCTTTTATGCACTGCATTTCAATTTATTCTTTAAAAGTTCATAACTCCAGCTATACTAAATTAAGCTCTATTTTTCTAACCAGGTGTGGCATATTTTTGTGTGGTGTTTTCACTGTTTTACTTTTGCACAAATACTTTATACATTGCCTCCTAAGTTAAGCCTGCCTACTCTGTGCTAAGCTACCAGAGGGCGAGTACAGGTTAATTTAGGGTGTGTATCTGACTTACCCTGACAAGGATTGTGGTTCCTGCTTGGACAGTGTGCATACCTCTGCCAACCAGTAACCCAATTTATAACATTGGTGATCAGGGGTGAGTATCCGACTTGCATTTGTGCAGTGCCATACAGTAACTAGGTGCACACTATCAATCTATACCAATCCATATCAAAGACTAATTCGAACTCTATTCAATTCTCCCTGATTTGCATTTTTAATTTTTTCCTGAAATTATGTCTCTAGTTCTACATCTGCACCTGAAAAATAGACTACGAACTGGCCAACCTGGAGAATTACACTGTGGCCCAGCTCAAGGATTTCTGCAAGGGAATTGAGATTCTGCAAAAGGAAGGTGGAGCTGAAAAAGGTGCTGAGGGCCTGGGCAGAAGCTTGTGCTGCTTTGAATGCAACCCCAAAGGAGGAGGAGTAGAGGGAGGCAGGCTTTCAGAAGCCTACATTTGGATCATTTAGATCTGTTGGTGTCTAGGATGATACATAGTTTCTTTCTGCAGCGTCCTAGGATAGCGTACCTGGTGTGGGATCTTCACTTGCTGTTCAGGGCACTTCAAGCAGTAGTGGCCCGTGGTGGGAGTGCTGCCGGGCGCTGACATGGGGTGGGGGAGGGGCAAGGTGGGGGGTAGTAAACTATGGATTACGGCCGATTAGAGGTAAGTAAACATAGAAATAAATAAAACAAATTTCGTTGCGCGCGCTGCATCGCATTTGGCGATGCAGCGCACGCAAATAAATTCGTTTTATTTATTTCTATGTTTACTTACCTCTAATCGGCCGTAATCCGTAGTTTACTACCCCCCACCCTGCCCCTCCGCCACCCCACGTCAGCGCCCGGCAGCACTCCCACCACGGGCCACTACTGACTTCAATGACCACCGTTTGAGCTATTGGTGGAAGTTGAACTTAAATTCTTAACCCTGAAGGTGGTCTTTTCCTGTGGCAATTGTGTCGGCAAGGAGAATTGGAGAGTTGGGGTAGTCTCTAAGGTCCCCACCTTTTTTGAAGGTTTTACCGGATAGGATTGTTTAAGATCAGATCCCAAGTTTTAACCCAAGGTCCCATCTTTAACAAATTGGTCCCGAGAGGTGGTGCTTTCTATCCTGAAGCTTGGACGGAGGAGGAAGCAGGCTTACATCTTTTGGATGTGAAACAGGCTGAGTTGTTGTTTCTGGAGAGGAAGGTGAGCTTTCAGAAGGCTGACAGCTTATTTGTGACTTTTGGTTCAGTTCAAAGTGGTCTTAAGCCTTCCAACTCTACATTGAGTAGGTGGATTAAGCAGGATTTCTTGCTTGCTTATGATGCTCAGGGGACAGGGGTAAAGAACTGTGTGCAAGGGAGGTCTACACAGAATATTTTGGTGTCTTGGGCTTCCTTTAAAGAAGTTTCTATTGAAGACATTTGCAATGCGGCCACATGGGCTTCAGCCCATATTTTTACGGCCCATTATCGGATGGTGTTGGGGGGTACGACAGGTGTGGATTTTGCTTCGGCAGTATTGAACGCAAGCATTAGCTGTTGACTTCCATTGTGAGGAACTGTGTATACTACTTATTGTATGTCATGTTTGGATTTCGATTAAATATTTGTATGTTACAGTCAGATTAATTTATGATGTACATTATTTTGAGCATGAAGCCGAATTTGGCTTTGGTATCTGCTCACTGCATGATATTGTGGCGAGGAAGACTGACAAGAAGTTAATGCCCCAGTTATTTACCCTAAATCTTCATCACTTCGAGTCAAGTCTTCCTTCCCACATCTGGTGTCCAATCCCTCCCTTCTCTTTTTTGTTTTCTCAGCTTCATGTACGATGGGGCTTAGGAAAGGAACAGGAAATGGGGTGAGATGGGGTCGGTCGAGCCTCCTTTTATGATGAAGTCAGAGATGAGGGAGGTCGGCCATATTAGGGAGGGATGGGGAAGGCTGGAGAGTTAAAGTTTAATTGGAGGGTTCTGTAGAGGAGCTACACCTCACTGTGTGATTATTGTGGCAAGGAAGACTTGACACGAAGTAATGAAGATTACCTGGTAAGTAACCGGGGCATACCTCAATGAAACAAAAAGCACAGCAAAATAAGTTGATGAAAAGCAGGCTTAGAAAAAAGACAACTGCATAGCTCACACATGCAGTGCACACATGCACACACGCACATGCACACATCCACTACTTTTAAGCAGTGAGAAACTTAAAATAATAATAACTTAGAGTTATTATCATTTTATGCTTTGTGTCATGCTGCTTTGTGGCGGGTGGGTTTGTGGGGCTGCTCTGCTCTTAGAGCAGGAGACGAGTGGTTTGCTCACTCCTAAGTGCGCAATGACTGGTCTGCCCTCTTAGTCACCCAAACGAGTCATGCACACTTTCCCCGTTCTCCATGCAGGCTGCATTACAGCCTGCATGGAGAACATGCCCACCCCTCCAGCCCCTGGCTGAACACCGTGTCAATTATTATTATTTTTTTAATTCCTATCCCCCCAAGCGACCATCCCTCGATCCCTTCCCCCCGCCCGCCACCCACGAGCCATGCCTGCTGCCACTGCACACATGTCTTTATCGACAGCATGCCCAGCCCGTTATGATATTCTTGTCACAGAGTTAGTAGCCAGTAAGCATTTAAAGAAAAGAAAAAAAAAGCTAAAGTGACAGACTGCAGGGAGACACTTTCTGTTTTTGCGGTGCTTTCATTCAAATGTGCGGTCAATACGTCCTACAGCTGATTTAGAGGAAAAAATGTTATTTGAGAAAATGGTAAAACCTGCAAAGTACAGCCCCTTCAGGTGAACCAGCTACATCGAAAGTTTGTGCCGGGAACTCGCACCTTTTAAATTTACCCTTGTTGGGAATTTCCTGTCTTGGTCGACTTTGAACAAACACAGGGGCATATTATCAAGGGCTTTATCGCCGCTTTAGCGGCACTTTTTGCCGCTAAAGCGGCGATAATTTTATCGCCCTATTAGCAAGCTGTCGCTAACAGGCGTTAGCGACAGCTTTCAGGCGTTAGAGGCCGCGTTTTCCATCGCCTTGCATGTCAGCGATAATTATCGCTAATGACATGCAAGGAAGGCGTTCCCTCCTAAAAGCGACTGAAAACAGTCGCTAACACCACTACCCCCTATTAGCAAGGCAGGCGAACCGATAAAATAATTCGCGCTAAGCGCGTTTATCGCTATATTTTATCACCTGCTAGTGAGGATGACTTACCTGTTTAAAGTATAGGAGGTGGATTCTAATGCTGAATCCACCTTAGCGATAATGCGAGAATATCGCTGCTTTTCCAGCGATATTCTCACATTTTACTGCTATCGCTGGAAATATTATCGCTATGGAGATAAACCTTACTAATAGGGTGTTATCTCAGCGATAATTTCCAGCGATAGGCGGCGTTAACAAAAACGCGCATAAGCGCGTTTTGCGATAAATATCACAACTCCTTGCTAATATGCCCCACAGTTATGACAGAGGATAATTGCTTGCACTTTTTATTAGTGCAGATTGTTAACCTTATTTCTTCTTTTTACTACCAGAAACCCACTTGTACAAAGAAAGTGGTAGACAGCAAACCTCCCTATACAAGCTAAATGCACACACCTAAAATAAAGCATTTGAATTAGAAGGAAAAGTAGATGTTGAAACGGAATAGGCCAAATTAACAGCACCGACCAAATTCACACATAATGTATGCCTTTTCCAATTTATCGCTAATTTGAGAGTAAGAAAAACACAGGCGTTCACTACAAAATGTAAATTTGAAACGTTTTAAAGAGTTTCGGGCAGACAGTGATAAATTCTAATGAACATTTTGTTTTTGTTTCGAGGACGCGTTCAGAAAGAGCTGTATTATGATTTGAATTCCACTGAAATGCAGCTACTTTTTCAAATGCCCTGTACGAAAATATAAAAGCAACTGCTTGGTGCCCTCTGCTGATAGTTTTGTCAAAGATCTAGTTATTTCAAATATAATCTGTGCAATATAAACATCACCTTTCATCAAACTCTTAAACCACTCTGCAGTAAAAAGAGTCAGGGCTGGGTCCGCAGTGATTTAACAAATACCAACCAATTTTCTGTCCGAAAAATGTAGCACTTCATTTTAAAGAGGGATTTATTTTGCAAATCGCTTAACGAAAGAAAGGAATATGTATGCATTATAAAGGCAGATCATTTTAAAATGTTTAGTGCTTTTTAGATTATGTTTTCATGAGGTATTTTGTTGCAATTCCGGGGAATTCACAAATCTTTAATGATTTCTCTAGGATAATCTGCCCCATTTCATATGGAACTCGGGGGTGGGGGGGGCGGAGGGGGGCGGGGGGCTTATGTCAGGAAACGTAGGATGTGCCCTGTATATCTCGGTTATATTATAAGAAGTGTTTTGCAATAGGAGAAATATTCAAAGTGTTCGAACGTTGTTCTCAGGGGTGACTAATGTGTTATTTACTTTAATACAATTATGTTGTTTGGTACAATACTGTGCATCTTTGCAAGTACTTTGATGTAATTGAGTCACTTTGAGAGCTGGCTTATATGGCAGGGAGGACGGGCCTATTCATGGTCTGACACAAAGGATTAGGAATCTGTGGTCCAATTGTTAGATGACATAATGTACTACTAAGAAATATCTGCATAGCTGTATAATTCTTACCTGAAGTTAATCGTCCGAAGACACTGACCCAACAAAATCATCACAAAATTATTTTTATTTCATTGCATAAATATATTTTTCACTTTTTTATATGATTCACAACATAAAACATGCCAATGTCAAATTTCTCTACATCACAGTACACCTCATTATTTCATCATATAGCTAAAAAGCTCATATTCAGTCATCACAAACCCCACTACTATCGCACATTCACACCAAACACCCAGAATCATACAAACTCAAACCAAAATAAACATTCATCCTTTCCAAGTAGTTTTCTTAACAACCATACAGTGAGGCCACTATTTGTAGTCTTCTTTCGTTGTTTTTCAGACTGGGGCTCATATAACGGTCAACACACGTTTCAGTTGGATAAACACGACCCTCACCTTCTTCAGGACCTATGGTCAACTGTACTTTCTCTTCACAGTAATATAAATGGGTTTGTTATGTACCCTTAGAGTGTTACTTCTATACACCAGCTCACTTTTTCTAGTTTATAAGGGCATGTGTGTCCCTTAATATCATACAAAGAAATGCCGGAAGATATACTCAAATAATCCTCCTATGTTATAGAACCTCTGAACTCAATAGGCGTTTCTCACTGAAATCTCTTCAATGTCTCCTACTGATAGCCAATATCTTTTATGTAATGCTTCAGCAGCCTGTGACTTTTCTGACTCTTCTTTTATTTCTCTATCTGATTACAGAAGGTAAAAATTACCATTTAATAAACAAAAAGCCTCTGAAATTCAGCAGTTATCTCAGCGAAGAGCGACGACATAAAAGCTTTCATAGCCGTGTTGTCTTCTTACTGCTGAAGCCTGAGGTCAGTTTAAAAGCAGCCTTGGGTTGCAGGACCGCTTTTAAAATGCAAATTGAGCCCAAACTAGCTTTGGCATTTGCGGCACTTAAAAATGGATACACCACAATGTTTGGGCATATTAGGTACCCCCAGAGCCTCCCCTAGGTGTCCCAGGGGTGGGGGGTCAGATATTTTTAAGGAGGACCCTTATAAAATGAGTTTTATATGCCCTGGGTTTAGTGAAATTGCACATTTCACTCCCCACATTGTGATAAAGTGCTTCACAAAATCAACTTTTGTGCTAGGAGCACTGTGGAGTGAGGATCTGCAATAATTTTACATATTCAGAACCCCTAAAGTTTCTCCTAGGTGTTCCAGGGGGGTCCTGTAGATATAGGCAGGGTCCTTATAAAATATGTTTTTATAAGCCCTGGGGTTGGAAAAATGGCCCAAATAATTTTTCCCATTGCAAATCCCGTACCACATAGGTTAACATGGCAAGAAGTTATTAACTAATAACTCCCGCTAGGAGAATCATAAAAATGTCATTCAAAGACTTATTAGAATGGTATTGATACATCCAACAATATGGTTTTGTTGAATTTCTCCTAAAGTGTACAGCCAAGAAGCTAGAAGACTCTCTTGTCTGTAAGCCAAAATTCAGCCTTCCAGTGGTCTGTCCTGATTAGTCAGAGTGAAGTAGATTAGCCAGGTTCCTTTGGTGAGGTGATAAATAGCCCCTGGGGTTAGCCAGCTCTTCTGGGAGGGCAGGGTTCTGCTATACAGGAATGCCAGAGCAGGGGGAGGGGTCATAAACAATATTCTTCAATGGAAGGAGGAGACAGGCAGAAGAAACCAGTTTCATTTACACCTATCCTCTTTGAACCCAGTCAGATGGTAGGATTAAGAAAGTAATGAGAGGATGCAAGGGGAAGAGACTATGGAGAGTAGCCATCCTGGAGGTGTGTTTAGCCAGCTCTTGTCTCCCTGCTGGAAAATCAGCCATATTGAATTTGGAAAAATTACACTCTCTGGGAGGAAATAGTGCCACACTTTGGAGGAAGTGGTCATACCCTGGGTTGTTGCCCTGCACCTCATTGGACAAAAGTGCCCTCCTACTTGACCCAGAGAACATGGAATAAGTATCTGAGAGGGGCAGAGCCTCTCAGATCTGCTGCTTGAAACTCAAGAAAGAAGAAGGGGTCTATGCTGAGAAGTTTGATTTGCACCAACCAGGCCCTGCATTCTGAAGACTGCGCCTGTTGAATAATCTAGAACTACAGCCCTGTGGACTACCTTGCTTCAAAAGCACTAAAGAGTGGATTCCCTGCAAGCTACAGGTTAACAGAGCTCACCTGGACCATCACCGCCAAGAATGCTCAGCCTGGAGTACTACCAGGTGATTTGTAAGGGTTTTGTCCAAGTGGATTGTGGAAACTGAAGTCCCAAACTTTTAAGGACCATCTTGGAGCTCCCAGATCCTTGGAGTAAGTTTTGGACACTTTAGGACCCTTTGGGGAACTTTAGGAAGAAGTTCAAGAAGTTTGGAGCAACTTTGGAAAAAAGCTCCATAAGTGGACCTACTCGACCTGGCCAGCCAAGCCGCTGATCCTCAACCACGAGTTGGCCTGCCGTCCAGGTTCGTCCCGCTGAAAAGCTCTGGAGTTATGACTTCCAGAGTTTGACCTGAAGTAGGCTGAAACCCAAGCCGGTGAACATTCACCGAATCCGGCCTGGTGAAGAGCATCAAGGGACCCAGCAACAAAAAAAAAAGCTCCGTAAAGGTTTCGAAGTCAGAATGTAGAAAAGGTGACCGGGACCAACCGCAAGAGCTAAGCCGCCCACCTTCAACCGTGAGCCGGCCTGGATCCCTGGTTCATCCCACTGGAAAGCTCCAGAGGTCGGACTTCCACAAGTTTGACCGGGAGCTCATCACAAGGTAAGCCGGCGAACCTCCACCAAATCCGAACTCGCTGAGAGCTTCGAGGTACCCCGGGAAGAAAAGCTCCAGAAAAGTTTCGAAGTCAGAACGTAAAAACTTTGACCGAGAGGTTATAGGTTTCTATGTGCTATATAGTGCTAAATCTTTAAAAATGTATATCTCCGGTTTCCTAAATTGGATTATTTTAATTTTGGTGTCATTTTAAAGATACAAATATTTCCTATTTTTATAAATTGGTGTTGGATTTTTATTGTGTGTTGTGTCTTTATTAATTACTGAATTGGTGTATTTAAATGCTTAACAAACCTGTCTTTGAAGTTAAGCCTGCCTGCTCGCAGCCAAGCTACCAAGGGTTGAGCATGGGAATCATTTTCTAAGACCTGTACTGAACCCTATATTGTGTTAATGGTCTTATTGCTAGTGGCGGATATACATTTGCCACTACTAATAACCCACTCTCCAACAAGGCATAATATGTTTTTTTGCCATAAGTCCTTTTCCTCTTGGGTCAGTGGTTTTCGCAATCCACCAATCTCTATTGGCTCGCTGGTGTCATGATTGGGGGTACTGAGTTTGTCTCTGGTGCGTCATAGGTTTTAAAATCCCCTTTTTTCCTATTGCCTCTCCTGTCTGACAGGCAATGATTTAGCTGTAAAGTCAAAGTGATTAACTCTTCACAATTTTGGGTTTGCAGGTCTCTGGGTGCTATGAGATCCTTAAGTTCGTCCCTGATTGAAAAAAGAGCCACCCTCTTTTCCTTTAGCCATTTTGTTTCTGAAATTAGGCGGTTGAATTGGGTCAGATAGCGTACTAAGTCTTTGTTCTCCTGCTGGAGCTCCAGGAGCTTACGTCTCCTGAGTCAGTGATTGTTTGTCTGCTGCATGCCCTTTTCAATTCTGATTTAAAATCGCTCCAGCTGCACAAAAGAGGGTCGTTAGAATTCAGCAACGGAACTTCCCACATAGCGGCATCACCACTGAGGTAGGAAATAAGGAAAGCTATGTGGGACTGGGCATCTGGGAATGATGCAGGCTTCACCATGAAGTGTAGTTGAACTTGAGTCAAGAAGGAAACCATTCTGGGGAGGCCAACAGAGCAGTTGGCCATACCGATACCGTAAGTCTGGGTGGAGTTGTCCCAGATGAAGAAGGGGCAGCTGACCTGTTGGATGCTGTGCTGCATCTGAGCCACCTTACTCACTAATGTCACTGTGTCTAATCTGGCCACTGTTAAATCCTTTTGCATATTTGCCAGCATTTTACATACCTCTTCTAGTGAGTCCATCCCGATGATACTGATTGGGAGGAACCAAATTTGTGGGCAGACATTTCTGTCAGGTTTAATTGGTTCCTGGGGAGCAGAACCCCCAAGAAACCCACCTTCCAGCAGATCCGACTCCGAGCGTAATATTACAGAGGTTCAGAGTCGCCAGACGAGGGGAAGGGAATTAGGGAGGGTACTGCGTAGAGAGAGATCAGGAACAGAGCGTCCAAAAAGTTAATGACCTGTTCTTTAGCTAACACGTGTAAACATATAAACATAGTATACATTCAGTGGTTAAGATACTGCCATTACCTGTGAAAGAAAGTGCAAAGCTTCTATAATTAACAAGTATCAAATTCTTCGATCATGAATGTGTGCGATGCAGAGCAATGGTAATCACAGGTTATACTCAAGGTTAGACTGTTCATAGTATGCACAAAAGGATTCAATCCATTCTGCACGGGTCATGCACAGTGTCAAGGCACAGTGTTTAGATGCACCACAATGGTAGACTTCACGATTGCACTGAATGTTTTTGCAGTTTCGTAATTCACACCATGCTGCACTGTCTGTATCATTCACAAAATGCGCAAAGCACAAAAGTCACTGTTCTAATATGGGCCCCAATCGTATCATGTACTCCATGACGCTTCAAAATCCAGCAATCGGGTTACACAGGGGAAGAGAGCCACGCACAGCGGGTCCGACGGACTCCATTCCCCAGGCTCCTCCGCTCCAACTCAGCACTGCCTGTAGCCTGTAGCGCCCGGAGGCGCTTAAAAGCAACACCGAGGCTCCCGCAGCGCGGGACGCGCGCGGGCGCGACCGGGCAAAGCCCGGGCCAAGGGCGGGCCCATCCGCGCCCGTCAGCGACCGGAGGAGGCCGGGCTGGGCCAATTTTCTGGGCTGTCTCAGCACTAAGTTTGAAAGTCATTTTTTCAGGAGACTGAGGCGTTGGATGGACTATAACAAATATTTCAAGGTACTGCTAATCATCTTTTAAATTAGATCGCCCAAGTTTCTTATAGCGCCTTCATATAGAGACAGGGGGCCTTAGTGGTTTAGCATCTATAATGGGTAAAAGGAAAATACCTGCTGCACAGGGGGGTACGCCGGGGGTTTGCATGGCGGGCAAAATTGATTCATTTTTGACTAAAGCTGCCCACGCAATTACTCATGAGATAGCCCTGACTGAGCGAAGGCTATCCTTAGAGGCTGGAAAATGTCTTCAATCTCACACTATAAGGGAGAAGGGAGAACAAGGAAACTTTACAGCTGTTATGGCCCACTCAGATTATCCAGCAGCCTTTGCACCCCCAAGTCAAATATCTACCCCTGACGAACTTAACAGGTCTTCTAATATCCCAGTTGATAAAACTGACGAGGGAAATGAAGCGGTCCCAGACTTACCACCACCGCCCAAGAGAAAACGACCTTCCCATAATAAATCTCCAAGGAAATCGCTTCGGCTACAAACTCGGACACAACCATCTCCAGATCAGGTTTTGAACAATGAGCAATTATTAGATTCTCTATTTATAAAACTTGAATTAATGACAAAAACACTGTTGGCGCCAATAATACAAAAAATAGAAAATGTCGAGGAATTATTTCACAGTTTGTCTATTAACTGTAATAAATGTGCCACGACTTTTGTGCAAAAACCTATGGGGACAGGGGCAGAAATTCCATTTCGAAGTAAGAACCAATCCCAACCCGACCTACCGGGCCAATGCTTAAATATTGTAGGCACTAATGATACGGTTAGTAGATCTAGCCAGTCAATAACATCTGAGGTGACAAGACGGGTAGTCCAGAGCCCTGAGGTAGCCCAGGATAGAAGACCCCTGAACCCTGAGAGGGCACTTTCATCTATACGTAATCAGCCTAACCATGGCACTTTTAAAGTTGCGAACCAAAGTACCATTGACTTGCCCCCTGCTTCTGCCCCGTTAGTAGCAGTTTTATTGGACGTCCCTCTTCTCTCACAAGATACTAGGGAAACCACTCAGGACCTAATGTATAAAGTGACCCATTGGTGTTCTAAAAATGTAATAAACGGTCAGAACATATCATCTGACATTATTATGGCCAGAAGAGTGGGGTGGATAGGCTACCAAACAAAAAAGCTTGGCGTAGGAGACTGTATAGTTGTTAACTTTAAGGACCCAGATAAAACCGAAATGTTAACACGCTGTGCATACCAGAGCAGTTCAAATTCTCAAATCAGGGTAGTCTCATTACAATATTTTTACCCCCCAAGCCAGCGCAGATGCCCTATGCAATGGCAATGGCAAACAGTTCGGAAATCAGGTAGTCCTGTTGTTAAAACTAATATAGAAAATAATTTACTATTGAGTAACAGATTCCAACCCTTAGTAAGTCTCCAAAATTTGGACGAAAATGACTGATTAGAGTTAGAAGATAAAACTTGTCAGGGTATACCCCCAAGTAATATGACCCCAATTGCCCAAATTCTACCAGTTCTGGATCCTGTTGAAATATCTATAAAAATTCCAGAATCTTCCCCCACCCTAATTCCCACTGTGGCTAAATATGAAAAGGTCCTCTCATGGAACATAGCGGGATTAAGGTCTAAAAGAGGAAACCTAATCTGGGAAAATTTTCTTTCAATGCATCATATTATTGCCCTCCAGGAAACTTGGGAAGCAAATGATTGTTTTTATTTAGATGGTTTTATTTCGTTTCATAAATGTGCAACTTCATCGAACATGGGTAGAGCTAGAGGTGGTTTGCTGCTAATGTTCTCACTAAAGCTTTCTTGTAAGACACGTTTGGTTGACTGCAAATCTGAGAACGTTTTGGCTGTAGAACTGTCTTTTAAGAATTGTGCCACCGTGTTAGTGATAAACTTTTATAATTCTTTCTCTAGAGGACATGAGTTGGAACATCTACAAGTTTTAAAGGAGTTCCTGGAATGTTATGAAGAGACCAAACAAGTTTATTATGATGTAATAATTTTAGGGGATTTTAATATTCATCAATGTTATTTAAATTGTGTTATAAGCCAGGACCAGGGGAAATTTTCTTTTTCACAAAACCACTTTGAGCACACACCCTCAGGTATTTTGTTTGAATATATTCTTTCGAACCAAAATTTATGCTGCCTTCAACAAATGGACAATGTAGCTCCAGTACCCACTTATGTAGGAAATGGAAAAGCTAGCATTTTGACTACATTTTATTGTCTGCTCCGTTAATCTCGTTTACTGAGGACTTATTGGTTACTTGGCTAGGTTTTAGCGACCATAATCCACTTACTGTTGCCATATTATTCTCTGCAATCGAAACCGGAGATCTGGCCAGTTGTCTGACAAACACAAATATTAGCACTAAAGATCAGGGACGCAGGCTAAAGTGGGAAACAATAGTCCCAGACAACTTTTTAAATAACTTGTATACAGTTTGTGCCCTTGAAATCGAGTCCTGTTTAGATCCCGATATACAGGACAGTTCTACTTTAATAGCCTTCGGGAAATTAACAACACAAATTCAATCTGACCTCACAATTTTTGGTGGGACCAGACGCCAGAAGGCTGTAAGATGGTTCAATGGAGCATGCTCAACAACCCATAGAGAGCTTATACAGGCCCTAAAAAATACCCCTAGGGATAAAACCGAAATTAGGGAGAAAAGAAAGGCCTATAAGACAGCAGTTTGCCACAGGAAAAAGGAGCTAAGGGAACAAGCATGGGTAGCCCTACAACAGGCCAGCATTCTGAAAGATAGCTCGAACTTCTGGTCGGTAGTCAATAGTCCCTTTCTTTCTGAAACCCCTAACACTAACACTGACTGTCTAATTGCAGCAGACAAATGGGTATCGCATTTTGGAAACATCTTTAGTGATGTAAATTTGGGAGAAGCTAAGGAATATAGGGAAGGGGACCAAACCAGCACATTACTCCACTTTAGTGTAGAGGAGAACTACGAAGCAATTGTGTCTACATCTGGTGGGAAGGCCCCAGGCCCAGATGGGGTACAGGCCGATCTATACAAAGCAGACCCTAATGTATGGGCTAGCATTTTGACAAATGTTTTTAATGCCACATGTTCACACGGACAACCAACATCTTGGGGGAAGGCAGTCATTGTCCCAATATTTAAAAAGGGCACAAGGGATGAACCTATATGTTATAGGCCAATCTCACTTTTAGATTCTGCAGCTAAAATTATGGGAAAAACTGTACTTAATCGATTAACGAAATGGCTAGATGATCGAAATGTTATTTCCAACCTGCAATATGGTTTTAGGCCAGGCAAAGGGACCTTGGACCAATGCTTAAATTTACACCTAGCGGTAGGGAAGTATACCATCGCTAAAAAGGGTATAATACATCTAGCATTTATGGACCTGACACAAGCCTTCGACTGTGTTAACAGATCAAAATTATGGTCCATCTTAAGTGATATGGGTCTCGAACCAGAGCTCGTAGATTTTTTACATGCTATCCATGAGAATAACACAGCGGCCATCAGATATAATAGTAACGGGGATCTGACAACCGCCTGGGATGTCAAAAGAGGGCTACGCCAAGGTTGCATCCTGGCCCCCCTCTTATTTACACTATACATAAATAATTTGGGAGATTCTTTAATAGTAAGTTGCAAAGACATCCCGAGATTTGGTGATAAGATGATCCCCGCACTTTTATATGCGGACGACACAGTCATACTAGCTAGAACAGCGGTGGGTCTCCAATCACTTTTAGATGCTTTTATAGTTTTTATGGACTCCCTAGATCTGTCGACAAATTTTAAGAAATCACATACGATGTCTATTGGCCCTGGCAAGTCTCAAAAAAAGTTTAAATTTTACTGCAAAGGGACAGAACTAACGAAGGTTCCAACTTTCCCTTATTTGGGGGTACTTTTCGATGAGCGTGCTTCATGGTGTCCACAACTTTCGCAAAAAAAGAACACTCTTGCCAGAGCTACAGGGGCAACACTAAATTTTGCAAAAAGATTGGGGTCAAAACCCATTCCGGCCCTGCTGAAGATATATAAGGAAAAATGCATCCCCATGGCAACCTACGGTAGTGACCTATGGGGATACAAAGAAGGAAAGGATATTCAGCTCGAGGAAGACAAGTTCCTACGTAAGATTCTGGCAGTTCCGCAATCCACCCCTACATATATAATACATGAAGAACTAGGGGTGGGTTATATATCAGATTATATCGCAGTGGCTCCATTAATGCGCTGGCTTAGAGTTTGGGCAAGTCCCATTACAAATTTAAACCAAACAATAATAACTGATTGTGTAGCGCTAGATAGAGCTGAACATATCCCCTGGTTAAAGTATTTAAGGGAACTGACAAGCTGGCTAGGTTGCCCTGATTTATTTATAAGCCCCAAACCCATAGACAAAATTAAAATTAGAAATATTAAATATCAGTTTTTGATAAAGCGCCAGGGATTAAGGGAAGAAAAGGAGTTGCTAAAACCGATGGTAAGACGCCATGCTTCTTTATCTATGCAAAACAAAGTCCAACCTTATCTATTAATTGTTGGTAACCCCTTCCATCGTTTTGTTTTAATAAGATTTCGTTTGCAAATGGCTCCCTGGTTTCTGTCAGTTCCTCAGGGCTTTTTAAACCTGGCACCTTAGAACCCTGTCCTTGGGATAATTTCTCTGAACAGGATACCCTTCATTTTATTTTTTTCTGTGACTATTATGTTTCTTTACGCAAGAAATTTATATTACCACTACTCAGAGATTGTCACTTTGTACAAGCTAGGCCAGCCCTATTATATCTCCAGATGTTAGCTTACCCCGTGGTTTGTTTTGGGGTTGCAAGTTTTCTAACGGGAGCCATTAGGCGCAGGAAAAATTTGGTCTTTTAAATTGTTATTATACCTTTTATATGTTTTTATTCAGAGGCCCACTAAAAAAGAGGATTATTTTACCTGATTGAGTCCGCTTCATTGCACTTTGCACTTTATAGAAAGCTCGGTACTGAAAAATTTAGCTGGTCTTGGTCCCCTGACTGACAATAGGAATGTTACAAATGCGGAATATTTTATTTTGAGCTTGTTCCTTTTTGCACTTTGCACTTTATAAAATGTTCTTGTACTGTATGTATCCTAGGGCTAGATTTTATGGTCATTTACAGGAATAACACAAGAGGAGCCTATTTGTATTTAATATTGTTTGCCTATTTGCACTATGTATTTTATAAATTGTTATTGTTGTGTATGTATTTTAAGCCTTGGTTACCTGGCTGATATTTAATTTTTTTTTGAGTTTTTACAAATGTTTTAATGAAATGTATGGTTGCATGATATGTTTTCTTTTATGACATTAAGTTGTCGAATAAAGCATTCTTGACTGACTGACTGACATAGTATACATTCAGTGGTTAAGATACTGCTGTTACCTGTGAAAGAAAGTGCAAAGCTTCTATAATTAACAAGTATCAAATTCTTCGATCATGAATGTGTGCGATGCAGAGCAATGGTAATCACAGGTTATACTCAAGGTTAGACTGTTCATAGTATGCACAAAAGGATTCAATCCATTCTGCACGGGTCATGCACAGTGTTAAGGCACAGTGTTTAGATGCACCACAATGGTAGACTTCACAATTGCACTGAATGTTTTTGCAGTTTCGTAATTCACACCAAGCTGCACTGTCTGTATCATTCACAAAATGCGCAAAGCACAAAAGTCACTTTTCTAATATGGGCCCCAATCGTATCATGTACTCCATGACATTTTGAGTTCTTTTTGTGAAATGTGCATCAAGTATATCATGCCCAAAAACAACACCATGACCTTTTGGGTTGTCCGTCAAATGTGCACTTATCATATGATTCCTAAATTCTAAGGCTCTATACTAGGTATGCGCCACCCAGCACAAAACAACAATGTCCAGACTGCACAAGATTTGCAAGGAACTCTATCAAGGTTCAAAGAATAATGTGGTAGAAGGCTTCTCTCTGGGGATTTACTATGCACCAAGATAATTAACTGGACGGCTGTCCTCATACCTGGATACAGTGCATTCTGCATGTGCGGCCTACTGCGATTATGAAGACCGGTTTGGGAGCTGCCAAAACTGCCTGATGCTGATTTCTGACCTTCAATAACCTGCGGTCAGCGGTTGGGCATGACTGCCTTTATTGTGGCTGGAACCAAGATGGCGGTCACGATGTGGGGAGTCTTGTGGGACCGCGAACAACTACAAACTAAACAAGCATTAGAAATGTAATAGGTCTCGCATGTAATACAGGAGGATATCTTTTAGAGCAATGAGGTCCATATTACATAGTTCACAGTTGTGGTTATTGTGATTAAAAGCTTATCAGGAAAGCAGCCAGCTATCCACTCTGTGAAAGTGCCATATGCTCCAGTGACAGAATCAAACAACGGTCTTCCCCTCGGACATTTCTGTCAACACAGGGCAAGAGGCTACTTACACACATGCATTCCTAAATTTGGAAATGATTAGGGAGGAGATAAGACTGACATAATTTGTAACAAGAGATTCCCCAAGCTGTACATTAACCGCAGCTACCGACGATTTTCATCAACAGTGCTACTTTACTAAGTTTTGTGAAAATATTTGCGTGGAAGAGCAGACTGTGGTGTCTGGTGAGATGCGTTTGGAATAGGGTGGCATTGGTAGATAGGGGGAGGGGTGTCATGTTCCAGTGACAGCAACGAACAATTGTTTTCCCTGCGGACATTTCTGTCTACTTACACACACGCACTCCTAAGTCTGGAAACCAGGGAGGAGATGAGACTTAGATCAACAGCGCTACTGTTTTAAGTTTTGTGAAAACATTTGTGTGGAAGGGGTGGGCTACTGTGGTGTCCGGTGATATGCACTGGGAATAGGCGGGTGGCATTCATAGACCGTGGGAAAGGGTCATGTGCTGTAAGCATACTCCAAATGAAATTTGATGCAGCGTACCGCATTTGAACTGCCACTGTGTTAAGTACAGTTTATTTCCTGTGTGATACTGGGGAGTGCACGTGCCAAGATTTCATGAAAATACGTTCTGGAACTTCCGATCTGAATCAATTTCACTGTCAGCGTCACAGATAAAGGAGGATCATTTGTAAAAAAAATTCTGATAATAGCACGTTAAGTGCTTAATAAAAAGCAGCTTTTACTTGACAGAAGTTCTGTGTTCAGTGTGCGCACAAAAATGCACAAGGGAAACGCTGCCTTTGAGCTGGGAGGGCGGAAGCTGTGACGACGGAAAGCTACTGCAGGCACGAACCTGCACATGGAGGAATTTTCTTTTACTAAGTTGCAACAAGGGACTCCCCCATGAGACGAGGCTACCTCCGTCCATGCTCATTCGCCTCTGAGTAAGGGAAATGCTGCGATTGAGCTGGGAGGGTGGGGGGAGTGCGGAAGCAGCGATGACAGAAAGCAACCTTTAAAAAAAAGTTCTTCAAAACAACAGATAACTAATGTGAGTGTAAGGAAACTGTGCTTGGCCGTTGCTCCTCAGCCTTGACCGGAAGTGAGCTATTGGCTGCGTGAAAAACGCAGGGGCATATTATCAAGCCGGCGATAAGAAATTATCGCCGCTTTAGCGTCTGTTTTCAGACGAAAAGCGGCGATAATTTTATCGCTGTATTAGCAAGGTCACGCTATCGCGTGAATCCTTGCCCTATCGCCCTTTTCTATAACGCCCACCCTTGCATCTCTAATGAGATGCAAAGTGGGCGTTCCGTCCCAAAATAACTGGAGAAATGTCGTTAACCGACATGTCTCCAATTATCAAGGGAATCCCCAACAAGCATAGCGATGAGAAAAGTAGCACTAACCTTGGTTAACGCTACTTTCCTTACGCATTCTTTTAGTTTGACTTAGCCATGATATCCAATGGAAGGTGGATATCATGGTTAAGTATGCCCAGCCCTATCAACAAGCTATCGCCAAATGTCGTGCGATTATCGCTGGATTTCCAGCGATATTCGGACATTTGGCAGCTTGCGCTCAGGAATTTTATCGATTCTGAGATAAGCGTTGCTAATAGCACGCTATCTCAGCGATAAAATTCATCGATAGCCGGCGATAAATATCCTAGCGCTAAGTGCGCTTAGCGATATTTATCGCCGGTTGTTGATAATATGCCCCGTAGGAGGCAGCAAAGATGAGGGACACTAGAGCAAACAAATGGTAAGTAGCAGGCAGGAAAAGTTAGTTTTTTTGATTACAACAGGTCTTGCAGACAGCTATGCGTGCTGAAGCTCGACCTAAAAAGGACAAATGTTAGTGAAGAAAGAAAGTAAACATAACACTTATAGCGTGAATGATCACAGCAGTCTGTTCTCACAAGCTGTCTACTGCACGTTGAACACAGTCGCGCCCAATGGTCAAGCAGTCGTTTCCATGCATTCAGCAGTTCTGGTTGCGCAGTCTGTCTACGTGCTTATTATCTGCACAAGCTAGTGAACACATTCTGTTTTCCTTTAGTCTATACCTGCAAGCAACCATCCAGTTAGCCTTATTAATATTGTTAATCGTGTAACACACATACCAGACTCATGGGCCAGCAGTGGGGTCCTGACATGGGGTATCAGACTCCCAGGGAACCCTACAAGAGACATCCTTGGACCTTTCCCCACTGAAGATTTTGTCTTCCACTTCAGAGTCTACTCTTCAGATAAATATTTTGAATGGGGCCCTGGGTGTATCCAACCTCCACTGCATTGGTCAATCACAAACAGTAGCGTTAATTTTGGACTTTACTTTTTCCTGCACTTTTTGCCTTTAAAACCTATCGATTCATAACTATAGTTCACCTTAACCTATTTTAGGGATCTTGGTGTTGTTGTGCTCATTAAATTCTTCTCTATTTTTAAAAAATACTTTGGGAATTTTATTGTGTTGTGTTCTTTACATTAAGTTGTTGCTACTGCTTGAACTTAGCACACACGTCCTAGGAAATTGCCTGGTGTTTGTGCCAGAGCAACCAAGAGTTGAGCAGCGATTCTCTCAGACCATGACCTAACCAGATTGTCTTCTCAAAGTTTGTAGGTTTAGCTCACTTCCCAAATAATAACCCCATTGCTGACACTCATACCCAAATCTTAAGCCCAACTTTCATAAATACACTTAAACTGCTCTTATCATCCACCAATCTAACTTCTGCCACTTCACTTCATGCTCTATCCTCACTGTTACCTGATTTACCTAATCATGTTCCGTTGCTCCCTAAGCTGTGCAGTTATAGAGTTATTCGATTTTTCTTCAATTCCTGGACAATGATATTCATTTTGAAATTTATTCCATGTTCTTTGTAAGAGAGATTCGCTCGAATTGCTCGATAGATGTAAAGCACGCTAGCATCTCTCGGTCTTTCTGAACTATAAATAAATAAAATAAAATAAATGTATTAATTAATCTAGTCACATATAAAGTATTTGCTCTATGGTACGTCATACTGCCTATCTCTTGATTTTTACTCTTAAATTGTTCAGAATATAGGGGCATATTAGCAAGAACCTCGTTAAAATTATCGCCGTTTTAGCGGCAGGAAACTGCCGCTAAAACGGCGATAATGGGCTTAATAATATGCGTTATAGAATTCCAATAGAAGCCCAGGTTAGATGTGCAGGACATCTAACCTGGGCTTCTATTGGAATTCTATAACGCATATTAGCAAGCCCATTATCGCCGTTTTAGCGGCAGTTTCCTGCCGCTAAAACGGCGATAATTTTAACGAGGTTCTTGCTAATATGCCCCATTGTCTTTTTTTTTTTTAAATCATCTTGTTCAATGTTCAGTTGTACTTCTGTAAGTATGTGTTTTCTAAAATAAATACTTTACATTAGACGCATTTCATTTCTGATCATGATCAGTAACAGTGAGCCACTTTAGGAAATACAAACTAAACCTTGCTATGAGGCTGTAAAGTGAACTCAGAATCCAAACTTCAAAGTGGTAACTGCGTTCACACAGGGGCATTTTCATCTGGCCATTATCACCAGTCAATGAATTATGTTTCTGCTGAGGAGTCTGTAGGTAGCAAGTCCTGGAGAAAGATTGATGAGAAATTGAAAAAGGCAAAATCTATCCCTCAAGGATTAAGTAGTCTCGGAGGATCTACTCGCTGCTCGTCATCTATCACAGCAGTAAGTGTGGATAGCATTTGGAATATGAAATTTCATTGTGGATTTTCTCACTGCTGTTACAGCAAAAGGAATACTGAATTTTCGTCCTAAACACCAGGGTCGAACACACGTTTGTGCCTTATACTTAGTATATTAGTTTGCTCATTTCAAAGGATACAAATACACAGAGAAAAAACATACCGTACATTCTACACACATTTGAGCTAGTTAGGCTAATAGATGTCGATACTATTGTTAAAAGAGAGGAAATACGTTCTTTATTTACTAGTTTTTACTATTGTGCCATAGAAACCAAAGCCAGGGTGATGAACATTTTACACAGCAAATAGAAATAACCAAAATAACGTCATAGCTTCAGCTAATGCAGGATGCAGAAGTGCTTAATAAACTACGTCACAATACCAAATATTGTAAGAAATTAGGCAAACATACAGATCACATGAAGGGACGTGTCTAAAATAATTGGGGGCAAAGCTTGACTGCATCGGGGGTATAAAGTGCTGGAGGGCATGTGACAGGGGCACGAGACGCGTTCGTCTTAGGTATTAGGAGAGACAACCTAGATCAGAGGTGTTTTGAGGTCCGCCTAACTTTTATAAGGAGGCAGCGAGTCTGAAGTGTGTTCTAAATACTGTGGGGAATATTCTCAAGGAGCCATCGCCGAGTTAACGGCACTGTATCACAGCCAAAGTTGCGATAAATTTATCGCCCCATTCACAAGCTGGTGCTAACAGCCGACAACACCAGTTTACCTGCGAAAGCATCCTCAAAAAACATTGCCACAGATGACCCCTGCAACTATCGCTAATGAGATGCAGAGTAGGCGTTCCCGAGCAAAAAGCCGCGACAACACCACACCTCAACATTCTCAACGACCAGCCCGATCAGCGATAAGACCACAAAACAGGCGATAAGGTGCGTTAGCAGCAGGAATCTAACACCTGCTCTGACCTGGTGTAAAGTCAGACGACAACCTGCACCATCAAAGGGAGCCCAGCCCACAGCCACACATGAAGAACAACAGATGCCATGGAGATAGTCACCATGCATCCCGGAGCCCCGAGAGGGCAACAACACCCACCGCCACCACCTCCCCCCACCCCCCCGGACACCCAACGCCCCCCCTCCCGGACCAACACTGAGGCAGCGCAGACAAAGACAGCGACCCTCCGAAAATGAACCAACCCCACAGACCCAACACCAGAGAATGTCATTGCCCACTATATGCCCAAAGGGACAACCCTCCTCCGCATCCTGACCACCATAGCCCACAGGCTGACGGTACCAACACAGCGGACAGCTAACATCCCACCGCAGACAAAGCTGCTGGCCGTGCTGCACGTGTTGGCCTCTGGTACCCTCCAACCAACCTCCGCCTGAGACGGAGGAGTCACACAGCCTGGCCAATCCAAGTCCCCCACAACAGTCATGGATAACACCATCAGCTTGGTACCCCACTATCCATACCTCACACATATTGCGCAGGAACAGCCGGAGACCAAGCAAGGCGTGTACGCCACAGCTGGCTTTCCGCACGTGTCAGGGGGCAAGTGACTGCACACATGTCCTATTAGTGGCCCCTGGCGACACTGCACACAAGAAGCGCAACAGAAAGCGCATGGATCCCACCAATGTGCAGGCAATAGTGGACCACCGTGGAATCTCCGCCAACGACGTCGCCAATCACCCAGGCAGTGTGCATGATACCTGCACCTCCCGACAGTCCATCATCAACCTGCGGCACCAGGATGGCACCCACGGAAATACACTGCTCGTTGGCCAATACCAAATGCACACACCTCAACTCCACAATCATGCAACACACAACACAGGAAATGCACACGTCACAGGCTCACATACAACATGCACACCCACCAGACACGACAGCACAACTCACTGTGGGAACCTGTGCCAGCCATGTACATGAGCCATCTACGGCATGGCACCTCGGACACACAATAGCAGATTGTCGGAAGAGGTGGGGACCAGGCATGTGCGAAGGAGGCAAGGGACCGATGAATGAGAATGTACACAATGCTAAGTGTGTCGTGGATGTGCTGGCCAGACTGCAGTATGCAGACCACACACATATCCATATCGACCCACACCGCTGGTGTTTGGAGTGTAGTGGACAGTGGATGCAACCATGTCACCCCAGCCAGTGGGGAAGTCGCAGAAATGTAGCTTGTGACGTCCCCCCCGTAAGCGTGAGCAGAGTGGGCTGGCCCGGCGTACGCCAGGCCAGCATAGGGGTGTGACTAAAAGGTACGTAACCCTGGGCGTGGTCCTCTTCCAGAATGCCCAACGTCTCTGCCAGGGCAGCGCCCCTCACCCCGCCACGAGGCCGATGCTGTGAGCAGTGTTGCCAGCGATCCTGTGCGCCTGCTGCACCCCTGGACGCTGGTCCCCGAATCAGTACTGCCCGCCCCTGCGCACCCAGGCCTCAATGCCCACCTTCCGACACCGGCGTGTGTCGATGAGGGCCCACCATGTGCCGGTGCAATCTCCAAGCCCGAGGCCTGCGACCTTGGTAGCCTCCTCAGACCATCACGGCCTCCGCAACACCGGCCCGCAGTATTCCTTTCACGTTGAAGTACTCCACCGGCATGCACAGCGGACAAGTAGGTCACACATTTGGAACTGAGCCTTGATTACACCATGGCAGAGCACATAAATCATGGCTGAGTGTATGTCACTATACACCGTTCGATGTGGTGCCAACAGATCTTAGTGTTACATCACAGCCGCAAGATTCTGTGGGCCCACGTGGACTACTGCTCTCGGCACACGCTGCGCTCGAGTAGGTCACAGAATTAGAACTGAACATCGATTATTCAAAGGCAGAGTAGGAATCATTGCACGCAAGGAGGGGCATACGAGGATGACGCGTTGCAGTTGGGAGGAAAAAAGGATCATCATTACGGAGGTGATCGAACACTACCGATAACTGCCCTGATGTCACTAACTCTGTGCATCGTGAGCCTAGGACACATGGCTGTGGCCCACTGCTGACCGCTGCCTCCGGCCTACACTGCGGTCCAGTAGGTTACAGAGTCTGGAATCGTCAATGCCGGAGTTCATATCAGTGTACCGGCATCATCGCAGACTGCATCCCCTCTCAGACCCGGTGCCACTAAGTCTGTTCCCCGACATTCATGGACACTCTCTGGTCATACATTGGTGGCGTTTGAGTCTATGGACTAGGGGGTAGTTTTCATCCTCATGCAGCTGATACCGAATTGGTGGTGGCAACGAGGCAGTCGGTTTCCACTCCTCCATTTGCTGCTTCCGGATAGCTTCTGCCCTCTGCATCATGACCTGGAAGAACACCTTCCACTGTCCCCCGAAACACTCAGCGACATTCACCTCCGACATCGACGAGGACCCGCTCAGTCTGCGTGGCCCTACCTCATTGGACCGCAAGTCACCGTCCCGTGGCAGTGTGCCTCTGCCTGCCGCTGTGCACCCGGGGCCACTAACTCTGTGCAGCTCAAGTCCGGGACCCTGTCTGAATGAATATTGGATGACCTCTTTGACGGTGGTCTTGGGGTCATCGACGCCATGTGCATGTGGCCCTGCGCTGTCCGCTGCCTCCGGCCTCGACTGCGGACCACCAGGGCTCACACATCAAATCGAGTCCTGACCGGCCCGGATGTTGCATCACCACAGGAGGCACACGCCACCATCGCCAGGGCCAACTCCAACCACCATCTGCCAGAGTCGAGACAGTGGTACTGGCAGACTGACGGAGTTGCTCAGACCTGTCGTGGATGCCATCATCTGCCTGATCCACTGCTCAGCACTCCAGGTGCCACTGATTCAGTGCACCGCAACCAATGGACCGTTACTGATTGAGTTTTGTGATGTGGAGATGTTGCGCAGCAATGTCACCTCAGGCAGTGTGGGAGACCTGGGACGTTGATGAGGAAGTTGCTGCAGGTCTAACACACCCCACTGCATCTGCATCAGGAATACCCCGAATGGACACAATCCAAGTTATTTTCATCTCATGAGCGCGCACAGCTCTAGTGCCCCAACCTCAGTACACTGCAACTCACGGACACTTCTGTTTGTATGTTGGGTGACCTCTGTACTTGCTCCGGCTCCCTCCATGTTGCTCAGCAGTTGACTCTGTTATGCATGTGTTTTCTGTTTCCATTGCACTGGTGTCCACTGTTCAAGTTGTTGCCAGCACCGAGCACTCCGTGCGGGCTGGCTTATGCTCACCCCACACACATCCAGCACAGGCGTCACTGTACATGTGGCCCTGCCAATAAAGGGAGCCGGGCGCACGTGCCCGTAGCCAGTTCAACATAATATCTGCGTGTCTCTATGGCAGTGTGGGTCTCCTTTGTGGGGTGTAGGGTGTCCCTGAAGGGTAATTGACACCCACGTATGTGATCTAGTTCGCCTTCCATGGGTTCGGACCACACCCGCACAAGTTCACCCACCTCCTTTTGGCGTTCTGACACCTGGCATTGGGGTGCCATGTGTGGGTCGGTGAAGTGTTGTGGGCCAGCCGTGCTTGCGTGTGCTTCATGCTGTGTGGTCTGTTGCAGGGGCTGGGTTCTCCTCTAAGTAGCTTGTCTGCCCTGGTCCTGGTGGTGGGTTGTGTGGGATGTCCATGGGCTGTTGTAGGGCGTCTGTGTTGAAGGTGTGTTGGTCGTGTCCTGCATCACTGATGGGTTGTCTGGTCTGACCTGCTGGAGGTGTTGTTTGTCCCTCTGCAATGTGAAGGGGAGATGCATGTTGACATTGTGTTGACATTTATGTTGGCGCATTTTTCTTGTAGACATGCAGACTGTGTGACAATGTACATTGTGACTGTGTGGGCGGTGCTGGCAATTTGAGGGGGGACAGTGGACATTTGGACTACATGACTGTTGTGACGTTGTACCCGTACATATGCATCTCACAGTTCCCTGCTCTGTCAAATGTGATTGGCCTGTTTCTGCGCATGGGCGGACCCAGTTGTGTCCCCTGTTCTGCAATGTCGGTGTTGCACTTTGTGCCACATTGTCATGGGATGTGCTGTGATTGCCATGTGTGTGTGCTGCAGTGTGCCACGGGGATGGGGGACATGACCCTGGGTTATTGTGGGTGTGCAGTGTGCTACACGTCGTTGTGCATGTGTGCCATTGTGCCCTTCTCCCCCCGTCCCCCCAGTCCCTATTCGTTACTCACCCAGTTGTTGTTGTGTCAGGTCCTCTCGAGCTGTGTCCGTGCTCCCACCTCCTTGCACCGTCTCCACACTGATGACTGGCCTCCATTTCCTCCAGCTCCTCCTGTGGCGCAGGACTCCCACCTCCTGTCGCCGTAGCTGCCTTCCTGTTGGCAGCGGCTTTGGGCCTGGTTTAGGTTTTCAGGTCATGCCAGCGCCTCTTGGCCTCCTCGGCACTCCGGCTGCATTCAAGGCGGTCTGACTGTGGGTCAGTTGCTGGTAGTGTTCTGTCACATCCGTGACGCTGGTCTTGTTTTCCTACGGACTGCACCCCGTCTTCCTCTCCCTCTTCTCCTTGGTCTTCCCCGACCCAGTTGGTCCTTGCTGGTGGTCTGTGGGGCTTGTGGGGTTCGCGTTGGCCTCTGCGCTGGGTCAGGGTGCATCCATGTTGCTACGCAGTTTGGATTGTTTCTGGTGTGTTGTTTTTGTTGCTTCTATGGTGCATTTTCCCGCCAGACGCGTGGGATTTACAGGCCTGCCGCTGGTTTTCGCTGCTTTTTGTATCGCGTTCAGCCTCATCGCAGCTTTTTTGGCGTTCGTGTTTCGCATTTTTGCGGCGTGGCATTGATTTTAACGTGGTCAGTTGACGCGTTATCTGGAGACTATCGCATGGTACCGCTGTGTTGTGAATACTTGGTTAACAGGGCGTAAATGTCCTGCGATGGACTGTGATGTTGAGGGTTGCGTTAAGTCACTTTTGCGATGGTTATCACACGTTCTTGAGAATATGCCCCTATGGATATTATCTGAAAAGAAGATATGAGTGTATAACTGTTTCTGTCGCGTGGAGCTTTGTGTTTGAGGAGAGATTGTCTTAATTGCACTGTAGCTGCCAGGAGGATCGCGAGTACGGAAGGGGTGTGAGACAGAACTAGCTTAATATTAGTATTTCTCTGCCACAAGGCAGTTACTAATCAATAATAAATCCAGTTTTGCACTGTGTGGCTTTATATCAATAAATGGAGAGGGGTGCAGTGGCAGAAAAGATGCATTAATCGTGGGATGAGTTGGCTGACAATAGTTTCAGATTTTCTTTCTTCCTGGGATGGCCCCGCTTGAAACACACATTAATATGCAGCTTTGGAATCTGACTGTATTTTTGTGCATCACACTTCTGACATAAACTTCAGCCCCTTTAGCTTGGTTTAATAGGTACCTATATATTATTTACATTATGGGCTTGCGCACAACCCTTTAAAAGTAGCTAGTGCTATGCTTACTTGTGTGGCCCAGCAATCTTCCCTTTGTTGTCAGGTACAGGCAATTAAGCCTACTTACCTCTGCTGCTGCTACATATTTCGTAATACCTGACACTGCTGTCGTCCAGTATTTCTGTGGTTTGAAAAACAGCCAGCCAAAACCCACCTGCCATCTCATTCTGATACAAACACTGACGGATCGTAAGTTGCAGGGGGCAAAACCTGCACCTAGCTAACTTACCATCACATATGGTCCTAATCGGCAACACACTTCACACACAAAATGTGGCATTAATGCTCTTCTTCATAAGCTCATTCCCACCTCGAACCACTGGAAACTAGCTTCATACCAAGCATTCCAAGGAAGGGTAGACACTTTATTTTCGTCCCCCTCCTTTTCCACAAACAGGACTGCATTTACATTATGCAAGTACTCACTGAATCCGCTTTCATTGATTGAAAGCACTAGTAGGGCACTTAATCATGAATCCCCCCTCTCCTCAATAGGCAGAACTGTAACTGATTTTTATTTGTTGTATTAGTTACGTAGCACTTCAAAGAATTATTACATTGTGTTAGAAAACGGGGTCTCCAGTTGGCAATGTTCTGCCCCATTTGTCTAAGTAGGGACCCTTCTTCTAGTCAGAGTAAGGGGGATACACTTCTAAAATAACCCCTGCTCACCCCCTTGGTAGCTTGGCACAAGCAGACAGGCTTATCTCAGAGGCAGTGTGTAAAGCATTTGTGCACACATACAGTAATGCAATGAAAACACTACAAATGGACACAACACCAGTTTAGAAAAATAAGTAATCTTTATCTAAACCACACATGCCCAAAACAACAAAAATCCACAATACAGTAAACAAATATGACTTTTAAAAGGTAGAACCAGTTCTGTCCATAGCAAACTATAGATGCGACACTTTCAACACAAAGTACCTTGGATGCGTCAAAATCCTAAACAAAAACAGCCGCAGGGAAGGTGAGGCGTTGGTTCCTTATGCCCAGGGAAGGTTATGCATCAGTTCCTTACTTCAGGGGAAGTGATGCGTTGGTTCCTTACTGCCACGCAGGGGAGGTGATGCGTCGGTTCTTCCTTACTGAAGGGGAGGTGATGCATCAGTTTCTTACTGTGCTGGGTGGTGATGCATCGGTTTCTTACTGCGGCCCCAGCGTTCTTGTCGACTTGGCACCCCAGTGCGATGCGTGGGGATCGGGGATGCATTTGTTCTTGATGCGGCTGTGACAACGGCGCTGCTTTGGTTTCACCAGCAGCAGTCCCACAATACGTTGGTTCTTGCAGCTGCACAGCCGGGCCTGTGTCGGACTCGGTGCAGTCATCTCAGACTTCGGAGATCAGTGCACGGGATTTGGCGTGCGGCGATTTCTTCAGCCGCGGGCAGGTGCTGCGTCAGTTTCTTCGGTGGTGAGTCAGAAACAGCTGCGGATGCATCGTGCTTCTCGTAGTTGCATCGCTTTTCCAGCTCCCAACAGCAGGAACAACCTCCAGAGGCCCAACACAGTCACAGGCACCTCTTGGCAGGTCAGAACTCCCAGCAAGGAGGTTCAGGGTAGCTGGTGGTGAAGTCTTTGTGTCTCAGAGACTTCAGAACAGGAGGCAAGCTCTACTTCAAGCCCTTGGAGATCTTCCTCAATCAGGGGACTAGCACACAGCAAAGTCCTTGTCCTTTGTTTGACAGAAACAGCCACTGCAGGCCAACCCCAGACAGCACACGCCAAAGGGGTAGTACTTCTCCTTCAGTTTCTCCAGCTCTTCTCCTTGCTTAAGGTTCCTCTTGAATTACAAAGTAATCTAAAGGTCTGGGCCCCACTTTTTATAGTCAAAATTCCTTTGTTCTTTTGTGGCAGAGAGTGTCTGTGCTCATAAAAAAACAGTTCTGTCCTCTCTGGCCCAGCTTCCCGGCAGGAGGTGGAGACAGCATTGTGTAAGGCAGACCAGGCCCATTCAGGGGAAAGCAAATCTCATCCCCCTACTCTAAATGCAGTCCAGGTCTACAGTGAATGCTCATCCACAGTCCCTGTCACTCCAAAGCCAGACAGTCAATCCACAAACCTGCAGAAGCGCACAGGATGGCTAAGCAAGAAAATACCCACTTTCTAAAAGTGGTATTTTCAGACACAGAATGTAAAAATCATCCTTACTAAAAGATGCATCTTTATATTCCGAGTTCAGGCATACTAAACGTTACCTTCCTATCTTGTCCCAATGGAAAGCTATATTGATAAGATGTTAAAATAAACTCCCATTCTATCCTATGGGACATATAGTCTTTCAATAGTGAAAAACGAAATTGGCAGTACTACACTATCAGGACATGCAACACACATCAGAACATGTCCTACCTTTCACATACATTGCACCCTGCCCACAGTGGTACCCTGGGCCTACCTTAGGGGTGACTCACATGTAAAAAAAGGGAAGGTCAGGGCCTGGCAAGTGGGTGCACTTGCCAGGTCGACATGGCAGTACTAACCTGCACATAGACACTGCAATGGCAGGTCTGCGAACCCCTTTGCAAGGTTGCTTGTGTGGGTGGCACAATCAGTGCTGCAGGCTCACTAGCAGCATTTGATTTACAGGCCATGAGCACACACAGTGCACTGTACTAGGGACTTAGTAGTAAATCAAATAAGCCAATTATGGAACCACTAAATCATGACAACAATTTACAGGGGGAGCACTCGCACTTTGGCACTGAACAGCAGTGGCAAAGTGCACAAAGCATCTAGACCAGCAAAAACGAAGTCCAACACACAGTAAAAATACATGAGGCCGAGGCAAAAATACAGGGGAAACCCACGCCAAGGATGCTAGGTCTAACACATTGTTCTTGGTATTGTCAAGTATGAAGTGAAATGCAAATAAAAACCTTAAAAAAACAATATCATTGTTTATTTGTGATTTTGGTGTTAGCACTGCCTTCCTGCACCACTACCATCGATCATATGTAAGACAGTGGTGATATTAAACGCCGAGAGCTAGTTGGATAATTTTTCCTGAAACGTGAATTTTAAACATCTCTTTTTCCAATTTTCCTTGATGGTTGTTTGGTTACTTGGTACCATGCTTTCTGTATACAATAGAATGATCCTCCTCATTATCAGGGGTTGGCGGAACTCACGGAGTTTCACTCCGTGGAATTCTGTGGGGTTACATACAAACTCTGCGAGATTCCACAGAATTCCTAGAGCAGGCAGGATTCGGCTTGTTGCACTGCTCAAACGGATTTCTAGCACTGGTAGCTTGCTCCCTGCAAACGGCACCAGACAATGCACCAGAGGGTGCAGCTTCTTTCTGCCATGCGACTATATTTTCTATTTGCGCAGAAGCTTTCTCAACGCATCCAGTCGCAACCTGCCGCAAGGGCCTGCATTGAGAAATCTCGCCGCAAGGTGTTTTGGCACCCAACAGTTCAGCTAGAGGACGCAAATTTTCACTCGCCAACTTAATGTTTGTGAATCGTGTGCGAGAACAAACTGTGCCATGCTGTGTTTTTTTTATTTTTTATTGACATGTAGTAATACCACATATGGGAAAGAGATGGGTAGACCCTCAGGAGGTCTAGCAGTCTGGGTCAAAACTGCACTAGGGTCCAGAGTGAAGTTGGTCCATGTTGAATCACAAGATATGTTAGGGTTAGAGCTGATACTTTACAGCGGCTGGAAAATTAGGAATTTTAATGTATATAATAGAGTAGTGCGGGGTTCTGAGGAAACTAACACGATCCGCATCCTAGACCATGCCCTGTCCAAACTCTCAGATAATGTTCCCGTGTTAGTAGCAGGCGACTTCAACTGTACCTTCGAACCCCTCACCCTTACCCCATCAGATTTGACTGAGGAGAGAGATAGTGAGTGGCAAATCCCACAGTTAGATCTTCCCACGGGTAGGTGGACAAAGAGAGGAGGCCAGGTGCTGGCCCTTACTCTGCAGCATGACCTGAGAGCTACCAAGGGGAGAACGATCTCTGACCCAAAAGGGGATTTCACCTTTAATTGACCTGGCCATGCTAGCAGAATTGATTATTGTCTGGTTACCCTCAAACTTTGGCCCCTAGTCCATGACAGTGGCCAAAAGATTTGATAGTGACCACAATGCCCTTGTCCTTTCCCTTATAAAGCAGGGCTTTCATGAACCTGATATAACAGGCAGACCTGATCTGGGTGCTCTATCTATTACTAATAACCAGAGACAAATTAGATGGGACCGGGTGGAGGAGCACCTGGGGGTTCTTCACGCAGTCAAAGTCCGCCTGGTGCTGGAAGAACTGGCCAAATTCCCCACAAAAGATGTAGCGATGATTTTGGGCACCAGCCATGAGTTACTCTATAATGAGATCAGGGACATGTTGAGTAAACCGCATAAGGTGCAATAAAAGGAGGTAAACTCTACACATATGCGGTGTGATCCCCAGGTTGCATGGTACAATCAGGACTGTAGGAAAGCGAAGGGTGCGCTTGTACGTGCAGTAAAATTGAAAGTACGTCCAGCTGTTGTGGCATGTAGAGCCAAGTGCAGGCACCTAATGGAGATAGCAAATAAGAACTGGGAAGGTTCCCTGTGGTCCTCCAATCAGAGGTCATTGACAGCTAAAGACCCCAAGAAGTTTTGGAGTAAAGCAGCGCACTGGCTCAAGGGGAGGAAGCCGGCTCTGGGGTTCACAGTCAAGCCGGAAGAGTAGGTATTTCATTATGGGTCCCTTTATGAATCTGGCACCTCAGCAATCGAGGAAGTAAGCAATAGGAGAGGGGGAGGTCTCAACTGGAGTGGGTGAAGTTCTGGCTTTTTCTATCGAAGAAACCCAAGCAGAGATTCGTTTGTGTGTTCCAGCCCATACCCCTGGCCACTATAGAATCCCTTATGACTTGTATAGAGAGGACATAATCCTTTGGGGCTCTTACATAAATCTGCTTACCAATACCATTGCATCTGGTGCTACTATTCCGCGTCGTGCAAATTAGCAGAAATAATCCCCATCTATAAGAAGGGGGATAGAGCTAAGCCGGCTAGCTATAGGCCCATAAGCCTCATTGAGTCCCTGCAGAAAATTTTCTGTAAACAGATTTTGGGAGTCCCGAATTTTGAGTAACTATCAAGCGGGCTTTCGCGTGAAAACTAGCACCCTGGATCTGGCCTTCCGCCTTCTCTGTATTTACTGGAAGGAAGTTGCCATTAAGGGTGGGAAGCTTTATGTGGCTTTTGTTGATCTACGGTCTGCGTTTGATCTATTTCCCGAGCCAGTTTATGGAGAGTTTTAAAATAGATGGGCATACCGGGAAATCTTTTAGATATTCTAATCCGATTGCACTCATCAAACACAGCTCAAGTTAGTTGGGGGGAGAACAATCAAGTAACGGAGAAATTCCCAATTCAACGTGGAGTGAGACAGGGTTGTGTGTTAGCTCCAACACTTTTCACTCTTTTTATCAATGGGGTGGTCGATTTCTTAGATCGAGATGGTTGTGATGCCCCCAAAATCGGCGTAAGAAGAGCACCTGCTCTTCTTTTCGCTGACGACACCCTTCTTATCTCTAAATCCCCGCAAGGCCTCCAACAACTCCTGAATGACTTCACTCTTTTCTGCGATGAGGGGGCCTGGTATTAAATGAGGCCAAAACAAAATATATGATTTTCACAAGAGGAACTGCCAAACCATCCAAAAGACGTGTGCTTGTAGGAAGCAGCCTTCTGGAGCAAGTAGATGTTTTTGATTATCTGGGTATCCGCCTGACTCCTAACATACACTGGGCTCCCCACATCGAGAAAGTGAAACTGTTGCTAACTCAGCAGACCGCTCATATCAGTAAAATTTATAGAAATACGCTGTCTAGGCAATTGGCCCTAGCCCTGGTAATTTATAACATTTATGGAGCAGAACTTTGGGACACTGGTAATACAAATTGTTTGCATAGAAAATCATTTTCTTAGATCTCTGTTAGACTTACCACTCAGTACCATACCTCAACGACCGTCTGACCTTCTACACTCCCACCCGCCAGCTACGATCGACCAACCACGCCCTCGCCGCCGTCCCCCGCATCCGAAGAGCCACAACGGGAGGAAGATCCTTCTCTTACCTGGCTGCCAAGACGTGGAACTCCCTACCCATCCACCTCCGCCTGACCCAAGACCACCTCTCCTTCAGGAAGCAACTCAAGACCTGGCTGTTCGAACAGTAGCGGACCCCCCTCCCCCTAGCGCCTTGAGACCCTCCGGGTGAGTAGCGCGCTATACAAATGCTTGATTGATTGATTGATTGACTTCTCTCTACTTGGATTTTGCCCATAGACAGCTGGCCCATAAGCTAGACTACAAATTACTCATGTTCTGGTATCGGTTGCGGTCTGTTGAAGAGCTTACCTCCTACGGTGAGGGTCTGTCTGGTCTTTTAAAACTCTCCCAGGTAACCTCGATTCCATGGTTTAGCTCATTGAGGGATTTACTGCGAAGGCTTGGGATGGAGGCGTTCTGGTCTAATCCGGAAAGTCTGGCTCTTATTCCAAGGGCCAGGGTTAAAGTGATGTTCTGGGAAACAATAGCAGAGAAAAGGTGGATAATTCCGTTATGCAGATTGGTTGGTCCCGGCCATTACCTGGATGTGTTGAGAATCTTGTATAGAGATACACGCAGGGTAATAGTTTTTGGCCTGGCCAAATATTGGTTTGCTCTTTGTATTAAGCGCTCTAAATGTATTGTATGAAGTACTGTATTTTATTACTGTTTTTACCTTATCTATTTTTTTAAACTATTTTATGGCACCTATGTCTTTTTAGAAAAATAAGGATTTTTTTTTATATTCTGTTTCCTACTCCTCTCGTGCTGTGTACTTTTTAAGATCTCTGTGATCGAAATAAAGTTATATATATGATATGATATCACATATGCTGTTGTAGCCAATTACAGACAATGCCTTTTGCGTGAAATTCAAAAACTGAAAAAAGGGATAGAAGAAAAAGATCAAATGAGGTGAGAAAAAACTAGCAGTGCGGCTACACATGTGGCATTATGCATTAAACATGAGTTCTGTGTCACACAACCACCCTTTTTTGATGATATCACTTATATACACTGTAATACATGCCAATCGTGATGGAGAATGATTCCCAATGCCTAAAGTCACGGGTAGGTCATTAAAGACAGTTAATAAATGTTGGTCCTAATCTATTTTAGGGGATGGTGTTATGTGTGGTGTCGGAACTACTATGCACATCTTGTGAGGTTGACAGCAGTGATGAAACATCAGTGTCTCTCATTTTCAGGTAAACAAGCAGAGGTTTCCATATATCTTTGAGGCGGTAACGTGGTGGCATCAATTCCCAAGAGTGTGACAACTGTTCAGCGCAGTACACGGCGTCTCGCAGCCAGTCCCTCGCCCTCGGTGGCGGGCATCTTCCCCAGTTCATGGCCACTCTGCGCTTGGCCGCGAGCCTGCGATGCTCCACAGGGATGTCCCTGACGTAGCCCAATAGTCCCACCAGTGGAGTGCAAGTAATTTGCAATTCCGTTACTGTCTGTATAGTTGTGAAAACCTCTTACCAGAAATTGGCCACCCTAGGACACTCCCATGCTAGATGGAGAAAGGAGGCTTGCGGCACGGCATACCAGAGACAGCTAGGGTCCCCAGACAGGCCCAACCTATGCAGCTGTGTTGGCGTATGGGATATACAGTGTAGGAATTTGAAATGTATCAGCTGTAGTCTATAGTTGGGTGATAGCAGCTCTAGTTGCTCACAGAAATATGTACAATGTGAGTATGTGAGGGTTAGGCCAATATCCACAGCCCTTAGCGCCTTAGCTCGGGGAGTTGTCACCATAGAGTGTTGTTGGATGGTGGTGTATAGTTGTGTTATCAATTTGCAAGGAGAGGGCATAGTTAGGATGTGTTTGAGTGTCCGGAGTTTGGGAGGCTGCGTAGGGAACGTTGCCTGAGTGGCGCAATATGTGGCCCTGATTTGGTAGTATAGGAGAAGATCAAGCATAGCGGGCTGTTGATGGGGATCAGGGGCCAATGAATTCAGAAATGTATCCCCGGGATATAGATCAGAAAAAGTAAGGATATTTAAATGGCGAGCCCTCTGCTTAGCACCCCTGTAGGACTTGGCCTTTTTTGGCTAAAGTTCCCTAAACTTTTGCTTTCCCCTAGACCGTTTTCCTGACATAGAGTTGCCAATTTAGATGCTTTGGGTACTTTGCCACTGCTGATCAGTGTCAAAGTACAAGTGTTCCCTGTGTAAAGTGTAATGGTAATTGGTTGGCCATGATTGGTATGTTGCCTTACTAGTAAAGTCCCTAGTGATGTGCACTGTGTGTGCCAGGGCTAGTAATGCAAAGGTGCACGGAGAAGGGAACTCAGGCCTGCAGTGTAGGGCCTGCGTGCAGTTTGCTAAGTTAGCATGTTGTCCTGACAAGTGCAACCACTTGTCAGGCCTTACTTTCCCTTTTGCGTACACAGTGGGCACCCCTGTGGTAGGTTCCGGGTAACCCCTGGGCAGGGTGCAGTGTAAGTAAAAGGCAGGACATATACTGAGGTGTGTGTTATGTCCTGACAGTGAAAAACACTCCATTTCGTTTTTCACTGGTGAAAGGCCATTCTGCCCATAGGACAGAATGGGGGAGGCTGGGTATTGTGTTTGTTAGCCTAGTTTCCCATAAGTTTAAAATGGAGAGGTGAAGTTTAGTATGTATGAACTCACAGCGTCATAACACATCTTTCTATGAAAGTGGTTTTGTCACTGTGTGTTCAGAAACCACTCTTTTAGAAAGTGGCTGAGTTTTGTGCTTTAAGCATTTCTGTGTGTCTCTGCTGAATGTGGATTGACTGTCTGGATCTGAGAGGGGAGAGGAGCTGGGGGAGGTCTTGACCCAGGGAGGGGTTGAGATGGCACCAGGCTGACCTGCATCTGGAGAGTAGGCGAGGAAAAGCACCGGGAGGTGAAGAGGCCTGTGTTGCGGCTATATAACAATTGACCCATCTCCTGCTGAGTGATTAAGGATCCAGACCCCCAGTATCAAAGGGAGAAAGGTGACACTGGGAGGGAGACACCCAGAACTGATTTAGGCAGGGGTCAGGGACCCCTGAGCACAATGAACTTCAAAGACATTTAGGGGTATAACTATGAGAGCTGAGCCCCCTGAACGTTGGAATAGATATGGATTGAGACTGAAAAGGCTTGGACCCATTTCGTGGTCAAGAGGAACCTCTGCTAAGGAAGGAACAACTGAAGAGACTGCTGGGAAGGACCAACCCTTGCTTCGTGATCTGGGGCTGGTCTGCAGTTTGCTGTTTTAACCAAGGAAGAGGCTGTTGGGACTGTGCTTTGTGCGCTGGGTCCCCCTGCTTGAAGAAGACTGTGCTTCGTGCTGTGTCTTGTTACCCCAAGGGCCCGAGGTGAGCTGGCTCCCTGTTTGGAAACACAGGAACATAAAAGTTTCCGGAAAAGTTTCAAGCGATGCGGTGGGCGCGTGTTGTGGCAGCTTGAGACCCTCAGAAGGTGTGCCCTGTGATCTTGGACACACGGAGGAGAAGTGAGAGTGGGACACGCTGGGTGCGTGTCGTGGTGCACAGGAGGCGTTGGTGAAGAGCGCCTGGTCAACGTGTGCACCGAAGGTGAAGTGAGTCTCGGACGCACTGGGTGCGTGTCGTGGTGCACAGCAGGTGTTGGTAAAGAGCGCCTGGTCAGCGTGTGCATCGGAGGTGATGTGAGACTCGGACGCACAGGGTGCGTGTCGTGGTGCACCGCAGGCGCTGGTGAAGAGCGCCTGGTCAGCGGGTGCATCGGAGGTGAAGGGAGTCTTGGGCATGCAGGGTGCGTGTCGTGGTGCACAGGAGGCATTGGTGAGGAGCGCCTGGTCAACGTGTGCATCGGAAGTGGAGTGAGTCTTGGACGCGCAGGGTGCATGTCGGGGTGCACCGGAGGCACTGGTGAAGAGCGCCTGGTCATCGAGTGCACCGGAGGAGAAGTGAGGATCGGACACGGTGAGTGTGTCGGGGTGTGGCCGAAGGCGTTGGTGAAGAGCGTCTGGATATCGGGGCACCGGAGTTGGAGTAACTCTCAGTGAAGCAGTGTGCATGCTTTGGCGCAACCTGGGACTGTGGAGGTGATCGACTGATCATCGTGTGCACCGGAAGAAAGTGAGTCTCTGCAGCGCGGTGTGCGGGTCTTGGTGCCAACTGAGACCGCAGGAAGGAGTGCCTGGTGAACGTGCACTCGGAGTAGACGTGAAGTCCCATCAGCGTTGTGTGTGTGGCTTCGTGCCAGAGGAGACCCGGAGGGTGCCGTGGTGAACGTGCACCCGGAGTATCGTAATCTCAGGGGCGTGGGGTACGTGTGCCCTGCAGCCGCCTGAGACCTTCCTAACAGTCGTGGCCCGGACCGGCAGCCCCGGAGGAGCTGAGCTGCCAGGCCGAGCCGCTGAGGCCCATTGAGAAAGTTCTACACGGAAGGCCCAGTTTGCTGAAGGAGGAGAGGAGAGTGGGGTCGCGCCCCCAGGTAACTTGGATCACTGCCTGGGAGGGGCGCGGGCTCGGAGGGACACTCTCTCGGCCTTTCAGTCCTTATGGCGACGTGAGCCTTTGCTTGGGCTCAGATTGGGGCCCGTACTGCATTCAGGAGTGGCAGTACTGGGGCCAGAGTGAGAAGCTGTACTTTATGTCATTGTTGATATGTGTGGGGGGCAACTCTTATTGAAGAGGCTGACTGTCGTAATACACATTGCCAATATTGCTGCTAACGAACTGCCGGACTGTCTTATGACGCCTGACATTATTTCTGCATAACGAAGTACACAATTGTAGCGCTACGCATTGCATTATTTCTCCATTGCAAAGTACAGTATTATAGCGGCCCGCATTGCATTATTTCTTCATTGTAAAGTACATGATTGTAGCTACGCATTGCATTATTCCTTCATTGCAAAGTACATGATTGTAGCGGCGCACATTGCATTATTTCTTCATTGCAAAGTACGTGATTGGGGTGTGACGCATTGCATTATTTTTTCATTGCGCAGTACATGATTGTAGCAGTACGCATTGCATTATTTCTCCCATTGCCAGGTACCGGGGTGTATCGTTACGCATTGTATTATTTCTCCTTTGCCCAGCACAGGATTGTATCGTTACGCAGCGCACTTTTGTTTGTCCATTGCAACGTGTGTGATTCTAGCATTGTGACCAGCTTAGCATTTTGAAAGTGGTGGTTGGGATTTGAACCTACCAACCAGCTGGAACAAATATTACCCTTTATTACATGTTGGCTTATGTATCGTGTGGTCTGATCGTATATCTTTTTACATAAAGTTTATACTTGTTTTATCAAACTCGTGTGGAGTCCATTTGTGGTGTCACCAGTGGGTTGTTGTGAGTGAGGATGCACATACTGTACACTCGTGCCTTGGAGATAGGCCTGGCTGCTCGTGCCAAGCTACTAAGGGGGTGAACAGGGCTATCTCAAACGGTGTCCTTACTTGGCCTAACATTGAGTGAGGAGTCCCGGGTCTCGCATTTGGTGACAGTGGTGCAGGACGGGGACTCTGGCTTCCGACACCCCCTATCCCGTAGTGGTGTCATTAGGGGAATATCACAGAGGGGGATTGACGGAGCGTATATCCGGGTGAGCCCTACCCATTTATGTAAGTCGCCCCATGCCCACAGAACACTCTCCACTGTGTTTAATTCGGCTCTAGGCTTCTTATTTGGAGCATACAGCACTGTGTTCAGCAGCCAGGGATCTGCGCGGTCCCTCTCCACTGCTATATGGGGTTGATAAGGGGCTGGATGTATCCAGAAATGTAAGAATTGCGCCTGTGCACACAAGGTGTAGAGAGACATATCCGTTGCCCCCAACCCACTCTGAGCTAGAGGCAATGTAAGTACCTCCCGTGCCATGCTGTGGATGGTGGAATTTTGCCAGAACTACACATTCCAAGCAGAACATGGAGTGGGCAAAACTACGAACTCCGCATGTAGAGCAGAGTTCTTGGCCACTCCTACTCATTACCATCAGTTGAGTTGTGCTTTTTGCCCAAATATCTCAAACTGGGTGTTGAAAGCCCACTTTTAGATTGATGTGAAACCCCAACAAACTAGGAATGGTTCCCAAGCTTTTTGTTTTCTATGTCATTGTCTGGGAAGAGGCCTAAAAGCACCATCATAACAAGATCACATGAGACTATTGATACATAATCAACTTCTGTATTCACATTCCTACCCCAGGAGAAGTCATGATAACATTCTCATTGAACAATTGGAAATATTGTGCTTGTTATAAATGACCATCTTTCGTGTGGTACCACCCTAGATGTTTGCCTCTACTGTTATTGCTATGCACTTTACCTCTGCTAACCAGTGGTAAAGTGCCTGTGCTCCCATTTTCAAAATGATTAAAATGACATAGCCCTGATTGGCATTTTTAATTTACTTATGAGACTTTAGTATATGGTACCAGAGTGTATCCAGGGCCTGTAGGGTAAATCTCACAAGTGGAGTGAGGTACTCACTGTACCATTCACTATAGCAGGAATGTAACCATGACTGCAGCCCTGCCACCAGTAACCTGATTGTGCAGGGTTAAACTGCAAACTAGACCTGTCAGAGAACCCTCTTTTGACCAACCTAAACACTCCTTTTAAATATTATTAGGTCACCCCTAAATTGGTCCCATATGTCCATAAGACAGGGTGCATGACATTTAAAAGTAGGACATGTAAAGGTTAAACATGTCCTAACAGTGAAAAGGTCTTCAGAGTTAGTTTGACTGTAGCAGGGGTAGATGTTCTATAAAGCATTAGGATATAATTTTAAATTAATTTATACAATAAAAATGCTATCTCTGCTTAGGAAACAGCAGCAGGGGTCATATTTGTACTTTTAAAAATATTGATTACAAGCCCAATACATTGGTAAAGTTGGGTTTGTAATAAATACTTTTAAGGAACAGATAGAGATATTAGATAGCCTGTCTCCAGAGGAGAGAGGCCTAACTATGGAAAAGACCCATGAAGTGCTCTTTGCAAATCTAAGAGATCTTTTGGAGCAGGATAATAAGCATCCTGCTACGAGCCAGAGAGTAGCTCGCTCATACTACAAAGCTTGTCCTGCGTAGGGCAAATTATAAAAAAGGATTTGGGAAATGCTACTAGGGATCGGGAAAACACACTTTGGGATGAGTTGTCCTCTGCCTTGAGCACCAAGGACAATGTAAGTTTCTGGTCCACTCAGGCTCTGAGAGAAAATGGGGGCAGGAAGGTTGTAGAATTCTTTGTACAACCCCAAGAGTGGATGTCTCACTTTAGCAATTTGTATTCCTGCAGTGAGGATTTAACATGTATGAGTATAGACCCTTTGCTGACAGCCAAGTTAAAATACCAAAATACCATGGAATTTGGACATAGGGAGACATTAGAGGCAATTAAGTCCAGTCCACTAGCAAAATCACCAGGTTCCGACTTGATCCCAAATGAGCTTTTCATATCCTATCCAGAAGTTTAGTTCTATAAATTACCTTTCAAACTCTATCCTAAACGGCATGAAGATCTCCTCTACCTGGCTTACTACAGAGATCATTCCAATATATAAGAAGGGCCAACACAGTGTGCCCAGTAACTATAACCCAATAAGCTTAATCGATGCTTCACAGAAGATTTTCTGTAAGCAAGATATAGCACACCTCTTGGATTGGACTGAGGAGAATAATATAATATCTGACCTCCATACTGTGTTTAAACGTTGTGCAAGCACAGTAGATCAGATCTTTCAATTCAGTTGCCTATTCTGGAAGGCTGTAGCAGTCAACAGGGGCTGACTATTTGTTGCCTTTGTTGACTTGTGTGCAGCTTTCAATTTAGTCCATCAGGCAATCCTTTGGTCAACTTTGGATAAGTTGGGCATCCCAGCAAACCTATTGGCAATTCTTGTCCAGCTTCATGAAAATAACTATGCATGGGTCAGGTAGGGGGAGGGGGGGCGACTCACCAACCCCATAAGAATCTTGTGTGATGTCAGGCATGGTTGTGTTTTGGCCCCCTCACTGTTCTCTTTATAAATAAATGATGTGGTGGGAAGACTGGACAGAGATGGTTGTGACGCTCCCAAAGTAGCAGGCAGGAGAGTGCCTGTTCAACTTTTTGTGGATGACACCCTTGCTGATTTCCAAATCACATACAGGTCTACAACAGCTGCTGAATGATTTTAATAACTTCTGTAAAGAGCGTGGCCTAGAGCTTAATAGCTCTAAAACAAAATCTATATTATGTAACCCTCAAAAAGCGAAAACATCAAATGCGAGTTGTATGCTAACAACGACTGTTAGACCTGGCATCCTTTGGCGTGTTTCCCCTGTCTTTTTGCCCTCTGACCTCCTGTTTTTGATGGTATGCTGGACTTCATTATTGCTGGTTGAGTGTCTCTGGTCACTTTTTCACTGCTGTTCAGTGCTGAAGTGCATACCTCCAACTGTAAATTGTGTTATGATTGGTTTTCCATGATTGGGATATTTGATTTACTAGTAAGTCCCTAGTACCGTCCACTGGTTGTCCAGGGCCTGTAAATCAAATGCTGCTAGTAGGCTTGAAGCACTGGTTGCGCCACCCACACATGGAGGCCCTTCAGAGGTGTCTCAGACCTGGTAATGCAGTGTCTGCGTGCACGTTTTTACCATGTGACTCATAGTCAGGCTGAATAGACCTTTCTGCATTTAGAGTGGTGGGAGGAGTTTTCACTAGCTCCTAAATAGGCTGTGTCTGCTCTACCCAATGCTGTCTCCACCTCCTGTAGTGAAGCTGGACTAGAGAGGACAGAACTGGTTTTCACCGAACTCAGAGACTTTTTGCCTAAATATTCAAAGGTAAAAGTAGTATACATATTGGGGCCCTGACTCCAGACCTTTAGAACTCTTTTGGACTAAGAAACCAGCCAAGAAGAAGAGATGGAGAAGCTGTGAGGAGAAACTACCACTTTTATGTGTGCTTTGCTGTGTTGGCCTGCAGTGGCTGCTTCTGTCTTGGGCAGTGAAAGGACTGGACTGGACTTTCTGCAACTTATTTTCCAAAGTTTCTCCAAGGGCTTGAGGTAGAGCTTGCCCCCTGTTCAAGAAGTCTCAGTAACAGCAAATACTTCAACATCCTCTGGGTAACCACTTCTGGTACTGCATGTTTCAGCTGCCTCAGAGGAAAAAGCAACTCAATGCTGTCAACGGCTCTGTGACCTGTTGGTACCACAGAGAGCATTGCCCACTTCGCACCACAACCCTGGTCTTACCGATGACACCACCACTTAGCTGCTGCTTGCACCATGACTTGAGGGCACCGCACTTCGCACCACATCACTTCACATCGCCGACCCTGTATCCCCAATGATGACGCTTCACGCCGATATCGATGCTGCTTCCTGCACGGTAGCCTGGGGCACTGCTCATAAGTTACAAGATGCCACATCCCACACTGCAGTCTTGGTCCACTGACGCCGGCACCATCGACTCCAGACTGTCTACCGACAACATCGCTACCGCAACTATGACACCGCTGCTTTTATCGTGACCTACCAGCACCGCAACGAGCACCGTTCCACTTCTCACCACAGCCGTGGTCTCACAGATGGCACTGGACGCCATCACTGAGCCTCTGCCGGGCACCGCAACCTGAGGGCACCGCACACCGCACCACTGCACTTTGAACTGCAGCCCCGACGCCTGCCGATGCTGGTGCTCCTGACTTTAACCTCACAGAGTTTGACCTTCAAAACATGTGACTTCAATGGTCTGATGACTCCTGCACTGACCTCCGATGCTGACGCCTGCTGACACCTTCCGACGCTGCATCTTCGGATCTTCTCGCAAGGTCCACGATGCCCTGCATTTCCAAGGTACTGTTTGGGGGTCTTCCCGACACTGTAGCTGGCCCTTGACACCACGGTCAGCCTGAACTGTTGGATTTGTTTGCTCACTAAGCTGCGATAGCCCAGATGGAGCTATCGACTTCAAGGATGTAGGAGAGAAGGATCTGCCTCTTATGTTGCCCCCACTTTTTTTCTGATGTTTACACTGGTTTCTGGCTATAGTCAGGCTGGGACCCTGCTAATCAGGGCCCCAGCCTCTCTGTTCTCTCTAAACGATTTGGAGTGCACTCTAGGTGCACTAGTGATTGGATACTGTGGTACCTTATGAGTCCCTAGTATATGGTACCCTAGGTACCAAGGGCATAGGTACTCCACAGGCCTACCAGGGGCTGCAGCATGTATTATGCCACCCCTGGGAAGCAGACTAAATCTGACACCACAGGCCGGCTACTGCAGCCTGAGTGAGGAAGTGCTAGCACCCCTCACTGAGATATAGGTTCCCTATATCTCTCCTGCACACACATATAACCCTATCAGTCACCCCTAAGGCAGGCCCTATCAATCCTGAGGGCAGGGTGCTTGGCTTCTATGTGAGGGGGTGCCTCTGCCTGAGCAGGGCCCCTCTGCAGCTCTCAGAGTCCATTCTCTGGTGCTGTTTGTGGATGCGGTTAAACCATATACTTTTAAGTGCATTATATCCTCGCGGTAAAATGCTAACTTTGGAATGGCTGCATCGAAACATGTTGTGTTTGGTGTCAAACACCTTGGAATACTACCCCCCGCCAGTCCTGGCGGCGGGGTAGCATTCCACCCTTCTAGAGGGATAGACATGTACCTACTGTGGAAACGCGGTAGAATCCGACAGAGCCCTGGCATCACAAAATGGATGCCACCAGTCACAGACACTGGGCTGCCCTCCTGCTGATGACCAACACTCGCAGTGGAGGGAGCCCAACAATAGATATCCTATCCCAAGGGGTGTGACCACCTCCCAGACAGGGTTTAGTGTATTGGGGCTGGGTGGGTGCACTCTTAGAGTGCTTTGAAGTCCTGCACTGGGGGAGCAGAAGGCTCCTCTGTGCATATGCCAGTTCAAACCGGCTCAGGGGCTACCTGTCCCTGCTCTGGCGCGAAACTGGACAAAGGGAAGTGGGTGTAGCCATCCACTCCCCTGACCCTCCCATAGGTAGGGTCATAGAGCTAGTCCCTCCCCTCCTTTTAGTATAAGAGGGGGAACCTGTGCATTGCACCCCAGATTTCCCTGGACGACGCTCTACAGGAAGAATCCCAGACCTTCGACGTTCCACTACCTTTGGAAGACTGAAGAATCTCCCTTGGAGTCAAGGAGTGACTCCCCTGCTTGGCAGGCACCAAAAACTACAAACAACGGTCACAAACTATGCCGCTCCCGCCAAAGTCCGAAGTCTCTGCAGCCCAAGAAGTGGATTTCCTGACTTCTTAAAGGCCATCGTGAGTCCCCAGCGAAGCTGAGGCCAGTGGACCCCAAGAGTAACAAGGAACCGTGACCCCTGGGTACTGTGCACTATTGTCGAGTGCAACCCCTCACAACGTTCCACGAACTTGTGCTTTGGACCACTTGTGGTCCCAGCCTCCAGCAGGAATCTCTCCTAAGATCAGTGGCCTACCACATCCCGAGTGACCGTGGGCCTCTGTAAGAGAATCCTCCCGAGGCGTCTTCGCGACCCCTTGCCAGCCAGCTTGTGGGTCCCCAGAAGACTTTCCAAAGAAACCAAAGGGCTCCCCTGGTTGCTCCAGGCTTGCCCTGACTTACCTTCGCTGGGTGAGTTCCACAGACCTTGCAGGTCTGCACCATCGCCTCTTCACACTTTCCCCAAGACTTGCTGTTACCAAGGCTTGTTGGCCCCGATCGAGTTGCCGACACCGTAGTAAGCTGCAGACATCGTGGGACACGCCGAATCCAGCTCCTGGTTGTCGTCGACGCCTCCTGGACCTCGTGGCTGAAGAGTCAAGGCAAGCATGAACGACCTGAACCCTGCGACGACGGTGGGCATTCATCTTCCTTGCCCCGAGTCACTGCCAAGTGACTTTGAACACTGTCCCCTCTGCTTTCAGGTCATCCTTCCACCGAATCCAGGCTTGGATTCCACCGGACACTTCTTCAAACCATCACAAGCAGCAAGTCTTCTTTGGTCGCCATTGAAAACGACGCCGCGACCCGACACCAAAGGACACCTGTGCACCCGGCTTCCCTGGGTGAGGTAACTCCAGAACTCCGGTGCTCCTGTGGGTGTGGGCCCTCGAACTACTTACCCTGTAAGTGACTTGCTTGTAGGTTCACCAGAAGTATCCTAAAACTCTTACTTTCCCCGTGCGATTCTCGCACTGACTCGTACGTGGTTCGCGTCTGTGTTAGACACACCGCGTCCGACTCCCTTGCAAATCCTATCTGTAGACCGTATCCTTCGACTCGTACTGAGTCCGATCGGTGTGTTCGCCTCGAACACGCAAGGGACCTTGAACATTGATATCTCAATCGCGTCTGAGCGCATAGACTAGTACAGGATTCGCATCGGTGCCAGGTCACCGCGTCCGTCCCCTGTGGGTCTCCTACAACTACCTGGGCTGGTTCTTGGGGGTCCCTCGATTCTAGATGCCCTAGACCTAGGTCTAGCAAACTAAGATTGTAATATTCAATTGTGCTAAACTTATCCTGATAATATTTGACTTGTACATATGTTCCTATCCTCTAATCTCATAAAGAGATTAGTAGAGAGTGTTTATTAATAAATACATATATATTTGATATATATACCTGTGTGGTGTCTTTTCATTTGGTGATTCAAGAGATTGTGTGGTAAAACAAGCTGCTTTACATTCCTTCAAGACTTAGCCTGAAGGCTGCTCTCCACAGCTACCACTAGGATAGCTTCCTATAAAGGTTGTCTTAAACCTATCTACCATAAGAGTCGAATTGTTCTGGTGCAAGGTGTCCACTTTAATTAGTGAACAGCATATACCAGGCCAACTTCTCACATTGGTGGGCAGCGTGTGGGATTCCAGCTTGCTATTGTTTTACCAGAAAATCTCTATTTGAATTACTAACTGAAAACCACTATAGGTACTTAAGGTACATATAAAGTCAAGCTTAGTATCGATAAGTTCTACTGAACTTAGAGCTGTGTGCCAAGGGATAGCACACCCTTTCTACAGCTCAAGCTAGTATCAGTAGGCCACAAACTAGTGTAGGTAGTACAACACTGCACAACACTAGAATGTCCTTAAAGGGTGGAACCAGTGGATCCACTCAGCCTCAGTATAAGGACATAGCTTTCTCTGTCTTGAGAGCCATGTGTGTTGAAATACACCTGAGAGTAGGACAGAGTCCCTCAACCCTGCACCTGATAGATCTGCTGACAGCAGATGATCTTAGATTGGCTCTTGGAGCCAATGGGTCTGAATCAGTGGGTGGGTCAATTACAGTATCTGGGTCAGACGATGAAAATCCGAATGACCAGGACTCTGTGATTGAAGGGCCAGGCCTCAAGGGGCCTGAAAAGGACAGAGGAATTCTCCCTAAGAGAACTGACAGAGTGGATGAGAGGCATAGGTCCCCTTCCAGGGAATCTGAGCACTCTTATCACTCTGGCAGAGAATTTGTCCACCAGAGAAACTCATTCTTTCCTATAAGAGAGACCTCCTCTGAAAGAATGTGCAAACTGCTGCAGTATGAGGAAGCAAGAGTTGCCCTCAGAACCAAGCAGTTGGCACTGGATAGAGAAGCCCTGGAGATCCAGAGAGCTTCTAGAAGAGAGGGGTTAGAACCCCTTGGTGGCAGCAACAGTGTCCCTAGAGGCAGAGAATCTATTCCAGACCATAGGAACCTGAGCAAGGTTGTTCCTCCCTACCAGAGTGGGGATGATATCCACAAGTGGATAACTGCTATGGAGAGGGCCTGTTGAGTACAGCAGGTCCCCCAGAAGCAGTGGGCAGCAATCTTGTGGCTCTCCTTTTCAGATAAAGGTAGACACAAGCTCCTCACTGTTAGAGAAGAGGATGCTGATGATTATGAAGTCCTGAAGAGTGCACTAATAGATGGGTTTGGCTTAACCACTGAACAGTACAGGTTAAAGTTCAGAGACACCCAGAAGGCACAGACTCAGGACTGGACTGACTTTGTTGATTGTGCAACCAAGGCTCTGGAGGGTTGGCTGGTTGGCAGTAGGGTTACTGATTTTAAGGGATTGTATAATCTGATGATGAGAGAACAAATCCTTAATAATTGCCAGAACCAGTTGTTGCATCAGTACCTGGTGGACTCGGATCTGACCTCTCCCCAAGAATTGGGAAAGAAGGCAGTCAAGTGGGTCAGAACCAGGGTGAGGCAGAAACCCCAGAACCAAGGGGGTGACACCAAGAAGCAAGATCCTAAGGGCTCTGAGAAAGGTGGGGATAAGTCAAAAGACCAGAAGTCTTCACAAGGGCCCCAAAAATCTGCATCTGGTGGGGGGTCACAATCCAACAAGGGAAAAGGCCAAAAGAAGCCCTGGTGCAAATTCTGTAAAGAGAAAGGGCACTGGACTTCTGACTGTAACAAGTCCAAAGACCAAACCACCACTACTCCTGCCCCTAAGGCAACTGTTCCCCCTAGTTCAGCTACTGGTGGAGGTGGTACCCAGAATAAGGGTGTAGTAGGGTTGACCCTGGGTTCTGAAGTGGACTCCGACCTAGTCAGAGTGCCCACTCAGGCAATGCTGATTTGTGAGGGAGACCTTAATATGTCCTTCCTAGTGAGTCCCAGTAATCTGGGCAAATACAAACAGCAGCCTGTAATAAATGGCAAACAGGCTTTGGCACTTAGGGACACAGGTGCTAGTGTCACCATGGTGGCAGAGGATCTTGTGGACCCTGGACAGATCATCCTGGGCGAACTGTACCAGGTGACCAATGCAAGCAACGTAAAGACCAACCATAGTCTGGCAGTTGTGAATTTCTCCTGGGGAGGGGTAACTGGCCTCAAGAAGGTTGTAGTCAGTGCAGACCTCCCTGTCGAATGTCTATTGGGCAATGATCTAGAGACTTTAGCCTGGTCTGAAGTAGAGTTATGGACTCATGCTGAGATGTTGGGCATCCCTGCAGAGGTATTTGCTGTGACCAGGTCACAAGCAAGAATGCATGACACTGAACCAGCTCTGGATCCTGGAACAATGGACCAGATGCTTCCCAAGAGGAGGAGCATTAGGGTAAAGGCAGTGCCTTCCCCTCTGTCTCAGATCACAGATTCACCCCCAGAGGGAGGTGAAGCAGATCCTGAAGAAGGGACTGCCCCAGAGGGACTTGAGCCTGATCAGGTTGAGTTCTTGGGGGCAGGGGGCCCTTCCAGGGAAGATCTGAGGAAGGAGCAACAGTGCTGCCCCTCTCTTGAACCCCTCAGACAGCAGGCTGCTGCTGAGGCTGCTGGGAGTGCTAGTGGGTCCCTTAAAGTTTATTGGGATGAGGGACTCCTATATTCTGAAGGTAGAGACCCAGCCACTGGAGCCACCAGGAGGTTGGTAATACCTCAGAGGTTTAGGGGGTTCCTCTTGACCCTAGCACACGACATCCCTTTAGCAGGACACTTGGGCCAAAACAAGACCTGGGACAGGCTTGTTCCACATTTTCATTGGCCACATATGTCAGAGGACACAAAGGAGTTTTGTCGCTCCTGTGTCACATGCCAAGCCAGTGGTAAGGCAGGTGGCACAACAAAGGCCCCCTGATACCACTACCGGTGGTGGGGGTACCCTTTGAAAGGGTAGGGATTGACATTGTTGGTCCCCTTGACCCTCAAACTGCATCTGGGCACAGGTTTATCCTGGTGGTAGTGGATCATGCCACCAGGTACCCAGAAGCAATTCTCCTGAGGACCACCACAGCCCCTGTGGTGGCAAGAGCCCTCATTGGAGTCTTCTCCAGAGTGGGTTTTCCAAAGGAGGTCATTTCTGACAGAGGTACCAACTTCATGTCAGGGTATCTAAAAGCAATGTGGAAGGAGTGTGGTGTAACTTACAAGTTCACCACCCCTTATCACCCACAATGCAATGGTTTAGTTGAACGCTTCAACAAAACCTTGAAAGGAATGATTAAAGGACTCCCAGAGAAGCTTAGGCGGAAATGGGACCTTCTTCTTCCTTGCCTGTTGTTTGCCTACAGAGAGGTTCCACAGAAGGGGGTTGGCTACAGCCCATTTGAGCTTCTGTTTGGGCATCCTGTGAGAGGTCCACTGTGTTTGGTAAAAGAGGGCTGGGAGTTACCTCTCAAGCCCCCCAAACAAGATGTGATGGACTATGTACTTGGTCTCCGCTCCCGGATGGCAGAGTACATGAAAAAGGCAACCAAAAACCTGGAGGCCAGCCAAGAGTTACAAAAAGCTTGGCATGACCAAAAGGCTGTACTGACTGTATACCAGCCAGGACAGAAAGTGTGGGTGTTGGAGCCTGTGGCCCCAGCAGCCCTCCAGGACAAGTGGAGTGGCCCCCATACAATAGTTGAACAGAAGGGAGAAGTCACCTATCTGGTGAATCTTGGAACTCCCAGGAGCCCCCTGAGGGTGCTCCATGTCAACAGATTAAAGCCATATGTTGACAGGGCTGACATGGGCTTGCTCATGGCAACTGATGAGGACCAGGAGGAGGAGAGTGACCCTCTCCCCGACCTGCTCTCTCAGAACCCTGATGATGGTTCAGCAGATGGTGTTGCTTTGGCAAGCAGCCTCACTGACCATCAGCAAACTGAGTGCAGACAAGTTCTGCAACAGTGTAGACATATGTTTAGCCTGACCCCTAGTCAGACTTCCTGGTGCACCCACGAGGTGGACACTGGAGACAGTCTGCCTGTCAAGAATAAAATCTACAGGCAACCTGACCATGTCAGGGACTGTATCAGGACTGAAGTCCAGAAAATGTTGGAGCTAGGTGTAATTGAGCCTTCAGATAGCCCTTGGGCTAGTCCAGTAGTCCTGGTACCCAAGCCTCATACCCAGGGTGGTAAGAAAGAAATTAGGTTTTGTGTAGACTACAGAGGCCTCAATGCAGTCACTAGGACTGATGCCTATCCCATACCAAGGGCAGATGAGCTGATTGATACTTTGGCCTCAGCCAAGTATCTGAGCACGTTTGACCTAACAGCTGGCTACTGGCAGATCAGATTAGCTGATGATGCAAAAGCCAAGACAGCATTTTCGACCCCTGGTGGGCACTATCACTTTGTGGTGATGCCCTTTGGATTGAAAAATGCACCTGCCACTTTTCAGAGGTTGGTGAATAAAGTTCTGACAGGGATGGAAACTTATTGCATAGCTTATCTAGATGATATTGCTGTCTTTAGTTCCTCCTGGCAGGATCACCTGGTCCACCTCAGGAATGTTTTGGAGGCCCTGCAGAAGGCAGGCCTCACTATCAAGGCCACTAAGTGCCAGATAGGGCAGAGTCAGGTTGTGTACCTGGGCCACCTTGTAGGTGGAGGCCAGGTTCAGCCTTTACAGAGCAAGATCCAGACCATAATGGAATGGGTTGCTCCAACCACCCAGACACAGGTGAGAGCCTTCTTAGGCCTATCTGGGTACTATAGGAGGTTTGTCAAGGGATATGGATCTATAGTGACCCCCTTGAATGATCTGACCTCAAAGAAAATGCCAAAAAAGTTTCAGTGGACAGCTAGCTGTCAAAAGGCATTTGAAGAACTAAAGCAGGCCATGTGCACTGCCCCCATCTTACAGAGTCCAGACTACACCAAAAAGTTCATTGTCCAAACAGATGCTTCTGAGCTGGGTGTGGGAGCTGTACTGTCTCAACTGAATGATGAAGGTCAAGACCAGCCAGTAGCTTTTATTAGCAGAAGGCTGACCCCTAGAGAGAAACGTTGGTCAGCTATAGAGAGGGAGGCCTTTGCTGTGGTATGGGCCCTGAAGAAGCTGAGGCCATACTTGTTTGGTACTCACTTCATAGTTCAGACCGACCACAAGCCCCTCCTATGGCTTAAACAAATGAAAGGAGAAAACCCAAAACTTTTGAGGTGGTCCATTTCCCTACAGGGGATGGACTATACAGTGGAACATAGACCTGGGACCCAACATGCCAATGCAGATGGACTCTCAAGGTATTTCCACTTTGAACACGAAGACTCAACTGGTCAAGGTTAGTTTAGTGTCCCTGCGTTTGGGGGGGGTTGTGGAGGAGAGTAGGATCTGACTCTTATGTTGCCCCCACTTTTTTTCTGATGTTTACACTGGTTTCTGGCTATAGTCAGGCTGGGACCCTGCTAATCAGGGCCCCAGCCTCTCTGTTCTCTCTAAACGATTTGGAGTGCACTCTAGGTGCACTAGTGATTGGATACTGTGGTACATTATGAGTCCCTAGTATATGGTACCCTAGGTACCAAGGGCATAGGTACTCCACAGGCCTACCAGGGGCTGCAGCATGTATTATGCCACCCCTGGGAAGCAGAATAAATCTGACACCACAGGCCTGCTACTGCAGCCTGAGTGAGGAAGTGCTAGCACCCCTCACTGAGATATAGGTTCCCTATATCTCTCCTGCACACACATATAACCCTATCAGTCACCCCTAAGGCAGGCCCTATCAATCCTGAGGGCAGGGTGCTTGGCTTCTATGTGAGGGGGTGCCTCTGCCTGAGCAGGGCCCCTCTGCAGCTCTCAGAGTCCATTCTCTGGTGCTGTTTGTGGATGCGGTTAAACCATATACTTTTAAGTGCATTATATCCTCGCGGTAAAATGCTAACTTTGGAATGGCTGCATCGAAACATGTCGTGTTTGGTGTCAAACACCTTGGAATACTACCCCCCGCCAGTCCTGGCGGCGGGGGTAGCATTCCACCCTTCTAGAGGGATAGACATGTACCTACTGTGGAAACGCGGTAGAATCCGACAGAGCCCTGGCATCACAAAATGGATGCCACCAGTCACAGACACTGGGCTGCCCTCCTGCTGATGACCAACACTCGCAGTGGAGGGAGCCCAACAATAGATATCCTGTCCCAAGGGGTGTGACCACCTCCCAGACAGGGTTTAGTGTATTGGGGCTGGGTGGGTGCACTCTTAGAGTGCTTTGAAGTCCTGCACTGGGGGAGCAGAAGGCTCCTCTGTGCATATGCCAGTTCAAACCGGCTCAGGGGCTACCTGTCCCTGCTCTGGCGCGAAACTGGACAAAGGGAAGTGGGTGTAGCCACCCACTCCCCTGACCCTCCCATAGGTAGGGTCATAGAGCTAGTCCCTCCCCTCCTTTTAGTATAAGAGGGGGAACCTGTGCATTGCACCCCAGATTTCCCTGGACGATGCTCTACAAGAAGAATCCCGGACCTTCGATGTTCCACTACCGTTGGAAGACTGAACAATCTCCCTTGGAGTCAAGGAGTGACTCCCCTGCTTGGCAGGCACCAAAAACTGCAAACAACGGTCGCAAACTACGCCGCTCCCGCCAGAGTCCGAAGTCTCTGCAGCCCAAGAGGTGGATTTCCTGACTTCTCAAAGGCCATCGTGAGTCCCCAGTGAAGCTGAGGCCAGTGGACCCCAAGAGTAACGAGGAACCGCGAGCCATGGGTACCGTGCACTATTGTCGAGTGCAACCCCTCACAACGTTCCACGAACTTGTGCTTTGGAACACGTGTGGTCCCAGCCTCAAACAGAAATCCCTCCTAAGATCACCAGCCTACCACGTCCCGAATGACCGTGGGCCCCTGTGAGAGAATCCTCCTGAGGCGTCTTTGTGACCCCTTGCCAGCCGGCTTGTGGGTCCCCAGAAGACTTTCCAAAGAAACCAAAGGGCTCCCCTGGTTGCTCCAGGCCTGCCCTGACTTACCCTCACTGGGTGAGTTCCACAGACCTTGCTGGTCTGTGCCATCGCCTCTTCACACTTTCCTCAAGACTTGCTGTTACCAAGGCTTGTTGGCCCCGATCGAGTTGCCGATACCGCAGTAAGCGGCAGACATCGTGGGACACGCCGAATCCAGCTCCTGGTCATCGTCGACGCCTGCTGGACCTCGTGGCTGAAGAGTCAAGGCAAGCGTGAATGACCTGAACCCTGCGACGACGGTGGGCATTCATCTTCCTTGCCCCGAGTCACTGCCAAGTGACTTTGAACACTGTCCCCTCTGCTTTCAGGTCATCCTTCCACCGAATCCCAGCTTGGATTCCACCGGACACTTCTTCAAACCATCACAAGCAGCAAGTCTTCTTTGGTCACCATTGAAAACGACGCCGCGACCCGACACCAAAGGACACCTGTGCACCCGGCTTCCCTGGGTGAGGTAACTCCAGCACTCCGGTGCTCCTGTGGGTGTGGGCCCTCGAACTACTTACCCTGTAAGTGACTTGCTTGTAGGTTCACCAGAAGTATCCTAAAACTCTTACTTTCCCCGTGCGATTCTCGCACTGACTCGTACGTGGTTCGCGTCTGTGTTAGACACACCGCGTCCGACTCCCTTGCAAATCCTATCTGTAGACCGTATCCTTCGACTCGTACTGAGTCCGATCGGTGTGTTCGCCTCGAACACGCAAGGGACCTTGAACATTGATATCTCAATCGCGTCTGAGCGCATAGACTCGTACAGGATTCGCATCGGTGCCAGGTCACCGCGTCCGTCCCCTGTGGGTCTCCTACAACTACCTGGGGTGGTTATTGGGGGTCCCTCGATTCTAGATGCCCTAGACCTAGGTCTAGCAAACTAAGATTGAAATATTCAATTGTGCTAAACTTATCCTGATAATATTTGACTTGTACATATGTTCCTATCCTCTAATCTCATAAAGAGATTAGTAGAGAGTGTTTATTAATAAATACATATATATTTGATATATATACCTGTGTGGCGTCTTTTCATTTGGTGATTCAAGAGATTGTGTGGTAAAACAAGCTGCTTTACATTCCTTCAAGACTTAGCCTGAAGGCTACTCTCCACAGCTACCACTAGGATAGCTTTCTATAAAGGTTGTCTTAAACCTATCTACCATAAGAGTCGAATTGTTCTGGTGCAAGGTGTCCACTTTAATTAGTGAACAGCATATACCAGGCCAACTTCTCACAAAGGAACTGTATTTTAAGGTGATTCTTGCAATATTTGTATTTTGATTCCTATATGTTGGATTTTTATTGTTTTGGTCTTGTTTTACACAGATAAATATTGGTTATTTTTTTTAAATTGGTATGTTGTCCTTTTGTAGTGTTTTCACTGTAGTACTGTGTGTTATGTGCAAATGCTTTACACTTTGCCTCTGAGATAAGCCTGACTGGGTGTGCCAAGCTACCAAGGGGGTGAGCAGGGGTTATTTTAGAAGTGTAATCGCTTTACCCTGACTAGAAGGAAGGGTTCCTACTTGGACAAGGTGCATACCTCTGATAACGCCGATTCTTATCTAATTATCTATAAGAACCTTCTGGTCGCCAAGATCTTTTTACCTGTTGAATAGTGTAAAGGAGAGAATCTCATCTGGTTATATATCAGCATTCATTTTGTCTGAAAGGACCACTGACTCCGAATTCAAGTTTGAGAATTTATTATCGCCAAAAATAACTGAACGTGCAAGCACCTCAACACGAGGTTAAAGAAATTGATGGGCACTAATACAAATAATAATCTACGCAGGAATCTCATCCGACTCAGGATAAGGAGAATAGAAAGTTCTAGAAGGATCAACCAGACTATGATTGCTCCTATTTCTAAGTTGCTCTTCATTGGCCTAAACAAGCTTAAAATCAATTGCTGTCCCTACACTAACGCTAAGTGACATCCCTGCATAACGATTTTCCCAGGCAAGAGTGAATAAAAGGTGTCAGCTGTGAAGACTTCCTAAGAAGTGCAATCACATAATACCTAAGCTCAGCTCTGTCCTTCTCTCAGGTCTCCCCTACCTCTTCTCTGGCCTCCTCCCTCAGGGCACTATCCCTAATACAAAACCACAATACAATTGTACACGCCTTTGTCACGCCTCCTTGGCCAGGTCTTCTTTCTTGTGCTTTTCCATCGAAACGGTTACTTCATCCTGGACGGTTGCGTTGACCTTGAGTCCCAGGCACCTTCTCCGCCGAAAGTATCATCCCTACATTCCATTTCACTCCCCGTACCATGCCTCCCCTCTCTCTAGCTTTCGAAAACAAAGAGTTAGTCTTACTAACGAGACATGTGTCCTTGCACCTGCAACGAAAGATACTTTCAACAGAAACCTTCTACTGTGCAAATTAAATCTACCGTTTGTGCCCAGAGAGCCTTACCAAGAGAAACTTTTCTCGGCCTACAATATAAGCTAACATAAGAATATACCAGGCCTTCACTAAGCATATATGTGGTTAGGCCTTTACATATGACTTTTAAACACACATCTTACTTTTCCCTATGAGCATTTTCATTACAATTCATATGCAACCAATGAATTACATGTGCAACTTTAATATGGTGCACGTTTAAACTACTGCAATTACATTACACACACGAACTAATTCCTCTATGCATTATGTTCACACAATTCAATAAGCATTACATCACATCATTATCCTAACATCATTATACTGCTGATTCGCTTTGTCTCAGCAAACTATTCATTCTTTACTAAACATACATGAATATGAAACTGAATATACGAATATATGTCTGAATACAAGTGGGTGCGGCCTATCAATGATTATGATGCACCCCTACAATTCACAAGAACATTTCGCTCTATCAGTTCCCCCCTTTGATGACTCCTGTCATCACATTTCACTCTACTCCCTCGGAGAAAGAACCGACCTAAACAGAACTTGTTGCCATCTTCCCTGATCTAAATTTCTCCATGCTCTTGAGCCTTTGATACTGACTGTCCTGCAGTCTTGCCAACTTCATGTCATTTTCCCTCAAAGCTCTCTTGACTCTGCCTGCTCGATACCACTTGTAGGCCTTGATCACAATCCACAAGCCAGCCACACAAACCACCAAAATAAGGAGTGGTCTCAGGAAGTACCCAAGGAAACCCTTTCCTAGGTTCGCAAACCAACCTCCCACTTGACCAAAACCCTTTCCGACCTTTTCCCAGGCCCCTTCTTCGGTCAAATCCGCTATCTTTGTGTGGATCGTAGTGATGTTACTTATATATTTCTCCAGATCCTTGCTACGGTCTGGTATATAAGTGCAGCACTCTTGAACCTTCAACATTTTACAGACTCCGCCCTCTTTTGCCAATAGGACATCCAAAGCAAGGCGATTCTGCAAAACCATTCCCCTTATCGACAACATCTCTCCTTCCACCAACACTAACGACTTTGCTGTGTTCATCGAAAATTCATCCACCACAGTCGCTAACCTCCGGATCTTCACGTCATTCAAGACTACCCCTAGACTAGGTATCATAGCTCCAAAGATATCCCCCACAACGATCCCTGCACTTGCAGCTCTTCTCGTTCTTGAATGCTCTCCACCCTCTAGAAGATTTAAATCCTCTGTATGGTAAATCTTTGGAAATATTATTGACAAATAACATGTTCCATACCAATTTGCAGGCAACCTCACATAAGCATTCTTCCCACATACGTAATACACCGTTGGTATCACTTGTACAGGACCTTGGAGAAAATCTTTTGCCACATCTGCCATGGTGAAAACGTGATCACAAGTACTTTGTCCCACTGGAACCTTTTCGTAGTAAGTCTGATAACGCCTTATACACAACTTACCCCTCTGCTCCTTATCTAACGCTATAGGACCATAGCTTCCCCTGGTCTTATGCAACCGTTCTTCCTCTGTCCAATCTGTCCTGTGGTGCCCTAAATCTCGGGATTGAGTCAGCTGTCTATACCTATCTTCAACCTGATCTACAAACTTTCTCTCTACATCCGACATCAAACAAGTCAGGTTGTGTCTGTGTGCGAATGCTGTATCCAATTCCAAACTCGGTATGAAGTACTTCCTCAGTCTGTCTTCTGTCTTATAATAGTCATATTTATTCAAATGCTTGTAAGCTGGGACTTCAGGAAGCACTGCGTCGAAATTGGAAAAGAAATACTCGAACTGATCTCTCTCATAAAACAAACTAAGCAAAAGACTACATGAAATACCATAAGTCAGTGGAAGATGGTGATACCTAATACCCTCATCCACCGAAGTAGGCAACTGCATACACACATAACAATCTTTCGCATCCATCACGTCAACATACTCATACAACAACTTAGCATATGCATTCAACTTAAAATCCCCTTTAGATAAATCTACATGTAATCTACGACTTTCTTCCAATAGCAAAGCTCTATCAGCTGCCCTGTCTACTCCCTTCTGACTAGGTGTGATAGGTGTAGGTGTCCCTGTCACCTCCTCTACTTCTTGCTCATGCGAACCAGTGTATGAGACTATAACTACTATGATTATAGAGATTATTACACTACTTATAAGGATGCCTACGATCCACTTTGATCTACGATTGGGATCTCCCGGCTCCATGGTTTCGAAAGTTCTCAAAAAGTCTTGGTTATCGCAAAGAACTCTGAAAAAGTCTCTGTCCTTTAATTGTGACTTGCTTAACCAGCTCGAGCAACCATGAAATCTCCGGACTTTCCCTTTCCGATCACAAACTTATTTACACAGTCCAGAAAAAGACTTCCCTAGTTTTCGTTCCTCTTCTGTGGAAAGTCCCTAAGTTTATTCTTCTTCCACTCGGACCTAGGTTATCTTCTTCTTTTGGACTTTTATTTACAGTTCATAACTGATCCACAATGAGATCCTCATTGAGCAAGACCAGAACGTGATACAAAAGTTCAAGACGCAAAATCAGCATTTCATGTGAAAACGGCTCAACTCCAAAAGGCGGAAATTCAAGTCGATGCAAAAGCAAGTTTCGGACTTCACTCAGAAGCGGGGAATTCGGAACCGTGAGTGTCAGTGTTCCTTCTATCTCGAGCCCTGGCATCCGCAGCACCACCTTCACCACCACATTCGGGCTCCGACAGACCACTTGCACTGACCTCAGCCTTCCCGTACTCACCACCCCCTGCATCAAACACAGTGTAAGTCCACTCAGGGGTAGAGTATCTGCGACAAGGCACTCTTGTTCTCTTTGACCTTCGCCGACTATCTTGTGCTTGGTCTTCGTCACTTGCTTCCGTTTCAGATACTTCAGACACTGGAGCAAGGTCTCTTTCAGGTGCTAACCTCAGGTTCAGTCGCCTCTGTCTCTCGGGCCAACTTTCTGCACTTCTGGTTGTTCGTCACCCTTCCCCTTCTATACCCAGTGCACCACTTCCTCTTTCTGCTGAATCTGACTCTTCTCCGCCCACTGCACCGTTTCTGTCTTCGGTGTCTGAGTCAGGGTTCGATCTGTGGAAACCCCCTTCAGCTTGCTCTAGTGCACCACCAGCTGTGTCAGCGACCCTTACAGCTTGACGTGTCCTCCCATGTGGCCTTGCCACATCAGCTGGATTTTCATTTACGAGAGGAGCTGTTTCTTCCAAGGGTGCTGGAACTCTGCGGGTATGGGAAGCATGCACCCAGTTCGGCAATCCTCCACACTTCACTGCTGTGTTCGTGATAAGTATCACCTGATACGGGCCACGCCAGCGGGCATCCAAGCAACTCTTCCTCACGTGCTTTCGGATGAGTACCCAGTCACCGGGGCACAAGTCGTGGCATAGATCACTCGAGGCTGGGACCACTGCTGCTTGCACCTGCTGGGATACAGAACGGACCACATCAGAGAGTCCTTTACAATAATCAAATCATCAGTGATGTTTATCAAGGCTGTAGCTGGTACTGCTGGCAGTCTCATTGCCCTCCCCATTAATATTTCATGGGGGGACAACCCGGTCTTTCTGTCTGGGACACTTCGCATGCTCATTAGCACCAGAGGCAAGGCGTCGGGCCATTGCAGGGATGTCGAAGAACACATTTTTGCCATCCGGGCTTTCAAAGTTCCATTAACTTGTTCCACCATCCCAGAAGCTTCTGGTCTGTAACTACAATGAAGTCTCTGGTCTATGTTCAATGCAGCACAAAGCAACTTCATGATTTCGCTATGGAAGTGCCCTCCTCTATCTGATTCCAAAGAGGTCGGGATCCCGAATCTAGGGATGAGCTCCCTCAACAGTAATTTAGCCACTGTGAGAGTGTCACACCTGCGTGTGGGGTAAGCCTCCACCCACCGTGAGAATACACATACTAGCACTAAAATGTACCTCAATCCATTGCACCTAGGCATCTCCACGAAGTCCAACTGTATTCTATTGAAGGGCCCTCCCGACCTTCCAATGTGACTCAATGTAACTACAGTTTTCTTTCCAGCATTCATCTGTTGACACGTAACACACCTCTGGCATACCATCTCAGCCATTGCTCGGAACCGTGGGTTATACCACGTCTGTCTAAACACTCTCACCATTGCGTCTCTACCAAGGTGTGCCTGTCCATGTATCAGTCTTGCCATCGGACTCAGCAATTCCTCAGGCAACACGGCTCTCCCATCGTTGGATACCCACACATCCACATCTCCTCTCTCGCACCCAGCTTTAATCCATCCCTCTCTCTCCTTGACTGAAACTTCATCCTGCAATCTCTTAAGCTCTTCCCAAGTGTCTGCCATGGCCAACATTATGCTGAGATCGGTTCCTTCTTGGCTCTCTTTTATCTCTCTTCCTGTGAATATGCATCCTTGTTCTGCACAGAAGCGGGCTACTTCGTCCGCATAGTTATTACCCAAGGATACAAAGTCCTCCCCTCTCCCATGGGCTGAGCACTTTACCACAGCAATTTCTTTCGGATGCTGTAATGCATCTAACAATTGTCTTACATATTCTCCATTACGAATGGGTGAGCCAGATGATGTCAAAAATCCCCTCTGAGACCATAACTGCCCGAAGTCATGCACCACGCCAAAGCCATATTGGCTGTCTGTGTTAATCGTGATTCGAATTCGATCAGCGGCCAAACAGGCACGGGTCAAGGCAATGATTTCAGCTACCTGCGCGGAGCGTACTCCTTCTAGGCAAGCAGCCTTGACCACTCCTGAAATGGTACATACAGCAAATGCTGCTTTCAATTGCCCCACACTGTCTCTTAAGCATGAACCATCGACAAAGAACATTTCATCTGGGTCAGTCAGTGGTTCATCGACAATGTCAGGTCTCGGTTTGGTGCAAAGTTCGGTCACATTGAGACAATCATGGTCCTCACAATCTTCATCATCTGTGTTCGGTATAGGCATTAATGTCGCAGGGTTCAAGACGGAGCACCTATCAGTGTCACATTCTCTGCGGCAAGTATGACCTGCTCGTACCTCGTTAACCTATTGTTCGTTAGGTGCTGGGTCTTGGTCCTGGTCATCAATAACTCAACCGAATGTGGCACATGTACAGTCAATGGATGTCCCATTACAATGCTTTCACATCTTTCAATGCTGACACCTGTTGCAGCAACGGATCTTAGACATCCGGGCAACGCAGAAGCTACTGGATCTAAAGTAGCTGAAAAATAGGCAACTGGTCTACGGACACCTCCATGGTTCTGAGCTAACACTGCTAATGCACATCCTTCCCTCTCGTAACAAAACAATGAAAAGGCCTTGTTGTAATCAGGCATTCCCAGTGCCGGAGCCCTGCACAAATCCTCTCTCAGCTTCCGGAATGATATCAAGCACTCCTCGTCCCATGGTACCGGATCACTCACATCCTTGTGCGTAAGCCTCTGCAGAGGCTTTGCTCTCAAGGAGAAACTAGGAATCCACTGTCGACAATAGCCAACCATTCCCAGAAACATCCTAACTTCTCTCTGTGTGGTGGGTTCTGCCATGCTCATTATTGCCTCTATTCGATCTGGTGACACCTTCCTCTTGCCTTTCTCCAATCTGTGTCCCAAGTACTGTACCTCATTCAGACAGTACTGCAGCTTGTTCGGGGACACTTTATGTCCGTTCTCTGCTAAGTGGTTCAACAAGGCTACTGTGTCAATTCTGCAAGCATCTTCTGTTTCTGAGGCAATGAGCAAGTCATCTATGTACTGCACGAGAACTGAGTTCTGCGGCAACACAAGACTCTCAAGGTTCTTCTTCAGGATCTGGTTAAAGATCGATGGACTTTCCGTATACCCTTGAGGGATACGACACCATGTTAACACGCGATTTTCTAGCCTGAACGCAAAAAGAAATTGGCTTTCCTCGTGGAGCGGTATCGAAAAGAAGGCTTGACACAAATCGATAACCGTAAACCACTCGGCTTCACATGGGATCTGGAACAGTATTACTGAAGGATTCGGTACCACTGGACAACAAGGGACAACTATCGTGTTGACCTTTCGCAGGTCTTGCACGATCCTGTACTTCCCGCTCGGTTTCTGTAGTCCCATAATGGGTGAATTACAGGGGCTACCTCTAATCTCTTTCAGAATGCCTTTCTCAATAAAGGTCTTGATCACAGGTCTTATCCCTGCAATCGTTTCTGGCGACAGGTTGTATTGAGGTGTCCTGGGGAAATCAACATTCTGTTTCACCTCTATCCGCACTGGTTCAACCCCTCGGATTAGACCTATTTCATCGCCTGCGAAATCCCACACCACAGGCGACACTGCGTCTCTCAGATCATGTGGAAGTTCTTCCACAGTCACCATTGGGTACAGATCTATACATAGATGCTGATTGGTAATCTTAAAGTCAGCATCGTCATCTCTCGTCTGGACCTCTACTCCATTGGGCGTACAATAAATCGTGCAGTTCAACTTGCACAACAGATCCCTTCCCAAAAGACAAACTGGACTCGTATCACACACTACAAACTGATGTCTAGTTTGGAAAGTACCTATCTTTACTAGGATCGGTTCTGTCAATGGGCTGCTTATTTTCTTGTTCGCTACTCCAACGACCTGGATTGATTGTCCCGAGAGGGGTAGGTTAGGGACTACTGCTGATCTTACAGTAGACCGGGTAGCACCAGTATCAACCAAAAGTGTTGCAGGATTGCCCTCAATCTCTGCCTCCACAAAAGGTCCTCTCTGGTCTACCTCCAAGACCGCTCCAAGTGTGCAGTCTTCCTCCCCCTCAGGCACCGTCAGGATAAAGGGTCTAAGCTATCCTCATCGTAACCTTCGAACAGGGGCATCTGTTGGTACGTTCGTGTTCCTTGTGAAATCCTTGGAGCTTGGGGAACCTGGGCGTGAGAATTGTAAACCCCCCTTTCATCGTTCTAGGCCTCGTTATTGTGTTAACTACCTCTTGCGCGGGTGCCTGAGCCCCCTCTTCCTCTTCCTGCAACTGATTAGCTGGGTTCAAAGGACACTCGCGTTTCCAATGTCCGACCTGGCGACAAAGATGACACGCAGTGGTCTTCTTCAATGTGGCCACGTCCACTCCTGTCTTGGGGTCTACTGGTTTTCCCTTTCCCTGTACCTGCCCATTCTGGTTTCCCTGGAAATTTCCTTGCTTTCTTCCTAAGGTCCCTCCACTAGGCTGACTCTGTGCTGTCTGCATCTGGACAAGCATCAATTTGTCTTTTAGCTTTCGATGTTTCGATTCCACCTCATCACTACAGTATCTCGCATACCGCAATATTTCATCTAGTGGCTTGTTCTGCCAGCAGATCAAATGGTGCTGTATCATGAGGCTGATTTCCACTCTCAGACCCAGTACAAACTTTGAGACAAACTGTCCCATATCCTTGGGGTCCAAGATATCTAACCCACTATACTGTTTAAAAGCTTGCAAAAGTCTTTCATAATATTCATGCACCGTTTCCTTGGGTTCCTGTACAGTCCGATCTATCTTAACCCAATCTATATCCTGAGGTGAAATCTTCAATTTCAACCATGTAATCACCTGCTCATACTTTTTCATGACTAGTGGTGATGGACCGTTTGTAACCGCCTCTCTATCCGGTTCCGAAGTCGGCCACTCAATAGCGACTTTACAAGCTGTCCACAAATCTCCCGGTACCACTATGTCAAACAAAGTGTTCAAATCAATCCACAATACTTTTGAAATTTTCACAAACCGCTCAACCTGTTTGTACCACTCCACCGGATTTTCCCTCAGCCGAGGAAAATCATTTGTAAATGCAGCCAAATCACCTCTATTCCACGGCACATGCACGTACCCTCCATTCTGTACTTCCCGTAAAGGAAAATTTCCAACACCCGTCGCCCCCCTCCTGGCGGCGGCGTTTCCCTTCTGCTCTCTTTACTGGTTTCTTTTTGGACCACCTTTCTTCCCATTTGTCCAACAAAATCCATATTCTCATTCCTATAATCAGGTCTCTGGTGTGTGTTCTTAATCCTGTTATTCTTTTCTCCTCCAGCTCCTGATCACTGTACTGTAATCTATGTGGTCCCTGTAACGCTTTAGTTTTGTTCAGGTCCACTTCATATCTTTTAGCCAATTCCTTCAATCTATCATGTGCCATTCTAGCTTTTCGAGTCACATCTTTTGCTACAAACAGCAGCTCATCTGATCCATAAATTTCTATCCTTTCCAAAGGCAGACCCCCACTGATCATTTCGTCTACCTCTGCTTTCAACCTCACTACGTCTAGCAACCTTGCCTGTACTGCACTCCTCAGTACTTCTCGGCAATCCGAGCCATCCCGCTCATTACAGTCACTATTCTGTCCTTGTGACCTATTCCCTTCCATCATATTCCTGGAACTTGGTCTGTCTTCCGAGACGTTCTGTGCCCTATCCCCTTGCATCCTATCCTCTTGGTTCGTTACTGTTGGTGTCCACTCCCTCAAAGCTGACTTAGATTCCCGCAAAGACCTCGGTCTTTCTGGTCTCTCCTCTTCTCTCCTGAAGGAAGAGTCCGCAGTAGCCGGTAACGGCGTACTTGTCTCCATTGGTCTTGGGAAATGAACCACCCTCACTCCAAACCCATTCCCACTCTCACTGTTTCCTTCCTCCCTTCTCGTCGGTACGGAGCTCCCTTCTCTCACTCGGTCTGGGTCATATACCGGTACTATAGGGCCAATGGTAACCGGTACTGTCAAGGAGTCCGGTAATCTTGTGTTCCCCGCAGGAGGCTGTGTTATCATAGACGCCGTTGCCCCCTCCGTTCCTGTGGAAATTCTTCCCACCACTCTCATGCTAGTCTGGTTCTGGCTCTCATCAACTATTGCCACTGCTGGGGTCGTCTTTCCCTCTTCTGAATCTGGATTAAATGGTGGTGGCCTCTCCGCCAACATCCTATCCAACAAGCTGTCATCTAGATCACTGTCGTCCTCATCGATTCTTATTATTTTCCCATTTTGTACTAACAATGGGTATAACTTATCTCCTTCGATCGTTTCCACTCTCCACCTTTTCTCCAATGCATCCCACCTTGCATCTTGAAATGCCCTGACCGATTTCTTCACCCTTTCTTGACATCTGTCCTTCTTCCTATCATACGCTGCTCTTATCCACGCATGTAGTGCCTCAAACTGTGTTGGTCTAGGTAGTGGTCGTAATGAAGCCATTACACTTTTTAGCTGGTACAGCACCTCTAACCTGAAAGTACCATATCGAGGGAACGACAATTCTCCTTCTGCTTCTGTCATTTTATGCCAATTCTCAAGCCAAATTATAGTATGCAATCCTACATTCTTTGCCATATAATGTGCTGGTGTATCTTCGGGAGGAGCTTCCTCTCCCTCCCGAACAACCACATGTCTATCACCTCTACAAAGTTCCCGTAAAGCTTTAAAACATTTCATGATGAATCAACTTTTTGTTTACACTCAAAATGTCCGCTTTTACTTCCTGATTTCAATCCACCAATACCAGCGCGGCTCACACCAGCCGGCCTATCGCAGCGCGGCACTTGTCTGACGTCACTTTTCCTCCGCTCGCAGCAGTTCCCCTCCTTTCTAATTCACTTGTTCTCACTCGCATCTGTCCCAATCATACTCTGAAATAATGTCCGTCCTACCGAACAATTACCTCTCTGACCGTCGGTCTTACCAATGACCGATCAGCCTCTTGAGCTTGTTGACCTCAATCTGGCAATCGTCTGTCCGCGAAACGACCGGACAATCGCCTTTAGCACACTCGATAGGATTCAATCACTCGATGTTCTGCACACAATAACCTACGACCTGCGTTGGTTATTCACGCACTCACTCATGTGTTCCCTATCTTCAGTGGGTCTGTCAATGACGTCTCGTGACCCCCACACCTCTGGTCAACGTTCTCAACTCTGGGTGTATTCTACACCACAATAAATCTCCCGGTCCCGCGCGCGCTCACGGTCCGTTTCTCAATCACACAACTTTCGTTCCAACTCCGCAAGACATCACACAACAATAAAACACCGCAATCTACCAAACATCACTCTTTTCATACTCACTCTACTACGAACTGCTACTTCCGCCGCACCATCACTCTCCGTCAGTTTTCCACGACCTCCGACATCCTTCTCCCGCGGTCCTCTGGATCTGCGTCACTCGGGCTCTATGGGGCAACTTAATCTCCTATCTTGCTCTAGATCTCCCCTTACCATTAAAGGTAACCATCCTACTCTGCTACCAACTGATAACGCCGATTCTTATCTAATTATCTATAAGAACCTTCTGGTCGCCAAGATCTTTTTACCTGTTGAATAGTGTAAAGGAGAGAATCTCATCTGGTTATATATCAGCATTCATTTTGTCTGAAAGGACCACTGACTCCGAATTCAAGTTTGAGAATTTATTATCGCCAAAAATAACTGAACGTGCAAGCACCTCAACACGAGGTTAAAGAAATAGATGGGCACTAATACAAATAATAATCTACGCAGGAATCTCATCCGACTCAGGATAAGGAGAATAGAAAGTTCTAGAAGGATCAACCAGACTATGATTGCTCCTATTTCTAAGTTGCTCTTCATTGGCCTAAACAAGCTTAAAATCAATTGCTGTCCCTACACTAACGCTAAGTGACATCCCTGCATAACGATTTTCCCAGGCAAGAGTGAATAAAAGTGTCAGCTGTGAAGACTTCCTAAGAAGTGCAATCACATAATACCTAAGCTCAGCTCTGTCCTTCTCTCAGGTCTCCCCTACCTCTTCTCTGGCCTCCTCCCTCAGGGCACTATCCCTAATACAAAACCACAATACAATTGTACACGCCTTTGTCACGCCTCCTTGGCCAGGTCTTCTTTCTTGTGCTTTTCCATCGAAACGGTTACTTCATCCTGGACGGTTGCGTTGACGTTGAGTCCCAGGCACCTTCTCCGCCGAAAGTATCATCCCTACATTCCATTTCACTCCCCGTACCATGCCTCCCCTCTCTCTAGCTTTCGAAAACAAAGAGTTAGTCTTACTAACGAGACATGTGTCCTTGCACCTGCAACGAAAGATACTTTCAACAGAAACCTTCTACTGTGCAAATTAAATCTACCGTTTGTGCCCAGAGAGCCTTACCAAGAGAAACTTTTCTCGGCCTACAATATAAGCTAACATAAGAATATACCAGGCCTTCACTAAGCATATATGTGGTTAGGCCTTTACATATGACTTTTAAACACACATCTTACTTTTCCCTATGAGCATTTTCATTACAATTCATATGCAACCAATGAATTACATGTGCAACTTTAATATGGTGCACGTTTAAACTACTGCAATTACATTACACACACGAACTAATTCCTCTATGCATTATGTTCACACAATTCAATAAGCATTACATCACATCATTATCCTAACATCATTATACTGCTGATTCGCTTTGTCTCAGCAAACTATTCATTCTTTACTAAACATACATGAATATGAAACTGAATATACGAATATATGTCTGAATACAAGTGGGTGCGGCCTATCAATGATTATGATGCACCCCTACAATTCACAAGAACATTTCGCTCTATCACCTCTGCCAACTATGGACCCCAATTTCAAACAACGACCTTATACATCAGGTTCCCAATTTTGGCTATTTAGGGATAAGATTAACACCAAACCTGGACTGGTCACTGCAGGTAAATATATCACACTACTCTTTGCTCTATTATTCCACAAGACTGCTAAAGGCCTATAATAAAACCAGCTCACGGAGAGCGGCCCCAGCCATCAACATCTATGATGCAAAGGCACTGGGAGCCGCTTTGTATGGCTCCGAGATTTGGGGTAATGTTAACTGTAACATTCTAACTTTAGCTGAAAACAATTTTACCTGGGCCCTCTTTGCTCTTCCCGAGAGCTCAACATTGACCCCATTGCATCTCGATATAGCATTTAGGAAAATCTCTCGGAAAACTTATCCTAGGTCCTTGCTTTACTAGCATAGACTCTGGACTACGTCTGTTTTGGAAGCATAGAGGGAATACCTAAGGGTTCTCTTGGCTACATCCTGTGCCCTCAAAATCCCCTGGCTTATGCACATTAGAATTTATCTAAGGAAGGTGGCAGGAGAAACTTTGGGCAAGACCAGAGGAATCTAACTCCATATCCAAAAGTGACTTGAAATCAGCCTACTGTGAGCACACATCTATAGAAATCATTTACAGCAGTAGAGGCACGTTAACTACAGAATTTCTCAACTTTATAAAGCTCCCTGTGTATGGAAAGACGATTGATGAAATGATGCCCCCTCTGGCTAAAACACTGTTTTTACAATTCAGGTACCAGTCTCTCCCTACTAGAGCCTTTTGCTCCAAGGGGGCCAACGCACAATTTGTGAGCGATGTAGAGGTACTTCAGAGACCATACCCCACAATTCATTTTTTTGTCCTACTAATGCCCTTCAGAGGAAAAAATACTTTTCTCCTGTATAGGAATCTGGGCACTAGGAGGCATTTGGGGGCACTTAGGATTTTAAGGACGGACAGCTCCAGGAGAGTGGTATTCGCTGTGGCGAGATACGTCTTGGCTGCCTGGATCTGGTGTTCAAACTGTATACGAGTAAGCGAACAGAATCTGCTATGATATCTACACGGGAGGCCCCAGACAAGCCCCCTCCCTTTTCATTTAACATTATCGTACTATCTAGTAGATAATCTGTTATGCACTTTAACCATTTTGCACTTTCTATGTGTCTGTGACTGTATTTTTAAGCATTCTTTAATAATGATCTTAACTTTTAAAATATTTTTAACCATGTTTTAAATTTATTGGCATTGTATCAAATGGCAGATGAAGTGCCCGGATGGAAAATGTGCACCTTTATGCCTAGTAGCATACTGCTATTTTGCACAACCTCTTGGGTTTAAAGGATCAAATAGGCTGGATCCTTTTGTGGATACTAGAAGAACTTGCACTTTATTCGATTAGTTATACTGTATTGTGTATAAACGCGCAGGATATTTTGTAACATGAACCCCGATCTCATTGTACAATATTCTCCCAGATGGATGGCATTCCGGACCCTAGGTACAATGTCATGGTGGATTTATGTGTATTAATTGCTTAGCCACCGTAAATTATGCAGACCTTGTATCATTTGCCATGGGGGACAGGGGAACTTGTATGATGTGTTGGCATGGAACATTGTTGATCACAATATATAACGTTTGTACCTTGAGTCAACTGCTTCACCAAGACATCGTCCAGCAGCTATCCTATGGCATGGAGCCCTCTTTGGGCACAGCCTGTTGCCTTGCCCTACTGAGGATTTCTGACTTCCATTTCAGTGACTAATACTTCACCCAGATTAACCTGGTTCTTGTATCTGACTTGCACTCCTTTGCAGTCAGCCTTAAAAAGTACCCTTGTCCCAGTCAAGAGCAATCAGATGACCACGGTTGGCCCTTCACACTTTTTGGCACTGTTTTGAATCTTACTATTTAAAAAATCATATTTCAAAAAGAGATACAAATTTAGGGTTATCATAATTAGAAAATTCATCATTAGAAAAATTAATAAGAACAAAACTTACGGTATTGGGCCACTTGACAGAAAATGCCTGAAAGAGCCTGCTACTGGTAGCAATAGGTGAAATAACACATTCAAGCGAGGTCTTAAACCACACAGTCACTCTGGCCCGGGACCTGCCCATCACAGAATGTGTTGCCGGTACAGAAAAACAAATACAACCAGAACAAAAAAATCTTTTGTCGCCCAAGTCTCTGTTAAAATAACAATATCAAATGCAGAAAAGAATTTCACCCATCTCTTCATAATGACTTTGGCTACGAGACCCGCAACATTCTAACTCAACATTTTAACTTTATTAACAGAATGAAGAGAGATGGAATAAGATCTCATAGGACAATTGTGGGTGATTGCTTTAGTAGTATCCGTAGCTAATTTGCACAGTGAAACCCTCTGTGAAACATTGCCTCCAGCTTCACTTTCCCTAATAGATGGCAAGACCGGGCTATGATGTCAGTCAGTGTCACCCACCCCAGACAAAGCTGAAAAGTGATTAAAGGTGAGAACAGAACAAGAAACAGTCCATGTTGGTAAAGGGGCAGTTCTAGACCACAGTGCACCACCCTTCAGGCCCACATCTCTATAAAAGTAGAATAAGGGCAAAAACATCACATCACCAGACCCAGGGAGGAGGAGCAAATCAGCTCTCCTGCCACAGATTGATTAGCAAAATTGATGACAACACAGTCACCCTCGAACCCCTTATCCAGGGTGCCCATCTAGGCCACTCTCCGTGCAAACAAGCTATCCGAGAACAAAATAGCTTTACTGCGTACATTAGCATGAAACCAATGTGTTACTTTGCTCATTAGCTATTGGGTACTTTCTCATGACTGGGCTTCGAGTTTCAGAACGTTGGCTGAAACCACAACATAAGGGCAGTCTAGCCTGCGATGGATCAGAATGTTGAATGCCCTCGGAGATCCGGAGTGCTGATGGAACAAAGGGCTGTGAGGTCCCTCAGACTGAGCATCATGCTGCAATGGACAAGGAGATGAGTGAAGATGTGATACGGTCTGGTTATTGTCCATGGGGATTGTATGATGTAAAGCCACAAGTTGTAAGCCAGAATTAGAGACCCCCTGCCATGAACAATATATTTGGAACCTAGAACCTTGCTTAAGTCTCTTTTGATTGCCGACAGGCGGTCGAGAACTGGGGAAAGACTAGAATATAAATCTTTATTCAATAGTTCAGACATTCGAGTGAGACGGATGTTAAAATCAGGGACTGAGGGAGCGAGATCCAAAGGGTGGGAAGGATCACAAGATAGCGAGCCCGAAGGATACTCCACATCAGTGCTAGGTCTGGATTGCATGCCTTGCTTTTTGCACTTCACTTGAGGAGGTCTGGCTGTGGTGGGCGGGATCTGCATCATGGAGGATTAGCAGGCTGCAGGAGAACAGTGTGAAGTAAGCCCGCCCGGTGAGCAACTCTGGCACTCACCAGTAGGCGCAAATGAATCAATAGACATGGCCAGTGGAGATAGGACTGAACAATCAGTGCCAAGAGATAAGCGCCGATCTACAAGTTGGATATCTTGATCTATAACACCCACCTCTCACTTAATGAATCCATCCAGAGTGGAATCCTTGGGTTTTACTGGGTTAGACACACCCAGCTTTCGTTTACCCTCATTGGGCCTAAATCCCTTTACTTTCACAAAGGCAAGGGAGACAGTCCAAGCTTGGGCAGGTTCTTCAAGCAGTAGAGACAGCACAACCCAGGATAGATACTAAAGGATCACCATGTGCCCTGATCCTGAGCAAAAAACGCGAGAGAGGGGACACAGCCCAGCCTCCTCTGGTTGATGATGGACAACAGTAGTCCGTTCTTGACCCGGTCCTTGCAGTGGGCATGCGACCAGGCACTTCCTGCCGTGTGGGCTGTCTGTGCTCCTTCATGGCATTGTGACCCCCTCCTCAGGGCTCAGGGGTAACTGGGGGATGAAGTCCCAGGTAACATGGAAAAAGTCCGTGCAGGCGGGAAACAGACTGAGAGAGCGTCACGCAATGCTGGCTGCCTGTACGTAGCCGGTGACATCCTTCTGGCCCCACTGCTGTTATGGTGCTCCATTTGGCGCAACCCAGAAGAGTCCCTGAAAAGGGAGCTTGTTCAGGACTGCTTTTACTAGCACAAGGGCCTATCTATCCCTTGGTTAAAGTATGTCAGAGACACCTGTCAGCTAATATCACTTTGAAGGACATAAATTGTATCAAATCCAGCTTTAGAAACTTCTGAAGGAGATGGAAAGAACTGCTGGAGCTGAATAAACTAAACAGAGATAAAGTACCCCAAAGGTGTTGTGTTTATTGTGCCTGACTGCACTAGCCTGCAGCTTGTCTGGGGTGACAAAACACCTTTCTCAAACCCTTTGTGACTCAGCTCAGGCAGAGTTTATGTGATGTGCAAGTGTGCCAGGTGACACCTCCTCCCCATTATGCAGTCTGAGATGGTCCATCCTGTCAACATCTATGGCGCTTTTCTCACTGTCTGAGAACAATACACAAAGACAAACAGGAAGCTACACCTGGTCATGTCACCCACGATATGGGCAACAGTAACCAAGTGGTCATGACAACACACAGTTCCATTAAAAAACATGGTATTTATTGATTTTTCACTCCAAAACCAACTATTCCAAATCTTAGGGCCCGATTCACAGAACTAACTTACGACAAAATCCTAAACTTACTACCATTTTGGTATTCACAGAATGAACTTACTCATTTTGGTATTCACAGAATAAACTAACTCATTTTGGTATTCACAGAAGACACTTACACATTTTGTGTAACTTACACATTTTGTGTAACTTACACATTTTGGTATTCATAGAAGGCACTTACTCATTCATGAGTAAGTGCCTTCTGTGAATACCAAAATGAGTAAGTTAATTCTGTGAATACCAAAATTGTTGTAAGTTCATTCTGTGAATACCCAAATGTAAGTTCATTCTGTGAATACCAAAATTGTTGTAAGTTCATTCTGTGAATACCCAAATGTGTAAGTTCATTCTGTGAATACCAAAATTGTTGTAAGTTCATTCTGTGAATACCCAAATGTATAAGTTCATTCTGTGAATACCCAAATGTGTAAGTTCATTCTGTGAATACCCAAATGTGTAAGTTCATTCTGTGAATACCAAAATTGTTGTAAGTTTAGGATTTTGACGTGAGTTAGTTCTGTGAATCAGGCCCATAGTGTTCTATCATACAATTCCTTACACACCAGAATCTACTTTCCTTCTTAATCCCAGTTGATTGTTAACACTTATGATATGTCATAATGTAAGTCAATGCCATCCTTTGGGAGATGTAGATGTCAAAGTGTTGACAAACTGCATTAATCATTTTATCATTACTATGACATATCAAATTTAAAAGTACATGTGTTTTTTTTAAATGCTCTGCACCCTGACTTCTGGCTTGTTTTGGGCCTTCCTCTGGGGTGACTTATATGTAGTACAAAGTGAGGTCTGAGCCTGCTAAGAGACTTATCATGCCAGGTCCAAATGGCTGTGTAAATATTCACACATGGGCTGCACTGGCAGGCTACAGTCATGTGTAATGGCCTACATAAGTGTGTGCCACGAGTGATGCATGTAATTAACAGGCCCTAGACCCATGTAGTACTACTTTCCTAGGGTCTGGCACATTATAATAAAATACATTTTTGGGTGTAAACATATGTAAGCATGTCAAAAGGAGAGAGCACAAGCACATTAGAATTGGCAAAGTTTGCTGAGTCCTAAGGGCATAAAAAATAAGTCTGCAAAAAAAGGAGGCTGTAAGTGAAAGCGCTTGTATGAAAACACGCCAAGGATTTCAGGTCCTACAATCTACAATGAAAGCATTGAAATTGATGGTGTGGTGATGATCTACTTGGGAAATATTTTGCAGATCCTATAATTTGTACATGTTGATATGCTTTAACACTTGTATGAAAAAATTACTGTCTAGGACAAACTGTTATTTTAGACTGTCATAAATAATGTCTGTTCTTTAAAATGGCAATCATTAAATGAAGAATGGTAACATTTATCTCATCATCTTACGGATGAAAGTACATTGTTTCCTATACAGCAGCGTGTTGATGACGATCAACCTGACCTTGAAACCACCCTGCCCCCCCACCCCCCGGATGAAGACACCTTCAATCAACTCCTGGACACCATACACACTCCTCCTATGGTCTTTGAAATATAAGAAGATGTAGTTGGGTCTCCAAATGAACTAACCCAGACTATGTCATCCACCTGTTCACCATACTGGCAGCATGGACTCTGATGAACCCCAAGTCATGTTCCGAAAGAGGGTGGTAGGGGTCGCGCAGTGTATGTTGGAAACTGTCAAATTGGGGATGGATACATTATTGGGCACACTAGGAGTCCAGATGTGTCTCAGCCTGATTAGCAGATTGGATGGAGCTCTAAGAGACTTTCTTGGCTCCATGGAATGGATGCCTCCTTAGTAGCCATTGCTGGTGTGATGATCATAGGGGACAAAGAAGAACATTCTAATACATCTCACACCAGTGATGTACAACAGCAGCTAAGAGCTATCAATTCCTCAAACCAATCCATGGAACAAGCACTGGCGGGCTGGGGGAAAAGATTGGAAGCTAAGATGGCTTGTACAAATCAGTAAGTAGTGCCATCAACAGCAACGCCCTTGCTGTGCTGCAAAACCAACAAGCCATTGACAGGGATTATCCGGCAGACCTACCGGCATTCACTGATGTCATAGGGAAAATGGGCTGTACATCTTTATCATCTGATGTCTGTGGTGTGAAAACCACTTCCTTTACCATTCATCCTCCTACTGTACCACAACTACAACAAAAGGAGGGTGAGCACTCAGAGGATGAAGAGGTACACTTTCCTATATTTAAAAATGATCTTCCAAATAAACATTGGTGTGAGTGTTCTGGCCAGGTCATTCTATTGGTTTGTGGTTATGATCATGCCATCCTATTAGAAAGCAACTATAGTCTTCAATTGGTGACATGCAGTTGTTCTTGGTGATCTGTTCTTGTCATTCAGCATCCTTCTTAGCTAATGGTAATGAGATGGAGAGGAGTCATAATCCAGAGTACCTCATTTTTTATTGATGTGATATGCTTATCATCATTTATTTTCATTTTTGATGTTTGGCTTTCCTCTTCTACCACCAACTTTTCATTATTGAATGTGCTACTCAACTAATGGGTGCAATCTTTGCTTTAGGGAGAGGTGTGGCGCAGTGGCCAGAGCGGCTGACTCCAGAGCACAGGGCTCCTGGTTCGATCACCGGCGGCATCTAAGCTCAGCATCATGTGACTCTGGGCAATAGCTCACTTAATCTCCGTGACGGACCCCAGCGCCTTGAGACCCTTAGAGGTGATTAGTTTGCGCTTTACAAATACCATATTATTACTATTATTTATTATGTCAATAAAAATCACCAACAACAATTATCACAATCGGTGTGTATATATATCATGTAATGTACTGTATAACGTCAGAGTTAATGTTATGCTGCGGAAATGTGTCTGCAGATGTGCATGAAAACAATCAGTCATCACAAATCAATGTCTAAGGGCCTGATTTTGATCTTGTCAGATGGGCTACTCCGTTGCAATGGTGCCGTATAACCCGTCCGCTGAAATATAAATTCCATTATATGCTATGAGATTTATATTTTGAGGGACGGGATATCTGTCATCGTTCCGACAGAGTAACCCATCCACCAATACCCAAATCAGGCCCTAAATCCTCTGAAATAACGTCCTTTCCATCACTGGTTAACTGTATATTGGTTTTCCCTATAGAACCATATCATCCACCCATGTAAAGTAAAAAAGTATCTATTGTAATAAACTTTCACACACTATAAAAATACCTAAAAATACTAACGCTATACTACTTACTCTAATCTATATTGTCCTCTCGCAAAAGCTGTCTACATCTAACTTAACTATCAATGACACAAGACATATTAAACATCAGCCTCTCACCCCTTACAAAACCTGAATAGACATGTCCTACACATATAGGGCCCGATTCACAAAAGTAATCTGAGACAAAATCCTAACTTCACGACTTTCGGTATTCACAAAAGGCATTTAGGAGTTGTAAAGTTAGGAATCCTAACTTTACTACTCTTAAATGCTTTTTGTGAATACCGAAAGTCATAAAGTTAGGACTTTGTCTCAGTTTAGGAGTAGTAAAGTTAGGAATCCTATCTTTACTACTCTTAAATGCTTTTTGTGAATACCGAAAGTCGTAAAGTTAGGATTTTGTCTCAGATTACTTTTGTGAATCGGGCCCATACTGTCTAAAAGCAGACATCTTAACATCTATATATCTATTTATTTTTTAAAGTGTTTTATACACATCCCCTCCCACAAAATACTCTATATAAATAATCAATAATACAAGTATGCTACTTACAGTTAATGACCTTAAACTGTATCTACACTACATCTACACTACATACATATGGGGCCATATTTATCAAAGGGTTTCATCGCTTTTGCACTACACAACGCAACCCTTAAGCTGCATATTATCAAGCCATGCAAGGCCCCCTTGCGTGGCCCTGAGTGGCTTGATAAATTCAGAGTAACACAACGCAGCGCAATTCGCTGTGTTGCGTTACTCTGCCACCAGGGAGGCGTTCCATGGGTGGTGCATCAGTGTTCCCAAACAAAACCCATGGATTTTGATGCATTCCTAGATTTACCATAAATGGTAGATCTGGGAATGCACCAAAACATCTACGCCTCATCAGGCGAGGTAGAACATGGAGAAATATGTGTATTCTCCTCACCTTTTCCTCTTTCTAAGTGTGCTGCATTCTGCAGCACACATAGAAAGAGAGAACCTCCACAGAGAATTGTTTTTGTGCAGGAAGGTTCTCCTTCCTGCACAAAAACAATCCTGCTAACAATGCAGGAACCCTTACACCATGGTTTAAGATTGCCTGCATTGGCGCTAGGCAGCACATTGTGCTCCAGTGCTGGGAAAAGGCAGGAATGCACCATACAATGTTAAGTATGGCGCGTTCCCTATCACGCAGCGCAGCAAAGTGACTTGCTGTGCTGCATTATGTAATGATAAATATTTTGCCCCTAATAACTAACAAACTATATATACAAAAATTAACTTTATACACGAAGAGCAAATGAAGGGGTATAGAAAGATGGAGAAGTCGTAGTTCCACTATTTTTTTCCTCAGGGCATGGAGGCATGCCTGTAGCAATCTATTATTTTTTCCCATTAACACACAAAGTTTCTCACATTGTCCACTTATCTGCCACAAGCTCCTTCGGTTCATCCTCAGATACCACAGCTTTGCCAGTTCAATCCCTTGGCCCTTTACCATTTTTTTAAGGCAACTTTTGTAGCTTGTAGTGTGGCTTCTTTTCTTTGTGCTTTCTTTCTGTCTATGAGGTGTGATGGTGCCGGTGGATGTTGAAGACAGTGTGGGCAGTGGTGGTTGGGCCCATGTGCCTTTTGCCTTCTCTTCTTCTTAAAAACAACCCATCTTCTGAAAACCTTTAGCCACCTTGCAGATCTTTCCATACCGGGCTCTATGTGCAGTAATCTTCTTTTTATCAGTATTCATATTGGTTACATATGAGGAGAAGGAACATTGTTATCGGATTAATAATGAGCGCAAAGTTTGAGCTACAAATAACTGTTGCTCATGGTATACGTCCGCATGCATTTCTTTCGTAATATGCAATCAGCACTTCAATGTCATAATTTGCTATAAGCAGACCACATCTATGTACAAGGGTATTTCACATAAATTGTGACTCCCACATTTAGGTACAAGGGAGAGGTTATTTCACATAAATTGTGACTTCCTGGAAGGAACCAATATGGCTGTACCACTTTTTTCTAAACTTGACGCATACATTATTGAAAAAACATTGCAAGTGTCATGTAGTATGCATGTGTGTGTATATATGTTCATCCAAACCAGATTCAAATCTTCTATGATGCATCAACTTTTGCTGCATCCACTGCAAAAATCCAGTAACAAGTGGACCAAACATACATACACCATAGGGACCCCTTTCTGCACTAAAGAGGTCTGCCTGTAGAGCGCACACACAAAGTGCAGGAGAAGTTAGTATTTGCACTTTCAGTGCGTATCCTAGAGGCATGTTCGACTCTGTGCACACTTCCATATTACATCTCAGTTGCCGAGCCAACGTGGTTCCCTCATTTTCCTGTGGCCTTAAACATATGGAATTGAGGGAAGACCTATGATTATAGGGATGGTTTTTATTTAATTTATATATTTATAAAGTTTTATATAGAGCAAACTTGACTCTAGAGGGTATCAGAGTGCTTTAAAAAATGGTTGGGCAAGAGGAAACAGGTAGAACAAGCAATAAACATATATGCTGACAGTGTACAGTGTAAATCGAGAAAAGGACAATACGTAATAAACAAGAACATATCAAGAGAGTAAAAACCAGACAATGTGATATCTCAGTGCCCGAAAATAAGTCAGTGGGTCCTAGAGTAGAAATCTGTTCATCAGAAGAACTTTGACTCCTTTTTTGAATGATGTAGTTGAAGGGTTCAATCTGATTCAGGGGCAAGGATTTCCAGATTCTCTGTGCCATTCCTGAGAAAGCTCGTTGGACGTTTTTTCCCCAGAAATTTCTGATGTTTCAATGATAGGTTGTTGGAGCTTCTAGACGATCTATCGCCGCCAGACAGCTCCAGTTTTTCAGCTAGGTACTTTGGTGAGTTGAAGTGTAGGGCTTTATGGGTCATGTAAGCAATTTTCAGCAGCATCCTTGCCTCATAAGGGAGCCATTTCAGCGACTTCAGATCAGGAGTGATGTGGTTGTTTCTTTTGGATTCAGTGATGAGCCTTGCAGCATAGTTGGGGGATGCACTTAGTGGAGCCAACTTGGATCTAGGCAGTACACAAAGGGTTACACTACCATAGTCCAACTTGGGGATCACTAGAGCTTGAACCGTTGACTTGAAGTCGTTAAGTGGGAGGAAGGGTTTTATTTTTCTAAGTAGGTTACTTTGAAAGTTTGCTCCTTTGGTGGCTGAACTGATATGTTCCTGCATGTTAAGATTCTTGTCAAAGATTATTCCCAGAGATCTTGTGGAAACTATAACATGTGTAAGGTAGTTAAGGGCTGTTAGATGCTTCATCCTTTCTTTGAAATCGAAATATTGTCTGGTGGGGCGATTTAGAGGAATTTGGTTTTGAGGGCATTTAGTTTGAGGTGGTTTTGAGGCAGCCAGTCCTGGGTTTTTTGCAAGGTATGTTAAGGGATCTGATATCTTTGGGGGAAGAGATTTTTAGGTATAGTTGAGTGTTGTCTGCGTACATGTGGTTTTGGATGTTAGATAATTTCAGAATTTCAGTTAAAGGCTCCATGAATAGGTTAAAGAGAGTAGGTGAAAGGATGGACCTAAAGTGACCAACGTGGTGTTGGACAGGGACTGGTTAACCTTGATTCTTTGAGGTCTGTTGTGGAGAAACAAGGCAAACCAGTTTAGAACAGTCCCAGATACTCCTATCCTGCATTCAAGTAAGTCAAGTAGACTGTCATGTTTGACCGTATCGAAAGCTGAGGAGAGGTCTAGGAAGATGAGAAGGCAAGATTCATGCTGATCCAGCATTTTTAGCATGTCATCAACTATGTGTGAAGGGCTGTTTCAGTGCTGTGACCCTGACAGAAGCCAGATTGGAATTTGTTCTATCAGTCGAAATTGCTCTATGTGTTTGCATAATTGGACATGGACACATTTCTTAAGTAGCTTTGCCAGAGTCAGAACAGTGGACATCGGACAGAAATTATTTGGTTCCACAAGATCTACTGTGGGTTTTTTCAGAATAGCGGTTTCCTGCCCAGAGTTTAAGCAATCTGGTATAGCACCTTGAAGTAGGGAAACACACACTCTCTTGGTCCAAAGTGGGAGTATAGATGTTTTGATCTTATTAAAGAAGTTAGATGGCAAAGCTTGCAGAAGTGGTTTGACGGTTTGAGTATTGATAGAATTTTAAGAATGGCATTTTCCTCAAAAGTTTTGAATGTATTCCATGAAGCTTTGTTTTTGAGGGTGTACCTGATGGATGTGGGTGCTGGGCGATCATAGGTGGGAGGGGGCTGTTTAGAGGTGTGACTGGAAGGTGCTCAATTGCAATTTGAAGGTCACATTCAATCTTATTTGTCTTTTCCAGGAAGAAGGAGGCAAATTCCTTCCAGTTTGGCTGTAGGTTAGATCCAGTAGTGGAAGGGTTGGATTGTCTATTAGATTGTAATTTGACAATTTTGAACAGTTTTTAGGTGAATTCTGGCTTTGTCTAGTTGGTTTCTAAAGAAACTTGCTTTTAAGTTCTTATGTGTTTGTTGTAGGTGCTCCTCAGAGATCTGAGGTGCTTAAGGTGTTCGAGGGACGGGGAGAATCCCAACGCTCATTCAGCTAGCCTCAGATTGTGTCTTTCTTTGTTTAGGCTACCATTGAACCATGGTTTGGAGTCTTTAGTGGACATCCTTTTCAGCTTCAAGGTGCAATTGTGTCCAGAATGTTTGTCATGGAGTTGTTGTTTTGAAAAAGATGCCACCCAAATTCTTTCTCCAGGGCACAATGTAGTGAACTACCCTGGAGGTAATCACTACCCCGCTGTAGTACTATAAGTTACTTGTAAAGTGCCATGTATGAGCATATTATATATTTAATCAAACAATTATTTTTAACATACCTAATCATGTTGTATCATGATTAAACTCATACAAAACTACTGGTTCAGTAATTTCATTTCCAAGGAGATCCAAAAGGTCTGCCTCATTAGCAACAACTTTAGCTCTTCGGTAGTGCAGCTGGTTGATGCTACACTCCTTGGCTGTAACACGGGCCAAGCATTTGTGAATCTGCTCCCACCTCACTTGTCTCTCTTCCAGACTATAGCCTTGGCTCACTCGGCCGCTAGCCCCAAACATTTGAGGGAGGTAGTGGATGATGAGCACGATTAATGCTCTGACCTCCCTCTCCTCAAAACTCCTCAATCTCCCCTTTCCAGACATAACCCAAACACACCCAATAACTATGAACCATAAAAAACTGACCCCTAACACCACTGCGCACCTACAGACAGACAGACAGATACAAACTGCACAATATGACACACTTATTGACACACATATAAGACACAGGCAACACAAATACACAATTATGAGACAAACTGCATAAAACTGGCAATTCATAAACTCCACAAAGCTCTCCAAAATCCACAAACACCTCCAGACAAAAACCAGCAAGCACCAATCACCAAGAGAAAATAATACTAAATTTCAGACTCTTCCTGGTATGCTGCCACACCTGCTGTGCTTTTTTCCTGGGTATGTCCACATCCACTTGCATAACATTGGGTCATATTTCATGATGCAAGGACCATGAAAGACATGTTTGGCTATGCATGTTGCTATTTTTCCACACAGGGGCCTCGCAAAGCATTTTTTACCCTACACTCTGTGCCATTTGTCCACGCAAGGGTGTTGAAAAGCATTTTTATGATACAGAGAGGTCACATATAACTTATCAATTCTTTAACATTGCTATAATTCACACACAAGCACCACCCAAAAAAATGTGTGTGATGCGCACTGTTATACGATTGAAGTGTGGACAAACCAAAGGCCAGCACACATACTATAGTGTTGTGTCACAAGGACACTGCAGAACTGCAACATGTTTACAACAAATTGAACACTTCAGCTTCCTCATAGTGGGGTTATGATAATTTTATCATTGCACCAACAGAGGATACATTACACCATTGGGCTACGGTGCCTTTCTATGAGGTATTTTTGGGCCTTAGATGGAAGAAACAACTACCATCACAACATTAATGTTATTTACTGAATTACCTCTCTCAATATGTATTGCTTTATGCAGCACACATGCAAAGTATTCATTAAACAGACACCATCACTGTAAAATCCCCTTTACACATAATTTGTGAAGGTGTAGCATTTGTCTACACACCCACAATGAAACATTATTTGTGGAAGTTGGTGAATGTCCACAAACATCTGTGCTTGCATGTTGACATCCATGCTTCACCCAATACAGATCTCTAAACTTGTAAAGTTAAGTATTGCATCGCAACCATCTCCCTTGTCTTGGGTTTATGAACAGTGCAACATAATGCTACAGTTGCACTTTAGTATGTTTTGATATGGCCCTCTGAGCCGCCTTGCATTGCTCTGCCTAGCATGCAAAATGTGTATTGAAACAAGTTTGTGCAAATGAAAACCTTACATTACTATGCCCTGGGAAGGTGTAACATGTGTGGTTTTATTTATCCCCAAACATGCATCCATGCAATTTTGGCAAATCACATATTGACTTCAACACCTGAACCTTAAACTTAGTCAGTGACCCGTGTCTCCCGGGTTCAATGATAATATCAGCTGCTAAACTAGTTTCAGCAAAGTACTGCCACTCTTCATGCATGTTCAATTCTGCATTACACATCAATTTCTATATTGGGTCAGGGACTGACTTAATAGAAGGAATGTGAGACTTTCTACACTGAGGGCTAGATTTAATATACTTTAATAAAGCACAATGTGGCTAAAACCTTTCTGTGCTGCACTGTGCTGCATGAAAGGAGTACGGCAGGAATGAGCCATATCTATCAAGATATGGCGCATTTCTGCCCTCTCCTTTCATGCATCACATCACAGAAAGGTGGTCTGCTGCTTTGCGCGAATATTTGTAAATATACCCCCATATTTTTAAACAACTTGCAAAACCAGAGTAATTGTCTCTAATAATCTGTACTTTGTTTTAATAGTATTATGGAAAAACCTCTGATCTAGTTTCATCTGTCCTGGCACAACCTACCCTTGAGTGTACCATTTCATCTAGTGATTCTTCAGCCTCCTTCTTATCAGATGTGAATTGAGAATCAAGATCCCATTGTGGATTATTCTTTAAACATATGTTATGCAGAATGGCACACACAAACATGATTTTGCACACTATTTGCTGTGAGTACAGCTGTCTACCACTTGACTGGTCCAGGCATCTGAAACAAGATTTCAACGCTCCAAACATTCTTTCCACAATGTTGCGAGTTTTTCTCAATGCAGGAAATATCACTTCTGCCCATTATGATGTGAATTTATATAGGGGATCATGATCCCTGGCTGGAGACCATAGCCTTAATCACCTGAAGGAAGATATAGATATACATTTTAGTAGTAGCAGACTCAAGTATGATAAATGTGTAATTTAGTTGTTAGTCATTGTAGGGTTTTCTTACAACTGATTTCCCTGTTTAACACATATGTGTTTTTCTGGAAGCCTTTCGATAATTCTAAAATTTATATCTATTTTAATCTACCTTTAGATCAATATTAACATTTCCAAGCACACAATTGATTTTAGTATTTTTAGTGATCACATAACCAAACAAACAATGTTTCATTGTACACTATCATTTGTTGGAGTTGGATCTAGTTGAGCTTACTCCCATCACATATGACAGTTACTTGCATTTTTTACTGATTGCTATAATGTGAGTCACTAATGCATTGCGTGGGTATTTGAAACAGGCAACTGATACAAGTAAGAGACAATATTTACTTTACTAGATTTTGTTCACATATATTATTCCACTGTTTCTAAATTTTGTCAATGATGACCCATTCATGGCCCATTCATTAACATATTTCATATTCCTGATATCAGGTAAATGATTCAGCAGCAACATGTTCATGTATGTCATATATTTTAGAACACATTTACAATGTAGGTTTTGCTAAAAAAGATTTTCATTATGTAAAGTAAAAATGATGTTGCGTGAAGAACATATGGCCATATTCGCACATTTCCACACTGCTTTTTAACGTATCAGTATGCATATGTCGATTACCTTTTCTGTAATACATTTCGTGACATGACTCACTGGTTATGACTGATTGTTACCCGAATATGTGACTTATTGTAACCATGCATCAACTGTGAGACCTAAATATGTACATTTATTTTGTCCTTGTAGCACATATACTGACATGGGTATGTTATGAAAAGTGAAATGTAACTTACCACCCTATCAAAACCAAACTTTACTTTGGCCGTATTCTTTTCTTTGTTCACATTCACACAAGCCAGCATCATTATGTGTAATTAGATGACATCTATAGATGTTATTGTACCATAGGTGGATGATGGCCATTTACATGTATTGTGCAGCACACTTAGTAAGAGGATGAAGGATATATGGCATATTTTGGGCAGGAAGGTGTCCGTTCCTGCACATACATGATCCTGCCTGCGACACAGTCACCCTTACTACACGGTGCAAGGATGTCTGGATTGGTGCAAGACTGCACTTAGTGCGCTAGCGCTAAGAAAGGACAGGAATGCACCATATCTAGACATTTTTTCCGCAATCTAGCACACTTCCTTTCACGCAGTGCAGCACAGCTAGTTTTATTGCCTAGGTGTGTAGCATGAAAGAAATAGATCCATGTGTCCAATTGTGTACTTTCTATTAATTTTTGCACCAATAATGTTAGAGTACCTCATGTATTTAACCATACAGGGAGGACAAAGTTATTTCTTTTGAATAACTTGCCAATGAGTAGGCAATTACTATATCTACCTTTTGGAAAATGCTCATTAACGGTAAGGCCCCTAAATATATAGGCACTTCCTGGATACTATGCAAGAACATTTGTGAAAAGGTCATTATGGCTCACAATTACCTGAACAATGTTTGAGTAATTGTTCTTGGGATTTCTGTAATTGTGCACAGTATCTGCCACTGGCACACCAATTTCACATGGGTACAATCTGTAGCACCAAGCACATGAGGGAATTCTGCAATGCCATGAAGTCCTTGCTGGGTGGCTAGTAGCTATATGCTAGGTTTGGGAAATGCCAGGTACTGTGGTGTAAGTTTGACTATGGCATCCAACAAAGATGTCAGAATGGCATTGGCCCATCTAGCTGCTAGTCTAAGATTTGGAGAAAACTTCTCCAGCAACTCCAGGGTCCTCTCCTTCTTCAGTTCATATAACTGGATCAGATCATCCCTGAGATCAAAAGGGTGAGCCTTTGTCTAGACATTCGCTCTTTCCTCCTTTACTGTTGCTGTTGTCATCTCACACCATCTCCCAATTGCAAAATAACTGCCTCCATGGTATAGATGAGCTTGCCAGGGAGTTCTGTGATGAATGTCTTCTTATACTGATGCCTTGCATCATTAACTACACCTGCGTTGATGATGTGCGGCATTCTGAAACATTCCAATTGTTGGTTACACTATGTGATGATGTGTCAAGCAGTGGTATATTGATAAATCCCACTGTGTTATGGTTGCATTAGATTTTGCCTGGGAACGGCTACCTTGCATAAATCTGTTTCTATGTGACACAGGACATCATAGCACAGGTTTTGCACCACACAAGACCCTACAAATGATGCAGGGAGGCTCTTAGGTCATTTGATAAATCTAACTTAAACTCTTGTACTTTCTTGCATCGCTGTGTGTTACGCAATGGCGATGCAAAGGGTTGATGAACCTGGCCCCTATTCGTTAGCACCAAGATGACCCAAGAAGTGATTGAGTGCTTTACATGTTCCATTCTGTCTTTAATTTTGTAGTTGCCTGCATAACCCTGCACAACAAATTTGCATTTCATTTTAAATGTTTAAATCACTCAAAATATTTATCCATTTGGCAGTAAAATATTAAGGTCCACTGTCAAAGTTTTTTTTGGGTGCAATATTGAAATTGAAACTGTGCTTATTGGTGTGTACTGTGCAGCCCTAAATAGGACATTCTGGTAGTTAATATCTTGAAAGCAGCTAATTAGAGTGCAGTATTGTGATAATGCAAAGCGAACAGTTTGGTCACTTGCAATTTTGAATGAAAACAATTATGCAATGACAACGTGTGCATGATATGGAAGAAGAAGCAATACCCTCCCTTTTATAAACCTAGCAAATAAGAAAGGGGCACATTTATTCTCCAAAAATAAATATCCATTTACCCATCAGGATGATCCATGTCATCATCCAATATCTAGTTTAGCTCATATCCTGAATTAAACCCTCATGTTGTTAGGTTTCTAAAGCCTAACCACATCAAATGTCGTTCTCACACAATTATCAAGAGCCAAAAATCTCTCAAAGTTTAGCAGAGTATTGCCCGTTGTTGAACTTTTCAATTCGTAAGGCATGAAGGAGACTCTCCTCATGTCACTCCTTTTAAGAAGCTCAATAAATGGGGTATGACAAGGAATAACATAAAAGAAGCAGAAAGGTTGAAATCGCTAGCAGTTTGCTTCATGACGTACGCTAAAATGCAGAACAAAATTAAACACACACAAAATTTCACATTGGTATATTGAACATTTTCTCATTTATTCCGCGAAGCCTATTTTCCAACTTTCCAACTGGCATATTCTGCCACTGAGAGGGTGAAGACATTGACAGCAGCTTTAAAGTTTGAGCCTGCAATTTAGTAATTTTTCAGTCACTCAACATCAGAGACAAAAAATTTCATAGGGTCTGATTACGAGTTTGGTGGTCTATGGAATTGGCAAAACTGCAGTGGAGGCGTGGTGGCGGTCAAGGACCGCCGAACCAGTGGTCTGACCTCCGTATTACAACTACGGCGGTTGGACTGTTGTGAGACCGCTGCAACTGCCAGGGAACTGTGATCCCTGGTGGTCTTCTTGAGGCCGAAATATGCTTGGCGGTGCATCTGCAGCACCAGCAAGCATATTAAAAGTTTTCTCACCACCAGCAGTTTCATAGCAGTGAGCCCGCCATGAAAATGCTGGCAGTGAGGAAACAAAGGTTGCCTCAGGCACATGGGGTCTATGTAGGGGGGCACATGGTGTGCCTTCCTGTGTGGCCATGCACCCCCTTTCCTGCACAGCATGGACTAGCATGGACTTGACAGTCCATGACGCCCAGGAACGGGCTTAAACATTCCCATTGCGGTGCCTTTTTAAAAGGCACAGTCGTGGGAACGCCAAAGTACCGCCCGCCAGACTACAAAAATACATGTAATCTGACGGGCAGCTGGCGGCCCTGTTTTGAGGTCCTGGAGATGGGCGGTGGCGTGGCAGCCCACTCCAGGACTGTCAACCTCCTAATCGGGCCCTAAATATTTAAGATCAAAAACATACAGAGGAGTGTATAGTTGCATTTCACGGTTGCTTTCTGGGAATATCAGTCTCATCAAATGCACATACTATTAGGGTGCCACATCACGGGCGTCATATACCTTAGTGCTGTAATTCTACAAAACAATAAGCAGATGTAATAACAATGTAATAAGCAGCACTCTGCTTCTCTGTATTTAACACCTACATTTATTCAGGAGTTTGTGGTGAGAAATAAAGCTACATGCATACATGATAAATGCCTGTTTAGAGAAACAACACTGCCGTGGCACAATGGGCTAACCCTCCTGGAATTGTGACTCTCAGAGTAAGGTAGCAGACTGTGGGAGTCTTTGTAAGATACAGACGTTCATCAGATGAGAGTGCATGTGGAGAGTATTTGCCCTTGCCTAGTGGGAGTGCGGAAATCTCATAGAAATCTCTCTTTGGAAAATGTAATGAATGTGGAGCAATTACCATCAATTACAATCACCCTTTTCCACGCCAATATCTATTCTCGAGGTGATGAATCCTGGCCACCGTATTTTGACCAAAAGAGCTCCTTCATAAACACACGCAAGTAATCAAATACAAATAAAAGAATTGTCAAGAATGAGAGTTTGTGTGTGGTTATGGAGGGTTTTATTTTTTGAGATTCTCTGATTATTTATTCATTAGTCAAATATGAATCAGGTTACAGAATTGATAATAGAAAAATAAAGTTAGTACAGATCATTTTATAATGTGCACACAGTGTGTTCCATAAAGGAAAGAATCCCTATTCTAAGAAATGAGGCACAAATGATGTCAGTCAGAACCCATGTAGAGCTCAAAAATAAAGGCAAGAGTGAGAGTAGCATGAAGCTAAAAATCAATAATTAATAATTGCAGTTTCCCATGAAGGGAAAATTTAGCATAGACCAAATAAGCCTATTAGTCAAAGCATAAAGCTTTTAACCCCTTCGATGCTCATGACAAGCTCAGCTCGTCATGCTGCGCGGTCGCGCTGTGCGCATGACGAGCTCAGCTCAGCTCGTCATGACCACACCCGCGATCGGAATGTCCAGCACCTGGGCGGAATTCCGATCGCGGCGAAGCGGTTAATAAAAAGTCAAAAGAAACACTCCTTAATGTTTCTGCCTTGCCTCCCCTCTCCTTTGTACTGAATATCTCCTGCACATAAATCTCTCCAGCTGAATCTCTGCTGTGTTAATGGAATCTGAAATCTCCGTCTAAGTCTCCCAGTCTTCTCCCCTCCAGATCTCCATCTAAAGGAATCTCTCTCTTTGTCTAGATATCCAGCTAAAAGAATCCCTATTTCTGTCTGATCTGAAGTTCCTAAACTAGGAACTTGTTTTTAAGCTGTAACTCAAAGTTGTTCTGTTCTTGTCTACATTCAATGGACTTCCAGAAACTCTCCACGTCATCCATCATGGGAGAATAAATCCTTCACAAGGCACATTCTTTCACAGTTTGAATCCTATCTAAAATGACTTAGGGGCCGATTCTGATGCGGGTTGGAAAAGCTTCCCGACCGAATCGGTTGGGAAATGGTGTCCGACCCACTCGGATCGGGAAAGTCCGACCGGCGGAGTAGGATGCATCCGGATGCTTCCAGATACAATTTGGTTGAACTCCCATTGACTTCAATGGGAACATTTGTTCCTAACCGCATCAGAATTGGGCCCTCGGTCGGGAAGCTTTTCCAACCCGCATCAGAATTGGGCCCAAGGTCTGTAACCTGTAAAGAAAACTTTCATTTAAGTAGGAAGTCATTTAAGCAGGAAGTCATTATGGTAATGACTTTTGTAATAGTGTTCTTTCTGTTCTCTATGACAAATAAATAGACTTTAAGTCAGTTATGAATAGGGCTTTGTTTAAATGAAACATTTTACCAGCAACAAATATGATACATGCTGAGGCATCTCTATTTCACAAACATAAAACACATTCTACTGTTATCTGGAAGGTCAAGTTGAAGCTCTTTGAGCAAGATGCATTTTTTCAAATCATTAATTCCAGTTTGCTATCACTGTTTTGAGTAACTCTTAAATGTTGTGTTAATTTAATACACACTATACATTACTGCTGCACACATGTTTAATAATTATTGTAAGTAATTATATAGTTAAGACAAAATCTAAACTAGTTACATTAACTATAAACTACTTTTGTGCATGCTTTATTTTTCTAAGGAAAATGATTTAGTAAAAGGAAAGTGTCTGGTCAAACACCTACTTAATATCAAAGCCTCATGTTTTCATGTTCTCAGCACTGAATGTCTGCCTGTCATGTTTGGAAAAATGTATTTTATGTTTGAAGCCCAAGGCAGATTGTCATTCGAATTATATGCAAGTCAAATTTTATTTAAAGTCATTTCCTACAATTCCCTCACTTGTGATGATTTTAAATCATCACACTAACTTTATTTCACACATGAATTTTTTTAAAAAGCACTCATCATTAGTTGAATCAAAAATATTGGGGCATATTAGCAAGACCGGCGATAAAATTATCGCCGCTTTAGCGGCAGGAAACTGCCGCTAAAACGGCGATAATGGGCTTGCTAATATGCGTATAGAATTCCAATAGAAGCCCAGGTTAGATGTCCTGCACATCTAACCTGGGCTTCTATTGAATTCTATAACGCATATTAGCAAGCCCATTATCGCCGCTTTAGCGGCAGTTTCCTGCCGCTAAAACGGCGATAATTTTATCGCCGGTCTTGCTAATATGCCCCATTGTTTTTCCTTTACTAACCTAGAATATTGCTACTCATCTGTAGTGTGTATAAATGTGGTGATTTCCTTAGTAGACCTAATTTGGGTGTGGTAAAGAACCTTACTAACACCAGTATTGTCAGTATCACTGTTACTACAAAAATTGAGCAGATACTAATTTTACATTTATTTCCAAGGCAACACAAGTTTTGTCTGTAAACTGATCACATATAGCCAAGCTCAAAAATTCTATAAAAACCTTCTTAGAACAGTTAGTTTTCAACAGTTCAGATTTCTAAATAAACAGTCCTTAAACCATCTCTGTGTTCTTCTGCAAATATTATTCCTAATTGTTCTTGTAGCTTTTTACTCAGGCCTAGGTTGTTCTTCTGTAAAATAAGTAACTAAAATGTTATAGGTCTAACAGGACAGTTCTTTTTTATTGATCAATTATTGTTTTCTTTTCAACTTTTAATAGTTCTCAGGTGCTTGTTTCAGCGTTTCTAATTCTTTTTATCTCAAGATTGAAATCAGAGTGGCTCATAAGGTTAAAATCTTGCATCACACAATTAATCTAATGTGATGTTCAGTACTTTATCCACGCAATATGACCACTCAGGTGCTGAATACCTCTGACAAGGCACTCTTCCTCTCTTTGATCTTCCTTGCTTTTGTTGATTTTCTTCTGTGTCACTTTCACCGCTTGGTTCTTTTTCTTCAGCAAAAATCTTTGATAATCGATCAACTGATACACATGTTTCCATTCTATTTTGCACATTGTTTTGTGGAATGATCACAAAGACTTTACAGGTGACTTTTCTTTTTGACAGTGCTTGTTTCTTCACCCAAGAAATCTTCAGTTCGAACTGATGCTGTCTCAGTAGACTTTTTTGCTTGAGGTGTCCCCTCTTCTTCATCAGAGACTTCAGCCACTTTGCAAAACCACAAATCCTTGCTGTAGTGATCTTTGGATCACTGCTCCTTTCTGTTGTTCAACTTCTGATGAACCTGTCACCAGTGCTCTCCGTTCAGGCTCTGAGATCACTTCCTCTCCATTCAGATGTCTTACTCTTCTTGTGTACAATGCATACACCCAGTTTGACACACCAGCACACTTAACAACAGTACTTGTGGCCAGAATAATCTGGAAGGGGCCTTTCCATCTTGGTTTCAGACAAGTCTTCTGAACATGCTTCTTGGTCACATCACCATCTTTCAGATCGAGAGTGTGGCTCAGTTCACTAGGCGGATCTTGTGTAGCAGCTACAGCCTGGTGGGAAACTGTACGTACCACATCAGCCAATCATTTGCAATTATCGATTATCTTCTCATCTGTGAATTTCACAAGTGCAATAACATATTTGGTGCTGTGTGATTGTCATTTCTTCTGGTTGTGTAGGCTTTCACCCATCTTGTAAAGATGCACATTATGACTAGGATGTATCGTAGCTCATTGTAATCAGGCATTTTGATGATGTTCTTCTGCACCTATCGATGACACTCTTCTTCTGCAAGGGTCCTAAGCTTTGTGTGGTATCTATTCTTTCTAAAGAGATGTTTCGTTCTCTAACTGTATGTGGTCATGCTTGTATCGTGTCATTGGAAACAATCAAACTATCTGGCAACACTGGTCTCCCATCAGCTGGATGTCATTTGTGTTTTCCTCAAAATCTGCTCTGATCCAACCTTGTTCTTTTGCCTCTGAAACATTTTCTTGTACCCCTTTTAACTCTTCCCAAGTATAAGTTATTGACATCAACAAAGAAGAGACGGTGCCCTTCTCAGTTTCACATGTGAAAAAATTTAATTTTATTAAATGTGTAGGCTAGCAGGGTGCAATACTGTGCAACTAAATTAGCATCTCCTTTTCCCATGGCAATAGTGACTCCTAATTTGAACAATTAGTCTGCATACTATGATAAGGGCAATCATTTTCACATATTGTGCTGAGGTAACCTCTTAAAGCCACGAAGCTTTGACAACATAATTTATAGTGCACACAACATATTCTGCTCCTAATGTGCCATTGTTACCTCTTAAACATGGGCCATCTACAAAAAGCAAAACCAAAGGGGATGATGGACGGAGTGTTGAACATTGCAAGCACTCACCCCCAGTCAACTGATCTGGGTTTAATCCATCATCATTCTTTAGCTCACTCCGCCACCCCAGTTCAGACATGGCCATATGCAAATCAGTCTGACCCTGTGCCTCATGGGAACAGTCCAGCCCGAACTGCCAAGCCATGTCTTCCCTGGACCGGAAACAAGCATCCTGGAACCGGTTTCTGGCTTACAGCCGTCATCAGCCAGGCTATCTTGAATCCAGTGGCAAAGTGAGCAAGGGACCCACGTCTGGGCATACCCTGCCAACTTAGGGCGAACATAGCAAAACCAAAGGGGATGATGGACGGAGTGTTGAACATTGCAAGCACTCACCCCCAGTCAACTGATCTGGGTTTAATCCATCATCATTCTTTAGCTCACTCCGCCACCCCAGTTCAGACATGGCCATATGCAAATCAGTCTGACCCTGTGCCTCATGGGAACAGTCCAGCCCGAACTGCCAAGCCATGTCTTCCCTGGACCGGAAACAAGCATCCTGGGACCGGTTTCTGGCTTACAGCCATCATCAGCCAGGCTATCTTGAATCCAGTGGCAAAGTGAGCAAGGGACCCACGTCTGGGCATACCCTGCCAACTTAGGGCGAACATAGCAAAACCAAAGGGGATGATGGACGGAGTGTTGAACATTGCAAGCACTCACCCCCAGTCAACTGATCTGGGTTTAATCCATCATCATTCTTTAGCTCACTCCGCCACCCCAGTTCAGACATGGCCATATGCAAATCAGTCTGACCCTGTGCCTCATGGGAACAGTCCAGCTCGAACTGCCATGCCATGTCTTCCCTGGACCGGAAATAAGCATCCTGGGACCGGTTTCTGGCTTACAGCCATCATCAGCCAGGCTATCTTGAATCCAGTGGCAAAGTGAGCAAGGGACCCACGTCTGGGCATACCCTGCCAACTTAGGGCGAACATAGCAAAACCAAAGGGGATGATGGACGGAGTGTTGAACATTGCAAGCACTCACCCCCAGTCAATTGATCTGGGTTTAATCCATCATCATTCTTTAGCTCACTCCGCCACCCCAGTTCAGACATGGCCATATGCAAATCAGTCTGACCCTTGCATTGTTCAACACTCCGTCCATCATCCCCTTTGGTTTTGCTTTGTTCGCCCTAAGTTGGCAGGGTATGCCCAGACGTGGGTCCCTTGCTCACTCTGCCACTGGATTCAAGCTAACCTGGCTGATGACGGCTGATTAGCCAGAAACCGGTCCCAGGATGCTTGTTTCCGGTCCAGGGAAGACATGGCTTGGCAGTTCGGGCTGGACTGTTCCCATGAGGCACAGGGTCAGACTGATTTGCATATGGCCATGTCTGAACTGGGGTGGCGGAGTGAGCTAAAGAATGATGATGGATTAAACCCAGATCAGTTGACTGGGGGTGAGTGCTTGCATTGTTCAACACTCCGTCCATCATCCCCTTTGGTTTTCCAATCTACAAAAAGGACATGATTGGACTCAATCAGAGGTTCATCATTAACGTTTAACCTTGGCTCCATGCATAGATCAATGACACCCAGACATTCATGTTCAACTTCATCGCAAACATTTTCATTTACTGGCAGTAGACTTAATACATTTGAAATTAGACATCTTTTGATCCAAATATTTTTCCGTAGCGACTCCACAAAGAATGGGACATTTAATTTCCTGGACAATCCATCATTATGTTCTCACTCTTTTTGTGACTGACAACAACAGCAGCTACTAATTTAAGGCTGCTGGACATTTCTTTGGCTACGGGGTCAAGGGTTGTTGGGAAATACGCCATAGACTTTTGAATATCTTCATGTTTTTGAATAGGCACTAAGAGGGAGCAGCATTCCCTCTCACTGCAATTTAGTGTAAATTATTCGAGTTACCTGGCATCCCTAGTGCTGGGGCACAGGACAATGTCTCTTTCATCTCTAGGAACACTTTTGTGCAACCGTTGTCCCATGGAAGTGGATCAGACACATCTTTGTGTGTGAGCCTCAGTAAAGGCTTAGCCACTAGGGAAAACTTTAGTATCCACTGTCTACAATAGACAACCATTACCAAAAACATCCTGATTTCCTTCTGTGCTTGAGGTGAATTCATCTGCTGAACTGCTTTCACTCTCTCTGGTGATACCTTTCTAGCTCCTTTTTCAATTATGTGTCCCAGATATTGAACTTCTTTTTGACAATACTCCTGACTATTCTCTTGTAAAGGCACTGATAAATAACCCTGACAAAGATCAATAACAGTAAGCCGTTCTTCAGTACAAGGAAAAGGTATGACTGGATTCGGTACCATAGGACAACATGGACCTATTATGTTAAGGTGCTGTGCTATTTTGTACTTCTCTTAGGGTTTCTGTAAACCCATGATCAGAGAATTACATGAACTTTCAATTACTTCCTTCAAAAATCCTTTGCTCTGTTTATCTTCAATCACAGATGTAATTCCTGCAACTGTCTCTCGTGTCAAATTGTGTAAGGGTGTTCTTGGAAACTCCACATCTGGTTTTAATGTGACTCGGACTGGTTCTGCTCTTTTTATTAATTTGATATTTTTCTCTGTGAAATCCCATACCTCTGTGTTCAATGTTTCTTCCAAATCAGAGGGTGATTTTTCAACTGTCATTACTCTTATAAATCCTACAGCTGTCTCTTATGGGGCCATTTTAAACTGTACATCCTCATCAGGAGTCTGAAATGTTAAACCTCCTACAACTTGGATCTTCTTTCCTGAATGGGGTAAGCCTGGAACTTCCACTGTTCTCAGAATTGTACTGGAAATGTCAGAAATGTTGGGGCTAAAGACTTTATTATCAAGTATGCAAACTGTTGAAACAGGTTCTGATTTTGGTTCTGAAAATAATTCATATTTACTTTGGGCAACTGATTTAACTTAATTTTAGGGTTTTCCATATTGTGTGAGGACATCTGGGCTTGGATAACTTTTATCATTGGGACCTTTTTTAAATGACATTTGCATTTGCTGAATTGGCACATTTTCCATCTGCATTACTCTGTATTTGCACATTTCCATTTATGACATCAGGATCAAGTGTACACTTCCTCTTCCAATGCTCAAAGCTGTTACAAAGATGGCAAATGGTCATTTCCTTCAGCATTGCGACATCCATACCCAAGTTTGGACCAATCTTAACACCTCTCCAGCTATCCTGTGAAATACCAAATCCTCCTTGAGCACCTTGTACCCCAGTTTGTGAAACAACACCTTGCATCTCACCTTCATTTCTTGCAAACAACTGATTTTGAAATCTTCTCTCAGCTAACTTCCTCTGAACCTTCATAGGTTTCTCCTTGAACTCTTTCTGCTTCATTTCTTGTCCATCACTAAAGTACCCTTTATCCCTCAGGATCCCATCTATCAGCTTTCTCTGCCATCAAACCACACTTTGCTGTATATGCACACTGATCTGCCCAGAGATGATTAATCCAACAACAACCTGAGACACAAACAACCTCATGTCACTGGTATAAGCACATTCTCTCCCACTGTTTTGTGGAAACTCCTGAAACAATCTTTTATACATTTCAAGAACTGATTTGTTTGGTTCCTGGGTCATTCGATTATTCTTTTCCCAATCCAAATCCTTTGGTGGCATGCGGCCTATCAGAAAAGTAATCACTGCTTCCTGTTTCTTCAAAACTACAAAAGATGGGGATTTGTGCAAGCGTCTCTCATTGTCTCCTCACATGGCCTTCTAATCATACCACAAATCAGTTGGCATTGCAGTGTCAAAGAACATTTTGAAATCAATCCACAACACCTTTTAAATTTCAACAAATCCATCAATTTGTGGGTACTACTGCATAGGCTTGTCTCTCAATTTTGCACATTTGTTTGTAAATGCTGCAAGTTCACCTCTGTTCCATGTTACATGAACATACTTTCTTCCTTTTGTTTCTCTCAATGGATAAGCTGAAGCTTCTCCCTCATCCTGTTTATTATTTTCCCCAACTAGGTCTGGTGGTTTCTTTCTCTTCTCATGTTTCCTTGCCCGATTGTTTTTTAATTTCTCAAAAACATTCCATTTACAAATGTATCTTTCTAATTCTATAATGTGTACTTGCATTCCTGATGAACGCATTGTCTCAATTTCTCAGCATGCATCTGTACCCTGAAACTTTTCTGCAATGGAAAACATTTTGAAACATCAATTTCATCTTTTTGGGCTAAATCAGTCAGTCTATCATGTGTGGTTTCTGCACATTTTGCAATTTCCTTGCTCAGGTAAATTAAATCTTTTTCCTGATAGTGGTTCAAATGCTCAAGACCTAAGCATTCCTTGATAATTACGTAAAATTCAGCTTTTTAGATTGAAACATTAAGGGGTCGATTCCGATCTCGGTCGGAAGGCCTCCGAATCGGATTCGGCTTTACCGGATCCGAGTCGGAGGCTTTGTTTCCGACCGAGTCGTACAGAGGTCCGGACGCCCAAGTACGATGCGAATGAACGCGAAATCGCAGACCGACTCGTTTCCGGGTCCGAACCGCTCCGTACGACTCAGTCGCAGACGAACCATACCGCGCAATGGAGTCGATTTCCGACCGAGCCAGTACAATGCACGATTCGGACAGCCGGATCGAGTCAGAGTCTCCGGGACGAAAAAGCTCCGGGAAGCGGACTTCGGGGGTCCGTGCTGGACCCCCCTTTACCCGTAGCCTTACGAGTCGGACACAGGGGGGGACCCAAGGGTCCCCCCTATACATGCATGTATGATGCGGATGGCACCAACGCGTACCCACTACAGGGGACACCCTTTTGCGCAACGTACCCATAGAGTCAATGGGAGCCCATGTACACGTCGTACGACCGGCTCCCATTGACTTCAATGGGAGTCCGACCGTACCGAGTCCGGCAGCATGCGGCCGCATCGTACTCGCTCCGTCGGACTGCAGGAGTCCAGCTCGGTCGGAAAACAATCCGGATCCGGATCGGTCGGAGTGCTTTCCGACCCAGATCGGAATCGGCCCCTAAGTGTTTTCTCTTTTTTGGATTATGCATCAACTTGTTGTACCATGCTATCTGTCTTTTTAATACCGCTGCTTCCTCAAACCATGGTAAAAAAATCCTGCCTTCAAACAAATTGGTTTTCCCCTGAGTTATTAGTGTTGAAAAGACAATTCTTCCCCCATCTTTCAATGCTTGAACTGTCTGGGGCAGCTTCCGTTAAAAAATCTGTGAATTCTGAGATATCAGTATAAACCCTGATGTAGTTACTCCTTCTATAGCTTTCTGAGCTTCTTGAGTTGGGACCATATTATCTAGGACAGTCACAATCTGTCTAGGCACTATTAGTGCAGCAGCAGTTTGTAGTATTTGTACCGAATCAGTCACAAATGAAGCAGTAAACCCTGGAGGTATCACTGTTGGTGTCAAGTCAACAGGTGGTGGGGCAATCTGAAATGTCTGTAAAGATCTCTAAATCTGTATTACCTTTGGTTCAACAGAAGCAGTAGCTACAGTAGTACTTGCTGGTACATTATCATCAGAATTTGTAGTGGGGACCACATAAGGTGGTGGACACTGTTGCAAAGTCATCCTGTGCCCTGGGCATTCTTATTTTCCTTTCTGACTGGTACTGGTGACAACTGACTTTGACTGTCCCTGGGCTCTGCCTCACTTGGTTCAGGCAGCGGTTGCTGGCTCAAGCAAGCGCAGTGGGACAGCGGGGCGGGCAGGGTGCGGCAGGGGGGAAGTCAACGGACGACGGAAGAGGTATAATTAAATAAATAAATATGACCTCTTCCGTTGTCTGTTGGCTTCCCCCCCTGCTGCGCCCTGCCCCGCCCGCCACTCCACTGCACTTACCTGAGCCGGCCGCCGCTGGGCTCAGGGCCAGTGCTATAGTGAAAACAGATTGAAAACAAACTCATACATAAGGGTACAATATATTAGGGTACACGTATAATTGGCATGACCTACCCTATAAGACCCTAGTAAATAATAGGGCAGGGGGATTAAAACTACCTTTAAGTCCCAAGTATATAATAAGGCATAGCAGTTTAGAGGCCAGCAGCCCTTTCTGCACTTACATGTGCTCACTGCTGAGAGCCTGAGTTCATTTTAAAAACAGTCCTGTGTCACAGCACTGCTTTTAAATGTAAACTGTGCCCAAACTTGACTTTAGTGGTAGGGGCACTTAAAAAAGATAAACTACAATATGTTGGCAGATTTGGTACCCCCAGAGTCTCTACTAGGAGTCCCAGGGGTGAGGGGCCATGTACTTAAAAGCAAGGCCCTTATAACATATGTTTTATATGCCCTGGGGATTGAGAAATTGCACATTTCACTTCCCCCATTGTGGTAAAGTGCTTCCAAAATCGATCCAGGATCTACACTATTTTTGCATATTCATAACCCCTAAAGTCTCCCCTAGGTGCCCCAGAGGTAGGGCCATGTATCTATAAGCAGGGTCTTTATAGGCTGTGGTGTTAGAGAAATTGAATCTTTCATTTTCCCCATTGTACATCCCCAGCCACACAGGTTAACATGGCAATAGTCTATTAGGGAATAACTATAGCTAGGAATTCATGAAAATATCATTCAAAGACTTGGGAGAATAGTATTGATAAATCCAACAATGTGCTAATGTTGAATGTATCCTAAATTATACAGAAAAGAAGCGATAAGACTTTCTGGTCTGTAAGCCAAAATTCAGACTTCCTGTGGTCTCCCCTGATTGGTCAAAGTTAAGAGCCTTAGCCTGGCTGCTTTGATCAAGTGATAAGTGGCTCACCCAGGGAGAGGATATCTCTTACAGAGAGCTCTGCTAAGCAGGAATGCCAGAGCAGAGGGGGAGGGGTCGTAAACCATGAAGCTTCAAAGGGGATAGGACAGGCAGAGAATACCAGGTGCATCTACCCCCCCACTCCTCTGACCCAGTCAGATGGCGGGCTTAAGGCAGAAATTTGCAGATGGTATGGGGAGGAGAGCTATGGAAATAAGCCATACTGGATGTTGGTCTGTCTAGTTCTTCCTCCTCTGCTGCAAGTTCGCCCACCTGAATTTTGGAGAAATAGTGCTTACTGGGAGATGATTTTGCCACACTTTGGAGGAAGTGGTCATGCTCTAGGGTGTTGCCCTGCACCTCATGGGACAGGAGTGATCTCCTGCTTGACCCCAGAGGACCATGAATAAATATGTGAAAGATGCAGAGCATCTCAGGTCTGCTGCTTGTAACTAAGAGAAGAAGAAGGCTTGCCAAGCTGGAAACTTGATTTGCTCCATCAGGCCCTGCATTCTGACTGACTGCGCCTGCTGCATTATCTGGAACTACAGCCCTTTGGATGTAACTTGCTTCAAGAGGAATAAAGAGTGGACTCCCTGCAAGCTACAGGTTGGCTCACCTGGACCATCACCACCAAGAATCCCTTGCCTGGCATGCATCCAGTGGATTTGTAGGGGTTTTGTCCAAGTGGATTGTGGGTACTGAAGTCCCAAACTTTCAAGGGCCATTTTAAGGGATAATGAACACCTGGGTAAAACAGTTTATGTGGTACCTATGCACCTAAGCTGGTGGTTCTTAACCATTTGATTTCTGTGCCCCCGCTTAATCATTACTGAAATTTGGGGACCCAATGAGTTATTATTGGAAGCTGGAGGCCACTGGCCTAAGGAATTTCTATGAGTTGGAACTGAAAACAATACACAAGAAGCCAAAAACAAGTATACACCCAAAAAGTGCTCAAATATCGAAATATTTTGTGCAAATATTTTGTGTATTTCAAATTCAAACATAGAAAAAGTATTCAGATTTTCAATGTTGCTTCCTTCTTTTTATACCATATTAATTTTAATTAATTATTTTTAATAGTATTTAATTTTTTTTAAAAGTCACAGAAACCCTGCGTAAGTCCTGAGGACCACTGGTTAAGAACAACTTCCTTAGACAATACACTCCACAATGTTGTATTGTAACTTGAAAAAATTCGATTGTGCAAAAAAAATGTAAATATGTTTTCATTACAGAGCTAAGCTTTATATTCATTTCATTTCGTTTCTGTGTGTACAATATAGTACAATGGTGCAAGAATAGTGTTAAAAACAAAATCCATATGTTTCAGTCCTGGGTAATTATTCCATATTATCAAAATGGTATTTGCAATGTGATCATGGTGGTGAATTTTATAAAACAAGGACACAATCTTGAGGAAATATCACAAATATATGAAAGTCTATATAATCATTCCGATGGTTTTGTGTCTAGTAGTTTGATTATAAAATAGGGCATCATTATGATGCCGGTCAGACGAGCGTTCGACTGGCATTGTGTCAGAAATAGGACTGCTAGACAAGGAGTTGGCGGTCCAACTTCCCTACTTTGGATGTGACTGCCTTCACGGTGTTCGAAAAGTGAATATTTCCTATTGCGGCTTGTGTTGCGAGCTGCAGCACAAGACGCAATAGGAAATTTGCACTTTTTAAACACCCTTGCCACACAATGCAGGGATGCTTGGGGGGCACCATATGTGCCCCCCAGGGCCCATACCAGAGGCCCAGTAAGGACGAGGGCCCTGATCAGACCGCCATAGACAGGCAGATGGAAAGGGTCATTGTAATCCCTACGGCGGTGCCTGTGCCTATTGTAGGGATTACTGTCCATCCGACAGGCTCTTTGAGCACGTCGGAAAGTGTCAGATGGTCCGTCCGCCTGCTGCCTTTGACTGCAAGCTTTGTAATGCAGCGGTCGGACCGCAGCAGCAGATGCTGGGCAGACCACCAACGACGAGCGGTCAGATGGCCTTCCACCCAACATTGGAATAAGGCCCCAAGGGGCATATTTACGTTCCCTGGCACATCCCTGCATATCAGCAGGGATGCGCCAGGGAAAATGCGTCACGCAAGTTTACCCTTGCGCCACGTCCGATGCGCCGCATTTACAATGCGGCGCATCGTGGCGCAAGGATAAGCAGATGCGTGACGCATCTGCCTGCGGAAGGTTGGCGCAGTGCTGAAGTCGTGTCGCAAGCGCGACGCAACTCCAGCACTGTTCCAACCTTCCCTATCGCTAACATGGTGCGTCACTCCTTACGCCTGCTTGAAGCAGGCGTAAGGATTTGGCGCACCAGCGTCGGAAAAGTGACTGCGTGAAATCTTGTAGATTTCACTACGTCACTTTTCCGAGGCGTACCTGCGCCGAACGCCCCCTGCGCCGGTACGCCCACATGAAACCTGACGCAGGTTTCATGTGGCGCAGGGGTTTACTACGTGACGCATCTCCCTAGATGCGTCACATTGTAAATATAGCGCAACGCGGCGCATGGTTTGCGTCGCCGCTGCGTCACTTGCGTGACGCAACGGCGGCGCAAACGTGGCGCAAGGGGCTTGTAAATATGCCCCCAAGTGTTTATTACATAAGTGGAAGACAAAAGCTAGCATAGAACTGTCAGCCTACATATATTGGTTCTTGACTTTAAAATTGCCCAGAAATTTTAATTAAAATATATCCTTTGTTGGTCCATTTTTTGATTGATTGGAGTCTTTAACATTGGCATCTACTTAAAGGTATATATATGCAGTAGTTCACTCAAATGTAACAGGTGTACATACTATTTGTGAATTGCAGGGAATCTGTCTTGGCTTTGAAGCCAAAAAATATAAATGGGATGTACAAGTTCCTATTCTGCAAAGGAATTTAGTATGCTCATGAAAAAATCTCTGACTTGTGTATAGATAACCTTCGAAACTTAACCAAACCTTTCTCACCTAAATGAAATGTACCTTTCTCATTTAAATGAAGTGTATTTTTCCCATAGGAGTGTCCAAAAGTTAGTGAAACAATAATACATTCAGCAAGCAGTTGTTAAGCATGACACAGTTCTATCCATACGCCCATATGTTCTCAAACCACAGTAGTGTTCCTAAATGTTGGACCTGAAAATTAGTGCATGACAACAAAAGGACAGCATTGAACGGGTTGCCAAACTGACAGAACAGAATGTGCATTAGCTTTATATGTATGCTCTCAATCTAGTCAGAAATAATAACCTGTGAACAGTCTACTTTCAAAGTTGAAACATCACAATTATATATCCTAGTCTTGTAACTATAATCACATAGAGACCAAAGTATCTTACTAAAAAACAAGCTCCATTTGTGTTTAACACCCGCTGAAGAATCTCCCCAGCAGGGCCAGCAGCAATCAATTGCAACAGCACTATTATTTATGGTGTCCTTTGTACTTGAGGCTCAATCCATTAATTGACAAAGATATGTGACAGAATAATAATTGATACTGTAATTTTAGTAAGGGAAAACTGACATGGGTAGAACCCAGATGACAAAAGGTCATGTTTGTTATTCAAGAATAATTCCTATTACAGCCCAATAGGACATTTGCTCTCAACTATAATTTAAATGTATATCAGTCTAAATATGTATATTAAATCATAGGTCTTGTAGGCTACAGTGCCTGCTGTAGGGAGACTTATTTCATATTTGAAAGTATGGTTTTTTTATGTCAAAATTAGTTATTTTGACAGGTTCGCCTGCAGGTTTAAAAGCTGCAAGATTCAGGATACACAGATAGACCTGACCACCTCATTTTCTTGTCAGCTAAATGGATTACAAAACATGTGCTGAAGTCTACAGATGACATTTAACTTTTCCATGCCATTGATGCATTTTCTGAAAACCATTTACTATGGCCTTAATGAAAAGTTAAGGAATCAGATTTACAAGCCCCTTGCGTGACTTTTGCGCTGCAGTAGCGTCACTTTTTTGACGCAACAGCGGCGCAAACAATGCGGCCTATTTACAACGTGACGCATCTAGGGAGATGTGTCACGTTGTAAAGCCCTGCGTCACATTATACCTGCGTCAGGTATAATGTATGCAGGGTGGGCGTTCCCATTAAGGAAGGCCTCGTAAAAGTGACTCAGTGAAATCTACAAGATTTCACTGCGCCACTTTTAGGACGCCACTGCGTCAAAACCTTACGCCTGCTTGAAGCAGGTGTAAGTAGTGATGCAGTGTAGTGGGAATTGGCCTCAACACGCATTGCTGGAGTTGCGTCGTGCTTGCGACACGACTCCAGCAATGCGTGACTTTTCCGCCAACAGATGCGTCAGAATTTCTGACGCATCTGTCAATCCTTGCGCCATAGTGCGCCGTATTGTAAATACGGCGCATCTATGGTGGCGCAAGGGTTTCTAAGGGTGCCGCAGGGAAAGTGACGCATCTGTACAGATGCGTCACTTTCTTGTAAATCTGCCCCTGTATCAGGAGTTAGCTAATTTTAAATATGTTTTAGTGGTACAATCACATGCACTGGGGCTTGGACAGCTGTGCACTGGTATGCAGAGTTTAAAAAGCAGCAATACCAGTCAGCAAAAAATGAGGGTGACCACCAAAAAAGAGGCACTTTCTCACACTCTATTCCTCAGTTATACATTAACTCTAATAAAAGGCAAGCATTGCTTGAACTTAGTCCAAATGAATCCCTTGTTATCATTTTTAACCTAGGTTTACTTAGAGTTCTTCGCATGCCCTGTACATAAACATGCAACAAGCTAAACCAAAGGTCAGAAACTGGGCTTCAGAAAGTTGAAAGGGAGAAGTGCAATATAGATACATTTTTGTTGCTTGACTATTTTCAAGAGAGTACAAATTAGTCTCAACTTCAGAGGAAGGAAACATATGAATGGGAATTAGGGAATATCCTGCTTCATGTGAAAAACTAGGACAACCTTACCAAAAATCCACTTAAAGAGTGTATTCTGTCGAAGTTGAAGAAGCAATGAAAATGCTCAGGGCATCAGAAGAACTTCTTGCTTCAGCAGCCTTCATGTAGAGTTGATAGTGACTTGGTACAGAAGTAGCTGAGAGGAGCAGGATCTCTCTGTGGGCCTGATTCACTTTGTGTAAGTTTACAAATGTGTGCTATTCACAAAGGGATTTCCGAGTAGTATCTTTATGAGTGTGGAGTCTCCGCACAAAATAGTGCTATTCCTCAACTAGGAGTATGCAGCAACAACAGAGAAAGAGGCAATGGCTGTGATCCTTAGGATGGCATTTGTAATGTCCTATGTGAACTGAATTTCTGTTCACCAGGAGAAAGAGGTGGCAGCAGTTTTCTCCTTTACATAGTTAGCGCTGAAATGAATGCTTCTTACAATTTTATAGACGGGTGATCCACTAGGCGATATGGGAGGAGTCTACTTTAAGATTTTCCAGGACAGAACCCCTCTCAAAGTATTTAACAAAGCCGTTGGCTTGTGTATGCTATGATGGAGGAGAAGGACTCTAAGCACAGTGTGGTGGTATTTATAATACTAGTCAGACTGTGCCACTGAACTCTTTAGAGTGATGGGGCACATTAGTTGCAGGTCAGAATATCAAAATCAAAAATGTAGTATTGTGGCATAAATATTGTCTACAAAAAAGAAAAATGCCCAATGTGCAACAGAAAAGACTAAAATGGGCAGAGACGTTACAATGTAGCTATAAACTGAGGGCTGTAATTATAAGGGCTAATCAGTTAAGCCCCCCAGTAGATGACCTAGCTACTCACACATACCACAATAATACTCAGTCCTTCCCCATTTCCTGGAGCCAATGCAAGGAGGAGCATGGTAACCCTCCCAAAAGGATTCTTGCATGAGAACGATCATTTTTTGGGTGGAATGAAAAAATAGCAACAAATTAAAGACCCAATGTCCCAGCAGAAGTAGTGACTTACTCACCATATGCTTTTTAATTTTCCTTGGAGAGCAGTTTGAAAAATGCCCCTTGTTTGGGTCTCTCAGTGGAAATGGAATGTCTCTGTGAACCCAGGGATCCTTCTTTGTGGTATAAAAGTATAGAAATAGAGTGAGAAGCAAGTATTGCTGGTACAAGACTTGACTTTCTCTGGTCCCTACATGCCATGTGAATTTCAGCTTCCCGAGGGAGCAGATGAGATACAATGTCCTCGATTCGTTGACATCGAAAGAATAGAAATGCCCCCTGGACTCCATCGCTCATCCTCGGTGAAACAAAAATAGAAATGAAGTGGAAGGACAGGTTTCCTGGCAGAAGGAGTGTCTATCTTTGGGACACTATTTGCACCATGCATGTTAGCTTTCTTGGTGGAACAGTTTGTGGGACATACCTTCCATTCTATAACATAGGGAAGTTGAAACTCACTAACTACAAAGACTCATTTATTTTTCATACACTGAGACCTTACAGGACATGTGCAAATTTGCCTAGTGTCGGCATCCTGAACTTGCATCCTAGTGTTCCACCAATGATTTTTCTTAATAAGGTCACATGTGCACGTCCTTACCACACTACAGATGAACAGCCAAGAACTTCATCCATTTGTATAAAAGTTGATTCTGGATATGAAACAAAGTAGGTTTGCCTTTTCTTGCTGTGGTTTGCAGTGCACAAATGACAGCCTATTATCCTGACAAATTTTTTAAATGTAGAAATGCAGGGGAATCCAGAGAGGTTTGGCTTGAATAGATTCCACACTTTACACCCAACTATGATGGCTGCAATATTTCGACCTAGAGTCAGGCGGCACCCAGGAAATGTTAATATATGTAGACTTTTCTGAAAACTAGAAGTAGAAGGCAATATCAGGAGAAGTGATTTGCGTGTCACCTACCAACTAGTTCCCATCAGACTATCTGGAAAACTTTAAACTAATGCTCAAAAATATTTTTCTTGAATATACGCAATGGAAAATATCATCATATGCGGCTAGTGGAAAAAGTCTTACCACCAGCATTTTTATCCTTTTCTTGATGAAATGACATCAACTGTGGGATGGTATTTTCTTTGGGACAAGAAAGGGATGAAACCACAAATATACAAAGGGTTATTTGGAGGAATAGGATATGTCTCAAATTTCATGGAGTATAGCGTCAGTGACTGTGCCCAGGGTAGGCTGGCACTCAGGAACCTTCCCACCCCACAATATTTTTGGGGTGTTGCTTGCATAGATTCCAACATGTTTCATACTCTGAATGCCCTACAAATTTCAAAATAGTATTATAACACAATGTATTAATAAATCGCTATATGGAAGTCTGCAGTATTTGGGCCCAGGTCAAGCAGTATCATCAAACCCCTACCAGTGCCACATATTTCTGACAAATAAAGCTCAATACTATTACAGCTTGGTGTGATTTACATGGATCCAGCTAATTTATATTACTCAGAATGTCCAGCAAATACCAAAATGTGACTGAAAAGTGCAATGTCCTGACAATTCTGAAGAGAGAATTTGGGGCTGGACACCAAATGAACCATGTCAACTGGAAAATAAGCGGATCCAGGAAGGTAATTTTCATGACTATCCTCAGTTTTCTTCGCCCAAAATTTTCTGAATTCTTAACCAAATTTATTCAACTATACCTATAGGAATTTGAGACCATTTCTTTTTATCTGAATAACATTGGGCATGTTGAAGTTTTAACTTTTTCCCATCATGTAGAAGCGCCAGCCAACATATTTTGGGTACCTTTTATTGTGAAAAATGTGGGGTATAGATTTTGGGCCAGATGTACGACCATGCAATTTGTGACTCGCAAATTGTGCTCGATTGCGAGTCGCAATTTGTGAGTCGCAAAATGCCATGTACAACAATGTCTGAGACACTGTTTGCGATTCCCAATGGGGTCGCAAATTGCATGCCTCATCAATATTCATGTGGAACTCGCAATCTGAGACTCCATTGGGAATGGCTGGCCCTCCCAGGGATGGTGGCCTGCTGGGCTCTGCAGACCTCCATCTCTGGGACTGCTTTTAAATAAAGCAGTTTTTTTTTTTTAAATGCAGCCTTTTTTCAGGAAAGGAAAACAGGCTGCATTTAAAAAAAAAAGAAACTAAACGTTTTCGTTTCATTTTTTAAGGGCAGGTAGTGCTCCCTGGGACCACTGCCTGCCCCTAAACAATATTTTCCCCTGCATTTGCAAAGGGGAAGGGGTTCCCTGGGGACCCCTTCCCTTTGCGAGTGCATTATCACCCTCTTGAAGAGGGCGGTAAATTGCGAGTGTTTTGCTACCGCAATTGCGGTCGCAAAATATTCATACATGGGGTAGAGAGTCGCTATTAGGAAGGGATTCCCTTGAAACGCCCCTCCCTAATAGCGAGTCGCAATTCCTATTTAGCAAGTCGCAAACAAAAAATTGGGACTTGCTAAATAGGAATTGTACATGGCCTTTTCGTTTTTGCATGCGCAAACGGGTCGCTAACCTGTTTGCGCTTGCAATTTAGGGTCGTACATCTGGCCCTATGACTGTTGGAATTGGCCCTTTCTGCAGGGTCATCCCCAGACATTTTGCCTTCACTCCTCCATTTTAGCTGAGTTTGTTTATGTTGGCCTTAGGACTCTGTGCACGTAACCACTGCTAAGCAGTGCTAAACTGCTTGTGCTCTCTCTTCTAAACATGGTAACATTGGCTTATATCCAATTGCTACTATTAAAGTGTCACTACATGTGCCCAGGACCTATAAATTAAATCCTGATAGTTGCTGCAGCACTGATTGTGCCAACCACTTAAGTAGCCCTTTTAAACATGTCTCAGGACTGCTAATAGAGCCTGTCTGTGCAGTTTTTAACTGCCATGCCAACATGACAAAATAAACCTTTTGTCAGGCCAAGACCTTCCCTTTTATACATATACTTCACCCCTAGGGTAAATCGTGGGCAGGGTGTGGTGTACCTAAGAGGCAGGACATGTAATTGTAAGTTTTACATGTCCTGGTAGTGAAAGTCTCTTAAATTAGTTTTTCACTACAGCAAGGCCTATCTCTCCCAAAAGATAACATCTTGACTACCTTATTACATTTTATAAGTGTAATTTCCAAATGGGAATAGCTAACCAGTTCATTTTCGGTGTCTCTGGCGTCCTGTGTCCACGCAGGAGGATAGAAGACAAGACAGGTGCTGCTGTTGTTTGCACTTTAAATCAAAAACAAATGAAGCCATGATTGGGCCAGGAGGACTACAACTGAACGAGGATAGCGAGAAAAAAAACCTCCCCACAGCAAGTGAACCCCAGCTGTGTGTTGAGATGTCATGGTAAATATCTAACTGATACTGTTCTGGACACATCATATGTGGTTTTTTTTTCAATACATTTAAGGCTGTCCTTTGGTCTGTTTTAGTCCTGAGGAAGATTCAACATGATGTATAGTCAATAACACTTGAACACAGGGTCAAAATGTTGATGACATTACGTTATGTCCTATGTCAGCTATCCTTGGAAATATGTGATGAAGATATAAGGATACACTGAACAAAAATAGTTTTGGACATCTGATTATATGTGGTTCCAAGGTCTCATGTCTGTGTATGTCACTTGTAGATTTTGATTTTCATATGTATATGTTAATGTGATGTATTGTTATTTATGTTTTCCGGACAGCCGTTAAAAGAGAAATATGAAAAGAGATATATATGTATGGTTAGATATATGAAAAATAATATATTTAAAACATAATTTGATACTTGTGTTGTGTCATTGGTTTTAAGATATCTTTTTCTTGAAAGATTTGTGTTATTTGAATCAGGAGAAGTTTCCCAGGTGTTGAAGGGATCGCTTACATGCCCTTCCAGTATCTAATGTTTAATGAATAACATTATTTACAGTTCTTTTACCCGACAGAACTGTTTGTAGCTCACAACTATTAGAAAGTTGGCATTTTCTGCCGTAGCCTTTTGGTGCCTGCAGCCTGTACCTGGGTCACATGGCTTAATGGAGCTGACAGTTGAGTTTGTTTATTCCTCCTTGACAGCCACACACAATGTGAAGATTAGGTGTGACTGAATGGGCTATCACTGACAGAATGGGTGGGGGGAAATGGGCCCAGCCCCACTTACACTTGAATAGGCTGTGTTCTGTCTCCACACAAAGGGCTGCATACCCCCTGTGGTTAGTCTGGTCTTGGAACTTCATCTTGAACCCAGGACCCCAGAGTGACTCCAAGGGTTAGTCTGTTGGCCTCCTAATCTGAGCTTAAAGGACATAAAAGGCTCCCCATTATCCTGAACTAGCCCCTGGACCCATCTGCAGGCAGTTTCTGACCCCCCAAGTTTTGCCTCTCAGGTCCGGGATCCTTGATGTGCGCACAGGAGCTGAAATTAAGCTTTTTAGCACTGTGTGACCACAAGCAGGCCCTTTCCAATCAAGACTGTGCCGCTCATACTGGAAATCAGTGCACTGCACCATAAGGCCCGTCTCTTTGCACTGCAGCATCGACCGCTTAAGGGGAACTTCCAATGTGATGCTCCAGCCTGCCCATCTGCGATGCCCAGCCTGCTCTTTGCACCACACCAATAGCCAACTGCTCCGCTCTCTTTGCTCCTTGTGGCCCTCTCCAAAGTGAATGGGACTCCTGGCACCAAACTTGAGAAGGTAAACTTTTAGCTGGACCAAACTGGGACTCTGTCCGACCTGTGTTCCACTGCAGTTGCCTGAACTTTTGAATGCAACCCAGTCTAACGTGATCAGATAGCCGTGGCTGGTGCTTTTTGCTTTTAGCTTTGTGCTTTTTAGTGCTATTTTACATTGCATTCTTTAAGAATTCATAACCCTGGATCTACTGATTGGAGTTTTGTCATTTTGGCCTTCTTTAATTTATTACATTTTACTCTATTTTTCTTACATGGTGTTGGATCTTTTTGTGTGGTGTTTTCACTGTTGTACTGTTAGAAGTGTTGCACAAATAATCTACATGTTGTGTCTAAGTTAAGCCTGACTGCTCTATGCCAAGCTACCAGGCGGTTGAGCATAGGTTAATTTGGGGTTTGCTTGTGCCTTACCCTGGCAATGATTGTGGTTGCTGCCTGACCAGTGCTCATACCCCAGTCAACCAGTAACCCAATTTCTCACACTATCTACTTCAAAATACTGAGTGATCATAATACTGTGGTGAGAATGTCAGAAATGTTGAAGAAGCACATATCAATGGTAAGTATATCATTTTGGAGTTTTTAGCATGATATTGATATTTAAAGAGTTGTACTTTGTAAGTTTAGTTAAATGATTTTAATTAGAAATTGAAATTGAATTAATAATTTTAAAATACTAAATATAATTTTGAATTTTTCTTTCAGCATTTATTGGGCTATACGGTAGGTAGTATTGTATTTAAAATGTGTATTATTTAGCCGTAGGTATTTCTTATTATTAGTTTATTTATTGTAATTAACTATTTGCATATATAATTATGATTTATTTATTTTATAGTAATTAATGACAGTTATTACATATATGATTTTATTAAGTATATCTATTTACTTCTTTAAATATTTTTTAGTTAGAATAAAATGTATTTTTATCATTTTATTTTGGATTTTGGGGCTTAATGGTTGATTGTGGCTTTTTATTGATTTGTTTATTAATTATTTTCATGTGTGTGCTACATTGTTTTTTATTTTTTAATATATGGGTCTTATTTTGTATCTGGGTCTTATTTTGTATCTTTGGAGGATTAGAAGGCTAGTTTATTTTATAATGGGTATGTTAGTTAACATTAAAAATGTAACTAAAATTAGGTTATTTATAAAAAAAAAATAGAAATAGATTTTTAGATTTTTTAAAATTCAGAGCCTTATTACGATATCGGTCGATAGCATTCTGACTGACTCCTTGTCGGAATCGGTTCTGAATGACTCGGATTCGGAGAGTTCCACCGACCGATTCCAACATTTCCAAACACTGTTCGGTCGGACTCCCATTGACTTCAATGAGAGCCTGTGTAATGACTAACCCTGGGCAAAGCACTACGCTACGCTCGCGTAGTTTGCGAAGTTTGCGCTACTTCGCACAACGCAAATTGCACGTAGCACAGTGCAAACACGCGTAGCGTAGCGTAGCGTAGTGCAGCGGTCATTTTTTGCTTGCTCGCGGTCCTCAACGTCAAGTTGGCGACCGCGAGCAAGCTAAAATGACATCCCGGCGAGACTTTTTCCTCGTTCGCGATCAGCAACATCAAGTTGCCGATCGCGAGCTTGGAAAATAAACCTCCCGGCGAGATTCTCAACGCGCGGAGGTCAGGTTTCTCATTGCGAGTGGTCGCGTATGCTCGCGACCGCTCGCGATGAGAAACTACCAGTCCGCGTTGAGAAAGCTGCCGCTCGAGTAAAAATCTACTCGAGCGGCAGTAAAAGACAGCTCGCACTGTGCAAGATGCCGTTTTCAATGATTGCACAGTGCGGACAAGCATCCGGCACTGTGCAATCATTGCGAACAGTGCACTACGCAGTTCGCGTAGTGCTACGCGTAGCTCGCGTAGTGCGAACTGCACTTTGCGTAGCTTCGCGTAGCGCTGCTTCGCGAACTACGCCCAGGCTTAGTAATGACCGACAACACAGGCTCCAATTGAAAAAATGGGGTGGTTGCGGAAAACCTTGTACCCTGTCGCAGGCACCCCATGGTGCCTGCCAAACTGTGCATGGTTGTAAAGAGGAGTCCCATGCGTACCCCCAAGGGCCTCAACCAGAGGCCTCTGGGTGAAGGGGGGCCTGCTACGGCCCCCAAAGTCAGTTTCCGACAGACGTTTTGTGTCAGACAAACCTATTCAGAAAGGCTGTCCGAATCCAACATCGTAATAGGCCGGTCGGAAATGAGGTCCATAGACCTGTACATTTCGGCTCCGACCGACTCGGTTTCTACAAATGCCGGTCTGAACCGAGTCGGAAAGACCGAACAGTTACCTTCTATCGTAATCGGTCAGTCAGAAATGTTTCTGAGTCAGTTGGAAACATGGGTTCTGACACGGGTTAGGAAAATCCAAATGTTGTTCGGAGCCTTTCCGACCGACATTGTAATGAGTCCCTAAATATTGTGTTCATTAATTTATGTATTCATAAACAAAAAAAGATTTGTGTAGTTACATTATTTTCTGCTATGATTTTTTTGTTATTATAAATTTATGAATGCTAATTTATATTTTTTGTATAATTACATGTTAAACATTTAATAATTATCTTTATATTTAAAAATACAATTTAAAATATAATTTGGGTTCTGAATTTTTCAATTATATTTTTATGTTGTAAGACTTGCCCATGTATATCAGCTTTTCCCAATGTTTGTGGGGCTGGTGTAAAAATAGTAAATGTGACTACTTTTCTCCAAATGTATGTATTTTTCCCAATTGTTCTGGGACAATAGTTAGGATAGTAACTCTGTCCTCCTCTCCTCAGATATATCCATTTCGCCAATGTTTGAGGCACTAAAGATAGAATTATAAATCTGTCCCCCCAAAAGAAACAATTTCCATTTTCTGCAATGTTTGTTGGCAAATGTTACCCCAAATAATTTTCAAACACTTTTGGAATTGCAATTTATATATATTACTTTATTATTTTTAGTTTCATTTTATTTTATTGCTGTTTTTTCATGTTTATTTTTTCCATGTTTAAATATTTTCTATAAAGAATGTAGAAATATGGAGACTCATTTTACATTATTATTTAAATAAATCTAGTGCTTAGAAGAATGTCGAGCATGTGGTTTGAAATATGTGTGTTTGGTTTTTAATAAATATTTAAATATGTCTATGCTATAGATGTTTTTTAAATAATTTAATTTAATGTATTTTTATGGTTGTAATACTATTTATATTGTAAGCATTCATAAATCTGGCCTAACATACCTAAATATTTTTAAATGGCATTTATATTTAATAATTATTTTTCTTGTTAAATTGCACTTTTTATTTTTGTTTAGAAAAGTACTACAAATAGCCTTGTTTTAATGACTACCCTTTTTAATTAGTCTTGGTCTTTAGAAATATTAACATAACTTTTTAAAATCTATCCACAGTGATATTAAATACTGTGTTTGAAAATGGAATTCTTTGTAAATTCAATTATTTCTATAGCTAATATTTCGAGACTAGCTATATTAGATTTGAACATTTGGTCATTTACTTTTATGTATATAAAATTAATATTTCAGTCATAGAGATTTTGGCCTTGATATGTGTGAGTCAATATTTTTATAGTCAATATTTAGGTATACAATTGAAATGTGGAATGGTGGGGGTTTACTGTTGCCCACAAATGCCAGTGCTTTTCAATGCATCAATGTGAAAAAGTATATTTTGGCCATAGTTTCACATCTTCTGAACAATCTAGATAAGTAAAAGTGGTGGGATCCATGCAATGCACATCAACATTAATTCCCTTGGATCTCTAATTGTTTTGGGTTGTAGGGAGATTGCTAGATGGCAGAAGACTCCAACCCAAATATTTCAAAGATCCTCACTGGGACTTTGAAAAGATTTTTCTTCCAAAAATATTACTTGCCATGGTTGTGGTATTGGCCCTTCTGGTTGCGTTTGATAGGTCAAGAAATTGTTGTGGAGTACTATTTTTACTAAGAGAAGTGTGGGAACATCTGAATGGTAAGATTTCTTAAGTTGACCACAAACTGCACTACCCATTGCCTACAGTTGAATACATTGTCTTTATAGCAATAACTTGATGGATTCTTGCAGGGCATTCTGAGTAGAAAGGTTGGCCACGTCCATTCAAGTCATACCTAAGTGGAGCCTCCCCAGTTTATAGTTTTCAGAAATGCCTGAAATTCATATGCTTTCCTCATTGCTGACAAATGCTGAGCCTAGATACTAGACCTCACTACAACCATCCCCACCAGCTATAAGATTGCCAGGCAAGAACGACAGCACAAGTCCAGAGGTGGAGTCATGATCATATTCAAAGATATCATCAGCTGAACAACCCCGACCAGCTACGTGGAGCATCTCACATTCAAAATATGCATTACAGCCCACTTATAACTGGGCAGAACCCTTGTATGCAGAACACTAGGACCCCACACCTATGTCACTAGCGATATCACAGACTTCATCGCACCCCTCATCGCACCCCTCATCGTCAGTTCGAGCATCTTCATCCTCCTCTCCCTTCCACCTAGAAGACTGCATGGATTCACATTTTAAGGCCCTTCTAGAAATCCTTGAAAACCTTGGCCTCACCCAGCACATTACCGAACCCACCCACACCACCTGAAAACCTATTGGACACAATGTTCTCTTCAATTAGCAACATCACAGTCAACAAGCCAACAACTACGACCTGGTCAGACCACTTCTTGTCAGTTTCAGCTACCGAACCGTCACCACTACAGTTGTACCACCACCGGAATCAGCCAGTGCAGAAAGAAAAGCATCTGCAAAGAGGAGTGGGCTTTTACCGTCTATAAACACCAGCCCGATCATACTAGCAAGTTGCTGAAAGCCATCAAGAACCTTAATAGCTGAGTCACAGCATGCAGCAACACCCTGGCTCCCTTCAATAACAACCCGATGGCAAGAGACTCACTACAGGCCAGCTGGTACACAAAGGGACTGAGACTGATGAAACTCCACTGAAAGCAACTGGAACACAAATGGAAAACAAGTCAAGGCACCGCAGATAAAGACATCTTCAAATGAGCCCTAGATGCTACCACCAGCAGATATAGAACACCAAGCTCACAGCTCTTGCAGATCACATTGATGCCTACACTAACAGCAGCAAGAAAATCTTCACCATCATCAAAGATTTCACTGTGACTCCTGCCACTTCCAGGAACATAACCCCCCTCACAAGTCCTTTGCAACAAGCTCTCGGAATTCTTCTGTAGCAAATCACCTTCATATACAGCAACTTTGATCCTCAACCAGACCCTGTCATCATTGCAACTCAACTTCTAATCATGACTGATGAATGAACAATGACCTTGTGGCCTGCAGTCTCCACCCTCAAAATTGCTGCTATCATGAAGACAGTCTATTTGGGTGTTCCATCTCACCCTTGCCCCCACCACGACTACACCAAAGGACTCAAAATGATCCTCAATTCCTCCATCAACTCAGCTACATTCCCAGACACCCGGAAACATGCCACCAACATGTCCCTGCTCAAGAAACCATCCGCAGACCCAGCCCGCTTTCCAATTACAGTCCCCTTTTCTACCTACCATAGCCAGCAAAGGTCTTGAAGAAACTAAAGCTTCCAAAACCTCACGATCACCTCAGCAACCAACAGCTCCTTGATGCCATGCCATCCAGATTCAGGACCAATCACAGTACATAAACAGAATGTATTGCTGCCACAGACAACATGTGCATGATCCTTGACAAAAGGAGTCAGCGCAGTCCTCGTTCTCTTGGACTTCTCTGCAGCATTTTACATGGTATCACATCCCATCCCATTCTCATCAGACGCCTGCATGAGATTGTCATACAAAGATCCGCTCTCTGCTGGATCTGGTCTTTCTTAACAGATAGAACACAAACTGTCAGCCTGGAACCTTACTCCTTGGAAACTCACAAGCTCATCTTCAGGGTATCTCAAGTTTCATTGCTCAGCCCCTCCCTCTTCAATGCATACATGATTCATCTGGCCAATGCCATCAACGCATACAACATCAACATCCTCACCTACACTGATTACACACAACTCATTTGTTCCCTCTCGGACAAGACCCCAACACAAGAAACAAGTTCACTGCCTACATGACTGCAGTTACTAAATGGATGAAAGTCAACTGTCTCAAACTCATCACCACCAATCTTCAGCAAGAACACCTCACCATTGGACTTCAACTGGTGGCTGGCCAAAGTCGGACCCACACCCACAGATAGAACTCATGCCAGGAGCCTCAGAATAGTCATCAACAGCAAACTGGACATGACCCAATAAGACAGCACCACCACTGTATCCTGCTCCCACACCCTGAAAATGCTGAGGAAGATCTTCATTTGTCTCTCAACGACACTAGAAAAACTATCACTCATGCCCTAGTCACCAGCAAGTTGGACTGTGGGAACACTCTATGCCAGTAAAACCAAGCAACTCACTAGAAGTCTACAGACCATTGGGGCCTCTGCAGCCAGACTCATCGCAAACCTCCCACAGAGACGTCACATCAAACTACACCTCAAGGGACTCCACTGGCTTCCGATACACAAAAGTACTCAATTCAAACTCCTCACTCACACACATTCAAGGCACTACAGAACTCAGGGTTATGGTGCTGTACAGACGTCCACTAATTGTACCAATATCCCCAAAAACTTAATGAAGGGGAAGGCAAGTCTAGTCTACAAAATAGCAAGATGTAATTTGCCTTTCAATTTTCCATAGCTGTAAATGTGATCACTTCCCATCAAATTTCCAATGTAATTCAAGGGGTAGAACTGACAAACACGTTTCTACGTATGTGAGGAAGGAAGCAGAGAGCAAAATTGTTTAATTTGTATTGATTGCAACTCCCCGGGCAGGTAAAAGTGAACCTAGAGCCCACACTCTTTTCCTTATAAATATATAAACCAGTCGATAATCCATCAGCAGTCACAGTCTGGAGGTAAGGTGCAGCACAATGGTAGCAGGGACAAAATAATGTTACTTAGCAATATCAGTGATACATGGGATAAAGTGCTTATAATGTGCAATGGCATAAGCTGGTTGAGATACTGGGCATAGATGCGCAGAGCTCTCTATCTATCCATCAATGTGGGGTTTGGGGTTGTGCTCACCCTCTGGTTATTAGATTAGTTGTGATGTAAATTCCAAGCCCATTATCAACAGATCTCACAGATTGTTGGTGCCAGGTGTGCAAAGAGCAAACATGTCCAGAACCACAGACTTAGTAGAAAATTAACCATGCAGGTCAATCTATCTATGGTAAAGGAAACAATACTAAATTAGTCCTAGAATAACAAAAAAATTATGAAATGTAAAAGTTGTCAAAACTATTATCAGCTGACAAATTTGCTGCCTGGTGGGTAAGATCGGTCAAGGGCCGGGTCGGCAATACAATTGAAATCCCCCCCCATAATAATCGACCCCGTCAAATACGGCGCCAAGGTCCCAGACAGTTGTTCCAGAAAGAGTCCTTGGTCCACATTCGGGCCATAAATATTTATGAGCGTAATATCCTTCCCGTCCAGTCGCCCCGTGACCACCACGTACTGCCCCTCTGGGTCTACTATGTGTCCAGTATGCTGAAAGGAGACCCCTGCCCTGATCCAAATGAGGACCCCCCTGGCAAATGCTGAATACGAAGTATAGTACGCCTGCCCTCTCCATCTACAGTGTAAGGCCGCCCCCTCCGAGGTTAGTGTATGTGTTTCCTGCAGCATCGCGATATGAATCCCTCGCCTGTTCAAGTGGGAGAAAATGTTGTAGTGTTTGTGCATGGAGTGCATCCCCCGGACATTCCAAGAGAGGAGATTATATATCTTCTGTGTCAACATCTTGGAATATCCTCTCTATCTCCGTCTGGCCCCCGCGCCCCGGCTTGGCGTTCGGTGCTATATAATGAGTGAGGGAACCTTCGCTCTGTAACTCGTGTCCCCGTGAATGTTTAGACAGCAGTGCCCCAACCTAAAACAGCCAAACTTCCCCAACTCCCCCTCCCCAGGACAAGTGAGAACTTCTCCCCCATCCAAACTGCCCTCTGGCATGGTAACAGTCAAGTGCCCAACGTTCAGGTGGAGGCTAGATAACTGCACGCCTGGAGGGAAACCTCTCCTCCGCCCCCCCCGGATCCCCCACATCCCACAGTTAGCTCTTGTGTCGCCCCTCCTGGGTCCCACCTGCACTCAAAGCGGTCTCGAGCCATGATCCCTCACCCCCTAGCTGAAATGTCCAGCGCATACTTGCGTGCCGTGGATGAGTTATATCAAGTCGTCCGCCATTCTAGGAGTCACCTCTGGCAGAACCTGACTGGCATCCCCCATGGTGTTCGAGCTGGTGTCAGAGTCCGAGTCTCTCTGGTCCTCTCCTGAGAGAGAGGGGTTGCCCCGTGGGCTCGTGGCACTCAGGGAGCCTATTGCCGCCACCGCACTCTCCCTGTCTCGGCGAGCTTCATCCAGTGTCGGGTGGCCCTTGAGTTTCCCCCCCCTCCCAGGGGATCTTGTGTGGTCCTCCTCAGGCTGGTCTCTGCTGTTGCATCTCCGGTCTCGTGGTCCCCGCTCCTCTATCCAGTCCCACACATTCTGAGGAGTGGTGAAGAACTTGGTCTCCCCTGCATGCACTATCCGTATTCTAGCTGGGAACACCATGGAGTATGACACCTCCATTTGTCGCAGTTTCCCTTTTGCCGTGATGAAGGAAGCTCGCTGCCTCTGTACCTCTCTGGAAAAGTCTGGGAAGATCCGAACAATGCTGTTCTCTATTTTGAGTTGGCCCTTGAGGCGCGCCCGGCTCAGCACATGATCTCTGTCTTTGTAGAACAGTAGGCGAGCCACAACAGGCCTCGGGGGTCTCCCAGGCGGAAGCGCTCGGGCAGTAACCCTGTGAGCCCGCTCCAGTGCAAAGTATGGTGATAGGCCCTCTTCTGCCACCTCAGTGCGTATCCAATCCTCAAGATAAGCCACCATATCGTTCCCCTCGACTTTTTCGGGTAGTCCAATGACTCTTATGTTATTTTGCCTTGCCCTGTTTTCGGCGTCCTCAGCCCTCTGCTCCAGCACCTGGACCCTTTTTTCAATGTCCGTAATTTTGCGTGAGGACGTGGATACTTGAGGCTTCAGACCTTCGACATCTCCTTCCACTGTCGTGACTCGGTCCACCATTTTCTGTGGTCTGTCCTTAAGAGGCCCAGATCTTCTCGGAGCGTGTCGATTTTGGTTTCTACAGAAGTCCGTGATGTTTCTATGGCCTGCAGGATATCATGGAGCGATATGTCATCTTGGGGCGCGGTCTTTTCACTTCAGGCCCCGGTGCGTGCTCGTGACTCCCCATTGTCTTCGCCCGCCGACTCCTGCTGCTCTGCCTCTTGTCTTTTGTTGACTCTTCCCATACTGGGAGCAGTATGGGCGCAGGCCGGTCAGTAGGGACACCAGCTGGTTCCAACTCCGGATGTGCGTAGGCCTCTCCTGCGGGCAAGGGCCGCTGATCCCGAGTATGTGATGTGCGGGGCCCAACCGCGAAGCGCAGGGGCAGCGCAGCGGCAAAGCTGCAAGGAGTTCCGACAAGGAAGCAATTCAACTCGGCGGGAGCCTCCGCGCGTGTTCACCACTCTCCTCGCAAGCGGGAGTCGATCAGGGCGGCCGGAGGTCACGTGGCCGCGCAGTAGGTCGTTGCGGGCAAGGTGCCCAGCCCTGGTCCCTGTCTCTCTCTGGACTACTCCCCTCGCTCAAATTGCATCGGTGTGGGTGTCAGCCCGCCCACTGCCGCCAAAGGAGGGCTCCCCAGCTTGCTGTATTCGAATTTGCGGTGCCACCTCTCCTCACTGCTCCACGGGCAGCGGCCCCCGGCTCTCCATCGGCCAATTCTCCTGGATGGTGTGGGTTGTGATCGCAGCTGTGGCGGCCCGGTCTGCCTCCCAATTCCAGGCTTAGGAGGTGGGCCCCCTCCGCAAGCGGCACAGCTGGCTCTTCCCGGGGACTCCCAGTGATACAGCCAGTTCCTCCAGCTCTGCCGTGCGGGGAGGGCACCACACGCCTGTCAGGCAGGCCCCCGCTCGCAGTCAGGGGGTCCCGCAATGCGCAGCACACTGACCCTCAATGGCTCAGGGCCCCGCAGCCTCGCCTCCTCACTATCACACAGTCTATGGTCCTCTGCCCGCACTCTATCCACGGCGGCCCCCCGCACCAGATTAGGGCTGGGCATCTGCCCGGTACCTGGCTTCGCAGCGGAGGCCGCCCTCATGCCCCCGGCGCCATTTTCTCGGGCCGCGTCGCCCTCTCTTTTCGGCCCGGTCAACGTCAAATCTCGCCTCCTCACTCTGGTGGCCACGAGGTCCCGCAAATCCAGTGCTCCGCCAGCTCGGACCACCCCTCAGAGACACCTCGTGTGATAGACGGTCGCTAGCTGCTCCCTCGGGATCGGAGCTCAGATCGCGGGCGCCATCTTGGCTGTCCCCGCGTCGCCTCCGTTCAGCTCGTTTCACAGGGAAGGCGAGCTGTTTCACCCTGATTGTCAATCCCTGCCTGTTCCCCCATTCTTCACATGTCCGGGGATGAGTTTATTTGGTGAAGGGCCCCTCTTTATTGGGCAGGATGGGCTGTGATGGGGGATCACCCGCAGGAGCTCCGGTTCAGGCTCCCTGCTCCATCAGCATCCAGCCATGCCCCCAAGCTGAACACATACATATATATATATTGTGGTCGCCAGTAGGTAGTTATAGTTAGGACCTAGTTTCCATAGGAAAATCATTTTTTTTACTTGCCTATAACTCTGGCATCGTTTGTCCAATCTGCATGAAATTTTCAAAAAAAGTGTCAAAGTAGGTTATGTGTGTCATGGAAAGTTTGGGGGCGATTCGTGCAGGGGAGACCGAGAAATAGGGTTGCAAAATGAGGGTGTGGTTGTAATGTTAATTCCCATAGGAACGTGTTGTCGAACATACAGCCCGCACAGCTAGACGGAATTACAGTAAATTTGACAGAAAGATAGATGTTGTTACACAGACTGTGCTTTTTGCTATTTGGTGCAAATCCATTCAGTACTTTTTGTGAAATTTAAGCCGGAAATTATACGATATCTCTGGCCGCAGATATTTCGCGACAATTTCGTGAATAATTGCGAATGTGCGTGCCAACGGGAATGCTCTTGGCTGGACGCAACCTCAACAGAAAGTGTCGGCCACCATTTATTGATCGGGAATGGTTCCCAGGGCTGAAAGCTTTTGTGAAAGCTAACATAAGGGGTCAGGGTTGAGGTACTCTGACTCCATGTTTGAGAAATGGGAGTATTAGTGACACAAATTATATGCCAAAATTAATTTTATTAATTGCGTGCAATATTCGCGATGAGGATGTGACCACTAGTGCGGCTTCCCATGTACCATTGTGAATATTGTGACGTCATCGCAATTAATGGTGAAAATATAAAAAAATATATATATTTGTTCACACTCGCCAGTCACTGTCACACACTCATGTATGCATTCACAAATGCACTCAGACACTTATATACCCATTCTCATACCCACTCATACACCTATACATCCAGTCACATACCCACTCAGATATTCATGTACCCATTCACATACCCACTCAGATACCCACTTAGACACTCATGTAGCCACTCACAGATTCAGTCAGACAGTTATATACTTACTTACAAATGCACAAAGGCACTCATGCACCTACTCACAGATTGAATGAGAGACTTATGCAACCAATCACAGACCCATTGGGACACTGATGCACCCACTCATAGATGCACATTCCCATTCAGGTACTCATGCACCCACTTACAGACTGACTTGAAGAGTGATGCACCCATGTACAGACCCACTCGGTGACTCATGCACCTACTTAGAGACCCACTCATAGACTCAAACATACAGTTTCATACCCACTTAGAAACTTTTACACCCACTCAAAAATCCATGTGGGCACTCATGCACCCACTCAGACCCACTCACATACTCATGCACCCACTTACAGACTCACTCAGAGAGTCACACACCCATGTACAGACCCATCTCATAGACTCATGCACCCACTTGCAGACCCACTCACACACTCATGTATGTACTCAAAGACCCACTGAGACTATCATACACCCACTTATAGATCTACTCAAATAATCATACACCAACTCACACACTAATACAGTCACTCCCATACTCAGTCACTGACCCTCTCAGAGACTTATGGACTCAGTCACTCACTCATATACTCAGACACTCATACACCTACTCGCAAACTCACTCAGATGTACTCCACCAACTCACTCACCCACACAAGGCTCATGCATCCACTCACAGTCCCACCCATACACTCACCCTCCCAGTCACAGACCCACTGAGACTCACACACCCATACAGTCACTCACACACCCACTCATAGACCCACTCAGAGACATGCACCCGGTCAGTTATACACTCAGAGACTCATTCACCCACTCACAGTTGTACTCAGAGACCCACGCACCCACTGACAGAACCACTCAGACATTCACACTGCCAATGATAGACCCACTGAGAGACTTATGCACTGACTCACAGATCCACTCAGACACTCATGCAACCACTCACTCACCCACTCAGATACCCACTTAGACACTCATGTAGGCAGTTATATACTTACTTACAAATGCACAAAGGCACTCATGCACCTACTTACAGATTTAGTGAGAGACTTATGCAACCAATCGCAGACCCAATGGGCCACTGATGCACCCACTCATAGATGCACTAAGGCAGTAACGCAGTTCGTTACAGAAGCATTGATAGACTGACGCACCGTCTTACAGATTCACTCAAATATATATACAGTGAATATGAGACTTAATGATACAGGGATCCATCCAGTTATAGATTACACTGAAAAAGCTATGCACTGTGTTATAGAGATATTAAGGGAGTTGTACATGCTATTATACACAGTCATTTAGATAGTAATGTGTTTAGTCTGTTAGTTTTAAGTCATTTTGCAGTTATACGTTTTGAATGTGGAGGTGGCTATTGAATGTCTGCAATTGTTTTGTCATTTCGCGACGTATTCACGGCGATCGCAAGTACCGATATCATCACGAGGCACGGTGTCACCGTGAAAACGGAAAATCAGTTTAAATGATTGTTTTTACACAAACTCCATACAAAATATGACTTTAAACATTGCAGTAATAAACCCCTAGTGTCTAAAATGCTGTAAAATGTGTGCATATATGTGTTTTACTCCTCTTAACAAAAGGCGCAATCGTCGCAGTTACCGAAGTCATCGCGACTCTGCGTCATCGCAAAAACAGGAAGTAGGGTTCAAACACAGTTTTTAATAAAAGTTACTACAAATATATGTGTACAAACATGTTCTTTAAGTTAGTAATGTGTGTATTCTAATAGTTAGAATTAATGTTTTAAGTTATAATTTTTTAATGAGGTGGTGGTCGTTGAATGTTTGCATTTGTTGTTCTATTTTGTGACGTGATCGAGATGTCGCCGCAAATTTCAAAAATTCCCCCAAAAAACCAGTTAACAAGAAAATGAACAGCATTTTGGGCTCTTGGGTGGCTCTGACACGAGCCTTTGTGTTGAGAGTGTGTATAAGGCAGCTACATATAAGACTGTATGCAAAGTTTCAGGTTGCCTAGAAACACCCTGTTCCCTTCGTCCGTAAAGTGAACTCCATCATCTCTATATAGTCAATACATGTCAAAACGCAGATTGTTGTTGTAGATAGAGCCCATGTTATGGTCTCTGAGGAAAGCAGACACTGTTTTATTAGCATGTTTCCTGGCTTTGTCAATCTGTCAACAGAATTGATTTGACCAATTAAATTTCTGTCTTTGGCATGTATTAGAGTACACCAATAGTGTCAAGGAAACACCAGATCAGTCCTGCAAAGGTATACTTCATTAGGATTTCCACCCCTACCCCAGTCAATGTGCCTAGGTCATTGTCACCACAATGCACAATCATGAGGTGAGGAGTTTTGAAATCCACAATGGTTTTAACCAAAGTCAGCAGCTGATTAAACTTTAACCCTCTCTGGCCAAATCAACTAATCTCCACATTTAGCAAACCCAAGTCTCTGTCAATACCTTTGATTTTTGCAGCCTCTTTAGCCCAATCAACATAGCTGTGGCCCACAATCCACACTCTAAGCATTTTGTAGAAAGGAGGAGTAGCACACAGGACAGGTCTGCAGTTGAATATCACAGTTGGGACTATGAAAGACAGTGAAAATGCATTTGTGCTGGTGGTTTGAAAAAAACTCAAAATTTGATTGGATGAAGGGAATATGCAAGTGAATAAAAGTAGGTTACATTATAAAACACAACATTGAAGAGATTTTTTCACAAATCCATTACACAAACTCAAATATAAACTCTACATTACTTAACAACTAGTGTCTGCAATTAAGTAAAATCTGTCTATAAATATGTTTAAAACTTCCTCAAAAACATGTGCCTTTCACGACGACACCAAGGGTATCGCGACGTACGTCGCAAATAAAAAAATAAAAGAAAAAAAACTATGCTTATTAATCTACTGAAGAAAATACAAAGTTATAAAAATACACGTTATAGAGCCACTTAAAATAGAAAATGCAATTTAAAAACCTTAAAAATTTGATAAAAAGTTGGGCGTGGCTAGCAGCCAGCTGGGATGGCTGCATCGTAAGTGAGCTCCGGCGGCCTGCCACATGAAAAGCAGAATATCCATGCAAATATCTGTCTACTACACTGCTTGAAGGAGTGGTGGACTCCAGTAGCTGCTCTGAGTGGATCGACCATGCCCTCGATCCCTTTACTGGATCTCTGTAGAGGACTGCCCAGAGTTAACGCAGCTGCGAGCTGCGAGGTGCGACCTAGCAGGATGCAGATCATCTCGAGGTGTGGAGCACGGTTGGGGTACTGAAGAAGCCAATTCTGCCCTGGCAGCTGCGATATTGACTGCAAAGCGGGTGCCGATGGAGAGGCCCTGAGACCGAGCCCCACATGGAGGTGTAGGCAGAGAGGTGATATGGTACGGTCCCCCAAAGCTGTGGGAACGGAGGTGTGGGTGATGCGGGCTGCGGCCTGTATCGATTGACATTTGCCTGGCCAGGATACCGAGGTCGAGATAAGGTGCTGGCTTGCTTGAAGTAAGGGACCGCTGCTGATCGGAGCCTGGAGTGAGGATGCAGAGCCGTTCTCCGGCCGGACGCAGTGACTGTGTGACTCTGAGGCCAAAGATTGCTGTGAGGGAGCCGCAGTTCGCTGCACTCCGCATCACAGCAGCTCTGTGCTACAGTGTGTCCTCTGAGGGCCGTTCTCGAGGGCTGGACCTTGCGAGGCTGTGATGGGAGGGTTGGTCATGCGCCCCCCTGCTGTGACAAAAGTGTGGACTCAGTCATCTTGGGGGTGCTGTCCCAGCCTTCCTCCATCCCAGCCGGGGGGCAGAGCTGTTCCTGCAGTTTTCTCCTGGGCAAGTGACATGGAATAAGGCTGAAGAGGGCCATTTGGAATGCATTGAGCTGGGTGCAGGAGATGCCCCACTCGTCGATTGTTCGCTGGATCGGCGCTATGTGTATGGGAGAAGGCCATCTGCCAGTTACTGTGGGACAATATTGGCCCCTCGGGTCTGGAAAGACTGCCGTTGGGGACTCTCGAAGTCTCACATGAGTTAAGGACATTCCACAGCACATGGGGCGAACCGAGTGCCATCCCTTGTGGATTAAAGTGTTGATCAAAGCCCCTGGTGAGCCCTGGTAAATTGAACGGTGACATATAGTTCTGGCTTCCCCCTGGCCTCCATTGGGGGACAGGCGGAGGCACACTACCAGCTGGAGGAGGCAGGCGAGGAGCACAATCCCAACCAAGTACGATGTTGGTGCACATGGGGACCCAAGTGACGCACCAAACGAAGCTGGATAAATTTTCCAAGCCCAGGACAGATGACCCGGTGACAGGAGAGGATGAGCAGCAGAAAGGACTGACTACGTAGGAGAGGGCTCTCATATTACAAGATATAATGGCAGTGATCCAGGGGGTACGTTCCACCCTAGAAAATAAAATTGACGTGGTCGCATCGGAAGTAACATTGATGCATGCAGACGTCTGCACTCTAGGCGCCCGCGTCAAGGCCACTGAGGACTCTGTCACCATTCTCCAAACCACAACTAAAACTCTTGAAGATCACGTAAAAAAGCTCTGTGCTGCTACTACTACTCTGGAGGCGAAACTTGAAGACTTTGAAGAGCATGCACACAGGAACAATGTCAGAATTCTAGGAGTGCCTGAGCGAGCGGAGGGCCCAGCCACAGATCTCTTAGTTGAGGATCTTATTGTAAAACAGCTGCAGCCACGTGGTCTTTCTAACTACTTCTCAGTGGAGCAAGGCAACAGAGTTCCAGGGAGTCTACCACAACCGGGGGCGCCCCATGTCCTATAGTGGCAAGGATATTTAACTACACAGAGAGAGATGTGATACTCCAGACAGCTCGCTCGCCCCCGCTCAAATACGAAAATGCCACCGTCACATTTTTTCTGAACTTTACAATCAAAATTCAAAGGCTGCGGCGTTCCTTTCAAGAAGTTAAGACGGCGTTATTGGAAAAGGAATTAAAATATGCAATGCTGTTCCCAGCCAGACTATGAGTGGCGGTGGAAGGAAAGACATGTTTTTTTGACTCCCCTGAAGAAGCCTGGAGTTGGCTAGAGGGCTGGTGTCACCCTGGCAGCAGACATCCGAATACCTATTGTCAGAAGAGTAACAAAGAAAGGCGGCGACAGGTATTGCAACAGAGTCAGGAGACGGATGCTGCCAAGGAAGGATCTTCGATACTATACTGCCGTAGTGCATATCCATTCGAACCTGTTGGGATACAGGGATGTTTTCGGGCCTGTCTGTGCCTAAAAGAGCCATGTAGCGACTTAAAGGGGTATGCTGATTTTGGTCTTACGAGACTTCACCTGATTTCCCTGCAGTGGAACCCCAGAGGGTTGGAGGACTGGGTTAAGGTCCTTCCCCGTCACTGCGCTGAGTTGCTGAATCTGCAAGGAGATGCTGAGAAGACCTGGGACCCTGCTGTGTCCCAATTGAACTAATGCAGTGTGGTAGAAACTTTACATGTTATACTGGGGGCTGCGGCTGGTAAAAGGCTGGCTGAGAAACGCTCCCCAACACTAGTACATAGGGGATGGTATTACAGGCACTCTGCAAAGTTAGAGGGGTGGCCAGTTTTAAGTCCATGAAGCAGGGCATCAGGGTGGGGGGAGGAGGGGGAATGGTACTTAAGTTGTTCTTCCGTCTGTTATTGGCAATGTATGTTGATTGCAGTGATGGTGAATCTTGGCAAATGTTTTAAGCTAATAGGTGGTGCAAATCAGAACTTCTCCCAGGTGGCCCTCAGGGTATGTGATAAGGGCTCCCCTGCTGACTCCATGCTTAGACCGAGAATCTCTCCCAGGGTTACAAGTCTATTCAATATGCAAGATATCATGAATATGATCCAGATCTCAAGCAGTTTTAAAATCCTTTCTTGGAATGTGAATGAGCTGAGGGACAAGATTAAAAGTGGGGTAGTGCTACAACACTTAAAATGCCATGCACCAGATATAGCCCTGTTGCAAGAAACTCACCTGCAGGGAACAACCTACTGTGCGCTTAATAGATGGGGCTACAATCTAGTAACACATGCAGGCTATATCAGGGGCTCGAGAGGGGTAGATATTCTCTTACTCAACTCCTTCCCATGTACCACACAGACTAATACACATGACCTCCATGGGCGGTTTGTAGCGATGTCGGAACATTGGGAGGACAGATGTTTAATATTATTTCCCTTTACATCCCCCGAGGCTCCACACCTCCACACTTGCAGACCTAGGTTCACTCATTGTCAGTTTACCACAGGGAGAGATGCTCATTGGGGGAAACTGTAATGTGGCTCTCTGTAGAGAACAGTACAGCTGGCCGACGAGAGAGAAAGACCCCTCTGGAAAAATCCTAGCTGACATTTTGTTAGCAATAGGTCTGGTAGACATGTGGGGGATGTGCAATCCACTAGCCCATCAGTATACCTTTCATTCTGGTGTGCATGGCAGTCTATCACGTATTGATTACCTGTTTGGGCTGGCTGGACAACTTCCGACATTCGGTAAGGAGAGCCACCTCCCGAGAGGGATGTCGGATCATTCCCCGGTATGCCCAATTTATGGCAGAAGACCTACATCTGGGAGTAGCGTGATGCCACTTAACCCATGGTATCCTAAGGTACCACTCATCCGAGCCGCCTGCAAAAGGCTATGACCGAATATTTTGAAGAAAATGAGTGTTCAGTAGAATTGGCGCAGGTGCTATGGGAGGCATTCAAGACAGTGATAAGAGGCCAAGGTTTTTCCCTGATAGCGAGTCATAGAAAAGAAAAACTGAAGCAGTTGGAGGCGTTGGAAAGAGAGATCCAGAAATTGAAGCATGAGCTGCTACTGCCAGACCACACAGATGCTCGACATAGGCTACATGTTAAGCAAAAAGAATATAGGGTTATTGCCGAGGAGGCAATATCTCAGAGCAAGGCACCGGGCGACATTACATCACCTATATGAGGTGGGTAATAGTGGGTAAACACCTGGTTTGGTTGGATAGATGTGAAGTGGCTTCTAAATGGGTTTTTGAGATTGTCGCAGACGATGGGGTGCCTGTAAGGGATAGACAGGGAATAGCTGATGCATTTACAGCATACTACAAATAGCTATATGTACTGTCATCACACACTTCTGTGGCTCAAGCACGAAAGCTATTGGCAACTCTTGACATGTCCTCCTTGGAGGCCGCCGACAGAGATAGTTTGGAGAAAGACCTTATGGAGAGTTCAGGCCATTAGAGCACTGAAAGCTGAGAAAGCAATGCGCCCAAATGGCCTCCTGATTCAATTGTATAAATTAACAGCATCCAAGATCGCCCCTTATTTACTGAAAATGTATCAAGAAAGTCTCAAAATTGGGAAACTACTGGATAATCAAAGACTTGCTAGCATTGTAGTAATACATAAAGCAGGTAAACCGCCGGAGAGTGGCACCTCTTATAGACCGATTTCCCTGCTGAATGCTGATGTTAAGATTTTAGCTAAATTGTTGGCAGCTCGATTAGTCCCAGTGCTACATACCCTGATCCATCCTGATCAATCAGGGTTCATGCCTGACAGGAACACTGCTCTTAATCTGAGACGTCTACATGGAGTGTTGGGACGAGCGAAATATAACCGGAAGGAGGAAGTTGTGGTGTCATTGGAAGCCAAGATGGCCTTCGACATGATAGAGTGGCCCTTCCTGTTTGTGGTCCTTGTGAGAATGGGGTTCGGACCAACATTTTTAGCTTCGGTACGTCTTTTGTATACAGACCCCTTAGCACAAGTAACAGTGAACGGAGGGCGTTCGGCGGTTTTCAAGCTACAAAGAGGCACAAGACAGGGATGTCCCCTCTTCCGGCTGATCTTCACCTTAGTTCTGGTGCCACTAGCAGTGTGGATAAAGGGAGACCTACTGATTTGGGGGCACAGATGGTCTGAGGACTGGGAAGATAGGATCTCCCTTTATGCAGATGACATCCTCCTCTACGTGGCGAACCCTTACTCCTACCTGCATAGGATGCTCCATATTTTCACCCTGTGTCAAAACTATTGTGGTTATACTATAAATTGGGATAAGTCGCTGATTTATGTCATCCGTGGACCAGATCTGTGGCTTCCCAGATCATGCATGGTGAGAGTTGTGACAGAGGGATTTCGATACTTGGGCATCTACATTACTAGGGACCCTGTAGTTTTTCATGAGTGGATTTTGGAGCCCCCTTTGCATCGCCTTAGAGAAGATGTACAACACTGGAGGACCTTGCCCCTGTCGCTGCTCGGGAAGGCCTCTCTATATAAAATGATGGTATTGTCCCGCTTTCTACATATTCTACAGTGCGCACCATATCTAGTTCCCCCTCATATTTTCGAGCGGTAGTATGGATGTTCCTTTGGATAGCCTTACAAAAACTGACACAGAGATGGTACGATGGAGGGATTGCTCTTCCGGTGCTTCAGTATTATTATTGGGTTGCGCAATTTACAGTGGTTAACCACTGGGTCCATCTATCATGCGACAAACTGGCCTATAGGAAGAACAGGCATAATATGCAACTGGGGGCCACCTCTGGTTCATCTATGGGGCGAAATATGAAACACCAAAGGCTACCCCAACCTCTTAGACCATTAGACTATGGCATACGGCTATGGCAGCACTGGGGTAGCAAGATATGATCATCCAAGCTACTCCGCTATGGGACTCTGCAACGTTGGGACTTCTGGCGAAATACCCGGGCTTTGATAAATGGGACCTTTTTGATCTTTCGAGGGTTGGCGACCTATGGGCAGGCGGTAAGGTTCGACCTTTCGTTGGCCTCCAGAAGGACTAAGAGCTGGCATCAATTGAAACCTTCTGATATCTCCAGATATGGCATGCACTGCAGCAGGCCATCCCAAGGGGGACAGATCTATTGGTTTCCTCCCCCTGGAAGATAGGTTGTTAGACGATTACTTGCAGAAGAAGGCCGTATCCCTAACATATCAGAAAATACTATAAAATTCCACTGAAACACTAGAGAAACTACGTACTAGATAGATGGAAGACCTGGGGCAATTGGATGATGATGAGTGGCAGGAGGTGCTTGCATCTCCCAGGGAAGTGGTGATACGACCCTGTTTCAGGTTAGTCCAGCTGAAAATATGATATGAATTGGTGCATGCAGGCATAAAAGGCGGTATACAAGAGGAGAGGTTGCCCACATAAATGGACGAAGATTTGGGACCGTTGGAATGAGAGTAGAGGGATGTTGTGGGTGCCTGTTAGCAGGATTCCTCGGTTGGAGGATGATGGAGGGTGAAAGTATGATAGTTTTGCCGCTGGGATCGGGAAATTGGGAGAAGTGTAAGTGTAAGTGTAAGTTGAGTGACAATGTAGAGATAAATGTCCTGTCATATATGTTGCCATGTAGTTGGAAACCTGCCGTCAAATGTGATGATCATCGTTGTCATGTGCCTTATTGCAATAAAATATTTCCCCCCAAAAACAATCAATAAAAAAATCATAGGTTGCATGGACGTGATAGTTGGGAAATAGAAATTGAAAAACCTTAGAAATTCACTTAAAAAAGCAAAGGTTACAGGGACGTTATAGTTAGGAAATAGAATTTTAAAAAATCATACAAATTCAATGAAAAAAGCAAAGATTACAGGGACGTTATAGTTAGAAATTAACATTTAAAAAAAACTTAAAAATTCACTGAAAAAAAAACAAAGGTTACAGAGACATTATAGTTAGGTTCAGGTTTCACTCATGCAAAACCAATGAAATTCAGCAGTTGTAGTTAGCTGATACTGCTTGATATTGAAATAAAGACAGATAAAATCATTTGTAGTGCAGAATCCAGAGGATGGAAGATAATAAAAACCCAAGCAACATTAATAGTTAATCAATCAATCAGCGGTCTTGTAGAGCATGGCTTGTCACCCCAGGAGGTCTCCAGGCACTGGAGGGTGGTACGATTCTCAGTCGAAGGACTGTGGTGGTCGAAGAGCCTGGTCTTGCGCTGCTTCCTAAAATCCTGCAGAGACGGGGAGGTGCGAATGTGGAAGGGGGGTCGTTCCAGGCCTTGGCTACTGGGTAGGAAAAGGAATGGCCTCCACAGCGGCTGCGGCAAATGCGGGGAATGTGGGCCAAGGCGAGGGTGGAAGATCGGAGCTCTTTAGTTGGTTGGTGCAATGTCAGGCAGTTGTTGATGTAGGCAGATCAGGACTTGTGGAGGCCTTTGTAGGCGTGGATGAGGAGCTTGAAGCTGCATATATCTTGGACGGGTAGCCAGTGGAGTGCTCTGAGGTGAGGATTGATGCTTGTTCTTCTGGCGCAGTCAAGGATGAGTTTTGCCGCCGTTTTCTGGATGGTCTGCAGGTGGCTCAGGAGTTGTTTGATGGTTCCGGTGTAGAGAGCGTTTCCGTAGTCGAGTCGACTGGCAGTGAGGGCCTTGGTGACTGTCTTCCTGGTTTAGATAGGGATCCATTAGAAGATCTTTTGGAGCATCTGGAGGGTGAGGAAGCAGGCAGAGGAGACGGCTTCATGGTCAGATAGGGGTCAAGGATGATTTCAACGTTGTGTGCAAGGTCAGTGGGGGAAGGGTAGGGGCTCAGGGCGGTGGGTCACCATGTGTCATCCCACAGGGAGGGTTTCTTCCTGAAGATTATGACCTCTGTCTTGTCCGAGTTGAGTTTGAGGCAGTTGGTCTTCATCCAGGTGGCGATGTCGGTCATGGTGTTCTGGAAGTTGGTTCTAGTGGTGTTGGTGTCTTCTGTGTTGGGTGTTGTCAGCATGGGAGATGATGTTGAGTCTGTGGGTGTGGGCGACTACTGCCAGTGGCATCATGCAGGTGTTGAAGAGGGTGGGGCTGAAGGAGGATCCCTGGGGGACGCCACATATGATGTCCTTGGGTGCGGACGAGAAGGGTTGAAGGTAGATCCATTGCGTTTGGCCAGAGAGGAAGGAGTGAATTCAGTTAAGTGGGTTGCCCTGGATGCCGAGGTGGTGTGCAGTGTGGAGTGGTTGAGCAGGTTGTTTCTGTCGAGGTAGTTTGTGATCTGGCAGTTGATGGCCTTTTCCAAGACTTTGGTGGGGAAAGGTAGAAGCGAGATTGTTAGGTAGTTTTTGAGTTTGTTGGTGTTGGCTGAGGGTTTCTTCAGGAGGGGCTTGTCCTCTGCATGTTTCCAGGCATCAGGTACATTGGCTTATGTGATGGAGGTGTCAAGGAATTCCGTGAGGGGGCATGCAATTACTTCTCTTCCTAACTTGTAGATGCGGTGTGGGCAGGGGTCCGAGGGGGATCTGGCGTGTATGGAGTTCATGATGGAGATGGTTTATTCAGTAGAGCGCTGCTTCCAGTCGGTGGTCCGGTAAGGGTGGGAGGCATTGGTTTGGGAGCGGAGAAGGTTGGGCTCGATAGGTTGTGGGTCAAAATTGCTATAGATGTTGGAGATTTTGTGGTGAAAGTAGTTGGCAAGAGTGTCGCACAGGATTTGGGAAGGGCAGATTGTGTTCTCTGCAGCAGAGGGGCAGGAGAATTCTCTGATGATGCTGAAGAGTTCATTTGTGCAGTTGGCTCTTGTCTCGATGCAGGTATTGAGGGCTTCTTTCTTGGTTTCTCTGAGACTGTGGTGGTTACTGTTGAGAGTGGATCAGTAGGAGTCGAGGAAGGTGGGGGTCTTGTTGGAATGCCAGTGTCTGTCTAGTTTCTTGCAGTGTCGCTTGAGGATTAGTAGCTCTGGGGTGAACCATCTGGCATGCTTTGCAGGTCTGATGGTGGTGGACTTCTTCAGGGGGGCAATGGTGTTGGTGGCTGCGGAGATCCAGCAGGAGAAATTTTGTCTGTCTACTTCGAGGATGTTCGAGGGAATGGATCTACCTTCTTTGAGGGCAATGGTCAAGAGGGGTTCGGTGACTTTGCCCCAGTTGCAGCGAGGGTGTGTTGGGGTCTCGATGGGGTCTCTTGAGGGATGTCGATGGTGAAGTGGGCAATGCTGTGGTCAGTCCAGGTCAGTTCGGTGGTGTGGGAGGATTTGACTCAGTCGAAGGTGGGGAAAATGGGGTTCAGAGTGTGTCCTGCTCTGTGTGTAGGAGTGGAAACCAGTTGTGAGAGGCCGATGATGCTCATGCTCTCGAGAAGCGTAATGGAGTTGGTGTCATCAGGATCTTCTAGGAGGATGTAGTTGTTGGCATTGTTGGCAAGGGGAATGATGGAGACTGGGATGGAGCTGCAGAAGCTGGGGCGGGGCCCGGGAGGTCTGTTGGTGAGGGTACCTCTAATGGTGGTAATGGTGTCAGGCTTGATCTGGAAGTTGAGGTATTCCATGATAGGTGTAGTGTTGTCATCGGAGGTGGTGCAGTTGTGGGAGTCCTTGTGAATGATGGTGATGCCTCTGAAGTGTCTGTTGTGGGGGTCAAGGTGGAGCATCTTGTATCCTGGAGGTGTTGTGATGGCAATGTCAGGGACTGATGTGGGGGAGAGCCATGTTTTGGTTATGAACATCACCTTGGGGGCGAGAGTGGTTATGGTGTCCCTCATTTCCATGCCATGCTTGCAGAGGGATCTCACATTGAGGAGGGCAAAGTGGAGCTGGGTCTTGAGGCCAGGTGTTTGCTGGGTGGTGCTCATGGGGGTGTTTATGTCACAGGAGAAGCGGCAAATAGTCAAATGCCCACTTAAAAATATCAATTTAAAGTAAAAGCCAAAAACTAGAGGATCTGGCATGCTAATGGCTGTTAGCTAAAATTTTATGAAGCTGTCACAAACCCCAAGCAATGAAAATATCATGGAAAAGCGCAATTTAATAAAACCCAGGAGCAGGTTCAGATTGTAAAACTCCCTGCTCAAACTTAAGGAAAACTTTCATACTAATGTAGGGCTCATTCAACCATTACTACAGAACAAGATATTTTGCTTCCTTGTTCCAAACACTGAACAGGAAATGGCTAACTGCAAAAGCAACAGGACCAGAAGTATCTTTTTTAATACTCTCAAATCTTCTGCAAAATATTCCAACAGATCTACAGTATCCACTTGTGACGCACACTTTGGTACTCGGAGCAAAAGAAGAGAACATGACCCAGAGGTTTGGGCACAGACTGGGCAAGCAGCAGTAGACAAGTCCTTATGCCATTTAGAGTTAACAACCATAGTCGGTAGATAGCCTAAGAGAAACTTCACATATGGGCTCCTTGCCAAAGCAGGAGTAATGTAGTCTAAATTTCTTTAAACTGGGGATACAATTTAAACTCTAAGAACTGAATAGTCAGACTGCCAGAGGACCCAATTAATATATGCCTCTCAAGAACATAGTTCCAGTTAATGGATTTCAGTCTTGCCATCTCTTACCTGCAAACAGCACAAGAGTTGTCCCACAGCTTAGTCAACCCAAGCTTCCTGAACCAGCTCGATTTGAACTTAATCCAAGGGATTTTAGAAGCACCTCTTGTGCAGAGTAGGTCACCAAGGCACTCCCTATACACTGAAAGCTCAGGGGTAGTCCAGATGTACACCCACTGGGTCAAGGGCTTTAGTTGTACCAGATCCTCCATTCGCTTTAAGCCCAAATGTGAGAAAAGTGGTAGAAGAGGCGTAGTTACTGGGACTAGGATAAGTGACCTAATAAATCAATTCTCAGCCACGGTAAGTTTCTTGGTGTCAGCATACCTCCATAAAAGGGCACCAAAAAAGCTGCATTCTGTGCCTTCGATCGATAGGCCTCAAAAGCAGGAGAAATAGATCATGAATAGGAGAACCTATGGAAGTGATAAATAGCACTGGATCTATGGGTCAATAGCAAAGAACGTTTGATAACTTGAGAGCTCCAAGTTAAGTTGTCAGTCACTCTGACTCCCAGGTAATCAAAGCTACAGACTTTCTTGAGTGGCACGTCATCTACCTTTAAAACCCAATTACAAATGTATTCAGGTGCAAGTGTAGTCCCAAAGGGGTCTTTGAAATAAGCAGACAATAGTCTGCGAATAATAAAATGGGCACCATCTTGCCATTCAGTGACGGAGAATGAGAGCTCCAAGTTAAGTTGTCAGTCACTCTGACTCCCAGGTAATCAAAGCTACAGACTTTCTTGAGTGGCACGTCATCTACCTTTAAAACCCAATTACAGGTTTCCCAGGTCCAAAAATGATTAATTTAGTTTTGTTGGCATTTAACCCTAGGCCAGTAGGTATAGTGAGGACCATGTTTCCATAGGAAAAGTGTTTTTTGGCTTGCTTATATCTTTGGCACCGTATGACGAATTTTCACGAAAGGTATTCAAAAGAAGTGCCCCGGTGATTCTAGTTGTGCATGGAAAGTTCCGGGATAATCCTTCATGCGGGCGCTGAGAAAAAGGGGGGTACAAAAAAGTACATTTCCCATGTTAATTCCCGTAGGGATTTTGAACACGACTACAGCCCGAACCGTTGGGTGGAATTACACTGAATATGGCAGAAAGGTAGCTTTTGGTTTGTAGATCACACTTTCAGTTATTTGGTGAAAATCCGTTCAGTAGTTTTGGAGATATTAAAGGAAAACCAAATTAGTATATCTGGGCAGAGCCTAAGCACAGATCTCATGGGGATATCTGATTGGCTGCCAGCACTTCAACCGGGGAGCGTTGGCAGATATCTTGAGACCAATATACATGCTAGCACCCCATTGAAATGCATTGTAGTTAATAGTAGGTTTTGAGGGTCACAAAAAGGAGAATGTCTGAAGTGTGATAACAGATTTTAATTACAATATAAATCATTTGTTGATGGCACCCTACTAATTTTAAGAATAGTGGTGTATTCTAAGGTGATTTCACCCTATGGAACAGCCTTCTGCCAGGATTTCATGAATCATGTTTGAGGGAAAACTGTTTTCTCATGATTTTCCCATAGAGGTTTTGGAAGGTGCTCCAGAAGAAAAAATGAGAGCATATTTTCTGTAAATTCACACTATCTTTCTCAGCCATTTGAAAATGAAGTCTGACATTCTCTGTAAATCATGTACGTTCAACAGGAGCAGCCTGTCAGTTGATTCCCTAGTGGTCTACTGCAGCCTCCCGGAGTGTTTTAATGAATAAACAGAGCGCTAACAGTGTTAGTTATGGCACGCCTGAAGCCATGTTGATTGAATTGAACTGGTTAAACTTTAAACATTTAAGGTAGAGAGGAACAATATTAGGGGGTTCAGTTTTTCGTAGAAATTATGGATTGTGCTGCAGAAACAAAAAATAGGACACATTTTAAGTGAATTCTCAAATAGCTCTTCTATTTCATTAAACATTCTGACGTGCAGACTGAAACATGCACTTTCAACACCAGCAGCACACTGCCAGTAAACTCTCTGATGATCAGCACCTTTACTATAGTGTTCTTATGAGCAACTAGAGTGCTAGCATGCTGAATTCATACCAAAAGTGGAGTACATCCGAGCGTCATCTTGGCGGAATTGAAGTAGAAAATTGAAAGCATTTTCTACTAAGGATACTGCAGTAAATAAGGAAATTAGGGAGCTGCATGATAATAAATAAGTCTCTCAAGATGGCCACCAGAGAAAAAACAGACCAAATATAGCACAAATATTACCATAATGTAGCTCAAGTATAGCCCAATGACCGAAGTGTTCAAAACACTTAATTTTTTGTTTTTTGCAGTTTTATATAGCACAGGCTTGACCCAAATGTATAGGAGTGCTTTACATGAGCCTCAGTTACATCACACAAGGACACATTCCTTTTGGTTTTAGGCATGGGGAGTTTACTTGATTTGCCTAGAATCACAAGATGTCGAGCTATCACTGAAACTCAAACCTGGTTCCCCAGATGCAAAGTCTACAGCTCTAGCCGAAATCCCACATCCTCTCCCTTAAGTAGAAAATATAATCAAGTGATCAACTGAATAAAAAATATTGCAAATTACTTAAAAGTGCTATGTCACTATTTGAGAACTCAGAAAATATGTCCTCATTTTAGCTGTTTAGAGCACTAACTATAATTGCTATGGGAATAAGACCCTCTCATGGAGGAGGGTTCAGAGGCAACAAGTTGGCCACGCTGTGCATGTGGGACAATAGACCATGGAGGGTAGGGGATAGGGGAGAAGAGCAAAAAACCAACCATGCAGCACAGGCAAGAGAGGCTGTGGCAATATTAAAGACCATTGAGGGCAGAAGGGAGAGACAGTGGCAGTGCAACCATACATGCCAATAGACCCGATACAGACAGGGGACTGAAGATGTTTTTAAACCCAAAGGGCTTTATTTTATCGGTCTCCTGCTTAAAATCTCCTCTTTTTCAATGTAAGTCAATGGGGACAATCAATTCCCCAGGATTTTTTTCAAAATATCCCAATTTCCCAGTTCAAAATTTCGGCAAGTAAGGTACATTGGATCATGGAAGGCGGGAGGAAAAGGGCACGGACATGGACTCGGATAAGAGAGATGGTAGGAAGGAGAGGGGTAGGGGCACCAAACTGAACTTAAAGGGTAGGCGTCATGGGTTGCAGCAGCACAATATACCACACAAGAGAAGCGGGATGGCAGTGCATCACAAATAGATCATGGAAAGCAATAGGGAGGGGACAGGGTCATGCACATGGACAACAGGGAGTAGAGGGGAAAGAGGAAAGGAAAGTAAGCTGACCATACCGGACAGACAGGAGGGACAGTAGCAGCATAACTGACCATGAAGGGAGATGAGGGAGGGAGCAGGGGCGCGAAAGCAGACCAGACAATGCAGGAGGGAGGGGATAGGTGGCTGCACATGGAAAACTGAGAGCATGGGGAAAGGGGATAAGGCAGAAGGAGCAAGCTGACCATGCAGGGCAGGAGGGATGGGCACTGGAAGCACAGCACACCATGGAGAGCAACAGTGAGCCTATAATGGCATACACCCATACAACAGAAGGAAGGTGGGAGGGGGTCAAGGGCAGCAAGCTGACCACTCAGGGTTGGTGGGAAGGGCTGTGGCAGCACAGAAGATGATGCATGGCAAGCAGGAGGGTTAGTGACAGGACAACAGTCAAGGTGGGCAAGAGGGAGGGGGCAGGTGCATGCACAAAGGGCCACAAAGGACAGTAGGGAGCAGTAAGGGCTGGACACAGAAAAAAGAGGGGAGGGGTAGTAGCTTCACAACAGACCATGCAGGGCAGACAGGAGGAGCAGTTGCAGCAGAACAGAGCATGGAGGGCAGAAGGGAGTGGCACCAAAATGGACCATGGAGGACAGGAGGGAAGGGATAGGGGCATGGAGCTTGGACAGGCAGGGTAGAGGTGGCAGGGATATGTGGCAGCCATCTGACCATGCTAGGCAGGTGGGAGGGGCAGTAGCAGCTCAACAGAAAACTCAGAGTACATAGTAGGGGGTCAGGTCCATGGAATATGGTGAGCAGAAAGGAGGGAGCAGGGGCATGCACATAGACATCAGAGGGTAGGGGGAAGAAGAGTAGGAGCAGCCGGCTAAGTACAGAGGCATAGCAGGAAGGCAATGATGGGGCATAAAATTAGGCAATGGAGGGAAAAAGGAGCGGGAAGGGACATCAAGCTAAATGGAGGGCAGTGGCAGCACATTGGACCATTAAGGGCTAGTTGGAGGGAGCTGGTGCATTGACTCAGACAATTGAGAGTAGGGAGGAGGAGGATGGGTCACCAAGCTAACTGTTTAGGGCAGGCGAGCAGTGGCAAAACAATGGCCACACATGGCTGTAATGAGGAAGCAAGGTAATGGACTTGGACAATGGATGGCAAGGTTATGTTATGTTAACTTATATTTCTATAGCGCGTAATCACCAACTGGTCTCTTAGCGCTTCTAGAGAGGGATCCCAAGCTAGCTGCAGTCCCTTGAAACACGCGTTGCAGATAGTTAGCGTGTTTCCAGGACCTCCCTGAACAGGAGCATTTTAAGACGTTTCCTGAAAGGGAGGAGCATGCTTTCCTTGCGGAGGCCATCGGGCAGTTTGTTCCAAAGTTGCGGGAGCATGACAGAGAAGGCTCTGCCTCCCTTGGATGCGGTTTTAAACCGAGGGACTGCCAACAGGCGGCTCTCGGATGATCGCAATTTCCGGCCCGGCACGTAGTTTCCAAGGCGCTCCTTAATGTATGTTGGAGCCTGGCCGTAGATGGCTTTGTGGGCAATGCAGAGGCCCTTGAACTTTGCCCTCTGCTTGATAGGGAGCCAGTGAAGCTTGTGCAGCAGAGGGGTCGCATGCGCCCTTCTGGGAAGCCTGAAGATCAACCTGGCAGCATCATTCATCGTTACTTGCAGTTTGTTGGTAAGCTTTTCTGGTAGGCCAATATAAAGGGCATTCCCGTAGTCCAGTCTGGATATGATGGTAGCAGATATTATCATCTGTAGTGCTGCCGTTGAGAGGAGGGGGGCAAGTCTTCGCATCTGTCTCAGAAGGCCTGTGCAGGTTCCAGCTACGGTTGCGACTTGGTTGGCCATAGAAAGATCGGCATTGATCTTGATGCCCAGACTTTTACGAGTGTGGCCGGCGTGGGGGTGGTCCCAAGCTCTTGGGGCCAAAAAGGTCACTCCAAGGATTTGTCTTTGAAGGGATGACCAGGACCTCTGTTTTGTCATGATTGACTTTTAAGGAATTGGTTGTCGTCCAGTTCACGGTGTATCTGAGGATGTTTTGTATCTGTAAAGAGGCCTGTTGGGTGTTGTCAATTTGGAGGATAAGCTGAGTGTCATCCGCATAGTTAAAGACTTGGCAGTTCATACGTGCTAGGGCAACTATAAGTGGCTGGAGGTATATGTTAAAAAGGAGCGGGGACAGCGCTGATCCCTGGAGGACGCCACACGTAAGGGCGCCTTTGACAGACACTTGCTCCCCTAGCTGGACCCTCTGGGACCGGCCGGACAGGAAGGACTTGAGCCACTGGTATGCCATCCCACAAATACCCAGTTCGGTGATACAGGCTAGGAGCTGAGCATGATTGACCGTGTTGAATGCCGCAGAAAGGTCCAACAGAACCAGGGCGCACATTTTTTTATTGTCGGTCGTGACTCTGAGTTCATCGAGTACAGATAGCATCACCAGCTCAGTGCTGTGGTGGGCCCTAAAGCCTGCCTGTCGCCCCTGGAGTAGCTGGTGTTCCTCCAAGAAGGCAGAGAGTGACATTAGGATATGTTGCTCTACCACCTTTGCCAAAAAGGGAAGCTGGGAGATAGGTCTGTAGTTTTTAAGAATTGCGACATCTGCCCTTGGTTTCTTCAGCAGGGGGGTGACCCTAGCTTCCTTTAGGTCGGAGGGGAGGTAGCCTGTCTCCAAGGAGCGGTTTAGAAGGGTGAGGAGTTGTCTTTCTAGGCCAGGCAGGGCCATGCAGAAAACCCTAGGAGGGCAGGGATCTGCTGGTGAGCCCGATTTGAAGCGGCTCATCAGGTGGGACAGGGAAGCCAGGTCTAAGTTAGGGAAGGAGGGGAGTTGGTTGCCGGACATGGGGGCCCAGAGTGCTGGTCTAGGGGAGCCTGGTTGGTCGTGGTACTCTCAATCTCAGCTAGGATGAACAATGGGGAGGAAGGAGCAGCACGTTTGGGTGGGGGCAGCAAAATGCGTTCAACCCCCCCATTCTGCATTTATTGACCTGTGATCAAGGCTGGAAAGAAGCGGAAATGTATCAGGACAGATTAGGATCTTAAGCGAGCTGTCCTTTCTGTTGTTTATTGAATAGAGTGCCTAATTCTCTGAGGTCCAGTGTATGGTTTTCTTCTGTGAGAGAAGGAGATTGTGTTGGATATATGCGGGGTGCTCCATCCCCGTACGTCGAGACTGCCCTGCTGAGGTCGAGGCTCCCTTGCGGGGGATATGGTGGTGGATGTTTAAGTTGTGGAAGCCTGACTCGCCCGCACTAAAACAGGATTATTGAGGTACAGAAATGCCCCAACCATTTTATAGGAGGTAACTGTTGTAATCTTCCTTGTCTCCTGTTCTACCCTACTTGGTACATTCCTCCCACCCCCTCCCTTCCCTCACCCTTGAACTGTCCCCTGTAGAGCTTACAGTAGAATGTTGAGAAGGACCAGTGTGAGGAGAGCAGATGACCAATAAAGAAGTACTGGAACTCACCTCTGCGTGTGTGCTTCTTACTTTCAACAGTAACCAAGGGGCAAGGGAAAGTAAAACGACAGTGTGTCTTTCATGTGGACTTTGGACAATTGGGCGCTGCAGGAGATGGTCACCTCTGAGGCAGCAAGGCTTTTTCATGAGCATATTAATTAGCACCTTGTAAAGTGTTTTGAAATGGAATGCAATGACTGCAGTGTCCATACACAAATGATTAATGGAAAATGAATTGCAGTCAAGCAAATAAAGTAAAAAGACTGTCAAGGTGCATTCTGGGGATTGCAGTATCATGAGACTACGCTGAGACCCAGTAGCCTCATTTGGGCGTACACAAAACGTGAAGCTATGCCTCAATCACATAGACAGCTCACCTGTGATGAAGGCTGGATAGAAGTGTAAACGCATCAGGACAGATTAAGATCTTAAGCAGGCTGTCTCCCCTGTTGTTTATTGAATAAATTGCCTGATTTCTTTAGGTCCGGTGTGCGGCTTTCTTCATTGAGAGAAGGCAAAGGAGTTTGTGGTTTATATATATATTACCTACTGGCGGTCGCCAGTAGGTAGTTATAGTTAGGACCTAGTTTCCATAGGAAAAGCGTTTTTTGATTTGCCATTATCTTTGGCGCCGTTTGACGAATCTTCATGAAATTTTCAAAACGAATGGGGCGTTCGGTCAGCTCCTGTCTTGAAAGTTTTGGGGTGATTCGTCAAGCAGGGGCAGAGAAAAAAAGGGGGGTCCCAAAACACGTTTTCCCCATGTTAATTTCCATAGGAATTTTGGAACAGGCTACAGGCCGAACTGCTGAACGTATTTACACCAAATTTTGCAAAAAGGTAGCGCTTGGTTCAGAAAGCGACCTTTTTTTAAAATGGTGTAAATCCGTTCAGTAGTTTCTGAGAAATTCAAGATATAAAAATGTATATGTCTGAGCACCGAGGAGGAGTCGCGACTCCTCCCGAGCACGAGCTTCATTCTAATTGGCTGCCAACACTCCAAACCAGGAAGTGTTGGCAGCCATCTTGTGACTCGGTAACCGACTCACAAGAAAACAGCAAAAAAAAAAGGTGAAAAACAAGAAAAGGGGGCAGGGTAGAAACACCCTGACCCCCTAGGCCTCCTCAGGGGGTCCCACAAAAACACTTTAAAAAAAAAAATCGGTCGAATTCGCGCTGGGTGCGCGAATCCGGCCAAGAAAATTTAAAAAAACGAAGAGCGGGCTCCTGCGCTTCGTTATCCTTAAGCCCCCGGGTGGGCCAGGTCCCGGGGGCAATATTCATAATGTATGTGGGGGCCCGCAGCCCCAGTGACCGCTACCTCCCCTGGGCTATATAATTAATGGTGGGGGCCTCGTGGGCCCCCCCAAGCCCCGGAGACCACCACCTCCCAGGGGCTTCTTTGAATAATGCGGGGGGCCTCGCGGGTCCCCCAAAGCCCCGGGGACCACCACCTCCCCGGGGCTTTTTTAAATAATGAAGGGGGCCTCGTGAGTCTGTAGAAATAAAAACCTTCTTAGGGGTTCACTGATACATCTGGTCCTTAAGACCAACAAGGAAGAGATTGGCACAGAAGCTGTAATATCAAAAAACATGTTTTATTAACCTCAGATGAGGGAGATTGCATCTTACGGTACCCGCAGGCCACTGTAGGAGGCATTCTAATGAGTGCAGAGAACAGGGTCCTTATATATGCATTTGTTATATAGTCAGCATAAAATCAAGGGAGGTCCTAGCACATACAAGCATGCTTGTTGACTAATATGGGTATACAACATTTGCTTGCTCCACAAAGTGGGAGGGGAGACTAAACTGCTTACATGAGTAAGAATAGCCTGACAGTTCTATACTAGGAGCAGGTGCATTCTACCAGCTAGGCCTCTCTGAGCATGTGCAAGACTCTGGAAGAGGGAGAAAGCACATGGCGAGCACATGGCTAACTAAAATGGCTGCCAAGTACAAAATGGCTTTCAGCTCATGCTAACAGCGATTCCTGCAATCTTTAACAGATGATCCTTTTAGCATGAGCTAAAGACATTCCCATGATCTAGTAGAGACATAGAAAATATTTTGCACATTTTCTTCTCATAAATTCATCAATATCCTATGCTAGGTGGGCATTTACATTCTAAACATTTCATTAAGCAGGTATATACAAGGTATAAGCAGGAGTACAAAGTGAACAGAGCATTGGGTCATACAGGTAGCAAGAGAGAATAATGACTATTATCTCAAACAGAAATCTCAATATTTTCCAATCCTAAGCAGAAAGCAAATACCAAAACCATCTAGTCTAATTTTAAGTTTCAGGGCTCTGATGTATTTCAGTGACTATTTATGTCAATTTCAAAATAGCCAACAGCACATACCTAATAAAAACATTTTCAATAGACTTTCTCAGTATTTTTTATGAGGGCTAAATTATCAATTAATATACTTAAGGAAAGAGTAAAGTAACATGCTCAGATGAACTTTTCTTGTGCAGAATAAACATTACTCTTAAAAAATATTAAAGCAATCAGACATATTATTACAAAAACAATCCTGGCTCCGGGGGACCAGGAGGACCACACAGGGCCATAGGAATTAGGACAAGGAGCCGCAAAGGGCTGCTCCTCCAAAAAAAATGGGACGACCAAAGGGGTACATTACTAACAAAAAAAAAAGTCCTTGGGAATTTGTAGCTGCTGAGGAACCAACTAACCAGAGGGGAGTCTTCTCCCTGTGTCCGTTTTGAGCCTCACAGGCAGGCTCTTGTTGTTCCCACGGTGGAGCTGCACAACTCGCAACTCAAGAATCACGGCCCAGTTTGAGAAGAAAAAGTCTTTCTTTCAGGATAGGGCAATCACCCCCCCCCAGGGCAAATACCCTCAATGATCTTGTCCAGTGTCTCAGGCAGTGCACCAGTTTTCTTCACTTTAATCTAACAGGCACCAAGGGCATAGCACCTGTACCCTAAACTCAAGTCCTTCCCTAACTCCTGTATAGCACCTCTGGCGCACTGCTCTTTTGTTAGGGCCACAAATTGTACCCAGTGTGCTCGGGCATCTCTTGATCAACAAACAAAGGCGTAGACTTGCATTCACTTGGGACCAGGACTCAAAGGCCTGAGCAACCCTTGTTTCAAAGGGGGTCACCTCAAGCAAAAGCCTCCTTGCCGTCCTTGTCGTTCTGTGACTCTCTCAGCTGGGCATCAAAAACTGGATCCACACAAAGATTTCTCCATCCTGATTTGTAACCCCGTCTTTCGCCCAAGACAGTGGCAGGGGTACACACTTCTCCTCCCAGTGCTTCCGCCTTCACTGAGGTCCTAGTTGCCAGCAACGCCTGTGCTGGTTCCTTTTGTTTTGACTGTAGGCTGGACTGGTGCTGACTCCCAGGCTGGATCTGATGTCCGGGCCCCTCTGGCAATGGTTGTAAGGCAGCAAATATCTATTGGTGGACAGACAAGGCACAGAAATAATCTAACAACAGAGAGGATAGTCTCAGAATACTTCCTTAGTCTCGGGGCGCCCCATACATTAGCAAGGCACCCAAGAGCCACTTCATCTATCTGAGAGTAGAAAACCCTGGACCTATTGGCAAGTATAAAAGGAACGTTTTGGTGAACTGACAAGAGTAATACATCACCCAATCCCAAACAGCCAAGGAAGTCTGTGTTCATTTACTAAATTCTGAGGAAAAGAGAAAAACAATACAGACATACTCCAAATACTTACATTGGTGTATTCCTATATTACCAATCTGAAGAACCCTCAAGAAAAAGGAAATGTTCTACACTTTTACTCATAGATTTTACATTATTTGTACAGGACTGCAGACACTTGTAAAATAATTTCTCTTACATGTTATGCTTAGGACCATGCTCTCATGTTATAGGCGCAGCAGGAAAATCTAAAACTGCTAATTTAACAGGGATTCTTATTGCAAAAAGAACTAAACTTCAACATAGTGAGTACATTTTCTCCAGCAGAACATGTTATGACAAACAAACTCCTATAAAGCAATATTTTCCTTCAAAATGTTTGCTAAGGATCACATGAGCGTCTTTCCTGCATTGTACTTTTCACGATCTGGACTATGCAACATCATTTTCAAAAGGAAAAAACCCTATCTCCAGCTCTAATAAGGGCTGTCAGCTTATTGACAGAGACTAGCTAATAAAAGACTAGCAATACCCTTGCAAAACTGTATAGAACATGAGAATAACATAAACAATAATAGTGTTGCCACCTGAGATTTTTGAACAGAAACCCCCACTATACAGTTCTCCTTAAAGATCAAATAAGGGAACATCAATCTGTTCTACTCATTCTTTCATACAGGATAGGCAGTAACATAGCATAGATTTTATCATTTTATTAATGCTAACAAGTTTTAAAACAGTATTACTGAATAGCCAATGAAATGTCTCATGGCTATTTCACAGACAGGTTAGACAGGCTAAAAAAAAAAGTAAGAAAAAGAGAGAGAAAACATAAATTTGCCTACCCTTAATTTGTAGAGGAGCTAGCCTCCTTCCCCCATTTTGACAGTAGGAAAACCTGAAACAGGTTTTACTTCTGTCAACACTTTCAACCCCTATTTGTAGCAACTGGGCACAAACAAACTTGTAGGAGATATCTTAGAAAGTGGCTATTCTCTGATTCAAGCACATCGAGTACTGTAGAAAGCGTCAGCAACAAATGTATCAATTCCTTGAGCAATTGTACTAGATTAACATGAGGGCGCATGAATGCAAACTAAAATCCATTTCCTCCTTATCGTAGCCCCTACACAGTATTCTTTAAACTAAAACCATTATTTTATATACCTGGCAGATCAATGCTCAACTGAGGGCTGTTTTCCTTCGTTTCATATGACTGCGCAAAACGTGTGTTTGCCAAAAATAGGAAGCAAAGCTTCTCTTTCTCTCTTTGCGCTATCATCTCGTCTTTCAAAAACTTTTCGAAGGTCGAAGTGTCCCAGCAAACATTACCCTTCACCCTACTAAGTTGCTAAATGCAGAACTCCGACCTTTGACCCGTTCAGCAGCTGTTCATTTTTTTTTTTTTTTTTTGCAAGGCTTTCCATGCGTTTTTGTAATGCAAAGCAACTCTGGAGAATCACAGCTGAAAGGCAGTCCTGTCCGATGTGTTTGCCAGCAATTTAAAGGTAGGATAATAACGTCTGCTGGTTTCTGTATACTTATTTTCATTTATGTACAGTATGTGGTGTGCAGTCTAGTAATACAGAGGTCAGCTGTTTGTTTTATACTTGCATATACTTTATTGAAGCCTGAGAGCACGTTAAAACTGCCTTGAGTGGTAGAACTGCTTGTAAAATTGTGAATTTAGCTCAATTTCGACTTTGGTGGTAGGGGCACTTAAAAATGAATATCCTACAATATTTTTGCATAATAGGAACCCCCACAGTGTTCTCTAGATAGCCCAGGAATGGGAAATCAGAAATGTATAAGATATACCCTTATAAAAATGAGTTTTGTACGGCTGGGTAAAGTGACAGTTCACATTTAAGGCTCCTGCTAATGCGGTACATCACTGCTTAAATCCAACTTTAATGCTAGGAATTCACAGTATGATGATTAGGCTTTATAAAGATGAAAAAACGAATTTAAAGCATTTATTTTTAATAATATATATATTTGTTCATATAATTATTATTATTTTTTTTATCAAAACCATCCATTTTGATGATTCCATATTGGAAAAGCAAGCTTCATTCGTAGCCTATCATATTTAAACGCATTCATTCATAACCCTAAGCACAGAAGCCTTACTTGAAACAGGAAAAGTCTCCGCCACTTTTTAAAAGGACAGTTATCATTTAACATCAGAACCACAGATGTACTTATGTAAAGAAGGCATTAAGAAAGGAAATCCCTACTTTCAATTTTGTTCTCTGTTATCCAAAATAATGAAACTGGTTTTTTGAAACTTTTAAAATAATGCAGGCCCTTATACCAGTTTTACACTGACTTAAAATTTCGCTGACTCAGCATTCCTGTCTGTGGCCGTGATCAGGAATAGCCATATGCTATTTATGCAGCTGTTGTTTGTCAGCAGGCGTCGAATTTTCACGCCTTTCTCAGGAAAAAACCCCTTTATTATTTGAAATACCCTGACAGAGTTAAATCCCCATTTGCTGTGTCAAACAGTTTCTTTTCAGTTAGTCAGTTTAAACACAGCTGTTGGAAAGCTTTTTCTTCGGGTGCTGAAAGAAAAGCATGTCACAGTCTATTTAAAACTGAGGCATTTCAATGCAGTCAAATCTATCTTTCTATAATGTGTATTTAGTTGAGCAATGACCAAATTCACTCAAATGATGTGCATGCCTTTTAATGTCTAATACAATGGGGTCGATTCCGATTCGGGCCGGAAATTTCTCCGACCGAGCCGGACCCGGAGAGATTTCCGACCGAATCGGACCCGTGCAGTCCGACCGAACGAGTACGATGCGCACGTATGCCATCGGACCCGAGTCGGTCGGACTCCCATTGAAGTCAATGGGAGCCGGTCGTACAACGCGTACGCGGGCTCCCATTGACTCAATGGGTGCGAGTCGGACAAGGGCGCCCCCTACAGCGGGTACGCGGCGAAGCGATTCGCGCCGTACACGCACAGGTAGGGGGGACCCATGGGTCCCCCCTGTGTGCGACTCGCGCGGCTACGCGTACAGGGGGGTCCGACACGGACCCCCAAAGTACGGCTCCGACAGCTCTTTCGAGCCAGAGTGCGCGGCTCGGTCGGACTGCTCGCGGCGCGCATCGTACTTACCCGGCCGGGGAACGTCTCCATTACGCGCTGCGGAGTCGAGTCCGAGCGACTCGGTCGGTGCGGTTCGAGCCGGGAACGAGTCGGTCGGAGCGGTCGGGACGCCCGGACGAGTCGGTCGGCGAGATCGCATCGTACTCGCTCGGCCGGACCCGCGTACGGTTCGGTCGGGAAACAGGGCTCCGAATCGGATCCGGTAAAGCCGAATCCGATTCGGAGCCCAACCGGCCGAGATCGGAATCGGCCCCAATGTATTTAAGGAAAATGCTGTAACGTGTATTTTAGTCTATTGATTACAAAACACACAATTTCGTTTTCCTTCCTCTGTATGAGGCCTATTTTAATCCTATTGAATACGAATTCTAATTTTATCTTTAGCATTGTGGCAATTTGCACACATGTATAGTATCTCACTCTGTCAATTTAAATAGTAACATGCAGCTGTTTAGCATATGTCATATAATTCATTTCTGGATTTTTATTTATTATGTAAGTAACTAAATGACATTTTGCATAACAGAATGATGACAGCAAAAAACATAAACAAACTCATTGAGCTCATTCAGACATTTACAGAAGGGGGTCATATACTCAGAGCACACAATACAGCGCGCTTAAAGCTAGCCATTCTTACACAAAGAGTACTCACACAAATATTACCAATGTCAAACCACAAACCCCACATAGACATTTAAACACACATTTAACCCACAAATCAATACTTAGGACTTTAAGACAGCTTACAAACTGTACGCAAGACCAACCTATTTGTAAATACTAATTGTAAGTCATATTTACAAGAAGAGCTCTCAAAAGTAGCCCAAAAAACTGTTCCATTGTCAAGAAGCCAAAATACACCAAATTCGCCAGTTTTGACTGGTAGAACACTCAAAAAGCGCTCTGCATATCACCACTTATGAATGTTACTAAGTGCGCAGATCCGGATCCGTTTTATGTACATATTTAGTTCCATGGGGTACTTAGTCACCAAGGAAGAAATATCTTTTACTATACCTAAACCTATTTAGGTATCCCCTCTGAGGAGTCAGCTGAGTACTTCCTAAATCCATATCGGTACCTCCAAGACAGCAACACTTTCTACGAAGTGTGCTAGAAGCAGGCATGTCAAGAATATTATAGCATATATAATATTATACTCCAAGTGACACTTAACACAATGTGTGCCGTTCAAGTTTTCAAAGTTAGAAAAAAATCTCCTCATTACCTGCCTTCTTTTGCTGCAGCAAAACAAACAAACCAAAATCTTGGCCAAGTCATTCCAAACAAAAGTGTTGCCTTAGCAACCTTACCAAACCAAAGTCTCCAGCTTCCAACTGCCAAGTTCTGAGTGACCTAACGGTCGTTTTAAAATACTCACGCCAAAGAAGTTCTCAGTCGGGAGCGGCAAACACTTGGAGGATCAGATCAGGAAGACCAGAAATATACTGGGCTGGAAGACAAACAATCTCCGTGCGCAGGGTACCTCCTCAGTAGATTCCTGTCCTGTACTCCTCAGTAGATTCCTGTCTCCCTTCAAGACCACTCCCTTGGATAGCCGCTGCACCGATGAGGTCCCTATTCGGGCGCCATTTGTAGAAATAAAAACCTTCTTAGGGGTTCACTGATACATCTGGTCCTTAAGACCAACAAGGAAGAGATTGGCACAGAAGCTGTAATATCTGAGCATGTGCTAGACTCTGGAAGAGGGAGAAAGCACATGGCGAGCACATGGCTAACTAAAATGGCTGCCAAGTACAAAATGGCTTTCAGCTCATGCTAACAGCGATTCCTGCAATTTAACAAGTCCCCCCAAGCCCTGGAGACCACCACCTCCCCGGGGCTTCTTTAAATATTGAGGGGGGCCTTGCGGGCCCCCCAAGCCCTGGGGACCACCACCTTACCGGGGCTTTACAAATGATGGGAGGGGGTCCGCATGGCCCCCCTCCAGGAGCCCTTGATGGCCCTGGGGACCTCCACCCCCCAGGGCTGGCTCCTGCAATGTCCCGGGGTGCCCACCCCCCGGGACATTGCTCTTTGCTATGGGAGGGCGGGAGCACGGCTCCCGCCCTGCCATAGCAAACTCTGCTTTGGTTTTTGGACGCGAGAGCAGGAAACCTGCTCTCGCTTCCAAAAACCAAAGCAGATTGCTTTTGCACAAGGGGAGCTGCATGTCAGCAGCTCCCCTTGTACAAAAGCAAAGACGGCTCCCGCAGGAGGCAGGGAGCCCGCTGGAGCCGTGGGAGCATTGGGGCTCCCCCACGGTCTGCAACGGTGAGGCCAGGCCCCAGGGGATGGGGTCCCTAGGGCCAGAAGTGGCCCGGGAGGGGGGCCACGTGGCCCCCCACCCCTGTAAAAAAAAAAATTAAAAATTAAAAAACATAAAGGCCGGCCCCGGGGAATGGGCTCCTGGGGCCATAATTGGCCTGAGGAGGGGGGCCACGTGGCCCCCTCCCAAAAATACAATAAAAAAAGAAGGCTGGCCAGGCCCCAGGGGATGGGGTCCCCGGGGCCATAATTGGCCTCTAGAGGGGGGCCACGCGGCCCCCCTCTTCAAAATGAAAGAACAAAACAAAAAGGCTGCCAGGCCCCGGGGGATGGGGTACCCGGGGCCAAAAGTGGCACAGGAAAGGGGGGGCCCCCCTCCCATAAAATAAAAAATTTAAGAAAAAGAAAAAAGAAACCGGCAACTCGCTGGAGGCCCGGCCCCCTTCCTGCATGAGTCTGCAAACGCACCCCCTTGCATGTTCTAAGTTGGCGAATTAAGTCCCCTTGAATACTGAGGGTCCCTGGGGACCAACTAGCCCACCAGGTACCTCCAGTAAGCGCCACACAGCTGGATTGCAGAGAGGTGGTCCAAGGCCATGCCCCTTTTTACACCACTCTGCAAACGCGCCTCTTGGTGCACTGCTGGTGGGGCGATGAGGTACTCTTGTGTCCTGAGGACCTCAGGACACTAGTGGACTTCTTCCCCCGAGCAGCAGTGCGCCAAGAGGCGTGTTTGCAGAGTGTTGTAAAAAGGGGGTGTGGCCTCGGACCACCTCTCTGCAATCCAGCTGTGTGGCGCTTACTGGAGGTACCTGGTTGGCTAGTTGGCCCCCAGGGACCCTCAGTATTCAAGAGGACTTAATCCCCCAACTTAGAAAGCACCAGGGGGCGTGTTTGCAGAGTGGTGGAGAAAAGGGGCATGGCCTGTGTCCACCTCTCAGCAATCCCACTGTGTGGGGCTTACTGGAGGTAAGAGGTAGGCTAGTTGGCCCCTAAAGGACCCCCAGCAGTGAAGGGGACTTCAATCCCCATCCAAGAGTGTGCCAGGGACCGCGTTTGCAGAGTGGTGGGCAAAGGGGGCGTGGCCTGTTATGAGAACTTAGCAATCCTGCTGTGTGGTACTTACTGGAGGTAATAGGAGGGGTAGTTGGCCCCCAAGGATGTCCTTGGGGGCCAAGTACCCTTCTTGTTACCTCCAGTAATTCCCACACAGTAGGATTGCTAAGACGTCTTCGGAGGCCATGCCCCCTTTCTCCACCACTCTGCAAACGTGCCTCCTGGCAGACTACGGGATGGGGGATGAAGTCCACTTTACTCCTGAGGGACTTTGGGGGCCAAGAAGCCCTTCTGGTACCTCCTATAAATCCTATGCAGCGGAATTCCTAAGCGCTGGTCGGAGGCCCAGCACCCTTTCTCCACCACTCTGCAAACGCGACTACTAGTTAAAGAAGTGTTTGCAATGTAATAGGTTTCGCATTTGCGAGAGTTAGAGCTATTGGCGTTGTAAATGTAAATGTTTTTTACTAATGTTTTTTGGAGTGGAGTGGATGTACGTTGTGTGTAGTGGAATTATGTGGTATGTTGTACAGTGAAATTATGTGGATAGAAAGTATGTGGTATTTAATGTATAGGAATTATGTAGAGTGGGATTATGTGTTATGGAGAGTAATTATGTGGTATTATAGTCTGTGTTGTGGAGTGGTAACCTCAGGTTTAGTCTTCCTCGTTTCTATAGAAGCTCAACTATGAACTTGGTGAGATAAAAAAAGAAGGAATCACTGAGGAGCACTTGTGGACCTAGTCAGAGGTATGAGGAAGGCCACTGGAATTATGCGACTGTTTGGCTGCACCGAGTTTCGCACAATTATACATTTTCCGCACTAGCCACATAATCCATCATCTACTCCCTAATCTGCAGATTTGAACAAAAAAAGCCTTGTTTCTAGCTCAAACGGCTCAAACGTTTCCAAAAATGCAGTGACAAGTGTTACAGCGTGGTGGAAGGCCCTTTACAAACCTAGAATGGTCACCTGTTAACTATTGCTAAATGTGGGTATTAAATTGGTACTAATGGTGTGCAAGCCACTCTTGCTTCTTTTTGCGCCTCTCTTGCCTCTTTCTGCATTTCTGTTGCTTCTTTCTGCACATTTCTTTCTTTTTTGCACTTCTCTTGCCTCTTTCTGCACATCTCTTCTACTTTCTGCACCTCTCTTCTCTCTTTCTGAACATCTGTTGCCTCTTTCTGTAGCTCACTTGCTTCTTTCTGTACCCCTCTTGCCTCTTTCTGCACCCTTCTTCCCTCTTTCTGCACCTCTCTTGACTTTTTCTGTATCCCTCTTACGTCTTTCTGCATCCTTTTTGCCTCTTTATGCACCTCTGTTACTTCTTTCTGCACTTCTCTTCCTTCTTTCTGCACCTCTCTTGCTTCTTTCTGCACCTCTCTTGCCTCTTTCGGCACCTCTGTTGCTTCTTTCTGCACTTCTCTTGCTCTTTCTGCACCCTTCGCGCCTCTTTCAGCACCTCTGTTGGTTCTTTTTGCACTGCTCTTGCTTTTTTCTGCACCTCACTTGCCTCTTTCTGTACTTCTCTTGCTACTTTCTATACCTCTGTTGCTTCTTTCAGCAATTCTCTTGCTTCTTTTTGCACTTCTCTTCCTTATTTCTGCACCCCTCCAGCCTCTTTCTGTACCTCTCTTGCCTCTTTGTTCACCCCTCCTACCTTTTTCTGCACCCCTCTTGCCTCTTTTTGCACCTCTGTTGGTTCTTTCTGCTCTGCTCTTGCTTCTTTCTGCACCTCACTTGTCTCTTTCTGCACTTCTCTTGCTTCTTTCTATACCTCTGTTGCTTCTTTCAGCAATTCTCTTGCCTCTTTCTACACTTCTCTTCCTTCTTTTTGCACCCCTCCTGCCTCTTTTTGTACCTCTCTTGCCTCTTTGTGCACCTCTCTTGCCTCTTTCTGTACCCCTCTTGCCTCTTTTTGCACCTCTGTTGGTTCTTTCTACACTGCTCTTGCTTCTTTCTGACCCTCACTTGCCTCTTTCTGCACTTCTCTTGCTTGTTTCTAAACCTCTGCTGCTTCTTTCAGCAATTCTCTTGCCTCTTTCTGCACTTCTCTTGCTTGTTTCTGTACCTCTCCTGCCTCTTTCTGCACTTCTCTTGCTACTTTCTATACCTCTGTTGCTTCTTTCAGCAATTCTCTTGCTTCTTTCTGCACTTCTCTTCCTTATTTCTGCACCCCTCCAGCCTCTTTCTGTACCTCTCTTGCCTCTTTGTTCACCCCTCCTACCTTTTTCTGCACCCCTCTTGCCTCTTTTTGCACCTCTGTTGGTTCTTTCTGCTCTGCTCTTGCTTCTTTCTGCACCTCACTTGTCTCTTTCTGCACTTCTCTTGCTTCTTTCTACACCTCTGTTGCTTCTTTCAGCAATTCTCTTGCCTCTTTCTACACTTCTCTTCCTTCTTTTTGCACCCCTCCTGCCTCTTTTTGTACCTCTCTTGCCTCTTTGTGCACCTCTCTTGCCTCTTTCCGCACCCCTCTTGCCTCTTTTTGCACCTCTGTTGGTTCTTTCTACACTGCTCTTGCTTCTTTCTGACCCTCACTTGCCTCTTTCTGCACTTCTCTTGCTTGTTTCTAAACCTCTGCTGCTTCTTTCAGCAATTCTCTTGCCTCTTTCTGCACTTCTCTTGCTTGTTTCTGTACCTCTCTTGCGTCTTTCTGCACCTCTGTTGCCTCTCTGTGCACTTCACTTGCTTCTTTCTGCACGTCTCTTGCCTCTTTCTGCACATCTCTTGCCTCTTTCGGCACCTCTGTTGCTTCTTTCTGCACCCCTCCTGCCTCTTTCTGCACCCCTCTTCCCTGTTTGTACAACTCTCTTGCCTCTTTCTACACCTCTCTTCCCTCTTTCTGCACCACTATTGCCTCTTTCTGTACCTCTGTTGTTTCTTTCTGCACTTCTCTTCCTTCTTTCTACACCCCTCATGCCTCTTTCAGCACCTCTGTTGCTTCATTCTGCACTCCTCTTCCTTCTTTCTGCACCCCTTGTGCCTCTGCACCTCTGTTGCCTCTTTCAGCACCTCTGTTGGTTCTTTCTGCACTGCTCTTGCTTTTTTCTGCACCTCACTTACCTCTTTCTGCACTTCTCTTGCTTCTTTCTACACCTCTGTTGCTTCTTTCAGCAATTCTCTTGCCTCTTTCTGCACTTCTCTTCCTTCTTTCTGCACCCCTCTTGCCTCTTTCAGCACCTCTGTTGCTTTTTTCTGCAGATCTCTTGCCCTTTTCTGCACCCCTCTTTTCTCTTTCTGCACCTCTCTTGCCTCTTTCTCTACCCCTGTTCCCTGTTTCTGCACCTTTCCTGCCTGTTTCTGTACCTCTCTTGCCTCTTTCTGTACTTCTGTTGCCTCTTTCTGCACTTCTCTTGCTCTTTCTGCACCCTTCACGCCTGTTTCAGCACCTCTGTTGGTTCTTTCTGCACTGCTCTTGCTTTTTTTTGTACCTCACTTGCCTCTTTCTGCACTTCTCATGCTTCTTTCTACACCTCAGTTGCTTCTTTCAGCAATTCTCTTGCTTCTTTCTGCACTTCTCTTCCTTCTTTATGCACCCCTCCTGCCTCTTTCTATACACTCTTGCCTCTTTGTGCACCCCTCCTACCTTTTTCTGCACCCCTCTTTCCTCTTATTGCACCACTGTTGGTTCTTTCTGCACTGCTCTTACTTCTTTCTGCTCCTAACTTGCCTCTTTCTGCACCCCTGTTCCCTGTTTCTGCACCTTTCCTGCCTGTTTATGCACCTCTGTTGCCTCTTTCTGCACCTCTGAGTTAGAGGTAGTTTTAATCCCCCTGCCCTATTATGTTCTAGGGCCTTACAGGGGAGGTCATGCCAATCACAGGGATACCCCAACCCATAGTGTACCCTAGTGTATGTAGGTGTTTTCACTGTATTCTAAGTGTCTTTCAGCTTAGCACCGGCTCCGGGCCTAGTTAGTCAGAGTCAGTTACCACCAGTACCAGTCAGTAAAAAGTTGGGCGCACAGGATGACTTTGAAACAAGGCCTCTTTCTGCACCTCTGTTGGTTCTTTCTGCATATCTCTTAATTCTTTCTGCACTTTTCTTCGTCTTTCTGGACTTCTGTTGCCTCTTTCTGCATTTCTCTTGCTTCTTTCTGCGCCTTTCTTCCTCTTTCTTCATATGTCCTACCTCTGTAGGCATAGTTAGAAATTAGCATTTAAAAAACCTTAGAAATTCACTGAAGAAACCACAGGTTTCAGGGACGTTATAGTTAGAAATTATCATTTAAAAAACCATAGAAATTCACTGAAAAAACCATAGGTTTCAGGGACGTTAAAGTTAGAAATTATCATTTAAAAGGCCTTAGAAATTCACTGAAAAAACCATAGGTTTGAGGGACGTTATAATTATAAATTAGCATTTAAAAAACCTTTGAAATTTACTGAAAAAACCACAGGTTTCAGGGGCGTTATAATTAGAAATTAGCATTTAAAAAACCTTTGAAATTCACTGGAAAAAACATAGGTTTCAAGGACGTTATAGTTAGAAATAAGCATTTAAAAAACCTTAGAAATTCACTGAAAAAACCACGGGTTACAGGGATGTTATAGTTAGTTGGACATTTCACTCGTACAAAACCAGAGAAATTCGGCCGTTATAGTTAGTTGAGCTAACTATAACTCGCGCCCCCGCAATGCACTGCTGATGACGTCACATATTACATCATTCATGACATGGTCAGTGACATCACTGATGACATCTCAAATGACATCACTGATAAATAACAGGTGATGCATCGGTAGTCTCTTTGCATTTATGTGCGGCAACTCTGCCTGTGACCAAGGACTTCTGTGAGTCTGAAACGTGTAAGGCACTACTATCAGGACTGAGAATTGCCTATTGTGCTGCAGCCAAATGGTTTCTGGGGGCGAGTGTGTCCTACTGCTTTGGACAATGTGGAACTTCACTACTTAACACAGCGGTCCAGCCATGGGGGATGCACCACCACGTGATCGCACGCGGGCCGGGGACTTCTGATTTCCAAGGCCCTGAGCGGACCACCAGTGCGGCGTTAATTGGAATGTGCAGCGCATACAGCAGTTCTTTGGGAGCCTATTTTAGGCTGTATTTGAATAAATTGAGAGTTGATGCTACAATTATAAACTGTGAACTAGATTTTATTATGAAGTGGGACACAGTGTTGGACTACTGTTACCAGCATGCAATACAACATTATCATGTGGCCTATTTGATGGCAATAAATAACAGGTGATGCATCGGTAGTCTCTTTGCATTTATGTGCGGAAACTCTGCCTGTGAGCAAGGACTTCTGTGAGTCTGAAACGCTTAAGGCACTACTATCAGGTCTGAGAATTGTCTATTGTGCTGCAGCCGAATGGTTTCTGGTGGTGAGTGTGTCCTATTGCTTTGGACAAAGTGGAACTTCACTCAATCACGACAATAGAAGCAGAACTAAAGGAATTAATGAGTGAAGAAATCATCACCAAATTTGAATAAGAACTGAGTGTCCGCCTTAAAAAGCATGAGCAAGTAATCACGGAACGTAAAGCAACTTCCAACGAGATAGACTGGATTACATGCGGGGGCAAATTTATACCTTTGCTCGCCGCTTTGATAGTATATGCAAACAAAGACTATCCAAATCAACTAAAGCAGCAATACTAAATAAAAAGATTGCAAGCACTGATGGAGGAGAAATAAGCTCCCATATAAGCTCTCGAGCGAGCTCGGATGTGGACACTGCCTCTGAAGATAGACTTCAAAACATGGGATCCCTTGATAACCCGCCCTCTATAATCGAAGAGCTCGGTTTTTTATATATAGACCGGACTCAAAACAACAGATCGAATACGCAGGGACACAGAAAAGAAAAAGAAAATCAAGAAAACGTAAAAACAGATGGGCGGGAATGGAGCTTTGATCAGGGGCAAGGAAAAAGGACTCATACCAACACAGAGGATGGAAGAAGCTACATTAACTGTGGTTAATCAAACAGATTTGATTTTAATGGACAATGATACTAAGATGCTATCGTTGGGACTTTCATTTTGTAAGCGCACAAACTTTAATTACACTCAAACGCGCATTGATTTTTTCAAGTTTATACGAAAACTGAAGCTCAAAAATTCTTTTATAACAGCAAAAGCAATGCGGAGAGAACGATAGAAGAAAGAAGAAAGAAAAGAAGTAGATAACCTTGAGGTTGGTGATATGGGGTTACTACTGGATTTACATCATCTGCATCTGCATCGGGAGGGCGAGGGATAGCACTAAAACAACATTCAGACCCAAATCTACATTCACGCCCAATACACCTAGAGATACATTAGACATATTTTCAGATTTAGTCATAAAAGATCTAAAAGAATTATCTCTAAATTCAAGTAGAGATTTCCTGAAGAATGAGAGTCATTTTGAAAAAGAGTATCAGGCAGTAGTCACCAAAATAAAAACCAGACAGGATATAGTGGTCAGACAGGCCGATAAAGGTGGAAACCTTGTCCTCTGGCCATTAGAAGCCTATAATACCGAGGCTATCTCTCAATTGAAAGATAAAAAATGCTATTTAAAGATCCCACAAAGCAACTTGTGTGAGGTACAACAGAAATATTTGAAAGATCTAGCCAGATGGCGAGGACTAGGACTACTTACGCAAAATTAATATTCTTTTTTGAAAGTAGATAATCCAGTTTTACCCACTCTTTATTTGGTCCCAAAAATCCATAAAAATAAAGAAAAACCACCTGGAAGGCCGAATATTTCTGCCATCAGCAGTTTATTCGAGCCAACCTCAAGATATCTAGATTCCTTCTTACAAACATATGTGCAAGCATTGCCTGCTTATATTCAGGATACAAGAGACTTCCTGACTAAGCTTGATACTATGGGCTGGAAAGAAACGTATCTTTTGATTACTTTAGACGTTGTTAGTTTATATACTAGCATAGCGCACGAAGATGGTTTGCGAGCTATACGTCATTTTCTAAGTACCAGATCCATTAATTTTTAGCAACACACAAACATGTTAGTTGAAATGTGTAGACTATGCCTGACAAATAATCATTTCATGTTTGGAGGAGACACGAACAGGCAGTTACAGGGTACGGTGATGGGCACCTGCTTCGCCCCCAGCTATGCAAATTTGCATATGGGCTGGTGGGAGGAGCAGGTGCTCAAAACCAAACACATCAGAATATGGAACGACCATGTAGTTACATGGATTCGTTCCATAGATGATCTCTTCATCTTATGGGATGGATCAAAAGAATTGGCTGAGATGTTTATACAGGACAATAATGATAATGATCTAAATTTAAAATTTACGGAACACATAAGCGAGTCTAGTGTTACATATTTGGATCTTGAAGTATATGTGAAACAGGGCATGATTCATACACGTACATACAGGAAACCCACTGCTGGGAATACAATTCTTCATGCTCAAAGTTTCCATCCAACACGTTTAAAATTGAGCATCCCATATGCAGAAAACTTGAGAATGAAGAGACATTGTAGTGAACCTACTGCCTTACACGATGCACAAGAAGCCCTCACTGAGAGGTTTTTGCGAAGAGGGTACAAACATGATACATTGAAGCAGGCCAAAAACAAAGTTGATAACATGGGAAGGGAATTTCTACTCAAACCTCACTTGGAAAAGGCAAAAGAAAAGAAAAGGAATGCTGAAAGTCAGATTAGGATGATCACTGGATACAATGCCTACCAGGCGAAAGTGAGAGATAGCCTGTGTAGGCATTGGCATCTGGTGAAACAAGACCCTATCTTACATGGAATGCTATCACGTAGACCCATGGTTACTTTTAAGAAAGCAAAGTCTATGAGAAACAACTTATTTAAGACCAACCCAGAAATAGAAAGAGGGGGAGGATGGCTCAAGGCTAGCCCTGGCTTCCACAAATGTTTTAAATGTAAAGCATGTAGGTTTGGTAAAAATGAACGACAAGTCATATCTCCATTGATGAGCAACCCATGGAAGATAAGGTGTTCATTAAACTGTAAAAGTGACTATGTGGTTTACATCATTCAATGTACATGTCCCAAAATATATATTGGCAATACAATCCATATGGTACATATCCGCATTTTGCAGCATTTGAGAGCGGTAAAGAATAATGACAAAAATTATGTGGTCGCTCGCCATATTAATGAGGTGCATAAAGGAAACATTAATGACCTATCGTATTTTGCTATAGATCAAGTACAAAAGTTGAGAAGAGGGGTAAACAGAGAAGGTAAACTCCGCCAACTTGAATCAAAATACATAATGTTGTCCAATTCTAAAAATCCGTATGGATTAAATGCTGAAGAGGATCTGCATGTACATTTGATTTAAATGAGTTATCCATTGCAGCTAAATTGTTTTAAGTCATAATTTTAATGAAGAACAGAGAAAGGAATAACAAACTTTTCACATGATGCCTTAAGAATGAACTATAAGTTTTAAGACTCAATAGATGACAACATTTTGAGAACTGAATATTATGCACAATCCACCGGGAACAAAAGCACTTACAATTTTTCATAGTGTATTTTATATAAGGAGGGAGGATAGGAATGTAGTTCAGTACTGTAAAGCACTTGCACTTTATTTGGACAAGGATTATCTGTCTTTTTAATATTGTATTGAATTTGCACTAAGAAAGAGGTTATATATGCATTTTAATAGGATGTATCTGGTTTATATCGGCAGATGCCTGGTGGATTTAGAGAAAATTGAAAAGAGAAAAAGAAGAAAATCTCAGAAAATCTCTTTAACCAGCATGATAATGAAGTAATCTATATGAGAAATAGAGCACTTGCACTTTATTCGTCTTTTGATGCTGCTAAAATGATCTTTTAAATTCCTTTACAAAATGTATTTATATATATTTATCTTTTAACATCATGATTTTATAACTGATATGAGGTATTAAATATTGATATGTTATTTTAAAGGACCCTAGATTAGTAGGCACCACCTGTGAGATATACTAAACAAGTGGTGCGCTGTAGAGCACCTTGTTTTTAATAAACATGGTCCACTATGTAAAGAGAATTGAGTATTATAGGGACATCCTAGGGTCCATAATTCTTCAAAATGATTGACATGATGATATATAAAAAAGAAAAAATTATTATATATATATATTTTTTTTTAAACTATATATTATTTGTTGTTGTTGATGACAATGATGAAATTGTGGTTATGTTTATTTTGAGAAAAATATTTGTAAAGGAAAAGGTACATACCTTGAATTCTAAGCAGCAAAGTGAGTCTGTCTTCCATGGCTATTCTACAACTGGGTCATGTGACCATAGCACTCTGTTTAAATGAAGTATGTTGTTTTTAGACGACTGCCAATGAGAACAAGGCAGGAATGCCGAAATGCGTCATGGTGATAATTTCGGAATAAACAAAGGATGAAATAGCAACGCTACCCCTGTGTCGGTGTCTGATCTATATGGAGCTCAGAATTGGTTTCAAATATATATATATATATATATATATATATATATATATATATATATATATATATATATATATATATATATATATTCACTGAAAAAACCATAGGTTTCAGGCTTGTTATAGTTAGGAATTAGCATTTTAAAAACCTTTGAAATTCACTGAAAAAACCATAGGTTTCAGGCCTGTTATAGTTAGGGTTTAGCATTTAAAAAACCTTTGAAATTCACTGAAAAAACCATAGGTTTTAGGGAAAGTTATAGTTAGTTGGACATTGCACTCGTACAAAACCCGTGAAATTCCCCCGTTATAGTTAGTTCAGCTAACTATAACTCGCGCCCCGCAATGCACTGCTGATGACATCACATATTACATCACTCATGACATGGTCAGTGACATCACTCATGACATCACTGATGACATCATCCAGTGATTGTGTGTTTCTGTACCAGATGCCCTCACAACTGGCAGCATATCTGGGCCTTATCATTAAGTCAGTATTCGCCAGCGGTATTTTTCCCACTCAATGGAAACGCACCTCCATTCTCCCCCTTTTATAAAAAGATAATCTCGATAGCTCAGAACCTGGTAACTATCGCCCTATTGCAAGGCTCCCTTTTGCTGCTAAATGCACTGAAAAAGCAATGAACAAGCAAATTACCGAACATATCAAGTCTAATTAATTACTGGATGAAACACAACACGGTTTCAGGAAGCATCACAGCACTGAGTCGGCCTTAATCACAGCCACAGAAGATATCTGTGTAATCCTAGACGGAGGAGGAACAGCCGCGCTGGTACTGCTAGACCTCTCGGCGGCCTTTGATACGGTCAGCCATGAGATTCTGGCTGACCGTCTGCAGGAAGCGGGCATAAAAGGTACCGCACTTAAACTCTTAAAATCATTCCTAACTAATCGGCAATTAAATGTAGCAATGGGGTCAGCAACATCCAAACAGTTCTCTTTACCTTGTGGAGTATATCAGGGCTCCGCCCGGAGCCCCACGCTTTTTAATTTATATGTTGCGCCGTTAGCCTTGATAATAAAGGAAGCAGGATTCGTCCTAGCTTCCTATGCCGATGACACGCAGATTGTGGTGTCTTTAACAAATGGAGGAAAGTACCCGGGTGAGGCTTTTAAGATCTGTATGAAGAATGTGAGTGACTGGATGGATGGCAACTGTTTGAAGTTGAACGCGTCCAAGACGGAGGTTATCATTTTTGGTAATAAACCCTCCCTCTGGACACCTGACTGGTGGCCCCCAGTACTGGATGTGCTGCCCGTACCCTCCAAAAAAACTAAAGATTTGGGCATTATCATTGATAAGGAACTCAAATTCAAGGACCAAGTCAGTAAAGTCACATCTATCTCCTTTTGTGCAATAAGACTAATCAACAAGATTAAGAAATATATACCAGAAGAACTTCTAAAAACAGTGACTCTGGCGTTGGTCCTCTCTCGTCTGGATTATTGTAACAGTCTCTATCTTACCATTAATTCAGGCCTAATTAACAGGCTGCAGATAGTACAAAACGCGGCAGCACGGCTAATTTTAAAAATCCCCAAAAATGTATCGGCGAGAGAAGCCATAAAAAATTACATTGGCTTCCAGTCAGGCAGAGATGTAAATTTAAAGTCCTCTGCCTGGCATTTAAATCACTACATAATCAAGGACCAACACAATTTAGGAACAAACTAAAATGGTATGTCCCCAATAGAACCTTACGGTCAGGAACGGCCAGGAACATGGCAATCACCCCCTTCAAGAAGGCCACGTGGGGAGGTAGGAGCCTTTTTAGATCAGCAGCAATGCTGTGGAATACGTTACCTATTACCCTAAAAACAGCACCCTCCTTGATGAGCTTCAGGAAAGGTCTGAAAACGTGGCTTTTCACACAGACCACCTGAAGGAACTCATCTGATCACTATCTGTACTAATGTTCTCCTGTTCTCAGTCTGTCCATAGCGCCAAGACGCCTTCGGGCATTAGCTGCGCTTTATAAATTTAATTTCAATTCAATTCAATTCAATTCAAGTTTAGATATGTTTAATATATATAGGGAAAGGCGTATTGAAGAATGAGTGGGTGTATAAGCGTCTGAATGGATGATTTAGTAGGTGCGTGACTGAGTCTATAAGTGAGTGATTAAACGTATCTTACTGGATGCATGGGTGAGTGACTAAACTGTGTGAATGTCTGTATCCGTCTGTCTGTTGTTGTGTAAGCAGCTGCATGGGTTTCTGACTAGCTAAATGAGTGTCTATATGGGTTATGGATTGGTTCTCTGAGTATCTGTATGGGTGCCTCAGTGTTTGTGTGGGTGGGGTGTGTGTGACTCTGTGCATAGATGTGTGAGTGGGTGATTCACTGGGTGCATGGTTTCAAGAGTGCGTCTGTGATGGACTGTATGGGTGGGTGAGTGTGTGTATGGGTGTGTTAGTGATTGAATGTATATCTCAGTGGTACATGTGTGAGTAACTACATATGTGAAAGGCAGTATATATGTGTGTTGGAATATATAAATGGCTATAAGTGAGAGTGTGTGATTGTGAGAGTGGCTATATGGATGAGTGTGTGCTTGCATCAGTGATTGCATAGGAGCGTAAGAATGTGCTAGTATTTTTATGAGTAAGTGAGCTGGTGTGTATAACTGTATAGGTGAGTAAATTGGAGTGTGATTAATTATTTGCATGACTGACTAGGTGTGTGAGTACCTCTATGGATGAGTTGCGTTGTGTGAGTGTTTATATAGGTGTATGAGTGCATATGATAGTCCTGTACTGAGTGACTGTAAGTATGAGTGACTGTACGGGTGAGTGAGTAGATGTGTGTGTGTAGACCTAAGAATCAGTGAGTGGGTATGTACTTATTGGTATTGGAGTGTGTATGGTTTTGAGAATGGCAGTCTGTAATTTAGAGTGGGTGTATCAAAAGTTATATTAGGGTGTGAGAAGATGCATTAAATTCTCACATGGATGATGTCATCAGTGATGTCATTTGAGATGTCATCAGTGATGTCATCAGTGATGTCACTGACCATGTCATGAGTGATGTAATATGTGACGTCATCAGCAGTGCATTGCGGGGCGCGAGTTATAGTTAGCTGAACTAACTATAACGGGGGAATTTCACGGGTTTTGTACGAGTGCAATGTCCAACTAACTATAACTTTCCCTAAAACCTATGGTTTTTTCAGTGAATTTCAAAGGTTTTTAAATGCTAAACCTAACTATGACAGGCCTGAAACCTATGGTTTTTTCAGTGAATTTCAAAGGTTTTTAAAATGCTAATTCCTAACTATAACAAGCCTGAAACCTATGGTTTTTTCAGTGAATTTCAAAGGTTTTTTAAATGCTAATTCCTAACTATAACATGTCTGAAACCTATAGTTTTTTTCAGTGAATTTCAAAGGTTTTGTAAATGACAATTTTTAAATGTATTAATTGTTATATTTATTTTTTTTTATACTGATTTACTACATTTTTTTAAACTATTTATTTTTAGAAATTTTATTTTTTAAATTACATTGTAATTACATTATACATTACATTACAAAATATACTTTCTCAGAATGAATTACTTTAGTTTAAATACTTTGCAAATAGGCAATAGACTTTTAAGTACAGTAGTTACAGTTGTTGCAATGGGCAACACAATTTCAAACACAATGCAACATTGAGCTCAATGTGAATTTCTAGCTAAATGCAATTAGTTACTTTATGGATTACTTTTCTAACCACAGGACTGGATCTTAGATTCAGTCCTGGGACATCACCTGTAAACAGTTGAGTAAAAGCGTTTTGGTTACAGTAGTGATTTTTAAGGAATATTATTGTATTTTAAAAGTTGACACTTAGAAACTTTTTCACATACAATCACCAATGTTATCCTATGGGAGGAAAATCACTTAGCAGGTAAGTAGTGTTATCGTTACTTTTTCTTACTCAGTGGTGGATCCTGGATCCAGCACTGGTGCATCTCATGTAAACAGTTGAAAGAATGCGTTTAAGTCATACAGGCGATTTTTAAGGAATATTTGTAGTTTGTGAAAATCAACACTTTGAAACTTTTCTGCTGAAAACCAGACAATGGATTCCTATGGAAGGAAATATAAGTTACTGGTAAGTACGGTTAAAATTACTTTTCAGGATCAGTACTGGGCTGAAAGATGCAGCACTGAGGTCTCTCCTGATCACAGGTGAGTAAATCGGAATTCGTATTTTGGCTGATTTTAGAGGAATATTTGTATGTTTCAAAAATTGACACTTAGAAACTTTTTCAGCAAAAAGCAGGCAATGATATCCTATGGAAGGAAATTCAAGTTACTGGTAAGTACGGTTAAAATTACTTTTCAGGATCAGTACTGGGCTGAAAGATGCAGCACTGAGGTCTCTCCTGATAACAGGTGAGTAAATCGGAATTAGTAGTTCGGCTGATTTTAGAGGAATATTTGTATGTTTCAAAAATCGACACAGAAACTTTTTCAGCAAAAAGCAGACAATGATATCCTATGGAAGGAAATTCAAGTTACTGGTAAGTACGGTTAAAATTACTTTTCAGGATCAGTACTGGGCTGAAAGATGCAGCACTGAGGTCTCTCATGATAACAGGTGAGTAAATCGGAATTCGTATTTCGGCTGATTTTAGAGGAATATTATAAAGTTCCAAAACTCCACACTTAGAAGAATTTCCAAGTGAAACCAGTCAATGTTAGCCTATGGAGGGAAATTCAAGTTACTGGTAAGTACGGTTAAAATTACTTTTCAGGATCAGTACTGGGCTGAAAGATGCAGCACTGAGGTCTCTCCTGATAACAGGTGAGTAAATAGGAATTCATAGTTCGGCTGATTTTAGAGGAATATTTGCACAATGGTGAAGGGAGGGGGTGGGGCCTGAGGTGACATCTGTGCAAACACGCCCCGTGGTGCGTTTTAAGTTGGGGGATTAAGTCCCCTTGAATCATGAGGGTCCCTGGGGTCCAACTAGCCCACCCTGTACCTCCAGTATGTGCCAGGGAGCTGCGTTGCAGAGAGGTGTTCAGAGGCCACGCCCCTTTTTGCACCTCTCTGAAATGCAGCTCTGTGGCGCTTTCTGGACGTACCTGTTGGGCTAGTTGGCCCCAGGGACCCTCAGGATTGAAGGGATTTAATTCCCATCTTAAAACGCGCCACGTGGCCTGTTTGCACACATGTCACCTGAAGCCCGCCCCTCCCTTCACCACTGTGCAAACGCGCCCGTGGCGCGTTTTAAGTTGGGGGATTAAGTCCCCTTGAATCCTGAGGGTCCCTGGAGTCCAACTAGCCCACCATGTACAACTAAAACGCGCCACAGAGAGGTGTAAAAAGGGGCGTGGCCTCTGTACACCTCTCTGCAACACAGCCCCCTGGCGCATACTGGAGGTTCCTGGTGGGCTAGTTGGCCCCCAGGGACCCCCAGTATTCAAGGGAATTACTTCCCCTTCTTAAAACGCGCCAGGGGGCGCGTTTGCAGAGTACTGCAGGGTGGGGGGCGGTCGTTTTTTTTTTTTTTTTTTTTTAATGGGAGGGGGCTGCATGGCCCCCTTCCCTTGGCCACTTTGGCCCCGGGGACCCCATCCCCCAAGGCCTGAGCAATTTATTAATTTTTTAAATTAAAAAAAAACGGGAAGGGGCCGCGTGGCCCCCATCCCTGGGCCTGTATTGGCCCGGGGACCCCATCCCCCAGGGCATGCCCTCGATTTTTTTTTAAATTTGGAGGGGACTGCGTGGCCCCCTCCTCAGGCCATTTAAGGCCCCGGGGACCCCATCCCCGGGGCCGGCCTGGCCCTTTTTAAAAAAAAAAAAAATTATTTGGGGAGGGGGGCTGCGTGGCCCCCCTCCCTGGCCACTTATGGCCCCGGGGACCCCATTCCCCATCCCCCGGGGCCTGGCCTCTGGTTGGGGACTGTGGGGGGGTCCTCAATCCCCCCACAGTCCCAACCGGCTCCCCGCGTCCTACGGGAGCCGGCATTGCTTTCCACATGGGGAGCAGCTAACATGCTGCTCCCCATGTGGAAAGCTAGTTGGGTTTGCATTTTGAAAGAGAGCAGGTTTCCTGCTCTCTCTTTCAAAATGCAAACCAAGTTTGCTATGACAGGACTGGAGCCGCGAGGCTCCCGTCCTGTCATAGCAACCTACAGTGTCCCGGGGTAGGCAACCCGGGACACTGCAGGAGCCGGCCCTGGGGGGTGGCGGTCCCCAGGGCCATCAAGGGCTCCAGGAGGGGGCCGCGCGGCCCCCTCCCAACCATTAGTAAATCCCTGGGGAGGTGGTGGTCCCCGGGGCTTTGGGAGTCCGTAACAGACCCCCATATTCAAATCTTTAGTGCCCCGAGGAGGTGGCGGTCCCCGGGGCGTGTGGGAGGCTGTAGCCCCCCACACAGGTTAAAACATTTTTAAAAAAGAAGCCCCGGGGGTGGCGGTCCCCGGGGCTGCGGGAGGGCAAAGAGCCCTCCCGCACCATTATTTTCTAAAGCCCCGGGGGTGGCAGTCCCGGGGCTTGGGGGCCTTAGAGGCCCCCACATTAAATCTAAACCCCCCCACCATGTCCCCGGGACTTGGCCCACCCGGGGGCAAATAAACATCGAAGCGCGGGAGACCGCGCTTCAATTTTTTTTTTTTCGGCAGGATCCGCGCACCCTGAGATCATCCTGCCGATTTTTTTTTTTTTAAATGCTTTTTTCTGCCCAGGGGGTCCTTGTGGGACCCCCTGAGCAGGCCTAGGGGGTCAGGGTGTTTCTACCCTGCCCCCTTTGTGCGTTTTGCGCACTTGTTTCTTTTTTTTTTTCCTCGGCGGGATCCGCACACCCTAAGCACATCCCGCTGATTTAAAAAACAAAAAAATGCTTTTTTCTGCCCAGGGGGTCCTTGTGGGATCCCCTGAGCAGACCTAGGGGTCAGGGTGTTTCTACCCTGCCCCCTTTTGCGCTTTGCGCACTTGTTTCTGTCCCTCGGTTCTACCGAGGGACAAAATGGCTGCCAACACTTCCTGATTTGGAGAGTTGACAGCCACTTGACAGCCAATTAGCATACAGCTCGTGATCGGGAGGGTACGCGGACCCTACTCGTCCATAGATATATATGTGACTTTACTTTTGATTTTCTCAGGAACTACTGAACGGATTTACACCATTTAAGCAAAAGGCATGACACTGAACCAAGGGCTACCTCTTTGCCAAATTTGGTGTAATTCCGTTCAGCAGTTCGGGCTGTAGCTGCGACTAAAGGTTCCTATGGAAAAATGAATGGGGAAAACGCGTTTTGGGACCCCCTTTTTCTCGGCCCCGCTTGACGTATCACCCCGAGACTTTCAGGATAGGAGCGGACCGGAGCGCCCCAACAAGTTGGAAACTTTCACGAAGATTCGTCAACCGGCACCAACGTTATTTCAAATAGAATGTCGCGGATTTCCTATGGATAATAGGTCCTAACTATAACTATCTACTGGCGACCGCCAGTAGATAATATATATATATATATATATATATATATATATGCTTCAAATTGCCCGTCCGGCAAGCAGCACTCATCAGCCAGCTTAGACATCAAGCCTTTATTGGTGCAGAACATCACACGCGTCAGGCATGGAGGGCGCAACGAGCTGCTAATGAGTTTTGGGATGCTGGCGATGTTCTGCACCAATAAAGGCTTGATGTCTAAGCTGCCGGACGGGCAATTTGAAGCGTCATTTTTAGGGGCTGCCCTGCCCCTGAGCTTGCACCACCCCGCGAAATAAAGGGGGCCGCTGATTTGGTAACTACTGAATCCTTTGTGGGCAGTCAGACTGGATAGGGAACGGACCCGCATTTCGAGGCCCATCCGAGGGCTTTACATTTACAAGCAGTAATGGTGCTGGCTTCGAAAGGAGACGCGCTCTGGACTACCGCGCCCACAATCCTCTGCATAGACTCATCTGGGCAGTCCCATTCAGGGCGGGCAATTTTGATTGATTTAAAGGCAGTGGGACCAGAGCGTGCACACTCATAGCGCCTGAGCCTCTGAGGAAGAAGCTTTCATAACTTCGAAACGCGTCAGGCATGGAGGGCGCAACGAGCTGCTAATGAGTTTTGGGATGCTGGCGATGTTCTGCACCAATAAAGGCTTGATGTCTAAGCTGGCTGATGAGTGCTGCTTGCCGGACGGGCAATTTGAAGCGTATATATATATATATATATATATATATATATATATATATTATCCACTGGTAGTCGCTAGTAGGTAATTAAAGTTAGGAACTAGTTTCCATAGGAAAAGTGTTTTTTGACTTGCTTATAACTTTGGTGCCAACAAATCATCACGGGGCCAAGAAAAAGGGGGGGTCGTGAAGAAAAGTATATTTCTCATGTTAATTCCCATATGGATTTTAGACACGACTACAGCCCGAACCACTAGACACAATTACCCCAAATTTGGCAAAAAGGTAGCTCTTGGTCCAGAAAGAGCACTTTTTGTCATTTGGTGTAAATTCGTTTAGTAGTTTTTGAGATATAAATGGAAAAACAAATTTGTATATTTAGACGCACAAAGCCTTTGTGAATAATTTGTGATGTATCATGAATACGTGCACTAACAGGAATGCTGTGATTGGCTGGACGCAACCTGTGTAGAAAGTTGTGGCCACCATTTTATATAACGGGACATTTGCCAGGGGGCTCAAAATAAAGATTTAAAGTAATATAAGTGGTCAGAGTAGAGGTACCTGGACCCCATAGGTGTGATAAAGGGGTCTTTGAGGGATCCTTTATGTTCACAACATATCAAAAAATGTTTATTTCTAACTTTGATATTGGTGATTTTTTTAAAACTACATACTCACACACCTACTCAGAGTCACACACTCACTCACAGAGCCATTCATACATTCACACACCCACTCACAGACCCAATCAGACAATCATAGACCCACTCACCGACTCATGCACCCAATCACAGACCCACTCAGAAACTCACACACCCACTCAGAGATTCGCACACCCATTCCCAGATCCACTCAGAGACTCATACACAACTCACAGACCCACTCAGACACTCATACACCCACTCACAGATCAATTCAGGCACTCATGCACCCACTCCCACAACCACTCTGAGAGTAACACACTCACTCACAGACCCACTCAGATACTTCTGCATCCACTCACACACTCATGCACCCATTCACAGATCCATTCAGGCACTAATGCACCCACTCACAGACCCAGTCAGAGACTCACATACCAACTCACAGACCCACTCAGACACTCATGCACCAGCTCATAGACCCTCTCAGACACTCATGCAACTCCTCACAGATCCACTCAGAGTCTCACACACCCATGCACAGACCCACTCATAAAGTCATGCCCCCACTCACAGACCCACTGGACACTCACACACCCACTCACAAAGTCACTCAGATACTCACACATCCACTCATGGACCTACTCAGAGACTCATGTACCCACTCATAGACCCACTCAGAGTCTCACACACCTACTCCCTGAAACACTCAGGCACTCACTGACAGACCCACTCTGAAACTCACACACCCACTCACAGAGCCAATTAGAAACTCATCCATCCACTTACAGACCCTATCAGGCACTCATGCACCCACTCACAGACCCATGCACCCACTCATTGATCCACTCAGAGACTCATGTATCCACTCAGAGACCCACTGAGACACCCACATGGACACACACCAACCCACTCAGACACTCATGCACCAACTCACAGACCTACTCAGACACTCATTCACCCACACACAGACCCACTCAGTCAATCTTACACCCACTCACAGACCCATTCAGACACTAACCCAGTCAGATGCACACAATCACTTATATACTTATGGATTTTTAAATATGCTGGTGTGTACTGAATGTCTGCTTTTGTTTTGAGAATTTGTGACGTATTCGTGAATTCAAATAAGAACTTAAGAAAGAGATTTTAAAAGAAAACTAACTAGCGTTTTGGAAATAGGGTGGCTCTGAGAAGAGCCTTCGTGTTTATTGTGTATATATGATAAGTACACATAAAACAGAATGCAGTATTCCAAGTTGTTGAGGAACACCCTGTTGCCTTTCTCTGTGAAGTGATCACCATCATTTATATATATACCATCCATGTCAAAGCACAAGTTGTTGTCATAGTTAGAGCCCATGTTATGGTCTCTGAGAAATGCAGAAACAGGTTTATTGCCATGTTTCCTACCTTTGCCTATCTGTGGACAGAACTCATTTGACCACTTTCATTTCTGCCTTTGGCATATGTGAGAGAATAGCAAGGCAGTCTGAGGGAAAAGTACCATTAATTGAGCAAAGGTATCCTTCATTAGAATTTCCAGTCCTACTCCAGTAAGTCTGCCTAGGTCGTTGCCACCTCAGTGCACAATCATGAGGTCAGGGTTTTGGCAATCTGCAATGCTTTCATCCAAAGGCAGCAATTGATGCCACTTTAACCCTCTCTGGCCAATCCAGGTAATGGCCTTATTAGGAAAACTCAAATCCGTCAATGCCACTCTGTCTAGCATACTCTCTAGCCCAAAACACAATGCTGTGACCCACAATCCACACTATAACCATTTTGTAGGCAAGGAGGAGTAGGACACAGGTAACCCTGGGCAAAGCACTACGCTACGCTCGCGTAGTTTGCGAAGTTTGCGCTACTTTGCACAACGCGAATTGCACGTAGCACAGTGCAAACACGCGTAGCATAGCGTAGCGTGGTGCAGCGGTCATTTTTTGCTTGCTCGCGGTCCTCAACGTCAAGTTGGCGACTGCGAGCAAGCAAAATGACATCCCGGCGAGACTTTTTCCTCGTTTGCGATCAGCAACATCAAGTTGCCGATCGCGAGCGTGGAAAATAAACCTCCCAGCGAGATTCTCAACGCGGGGAGGTCAGGTTTCTCATTGCGAGTGGTCGCGTATGCTCGCGACCGCTCGCGATGAGAAACTACCAGTCCGCGTTGAGAAAGCTGCCGCTCGAGTAAAAATCTACTCGAGCGGCAGTAAAAGACAGCTCGCACTGTGCAAGATGCCGTTTTCAATGATTGCACAGTGCGGACAAGCATCCGGCACTGTGCAATCATTGCGAACAGCGACCTACGCAGTTCGCGTAGTGCTACGCGTAGCTCGCGTAGTGCGAACTGCACTTTGCGTAGCTTTGCGTAGCGCTACTTCGCGAACTACGCCCACCCTTAGACACAGGAGACTGTTGGATCACAATGAGACAGTTTTTCAAAATGAAAGGCAGTTAAAATGAAGGTCACTTCTTGGTTTAAAAAAGGACATATTTGATTAGATGGTGTAAATATGCAAGTAGCTAAAATTTGGTAGCAATTTTTAAGGAAAGTAAGTATGTCTGTGATTGGCTCTGGTAAAAATTAAAAAAATGTAATGCAATATTGGATATGCTTTTTAGTGCAAACAGTCAACCACACCTGCTGCAGCTGAGTTGGAGAGTAATATGCTGCTTCTAGAATATGTTGTGAACTTGCGACCTAAATTAGTTTGCTATGGAATCTGTGCTAAGAGAGCGTGGGGGAAGGGTAGTAAACAAACTGTAGTCTTTTTTTTGTTAAATTAGTGTGGTGTGGAGTCATTATTAACAAGGGTTTATTTTCTTAGTCCCATGTATATAATAAACATGAGAGCAGTTGTAAAGTATTAAGAGGACAATTTCTAAATACTTTTTCGGACTCACATAGGTATTTCCAAATTTGTAGCAAAGTTACAAAGGGGACTGTGCTGAGGGTCGCAACGGATTCACGAATTTGCCCAAAGCAACTACCAGATTAGGCTTCTGAACTAAAGCACAAGAAATGGTTAAGAAATATTGACCATTGACAAGTACAATAACAAAAGTAAAGTATGAAAGGGACATTTTGATTTGTTAACTTCAAAAGTATCTCAGAGAGGAAAGTTGAAAATGTTGCCATTAATGGTTGCTTTGCATGAGAGTGGTATACCATTCTTATTCTTAGTTTTCACATCTTCTTTGACAGTGCAGTGTAAATGACAACATCAAAATAAAAATTCTGACCAACCAACTCAAATAAAAGGTATGTTAATTAGAGTGTCGTTTAACGAAAATGTGATTGAAAAGGTATGTGTGTACATGAGTTTGATGAAATTGTGTATGATGTATACAAAAGGATTATGAGTGTATGAGAGTATTTGTGAGTGGGTGTGTGAGTGTGTATGAGGATTTATGAATGATTGTATGAGTGTCTCTGTGGGAGTGGGAGTGAGTATGTGAGTATGTGAGTGTCTCTATGCGTCTGAGAGTAAGTGTGTGAGTAGTCCATTAATCGTGTGTTGTCCTGGAACTGTACAGCATGATGTGTGTAGTTTGACTGCTTGGTCGAGTTGGTATTAAAAACATCTTGCTAAGGTTTAAACTTCTGTTATACTATGTACTAGTTACCCCTTAAGTAGGGTGTATGTAGACAGGGTGCTATGTAGTTAGTAGGTAAGACATGAAGTTTGAAGTGTCCGTCAGTCACATGTACTTTGAGACTGGTAGGCACAGTTAAATATCTAGTCTCTCACCCACACTGCAACTTATATACATATTTAGATAAGCAGTCACTCACGTAGCAAGCAAGAGAGAGACAGAGGCATGTATATCTTCAGTGACATGCCCATACAGCACTTATGTACCCAGCAGTAACAGAGCCAGTTGCACACACAGTTATACAATCCAACACTAAGGGGTCAATTCCGATTCGGGCCGGAAAAAGCACCGACCGACTCGGATCCGGAAAAAATACCGACCGACACGTACCAGTGGCGCCCGACACGCCAAGTACGATGCAAGCCGCGATAAATCCGACCGACACGTCAGGAAACCAAGCCGACCGACCGAGCCGCTCGGAAAATAGCAATCCGGCCGGAAAAACACGCGAATCCAACCGACCGACACGCACCCGGAACAAATACGACCAAATCGTACCCGCCAACTCCAACCCGCAAAGTACGATGCAAGGCGCGAAAACACGAGCGAGTCGGACGGAGGACAAGCCGTCACGACCGACACGCATACAAAACCGAGCCGAAGCAACACAATACACCGCGACCGACGCGTACGCAGCATACAAAACTGCACAAACACAGCGTGAACGAAGCGGAAAACACCGTACGAGACCAATGCAGGGTCCGACTCGGTCACAAGAACGTTTCCAACATACACAAACAGCACAAAGGAAAAATCAACCAAAAAAAGGCCAAACAAGCAATTACCAAGCCAATAAATACTGGGGGGGTGGGGACAGAGAACAAAGACACACCCACAACTCCACCTATATAAAGGACACAAATCACTACCATGAGCCTTTGCAAATGCCATTCCACTGCCAGCACCCAAGAGAAAGCAACCACACACCCACAGCTCATCCCTCACACAAGCCACACACCAGCAGCACACCAACAAATACCTACCTCACATACACCCAGCACAACACACACCCACACACCCTCACCTGCACACCAACAAACACATCACCCACCATTACCACCCATCACCATGCCCCCCAAGAAGAATCACAAGTTCCTAGATTGTGAATTGGAAGTCCTGGTAGACGAGATCCTCAGGGTAGAGCCACAGCTGTTTGGCACATTGGTCCAACAGACCCCCATGTCGCAGAAAACCAAGATGTGGGAGAGGATCATCAACAGGGTGAACGCCCAATCACCATGTCGGCGCACAAAGACCGACATCCAGAACAGGTGGTATGACGTGCGCAGGAGGGTACGGAAACTGCTGAAGCAAGACTACATCAACAGCCAACACACCGGCAGTGGCCCTCCTGCCAAGCCAATATACCTCAGGCCCTGGGAGGAGAAGGTGCGGGCCATCCTACCGCCAGTGAGCATATATGGACTAGAGGACATCCCAGAGCCTGGTGAGTACACAACAAATGTACACAATATACTGCCACAAAACACACACATCACTGTCAAGGGGAGAGTCAAACCATGCACTCATAGCAATTACACAGCAACTAGAACAGAATCATCCCAAAATGTGTATGTCAGTCAGATAAACACAACACATGCCATCAAAAAGTCACATCCAACTGTGCCAACACATGTACAAACACAACCACAACTACAGCTAGGCAGTGGCACAAATAGAACTAACACACACATCCACACATGTAGCCACCACAACAACACGAACACACAGTGAAGACCACTCAAAGGAAGGAATTCTGTGTATGCTGGCCAAGTCAGTGTAGCCAATAGCATCATGGGAGTCGCAGTCACACATATTGCCCCCCCACAACTGTCCCATCAACACCACCATGAACCATGCGCACATCACAGGGAGTGGAGAAGGACGCACAAGATGGCTGACACTGGCTACTGCTGTGGGGAGCACAAGGCCCTGCTGGCAACTGTGCACCAACAAACAGCAGGACACCACTGACTGACATCCTGAGAGACAACTTACACTCCCTGCAATGCAAGCACGTTCCATGGTGGGATATCTGGCTGGCTGGGTGGGAAGGGGGACTTGCAGCACTGACCATAGTCACCAGCACCTCCCCTCACACCCCCCCACACAAACTCCACAGTACCCACCTGGTAGAATGCAATGCCCTCCATCCTAACACAAGATCCCACAAAGCACCACCACCCTGGCTTATGTTGTGTGAAGCACAGGGACACTCTTGGGACTCTTAGCCAAACAACTGCCAGGACAACACTCCCAGCCATCCTGTCAGCACAGCCAGCCCACCCCACAGGGAAGCAGAGTCAAAAGGAAGGAAGCATGGGCATGCTGGGAAGGGAGGTGGAGGCAATAGCATGATGGGAGTCGTAGTCACAGACATTGCTCAGCCTCACAACTGGCCCATCAACACCACCCTGAACCATGCTCACATCACAGGGAGTGGAGAAGGACTCACAAGATGGCTGACACTGGCTACTGCTGTGGGGAGCACAAGGCCCTGCTGCCAACTGTGCACCAACAAACAGCAGGACACCACTGACTGACATCCTGAGAGACAACTTCCACTCCCTGCAATGCAAGCACGTTCCATGGTGGGATATCTGGCTGGCTGGGTGGGAAGGGGGACTTGCAGCACTGACCATAGTCACCAGCACCTCCCCTCACACCCCCCCACACAAACTCCACAGTACCCACCTGGTAGAATGCAATGCCCTCCATCCTAACACAAGATCCCACAAAGCACCACCACCCTGGCTTATGTTGTGTGAAGCACAGGGACACTCTTGGGACTCTTAGCCAAACAACTGCCAGGACAACACTCCCAGCCATCCTGTCAGCACAGCCAGCCCACCCCACAGGGAAGCAGAGTCAAAAGGAAGGAAGCATGGGCATGCTGGGAAGGGAGGTGGAGGCAATAGCATGATGGGAGTCGTAGTCACAGACATTGCTCAGCCTCACAACTGGCCCATCAACACCACCCTGAACCATGCTCACATCACAGGGAGTGGAGAAGGACTCACAAGATGGCTGACACTGGCTACTGCTGTGGGGAGCACAAGGCCCTGCTGCCAACTGTGCACCAACAAACAGCAGGACACCACTGACTGACATCCTGAGAGACAACTTCCACTCCCTGCAATGCAAGCACGTTCCATGGTGGGATATCTGGCTGGCTGGGTGGGAAGGGGGACTTGCAGCACTGACCATAGTCACAAGCACCTCCCCTCCCACCCCCCCCCCACACAAACTCCACAGTACCCACCTGGTAGAATGCAATGCCCTCCATCCTAACACAAGATCCCACAAAGCACCACCACCCTGGGTTATGTTGTGTGAAGCACAGGGACACTCTTGGGACTCTTAGCCAAACAACTGCCAGGACAACACTCCCAGCCATCCTGTCAGCACAGCCAGCCCACCCCACAGGGAAGCAGAGTCAAAAGGAAGGAAGCATGGGCATGCTGGGAAGGGGGTGGAGGCAATAGCATGATGGGAGTCGTAGTCACAGAAATTGCTCAGCCTCACAACTGGCCCATCAACACCACCCTGAACCATGCTCACATCACAGGGAGTGGAGAAGGACTCACAAGATGGCTGACACTGGCTACTGCTGTGGGGAGCACAAGGCCCTGCTGCCAACTGTGCACCAACAAACAGCAGGACACCACTGACTGACATCCTGAGAGACAACTTACACTCCCTGCAATGCAAGCACGTTCCATGGTGGGATATCTGGCTGGCTGGGTGGGAAGGGGGACTTGCAGCACTGACCATAGTCACCAGCACCTCCCCTCACACCCCCCCACACAAACTCCACAGTACCCACCTGGTAGAATGCAATGCCCTCCATCCTAACACAAGATCCCACAAAGCACCACCACCCTGGCTTATGTTGTGTGAAGCACAGGGACACTCTTGGGACTCTTAGCCAAACAACTGCCAGGACAACACTCCCAGCCATCCTGTCAGCACAGCCAGCCCACCCCACAGGGAAGCAGAGTCAAAAGGAAGGAAGCATGGGCATGCTGGGAAGGGAGGTGGAGGCAATAGCATGATGGGAGTCGTAGTCACAGACATTGCTCAGCCTCACAACTGGCCCATCAACACCACCCTGAACCATGCTCACATCACAGGGAGTGGAGAAGGACTCACAAGATGGCTGACACTGGCTACTGCTGTGGGGAGCACAAGGCCCTGCTGCCAACTGTGCACCAACAAACAGCAGGACACCACTGAATGACATCCTGAGAGACAACTTCCACTCCCTGCAATGCAAGCACGTTCCATGGTGGGATATCTGGCTGGCTGGGTGGGAAGGGGGACTTGCAGCACTGACCATAGTCACAAGCACCTCCCCTCCCACCCCCCCCCCCACACAAACTCCACAGTACCCACCTGGTAGAATGCAATGCCCTCCATCCTAACACAAGATCCCACAAAGCACCACCACCCTGGGTTATGTTGTGTGAAGCATAGGGACACTCTTGGGACTCTTAGCCAAACAACTGCCAGGACAACACTCCCAGCCATCCTGTCAGCACAGCCAGCCCACCCCACAGGGAAGCAGAGTCAAAAGGAAGGAAGCATGGGCATGCTGGGAAGGGGGTGGAGGCAATAGCATGATGGGAGTCGTAGTCACAGACATTGCTCAGCCTCACAACTGGCCCATCAACACCACCCTGAACCATGCTCACATCACAGGGAGTGGAGAAGGACTCACAAGATGGCTGACACTGGCTACTGCTGTGGGGAGCACAAGGCCCTGCTGCCAACTGTGCACCAACAAACAGCAGGACACCACTGACTGACATCCTGAGAGACAACTTACACTCCCTGCAATGCAAGCACGTTCCATGGTGGGATATCTGGCTGGCTGGGTGGGAAGGGGGACTTGCAGCACTGACCATAGTCACCAGCACCTCCCCTCACACCCCCCCACACAAACTCCACAGTACCCACCTGGTAGAATGCAATGCCCTCCATCCTAACACAAGATCCCACAAAGCACCACCACCCTGGCTTATGTTGTGTGAAGCACAGGGACACTCTTGGGACTCTTAGCCAAACAACTGCCAGGACAACACTCCCAGCCATCCTGTCAGCACAGCCAGCCCACCCCACAGGGAAGCAGAGTCAAAAGGAAGGAAGCATGGGCATGCTGGGAAGGGGGTGGAGGCAATAGCATGATGGGAGTCGTAGTCACAGACATTGCTCAGCCTCACAACTGGCCCATCAACACCACCCTGAACCATGCTCACATCACAGGGAGTGGAGAAGGACTCACAAGATGGCTGACACTGGCTACTGCTGTGGGGAGCACAAGGCCCTGCTGCCAACTGTGCACCAACAAACAGCAGGACACCACTGACTGACATCCTGAGAGACAACTTCCACTCCCTGCAATGCAAGCACGTTCCATGGTGGGATATCTGGCTGGCTGGGTGGGAAGGGGGACTTGCAGCACTGACCATAGTCACAAGCACCTCCCCTCCCACCCCCCCCACACAAACTCCACAGTACCCACCTGGTAGAATGCAATGCCCTCCATCCTAACACAAGATCCCACAAAGCACCACCACCCTGGGTTATGTTGTGTGAAGCACAGGGACACTCTTGGGACTCTTAGCCAAACAACTGCCAGGACAACACTCCCAGCCATCCTGTCAGCACAGCCAGCCCACCCCACAGGGAAGCAGAGTCAAAAGGAAGGAAGCATGGGCATGCTGGGAAGGGGGTGGAGGCAATAGCATGATGGGAGTCGTAGTCACAGACATTGCTCAGCCTCACAACTGGCCCATCAACACCACCCTGAACCATGCTCACATCACAGGGAGTGGAGAAGGACTCACAAGATGGCTGACACTGGCTACTGCTGTGGGGAGCACAAGGCCCTGCTGCCAACTGTGCACCAACAAACAGCAGGACACCACTGACTGACATCCTGAGAGACAACTTACACTCCCTGCAATGCAAGCACGTTCCATGGTGGGATATCTGGCTGGCTGGGTGGGAAGGGGGACTTGCAGCACTGACCATAGTCACCAGCACCTCCCCTCACAACCCCCCCCACACAAACTCCACAGTACCCACCTGGTAGAATGCAATGCCCTCCATCCTAACACAAGATCCCACAAAGCACCACCACCCTGGCTTATGTTGTGTGAAGCACAGGGACACTCTTGGGACTCTTAGCCAAACAACTGCCAGGACAACACTCCCAGCCATCCTGTCAGCACAGCCAGCCCACCCCACAGGGAAGCAGAGTCAAAAGGAAGGAAGCATGGGCATGCTGGGAAGGGGGTGGAGGCAATAGCATGATGGGAGTCGTAGTCACAGACATTGCTCAGCCTCACAACTGGCCCATCAACACCACCCTGAACCATGCTCACATCACAGGGAGTGGAGAAGGACTCACAAGATGGCTGACACTGGCTACTGCTGTGGGGAGCACAAGGCCCTGCTGCCAACTGTGCACCAACAAACAGCAGGACACCACTGACTGACATCCTGAGAGACAACTTACACTCCCTGCAATGCAAGCACGTTCCATGGTGGGATAACTGACTGGGTGGGTGGGTGGGTGGGAAGGAGGTCTGGCTGTCAACCAAACACAATCAATGCAGACCATGTTCACACCCCAGAGAATACATAGAAATGCCCAAATAATGCAGGACAATGTGCCACACCAATATCAACCCCTGACTGTGACGACTTAGGACAATACAATGTACAGGCCCGCACCCCGAGGCACAGTCACAACTGTCAGGTGTGTCAACCACTGATGCCTGCAGAAACATGACATACATTGTTTGTGTCTCCCAAAAACAGGTGATGATAGGGACACAGCAGCAGACGCTGAGGAGTCCCAGTCCCAGGCTCAAGAGGATGCCGAGCTCACTGGCGTCGTACAGCCTCTGTCCTCCTCGGACGATGAACAACCTGGCACATCCGGTGCAAGTCAACATGCTGCACCAGCAGGACCACCAGCTGCAGCACCAGCAGGTCCACCAGCTGCACCCCCTGCACCCACCCCTCCAACGACTGTCACCACGAATACCATCCCTGCCGACATGGACAGAATAAGGAACAACACCAGCGCAGTGACCCTGGACCAACCTGGGGCCATGGACACCACCACCACCACCAACCCCCAAGGTGGACCAGGGTTATCTGTGCGTGCAACTGCACACACTGCACATGTCAGCAGGGGTGGTGGGAGGGGTGGGAGACAGAGGTCGCTGCTTGCAGACGTTGCTGGTGTGCATGAAGACCCACAACTGGTACGCATAGCTGATGCGTACCAGTCCAGCACCGGAGAGCTCAGCCAGGTAGTGGGGCTCCTCAGAGACATCAAACAGCAGCAGGCTGCCCATCATGCCCGCTTGGACTCCCACATGTCCCAAGTGGAGTCACACATGTCACGTGTGGACTCCCACATGTCACGTGTGGACTCCCACATGACCCGCGTGGAGTCCAAGTGGGATGTACTACATGAGATGACGGCGGTGCACAGGGACATTTTACAATGCCTCCGCCAGATGAACAGCAACCAGTCCACACCTCCCTGTGTGCCAACAACATCTGGTACTGAACAAACTGCAACTGCCACAGGGAGGGAGGAGGACTCTGGCGGAGAGTCCCCTGCACCGCAGCAGCCTGCACTTGAGGGCCCCCCCCAAGAAGAGGGGTCGTCCGAGGAGGGGAAAGTGAGAGGCTGATGGCCAAGCGCAACTCCCAGGAAGCCTGAACCTGTTCTGGATTTTCGCCTTTGTGCACAGACTGTTCACCCTGTTGATGGCAACACTACTCCCACACATTGCATGGGGAGTATAAGTTGGAACAATGTGTCAGACAACAGTGGCCCCGATACTGGGGATCCTGTCTACCTGGACTTTCTATTCATCTAGGAACTTGGGATTGCAAGATTCATGTACAGCACAATCCATCCTATGCACTATTATCACAATAAACACACTAATACACCATACTTGCCTCTGTCGTGATTCCAACGTGGGTGCTGTTATGGGGATGATGAACTGCAAAATTACACAGTGTATGCGAACTGCAACAGCAAGGACAACACAGGCATGTGAGTACAGGCAACGTGACACATATGAGGGAGACACACCACCAGGGCTACACAACACATACACACCTAGGCCATCTGACTCATTGCCTACACTGATGTTGCCAGGGAAGACGGTGCAATGCACAGACACCACACCCATTCCCAGTTGTAGTCAAGTAGCCCACAGGTGCAGTAAGCAAATGGCAGTCAAATGTGTGACCACAGACAACGCACATCACTAAGTGAAGCACAGGTTTATTACACAGTAGCAACATGCCGTAACCACTACAGATGCAAGGTAACCCCACCTGGTAGCGGGCACACAGTCAACAACTGTAGACAGAAGGAAGTCCATGGGTGTGGCGCACATCACCTGTAGGGACACAACAGCTACCAGCCTGGATGTGCAATCACGTCGTCGGTGGACACAGTTGACCAAACGAATCTGAAAGTACCCTGTGAAGGACAGAAATGACACACAGTCAAAAGCAATGCAGTACAGGACAGAACAGCAAAACTCATGCACAATACATGTTACAAGATACCCACCCAGAACCAAGTTAGCATGTCAACACTGTTGGGGAGTACAGCCCACCTGTCACCACACATCGCAACACACATCCTGTCAAGTAGCCCATGGACACACTCCAACAGCACCAGAGCACCACCCACACATCATGCCAACTCACATCATTCACATGACACCTCAGGATACTCACATTCAGCTAAAGAAGTTGGTGATGAGCTGTGTGCGGACATCACCATCACCATCATCATCATCATCGTCACTGGCATCGTGGTCCAGGCCAGGATCCTCCACAGGTGGCGGATGTTGGTCATCGTCATCCTGGATGAGAGGCAACTCCTTCCGCACTGCCAGGTTGTGGAGCATGCAGCAGACGATGATAATCTTGCACACTTTCGCAGGGGCATATGGGAGGGACCCTCCGGTCTTGTCCAGGCAGCGGAAGCGGCTCTTCAGGAGACCAAAGGTCCGCTCAATCACTCTCCTGGTCCGACCATGTGCCTCATTGTAGCGCATCTGGGCAGGTGTCACAGGGTTCCTGAGGGGTGTCAGCAACCACGGCATGTTGGGGTATCCCGAGTCACCTACGGACAGACAAGTGCACATCAGCTGACTTGGAAAAGTGGGCGGAATACTACAGATCAGATCACACACAATGGCACAAAGTCAGTACACACCGACAAGCCAGGCACGCTGGTTCTGCATCTGTGCCATCAACCTGGGGATGCGACTACTCCTCATCACAAAGGCATCGTGTGCTGAACCAGGGAAACGGGCACACACGTGTGTGATGGTCATGTCTGCAAGACACACCACCAGTGCATTGACCGAGTGGTAGTGCTTGCGGTTCCTGTAGGCCTGCTCCTGGGCCTGTGGTGGTACCAAAGCCACATGTGTCCCATCAATGGAGCCAATGACATGCGGCATCCTCCCCAGGGCATAAAAGTCACTCTTCACGTCAGTGAGTCGTCGCAGTCTAGGGAAATAGATGTACCGGTTCAGGAAGAGCAACATTGCCACCAAAACATCGCGGAGCACACGGCTGAACATGGTCTGTGACATCCCACCAGCAGACGCCACAGTATGTTGGAAGGTACCGGTGGCAAAGAAGTGTAGGGCTGCCATCACCTTCACCTTGGGGGTCAGCGCTGTAGGATACGGCCGGCCAGGCTGCAAATGTGGGGACAACTGCACTGCAAAATCCTCAATCAGCTGCCTGGTGAAGCGGTACCGTCGGATGCTGTCCCGTTCCACCATCGTTGCCAGGTCTGGGAATGGCCGATGGACAGCAGGAGCCCTGCAGTGCAGAGGAGAAGTAAGCAAGATCGTCAGTCACCCCACATATGCGGCATTGAACACACTCAAGATCCCAACATACATCATCATGAGGCACAACTACATGAAGTGTGCAGTACCGGAACGACATTTATGGTACATACATGGCCAACATCTGTCAACACGGTCCTACAGGTGGCATCAATTTGTCCCTGTTTGGCCCATTGGATATCATGATGCTGTGTCACAGTCACCCCCCAGTGACATGTGAGGACAGATGTGCCCCAGGCACCACAGCTCAACGACAGGCACATTCCCAGGGACCCTGTAATGCCACATGGACACTGGCATCACCTGGAGTATCATGTGTACACCACAACAAAACAAACATGACCCCCACAGGTAGTGGCCACACTTGCCATGGCAGGAGAGCCATGGACGTCTGTGACACACACGCACAACATCAGAGTCCATGCACACACAACGTGGATGTGGAGACTGTCTCCCATTGTGCACATGAAATCAGAGACATTGTAAACACTACATGCACAAAGACTGTGGAGGGCCATCACTATTGTGCCACTGGGACACCCTGGCTCAAACATACCGTCCCACATGGGACTCACGGGGTATGTGACATGACATACACAAACACCACTGTGAAATGTGACCATGGCACATGCACAGATATGAACAGTTGCACATCACAGTGGTCACGTACACGTAACACCCATGATCCTGTCCCCATGAACACGTGCACAGCCTGGGGGTGGCTGCCCACAGGTGACACCCACAGGACAACATGTACACCAACATACACACAATAGGAAATGCAGCCTTACATGCCTTATGATAAGGTTTGGACAGGCTGTCGTGATGTAGGTGTGCCCCTCACTCCCTGGGAGCTATCTGTGGCTGGCATATGTCCATCTGAGACAGGCATGCTGACATATGCCAGTCACATGTACAGTGATGCGTTGTACTGCAATGGACCGATCGGTGCCTCCGGCCGGCCCATTGCATTCAATGTGTGCGGGTACGCGTTGTACCCCTGTGCGCGTTGAACAGCAATGGACCGATCGGTGCCTCCGGCCGGCCCATTGCATTCAATGTGTGCGGGTACGCGTTGTACCCCTGTGCGCGTTGTACTGCAATGGACCGATCGGTGCCTCCGGCCGGCCCATTGCATTCAATGTGTGCGGGTACGCGTTGTACCCCTGTGCGCGTTGAACAGCAATGGACCGATCGGTGCCTCCGGCCGGCCCATTGCATTCAATGTGTGCGGGTACGCGTTGTACCCCTGTGCGCGTTGAACAGCAATGGACCGATCGGTGCCTCCGGCCGGCCCATTGCATTCAATGTGTGCGGGTACGCGTTGTACCCCTGTGCGCGTTGTACTGCAATGGACCGATCGGTGCCTCCGGCCGGCCCATTGCATTCAATGTGTGCGGGTACGCGTTGTACCCCTGTGCGCGTTGTACTGCAATGGACCGATCGGTGCCTCCGGCCGGCCCATTGCATTCAATGTGTGCGGGTGCGCGTTGTACCCCTGTGCGCGTTGAACAGCAATGGACCGATCGGTGCCTCCGGCCGGCCCATTGCATTCAATGTGTGCGAGTACGCGTTAGTACCCCTGTGCGGCGTTGTACTGCAATGGACCGATCGGTGCCTCCGGCCGGCCCATTGCATTCAATGTGTGCGGGTGCGCGTTGTACCCCTGTGCGCGTTGAACAGCAATGGACCGATCGGTGCCTCCGGCCGGCCCATTGCATTCAATGTGTGCGAGTACAGCGTTGTACCCCTGTGCGCGTTGTACTGCAATGGACCGATCGGTGCCTCCGGCCGGCCCATTGCTTTCAATGTGTGCGGGTACGCGTTGTACCCCTGTGCGCGTTGTACTGCAATGGACCGATCGGTGCCTCCGGCCGGCCCATTGCATTCAATGTGTCGCGAGTACGCGTTGTACCCCTGTGCGCGTTGTACTGCAATGGACCGATCGGTGCCTCCGGCCGGCCCATTGCATTCAGTATGTGCGAGTACGCGTTGTACCCCTGTGCGCGTTGAACAGCAATGGACGATCGGTGCCTCCGGCCCGGCCCATTGCATTCAATGTGTGCGAGTACGCGTTGTACCCCTGTGCAGCGTTGAACAGCAATGGACCGATCGGTGCCTCCGGCCGGCCCATTGCATTCAATGTGTGCGGTGCAGCGTTGTACCCCTGTGCGCGTTGAACAGCAATGGACCGATCGGTGCCTCCGGCCGGCCCATTGCATTCAATGTGTGCGAGTGCGCGTTGTACCCCTGTGCGCGTTGTACTGCAATGGACCGATCGGTGCCTCCGGCCGGCCCATTGCATTCAATGTGTGCGGGTACGCGTTGTACCCCTGTGCGCGTTGAACAGCAATGGACCGATCGGTGCCTCCGGCCGGCCCATTGCATTCAATGTGTCGCGAGTACGCGTTGTACCCCTGTGCGCGTTGAACAGCAATGGACCGATCGGTGCCTCCGGCCGGCCCATTGCATTCAATGTGTGCGAGTGCGCGTTGTACCCCTGTGCGCGTTGTACTGCAATGGACCGATCGGTGCCTCCGGCCGGCCCATTGCATTCAATGTGTGCGAGTGCAGCGTTGTACCCCTGTGCGCGTTGTACTGCAATGGACCGATCGGTGCCTCCGGCCGGCCCATTGCATTCAATGTGTGCGGGTACGCGTTGTACCCCTGTGCGCGTTGAACAGCAATGGACCGATCGGTGCCTCCGGCCGGCCCATTGCATTCAATGTGTGCGGTGCACGCGTTGTACCCCTGTGCGCGTTGTACTGCAATGGACCGATCGGTGCCTCCGGCCGGCCCATTGCATTCAATGTGTGCGGGTACGCGTTGTACCCCTGTGCGCGTTGAACAGCAATGGACCGATCGGTGCCTCCGGCCGGCCCATTGCATTCAATGTGTGCGGATGCGCGTTGTACCCCTGTGCGCGTTGTACTGCAATGGACCGATCGGTGCCTCCGGCCGGCCCATTGCTTTCAATGTGTGCGGGTACGCGTTGTACCCCTGTGCGCGTTGTACTGCAATGGACCGATCGGTGCCTCCGGCCGGCCCATTGCATTCAATGTGTGCGGGTACGCGTTGTACCCCTGTGCGCGTTGTACTGCAATGGACCGATCGGTGCCTCCGGCCGGCCCATTGCATTCAATGTGTCGCGGTGTACGCGTTGTACCCCTGTGCGCGTTGAACAGCAATGGACCGATCGGTGCCTCCGGCCGGCCCATTGCATTCAATGTGTCGGGTACAGCGTTGTACCCCTGTGCAGCGTTGAACAGCAATGGACCGATCGGTGCCTCCGGCCGGCCCATTGCATTCAATGTGTGCGGGTACAGCGTTGTACCCCTGTGCGCGTTGTACTGCAATGGACCGATCGGTGCCTCCGGCCGGCCCATTGCATTCAATGTGTGCGGGTACGCGTTGTACCCCTGTGCGCGTTGTACTGCAATGGACCGATCGGTGCCTCCGGCCGGCCCATTGCATTCAATGTGTGCGGGTACGCGTTGTACCCCTGTGCGCGTTGAACAGCAATGGACCGATCGGTGCCTCCGGCCGGCCCATTGCATTCAATGTGCGGGTACGCGTTGTACCCCTGTGCGCGTTGTACTGCAATGGACCGATCGGTGCCTCCGGCCGGCCCATTGCATTCAATGTGTGCGGGTACGCGTTGTACCCCTGTGCGCGTTGAACAGCAATGGACCGATCGGTGCCTCCGGCCGGCCCATTGCATTCAATGTGTGCGGGTACGCGTTGTACCCCTGTGCGCGTTGTACTGCAATGGACCGATCGGTGCCTCCGGCCGGCCCATTGCTTTCAATGTGTGCGGGTACGCGTTGTACCCCTGTGCGCGTTGTACTGCAATGGACCGATCGGTGCCTCCGGCCGGCCCATTGCATTCAATGTGTGCGGGTACGCGTTGTACCCCTGTGCGCGTTGAACAGCAATGGACCGATCGGTGCCTCCGGCCGGCCCATTGCATTCAATGTGTGCGGGTACGCGTTGTACCCCTGTGCGCGTTGTACTGCAATGGACCAATCGGTGCCTCCGGCCGGCCCATTGCATTCAATGTGTGCGGGTACGCGTTGTACCCCTGTGCGCGTTGAACAGCAATGGACCGATCGGTGCGCACCCATTGACAATGGGCTTGCCTGGCAACGGACGCGTTTTCGAATATTCGAACGAGTCGGTTGCTGGAAAATCAGTTGGTCACCCACAACAATGTTGCAAAATCATGTATGTCATGAAGTTGAAGATTTGAAGGATGCTGTGGGCGTGTTTTGGTGCTGCTATTCCATGGATTGGCCAGATTCAGAAGATGCAAACGACTTGGACCTATCACTTTGGACACAAGGGACAGTATCTGCCTCTCCAGCACATATATATTGCTGCATGTTCCCCTGAGAGCCCACTTGCCTGCACTACATGCTCCAGGACGACATCTGCCACTGCACTGCTGCTGTCTCTGCCCCTCTGGACCCTGCAATGGCACGTACTGTGGAGAGAGCCCCAGCCTTCAGCCTTGAAGAGAACCAGGCCCTGCTGGACAGCCTACTTCCACAGTACAGCAAGCTGTATGGGACACCAGGGGAGCAGGTGAGTGTTCTGTGCACTGCCTTTCTGAATGTGCATTTTGTCTGACTAGCAAGGCTGAGAGTCAGCACACCACTGGCTAGCAGGCTCACTGAGTAGTTGTCACCCCCCATAGTGTGTAGTGACTTGCACTGGACAGGTATGGTGCAGTGACAGTGCTTCTGAACAGGGTTTTACTCCCCATGCTATGATACCATGTAGTGACTTCTGGAAAACTGTCCATGGGCAGCCGTGCACTGCCTGGGTACACCATGTGCCCCTGTGATTGCGACATGTATATGCAACTGTGTCATGCACGGATATGTTGCATGTGTAGTAATGTCCTTATCACTTTGTCATCCTGACAGGCTTCTGCCCATCGGAAGCATGAGATCTGGAAGGACATCGTCCGGGCTGTCCGGTCCGTGGGGGTCTACAAGCGCCGGATCCGCAACTGCCAAAAGAGGTGGCAGGACCTTCGGGGCTGGACCCGGAGGATTGCACGGGTCCAGCTGAAGCTGTCGCCTCCTCGCAGGAGGGGCGGAACACGGACCCTGACCCCCCACATGCTCAGGATCCTGGCGGTGGTCTTTCCAGACCTGGATGGGCAGCTGAAGGCCAGAGAGCAGCAAGGAGGGGGTGAGTCAAAGACTGCACTGTGTACTCTGTCTAACATGTTATGTGCCCTCCTCGGGCCAGGTTGAACTGCCACAGTACAGCAGTCATGTTGTCCAGGAGCCATGTCCCTCTATTGTGCACTGCCCACTCCTCATCTGATACCCAGGTGTGGCCCTTACATGCAGGGAATTCTGTCACTTAGGACTGTGTCCTTGCAGTTTGCTTGACTCAAGGTGGGAGACAGCATCTGTTTCCCTGACTCTGTGGTGGGCATCATGGGTGGGTCCATTGCTTACACAATGCCTGTATTCTGACATGTATTCAGCGTGTTACTTTGATCTGTGGTCCAATTGCTGAGCTGATCCACCACATGTGGCTGGGGTACCTGGCACACACCCATGCTGCGGGTGGGAACAATGTTTGGGCCCCAGGAGTATGTATATGACGTGTGTCACACATACTTAGCCAGCTGCCTACAGTCCAGGGCTCATCCCTCATTCATGTGGGGCTGGACAGTCATGCCTACTCCAGGCCATACAATACACTCTGTACTCCCACTCCCGTGTATCAGAGGACACATTGTGCACAGTGATTTGCCCCTCAGGTGTCTGCCTCTGTGTCAGTGTGCTGTGGATTAGTCGCCAGGACTGCTGTGGAGTTTCTTGGTAGGGGCTCAGCATGCCACTGGAGATGTGACCATAGGAGACGATACTTGTGTGACACATAGGTGTCTGATCAGCTGCCCATGCAGACTGGGGCATGTAAATGTGAAGTTCAGGCAGCTGTTCCCCATGCACAGCAGAGTGTGAGGGGCTCAGGTTCAGAGGGTAGTGTCACAGGTCTCCCATATGTCCAATAGGTATGACCTGGACAGATGAGGGTTAAGAGGATGTGTTGTGGGGGGGATGTACATGTGCACTTGTGCAGCTCCAGGACTTGCATTCCCCATGACCTACTATTGTGACACAGTGCAGAGTGTTGTTGTATGGCTGCAAAGTCATACATCACTGAGCCAGTGATGTATGACTTTGCAGTCATGCCACCGCCATGGCATGTGTCTACTGATTGGTGAGCCTGCAGGGGAGTGACATGTGCTACATGCACACCATAGTGGCGCTGGCTATCAGGACATGGGTGCATCATGGTGTCTGTCGCTGGTATGCATCACATGCATTTCCTATTTGACTCTGGGCATCCCTTACATCCGGAAACCTGTACTGACTCAGTGGCAAGAGCTGTGATGTGTCCACACCGTGTCCTCTGCACTGTCCAACTACTGTGTACTTGGTGCATGTGTCAACACTGGGGTGTTGCAATCCAACAGACACCAGACAGATGGGTGCAAGGCCATGTGGGATGTGAGTGCCATGCTTGGCATCAGACTGACAATTGACTTCTCCTGTTCAATTAGTGCACTTTTAGCAATGTACAACTAATGATGCCAGGGCTTGCTCTGTGATGTGCTGTGCTCACAGTGGTGTGTGCGTTATGTGCAGGTGACTGATGTCTGTCTGTTTCCCCATTGTTTGCAGATACATCCACGGCCACGGAAGGGGACAGCTCCACGGACCAGGAGGAGCCGGAGAGCCAGACTGGGTCAGCAGCCGAGGAGTGGTCGGAGGGACCCAGTGGCACGGAGGGCGAGGGGAGCCACACCGAGGAGTCCTCAGCAGCATCCACCTCAGCTGAGGACCAGAGCAACTCGGAGGATGACTCCCTTGTGGAGGCGGGTGTCAGCAGCCACCACACCCCAGCTAGTGTTGCTGTCCCCGCCACCACCAGCACCACCACCGCCCTCCCATCGGCTCCCATTCCCCAGGTCCGTGGAGGCTCCCATGTCCGGGAGCGTGTCTCCTTTGGGCCAGGCACCGCACCCCCTGCCCCTGTGTCCCCTGCTGCCCTGAGTGAGGAGTCTGTGTACCTCCTTCGCCAGCACCATGTAGGGCAGACAGCCATGCTGAGTGTCCTCCATGCGCACACCGCGCTGTTGACTCAGCTGGTGTCGTTCATGGAGGGCATCTCATCGGGCATGTCTGACCTACAGAGGGGCAATAGGTCCATGGACTCCTCCCTGACGGCAGCAGTGTCCCTCCTCAAACGGTCCCTCACCCCTCCTGCCTCTGCTCCATCCACACTCCCCAGCACCTTACCCATCCCAGGCACACACACACTGGCACACACCAGCACACACACATCCAGCACACTGACACACACGCCAATGACAAAACGCACACGCAAGCACATTCAGGGGACTGAAGCCAGACTCACAGGGGATGGGGCCCTGGAACACACACACGCATCCACATGCACTGCGCAGTCCTCAGTTCCCTCTCCCTCCAAAGCACCCTCCCTTGCCTCACCTGCAACCCCAAAGTCACAGCAGCTCTTCCTCTGTGACCTCGGCCTCTTCCCCACCGATGAAGCTGCTCCAGCATCCCGGGGGAAGAGGAAGCCCACCCACACGGAGCAGAGTGCCCCTCGCCCCCGGACACCCTCCCCCAGGCGCAGACGGACTGAGGCCCCCACCCGCAAGTCCCCCGGAGTGCTAAGAGCAAGACCCCGCCACCGCCCTGCAGCTCAGGCACAAGGTCTCCGTCCTCCATCCCTCAGGCCCCCACTGCACAGGTGCCCCCACCACACCCTGCCCCAGGTTCCCCCACCCACAGATATACCATCCCCAAGATGCTCCGGCCTTCTCCCCCTGCCACTTGCTCTCCCAGCACCACACCCCCGCTGCGCTTGTCTGTGCCACTGATGTGGTGAGGGTGTCCCCCCCTCTGTCCAACCCACCTTGCCTGTTCCCCATTCTCCTCCCCTGGAGGTAGGCACTGCAGTGGAGTCCACTACCGCCCTGTCTGACTTGGGCACTGCAGTGGCGGACCTGTCCACCCCATCTGCAGGGTCCACTGCAGTTGTGCCGGCACCCACGACATCTGTGTCATGCCCCCCAGTTGTGCCGGCACACACCATGTCAGACACCTCCACTGCAGTTGTCAGTGGCTCTCCAGCACCCACCACCCCTTCCCTGACTCCCCCTGGTGAGCCCTGATCCTGTCCCTGCGGTGCCTGGCCTGCCCCCCGGTTGCCCCTCCTAGTGGATTGTCCCTGGTATTGTGCAGGCATGCGTAGGGTGACATCTGCCAGTGTCACCCTGTTTGAACTTTGACAATGGACTGGCCATTGGCCTTTGCTCTTTTTTCAGGACTTCGTTTGGCCTCAACACATATGCTGAATAAAGCAACTTTCTTTTCTCTAGTGCTCATGCTTCAGATGTACATGTTGTTGGTGCAGCTAACCATGCCCTTGCTGCAGTGATGGTGATATCTGGTCTCATGATTATGAAGTGTTACTGTGCAGGAACCCATGTGGTCCAGGGGGAATGTGTCCTATCATGTGGTGTATCCATGTCATCAATAGCAGCATCTGAGGGTGTCATGTGTTCAGTATTTGGCAATGGGTTTCCTACTTACATTGGCAATTTCATATCTGTGGCTTCCACCCCTGCACATCTGTTGTGCCTGCCATCGTTGCATTTGTCTACTTCCCTGACCGTGTTGCCATCTCCAGTGGACATGCAGGTTTGGGCATCAATGGGGAGGGACTCATCCGTGTAGTCAGTGCAACATTGCTATACAAGTGTGTTGGATCTGTGCTGATGATTCCGTTGGCACATCCATGACCAGGCTGATGTGATGGGAGCCCTCATTTGGTGCTAATTGTTGATTGTGTGACCAAGTGCTCAGCTGACATGATGGGGCCCTACTGAGGCAACATATGGCACAGCTTTCCTCACACAGGAGTGGAGTCCTCTCATGGCAGTGTGTACACGTGTGACATTGCCTGCGCCCAAGGTGTGTGTTGTATGTGCATGTCTGTGTGTTCACTTCCATTCATCTGCGCATGCTGTGATCCCTAGTGTTGTACCTGTTTGTGATGCTTGCTGACTTGAGCTGTGTTCCCCCAAAGTCTTCTCCCTGTGTTCTCTGTGATGTGGGTGCATGGCACATTACTGGTCATCAGGGTGTCACCCATAGGTGTGTTTGCTGTCAGGGCAGAGTTTGTGTGCTGACGCAGATGGGTCACAGTCAGGTTTCCCTTTGGCACTTGTTGTTTGCCCCTGTCATGTGATTTCCAGTTTGTGTTATCTTTCAGTGATTGTGACACATTGTGTGTGTGACTGCTGGCACTCCTTAGGGTCCGGGCTGCAATGTTGGTTGTTGTCTATGTGTGTTCTTTGTGGGTGACCTTGGCTTCTTCATTGGTGTGTGGCTGTGGCTGGGATCCCATTGGTCGGTGTGGTATTGCCGTCATGTCCATGTACAGCGTAGTGTGCAGTGTGTCAGACATTCAGGAGTCTTGTTGAGTGTCCATGTGTGATGTGTTTCTACACCTTGGTTCCCACCCACCACCCTGGAATAGTAATGGGTGCATGTGCAATGTCACCAGTGCATGTGTACTTCACTGCTGCACATTGTTGGAGGTCGAGGGGTGTGGTGTTGAGTGTGTGCAGATGAGAGTTGTTGCCCGGCTAGTCCCCTGCCTCCATGTTGGCCTTGGCTTACTGGCCATGCTGATTGATTTGTGCTTGTGTAGGTGTGATGGTAGTTAGTTGCTCAGGACACCTGACTGTGGTTCACAGTGTGAACGACATTTAGCTTTGTCATCACAGTGGTATTTTTCTTCAGCCCAGGGTCACCACATTGTGGGGGCCCTGGGGGTGGTGCTGTGGTGTGTCTGTGACTTGCTGTGTCAGTTGTTGTTCCTACGTGCCTGTGTGACATGTGTGTTTTGTGCTCCCTCTCACCTGTCAATGCCTGCTTGCCCACATAGGGGATTTGGATCCATGAGTTACCTTAGTGTGGCAGTGTATGCACATCTGTATGATTGGTATTCAGCTCTCCTCATGTGTTGTGTTGTTGCCTGGGGACAATGGCACCCCCACCCCTCACCTGCTGTGTATGATGACAGTGTTGGTCTGCCTGTTTGTGTTTGTGCATCTGCACCACTGCATTGGCATATCTTGGGTGTGCCATTGGCTGTATGTTGTTTGGTGTGTTTCCCCTGCTGTCCCTGGGACTCCTAGGTCATCGGTCAGCACAGTGATCATGGTTTGTGTGTCCCATTGCTGCCATGGTATGGTATCTGTTCACCTCACATCTGCTGTCTCCACAGGGTATCTGCATTTGTGTGCCCATTGGTGCAAATATGTGGTTCTGCATTCTGATGGTCACTTCTGTCATTGTGTCATTGATGACTGTTGACGGTCTCAGCCACCATGGGTGTTGTTTGTCTGCACATGGCCAAAGGAATGTTTCATTTGCACTGCAGTATTTGGCTCCCCCAATTTATGTTGCAATGGGACACATACACTACTTTGCCACAGATGAGTTTTTGGTTCTGTGACCAGGAATGATCCATGCAGTTTGGCAGTTGCAGCTCTTTCTTTGTCAACAATTACCTTTTGGTCACTGTGATGATGAGGGTGTAGACCCCATTGCCACAATGGTCAAAATGTGCTTCAGCTATGGACCCCACACTTGCCTTTTGGTCACTGTGATGATGGGGGTTTAGACCCCATTGCCACAATGGTCAAACTGTGCTTCAGCTATGGACCCCACACTTACCTTTTGGTCACTGTGATGATGGGGGTTTAGACCCCATTGCCACAATGGTCAAACTGTGCTTCAGCTATGGACCCCACACTTACCTTTTGGTCACTGTGATGATGGGGGTTTAGACCCCATTGCCACAATGGTCAAAATGTGCTTCAGCTATGGACCCCACACTTGCCTTTTGGTCACTGTGATGATGGGGGTTTAGACCCCATTGCCACAATGGTCAAAATGTGCTTCAGCTATGGACCCCACACTTGCCTTTTGGTCACTGTGATGATGGGGGTTTAGACCCCATTGCCACAATGGTCGAAATGTGCTTCAGCTATGGACCCCACACTTGCCTTTTGCTCACTGTGATGATGGGGGTTTAGGCCCCATTGCCACAATGGTCATGGGCTGCTTGCATTGTGGGTGCCACACACATATATGTGTGGCACATGTGCTAGGGGGTCACATTGTATGTTCAATGTCATGTTCGGTGTTGTAGGCATTTGACACAGCCTGCTCACACGCTTGTCATGGTGGTGGGGGGATGTCTTAATCTTGCATTCCCTAGGTTGTGGTGTGCTTGTTGTGTCATGCATTGTCCATCCTATGAGTGGGGGTGGTAGTAGTGGTAGGCATCCAGCCCCCCTGGCTAAGGGTGGTAGTAGTGGTGGGCATCCTGCCCCCCTGGGTGAGGGTGGTAGTAGTGGTAGGCATCCTGCCCCCCTGGTTGAGGGTGGTAGTAGTGGTAGGCATCCTGCCCCCCTGGGTGAGGGTGGTAGTAGTGGTAGGCATCCAGCCCCCTGGCTAAGGGTGGTAGTAGTGGTGGGCATCCTGCCCCCCTGGGTGAGGGTGGTAGTAGTGGTAGGCATCCAGCCCCCTGGCTAAGGGTGGTAGTAGTGGTGGGCATCCTGCCCCCTGGGTGAGGGTGGTAGTAGTGGTGGGCATCCTGCCCCCTGGGTGAGGGTGGTAGTAGTGGTAGGCATCCTGCCCCCTGGGTGAGGGTGGTAGTAGTGGTAGGCATCCTGCCCCCCTGGTTGAGGGTGGTAGTAGTGGTAGGCATCCAGCCCCCCTGGCTAAGGGTGGTAGTAGTGGTAGGCATCCAGCCCCCTGGCTAAGGGTGGTAGTAGTGGTGGGCATCCTGCCCCCTGGGTGAGGGTGGTAGTAGTGGTGGGCATCCTGCCCCCCTGGGTGAGGGTGGTAGTAGTGGTAGGCATCCTGCCCCCTGGCTAAGGGTGGTAGTAGTGGTGGGCATCCTGCCCCCCTGGGTGAGGGTGGTAGTAGTGGTAGGCATCCTGCCCCCTGGCTAAGGGTGGTAGTAGTGGTGGGCATCCTGCCCCCCTGGGTGAGGGTGGTAGTAGTGGTAGGCATCCTGCCCCCTGGCTAAGGGTGGTAGTAGTGGTGGGCATCCTGCCCCCTGGGTGAGGGTGGTAGTAGTGGTGGGCATCCTGCCCCCCTGGCTAAGGGTGGTAGTAGTGGTGGGCATCCTGCCCCCTGGGTGAGGGTGGTAGTAGTGGTAGGCATCCTGCCCCCTGGGTGGGGGTGGTAGTAGTGGTGGGCATCCTGCCCCCTGGCTAAGGGTGGTAGTAGTGGTAGGCATCCTGCCCCCCTGGGTGAGGGTGGTAGTAGTGGTAGGCATCCTGCCCCCCTGGTTGAGGGTGGTAGTAGTGGTAGGCATCCAGCCCCCTGGGTTGGGGTGGTGGCGCGCATTCAGGCCCCTGTGTGCATATGTGGCATTGGTGATGGGCATCCCGCCCCTATGGTGCTGCTGTTGCTGGTGTAAGTATATTCAGATTCCCAGTGTATGTGTGTGATGTGTCGTGTACGTGTTGTATGTGTTTTGTGGTTGGTGTCTGACTTACCTTCTGCGCCGTACGCGTCCGTGCCTGTTCCGGTAGTAGATGTAGAATATTGGTATGATCGGGACGAAGGGATTCATGGTTGGTTCGTGTCGTTCGTCCTTCTCGTTGCTTCGCGTCGTCCTCGTCGCTTGGCTTCGTCCTCGTCGCTTCGCGTCGTCCTCGTCGGTGCTGTGTTCGTCTCGTAGCCGTGGATCGTGTTGTGGCGCGATTCGGAGCTTATGTGCGCCTCTCCCGGATGCTTTGACGTGCCGTGCGTAGCAACGGGTTCGGCGCGTACGGAAAGCGCATCGTACTTGTCCGGCCGGACGGGGCTGCATTTTCCCTTCCGTGCGACTCGATTCGGCGTTTCCGGATTCGCCTCGGTCGGAGAACAGGACCTGGTTTGGGTGAGTACGGCTCGGCCGGGATTTTTGCTGTTGTGCGCATCGTACTTGCTCGTTCGGGTGTGCTGTACGGATCGGTCGGGAAACTGGCTTTCGCATGGCTTTTTTCCCGACCGAATAGTATTGGGTGCGCCTCCGACCGAGATCGGAATCGGCCCCCAAGTAGTAGAGGCAATAAGTACTATATACAGCCACTTACATACATAAATAGAGATCCATAGGGATACTAAGACAGCTAGTCATATAGCAACTTAGTTACTTACACATCCAGTGACACAGCCAGACAGGGACAAATACACTTATTTAGATGTGTACTGAAGTAGTGATACTCCTAGTCACTCATCCAGACTAGTTGCTGTTTAAACATGTGGGCTGCCTGCTACTGCAGACGTTGTTTGTGCAGTTTTACAGCTAGATTGAGCTGCTATTTAAAATTCCTTGCCAATGATTAATCTTCCCTTCTACTACAAATAAGTCACCCCTCGCGTAGGGTGTATGAAGGTCATAGGTCAGGGCAATATGTGCTCAGAATGTAAGACATCTACTTTGAAGTCTCAGTGAGTCACATGTGCCATCTCAGATCCGTATGCCCAGTTATACATTCACTCTTCCACCCATACTGTGACTTACACACCTATTAATACAAGCATAGAGGCACTCACCCACCCAGTCACCTTACATATTCAGTCACATGGCCATAGAGCACTTATGTATTTAGCAGTAACAGCCATTTGCATACACAATTATAAACCCCAACACTCAGTAATACAGCCAGTAACTGATATAGACAGCTACTTACATATACATACAGAGACCTAAACAGATAGTAAGGCAGGCAGTCATATAGCGAGATAGGTACCTACACATCATGTGACACACCCAGAAAGGGATTGATATATTCATTTAGAGATATTCTGAAGTTGTGATACTCCTAATCACCCATGCAGACAAGTAGCCCTAAAAATATGTGTTGGACCTGCTACTGTGGAGTATGAGTGTGAAGTTTTACTGGCAGGTTGAGTTGACATTTAAAACTACTTGCTAAGCCTTAAACTTCCTTCCTACTACATATACATCATCCCTAAGGTAAGTCATATGGCAGGGTGTTATTATGTGCTTAAAAGTAAAACATGTGCCTTTAACTTTCACTCAGTAACATGCACACTTACAGTGTCATATTTCTAGTTGTACATCCAGTCTTCCATCCATACTGCAAGTCACATACACATTTACAAAAGCATAGATAAACTCAGCCACCCAGTCGGAAAGAGACAGAGACATTGACACATTCAGTGACATGTCCAAATGGCACTTATGTATCTAGTAGTAAGTGAGTCAGTTGCACACAATTATATACCCCAAAACTCAGAAACAGAACCGGTGAGAAATAAATGCAAGCAATTAAATGCACATATTCAGACCTACAGAGATACTAAGACAGCTAGTCATATAGCGACATAGTTACTTACACATCTTGTGACAAATATAGAGAGGTACTGATGCACTTATTTAGGTTCGTACTCAAGTAGTAACTTTCTAAGTCACCTATCCAAACAAGTAGCTCTTTAAACATGTCAGCCTGCTACTGCACAGCCTATGTGTGCAGTTATACTGACAGGTTGAGTAGGCATTTAAAACCCTTTGTCAAAACTTAAACTTCCTTTTTTCTACATATATGTGACCTCTAGTGTAGGCCGTAGGTAGACTTACACTGATGCATATACTGATACACCCAGACATACTCTAATGCATATAGTAGCTCACCCAGCTACACACTGATGCATACAGTAACACACTGAAGCACACAATCATGCATACACTAACACAGCAGGCACACAATGATATATACAGTAACACATCCAGGAACACATTTATGCATACACTGACACACCCAGGCACACACTAATGTATGCACAGACACACCCAGAGACACACTGATCCATACACTGACACACCCAGGCACACACCTATGCATAGACTGACACACCTAGGAACACACCTATACATACAGGAACACACCCAGGTACACTCTGATGCATATAGTGATACAGCCAAACATTCACTAATGCATACACTAACATGCTGATGCACACACTAACACATCCAATTACATACTGGGCCATACACCAAGACACCTAGGCACACACTGATTACTATACTGAAATGCCCAGGTATACAATGATACATATGCTGACACACCCATATACATTGTGATGTATAGAGTAGCACACCCAGGCAGACACTGACGTATAGACATACACACCCAAGCAGACAGTGATGGATACACTGAGATAACCAGGTATATACTCATGCCGACGCTAACAGACCAAAGGACGGACTTATGCATTCACTGATACACTCAGTCACACACTGATCCATACACTAAGACATCCAAGCAGACACTTACACATACAGTGACACATTCAGGCGCACACTCATACATATGCCTAGGCATACATTTATGCATACACTGACACCCCCAGGCACAACTCTCATGCATACAATAACACAGCCTGTCAGACAGTGATGCAAGCATTGACCCATTCCGTGACACACTGACTCATTCAGAAAGAAGCACAGGTACACACTGATCCATATGCTGACACACCCAAGTAGACAGTGCTGCAGATGCTGACAGACTCATATACACTCTAATGCATGCAATAGTACTCCCAGGCACACAGTGATATGTACACATACACACAGAAGTAGACAGTGATTGATATACTAACAGCACCAGGGACCCACTCATACATACACTCACTCACCAAATGACACACTTATCCATACACTGACACACACAGACAAACACTGATCCATACACTAATACACCCAGGCAGACATGCATGTATATATTCACACACCCAGGCATGTACTTATGCATGTGCTGAGCTCCTCAGGCATATTCTGATCCACATAGTGATACACTTAAGTACACACTGATGCATACAGTTATACACTCAGTCACACACTGATGCAATCGGTGACACAGGAAGGCACACTCTGATTTAAACAAGAAAAGTACGAGATTTAGAGTGCCTATAACATAATGATTTGACACATTTTTTTATACTAATTTAAATGCTTACACTAGTGAAATTTAGTAGTATATAATGAAAAGCTAAATATATTGGGGGGTTTTAAATTTCAGACATCTATATGTATACAAAAAAAAGACAGTTATAATGCTGACAAGAAAAACAGAAAGAAGAATTGCAGGTAAGAAAACTAAGAATTTTCTTAAAATGGTAATAAGAAAACAGAAAAGTGATTAAAAGCAAGTAAATAAATAGCAAGGTTTCAAATCAGCTAAAACAGGACAAAAAGTAAGTGACATTAAGAGTACTAAATTGAATAGGAAAGCAGATTGTTTAACAAGAAGACAGAGACAGTTCAAGGAAATAAGAGTCAGAATATTTCGTAGTAGGATAATTCAGAATCTCATACAAACTAAGAAGTAGTTTAAATGAAGAAGAGAAGCAGCCAAACAAAAAGAAATGTGTTGAGGCTGTAGTTGATAAGGCATTTGTCCTGAAGAGGAAACTATTTGTTTTGATTCTTAGCAAAATGAGAACACTGAATGAAATAGTGTTTACTATGAAGAGAAGAAGCCAAAAGAAAAGGCTAGTGATTAAATGTAATTTCTGTAAAATGTTCAGTGGCCAATGGAAGCATACTTCCAGTACTGATCCTTTCTTTAATGAAAAAAGCTATTTTCGAGAAAACACATTAGTGCATGCATTTAAACCAATTGGTCGATGCTATGAGGTGAAGGATGGTATTCCAATTCCAATAGAGGAGATGGTCCCTAGGAATGTTGAAGAAGTGATAGCCAAAGAGGTACAGGGAAGGCACAGCTAGGTCCCTGTATACAAATGGAACTGTAGCAGTATTTGTAGTATTCAGCAGGAATCAATTGATATATTGAGAGATTTCCTACATAACTTTCCATGCGAAAGTCTGAAACAGAAAATTGGGATTTTGAAAGAATTAGTTACATGCAAAGTAAGGACGTATACTAATTTACAGGGACATTCACTAGCATGTCCATCAAAAGAAGTGTGCCAAAGCACCTTTCATCACTTCAGAATGTTGGCTGTTCATCCCTCTAAAATGCAAAATGTAGTTAGGAGGCTTTACTATGTGAAAGTCCTGCCTTATGTTTAGGAGTAATGAATAGAGCTCTATTGCATGACTCAGTAGCAGAGGTAGAAAAAGTTTTTGAAAATGTTCAGTTTTGTTTCTTTTGTCCTGAACAGGAGTCTAGGGAAAATAAAGAGTTGGTTACTGGAGGTGTGGAGGAACAGGACACAGGCGCTAGGATTGATAACTTCACACAAGAGATTGCAAAGTTTAACACAGTTTCTTCAGAGAAACCAAACTGTGCTTGTATTTGTTGTGGACACACTCACTACAAAAGCCAAACTCGCACCTCTGTTCTATACATTTTGCTGTATATTTATTAGTAGAGGAACACTTTGATTTGTCAATACACACGGCAAATTATATGTAAGTACTGCTTTGATAAGTTGGAGGATAACAAAATGCCAGTCAGAGAAATACATAACAAGTTAGAATTAGTATCAATTCCAGAAGTACTTTGCAAATTAAAATGTTATGTATCAATTCTCATACAATGTGTACATAATTTTCAAGCAAGAGTTCATATCCAACCAAAGACAGGGAACCTGCCACCAACTGAGCTACAGAAAAAGCCTAAAAGGAAGAGTTGTCTAGCTACCTTTAGATTTTAAATGGAATACTGAAACTGTAGGGGTAGAGAGAGATATTGATGAACCACTAATTGGTCTAGTAAATGATGTGCCTACCAGGAAGGAAGAAATCTGGCAAGAGTTAGTGGTTGTTAGTTAAGTAGAAAAAGAGACATTATACCTCACACAAAATAAAATTTATTATAAAAATATTGATGCTGTTCGAGATGTAACATGTATGGAGGATGTACCATTACCATCAAGTAGACAGATTGAAAAAGTGTATCAATCTAGAACAGAAAAACATTACGAACATGACAGCATCCATCCCCTGCATTCTTAAGAAGTTACTGGTGATGCTATTGATTTCTTTCAAATGAAAGAAGCAAAAGGAACCCCCATGAGTGTGTGGGAGAAACGTTTAGAGGCTTGCTGTTTTCCACAACTGTTTCCCACTGGAGCAGGTGGCTGCTATGATGACCACCTCATACAAATACCACCAGCTGAATACTGGTCAACCAGATAATATTCAGAGGATCCTAGATTTCTCCAGTGTATTCCATACATACTCCATCTTCTTTTTGAGAGTGACTTGTCTGGACTACCATATGCTGTAAACCACATAATGAAGACAGAAGTTAACCTACAAAGTCTCTATAGAAAAAGAAATGTGTTGACAACGTTCATGGTAAGGACGAAAACCTGGGAGAACAACTGGATTCATTTAATGGTCTGCCAATGCGGGACCAATGAGTATTGGTATTGTTGTCATGGAAAACTGAAATGTATGTTGAGAAACCTAGGTACACCTACTTGGTTTATGAAACTGAGTTGGGCAGAGTATGCGTGGGATGACCCGCTTGAGTTTTTGGGAGATGCAAGCTCAAACATTAAGGACATCAATGTGAAGACAGCAGTAGAACTTTGCTCTTTGGATCCTGCTAATGCTTGTAGATATTTTAACCACAGGTTTCAATGCTATGCTGTTTGATCTGCAACAAAACAAATCCTCCTCTTTGTGAAGTAACTGGTTTCATTTGATGTAAAGAGTATCAAGCAAGAGGTGAACCTCATAGTCACATGCTGTTATGAATGAAAGATTAACCAAAATTTGGAACAGGCAGTGATGAGTCTGTACTCTCAGTATGTCACATGCGCCATACAGAAAGACAGTGATGAAAAAGGTCTGAGACACAAAGTTCTGCACTTTTCAACACATAGATATGGGAAGTACTGTTTTTGAAAATACAGATGCAAAGGAAGATTTTACACAAGATGTTGGTTTGGATTTCCATGGCTTGTCATTTCCCAAGGAAGAGTGAACAGCTTTTTATCTGCAGTCAGACATACACTGACATGAAAATCATCAAAAAACAAATGCAACCTCAGAAGAACATAGGGCTCCAAGTATATTAATGACTATAACGCTGTTATTCTCAAAATATGAAATGCTAATATGAATATACAATTTGTTGCAGACAACTCCATCACTGTTGCAGAGAAGACAGAGATGAAGGAGCTGTGGGAGGAGATTTCAGCAGAAAAGACTATAACCAGGAAAGTTTACAGCTTCAGCTTGAAAATGCTTTCCCATAGAGAGATAGGGTCCCATGAGTGGTGAGCTCGGTTGAGCTCAGCCAGTTTGTTCTCGAAGTCAAGGGTTTTGTTTGGGTATTGTCTAGGCCTAGCATGCACGCTAAATAGAGTGTTGAATCTTTCCCGGAAATTCAGTACCTAGCAGAGTTCAACCCAGAAAGTACAGACATTGTGAAATCAAACATGTTGGACACATGCTATCCAAGAAGGAGTTCACATCTAGAAAACATGTGCCTTTATGGAGTACTTCAACACTACACATATAGAGGTTATATAACAGAAAACAGAGAAGAAGGGAAATATGCAGTAGTTGATGTGATGGTTGTTTGGTCAGACATGCAAAGGAAATCTAATTAACCAAAGAAAACTCTTTGCCAAACTCCAGGCAAAAGAGAATTTTTCTATTTTGCACTTTAAATGCTGTAAAAGACAGAATTCAGTGTTCAGTCTTTCCAAACTATTTTCAAATATTAAATGATGAGATTGAACAGGAACAAACAATTGCTGCTGAGATAGCTAAGAAGAGTATACAAAGCAGCCAAAGTTCTGAACCACTGAGTCAATTTCCTCTTGGACAACCAAATTATTGAAAATGAAGCTGCAATAGCCATGAATGAGGTGGAAAGTGCAAAGGAACAAGCAAGACAAGAAAATGTTGATTTGGAACAGTTAGAAGGATAACTGAACGACAAACAGAAATAAATGTATATGGAGGTAAAATAGAGCATGGATTCCTTCACCAGAAGAAAGAATGTAAATGCTCATCATTTAAGTCAGTACTATTATACATCAGTGGTCAAGCTGGCACTAGAAAAAGCTTTTGAATTAAAATTCCCACCGCTTATGTACAGAGGACTATAGAATCAAATGTATCATGTGTAGTAACAGCACCAAGGAGATTAGCTGCACACAACATTAAAGGAATTGCTTTACATTGACTAGTTATGCTACCTGGTGAACATGACAAAAAAACTGAAATACCAGAAATTATCCCATGAAGATTGTCATGAAGTATAAAGAGTACTGAAGAAACTGAAGCTTTTAATCATCAATGAGGTGTGCATGGTCTCAAACTTAATGCTTGCCTTTGTACACTTGAGAATGCAACACATTTTAAAAACATGCTGTTTGGAGGAAATCATTTAAATGTCTTTGGTGACCTACTGCAACTTACTCCCGTCAAAGGACAGCCTGTTTTCAAGATACTCCTCCATGATGAAACTCGGAATTCTTTAAGAAGTATTGGCAATGTAAAGATTTGGCTAAACTTCCAATAGAAGGAACTACTTAAAAATATACATCAAGCATCTGACGTGGAATACAGAAATATTCTGAAAAATATTAGAGTAGGAGTTCTGACAAAAGAGGAGACAACGTTCCTTAGAAAGTCATCTTATCAAGAAATTATATTCCTCTAACAACACAGCTGCACAGCTAATGTTCAATTTCATTGAAGAAGGAAAATCCTTGGTATGTTTAATGCCACACTTCAGGAGTGCTCCAATTTTAACAGAGAATTACTAAAACTGGAGAAAAAAAACACATTTTGGAAATTACAGCAATCAACAAGATGGAACACCAGAGGGTGACAGTACCTCTAAGTGGAAAACTGCAAGCAAAATTGGATTCTTTGGAGAAATCTGTATTCAGGACTGCAGGATTAGAAAACGTTTTTGTGCATGTGCAGAAAATATATAGAGCAATTTTGCAGCGTAATTTAAATGTTGAAGAAGGATTAGTAAAGGGAGCAATGGGTAAAGTCATTGATTTCATTAATTTTCCAAAAAGGGATGAGGTTGAATACCCAGCCATAAAATTTGATCAAAATAATGGGATGAAGCAGATTTGCCAATGTTTTGAATGATTTTTCTTGTAAAGGACTTATATGTCCAGCAGCAGCAGTTCCAACTCTCTCTAGCATATGCTGTAACTATACATAAATCACATGGTTTAAGTGTAGATGCAGCTTTTATTAATATTTGTAGTACTGTATCACTGCATTTAAAGAAAGTATGTCATATGTAGCACTGTCCGGTTTGTTTTTGGTTAATTTTCATGACAGGAAAGTTAGTGCTGATGCAAGTTGTGTCAAAGAGTACCAGCTGGTAAGAAGTATATACGCTCCTCATTTAGGACAGTATCACATTTATGAAAAATGCATCATCTCTCCAAAGTGGAAGCTTACAAAAGAATTGATGCATATTACTACAAAGGAGGAAAAGAAGAACAAAGAAAGTGTTATGAAGAAAAAACTGGAGAATGACGGAGATATTGTAGCATCTGCCAAACCCTTCTGGTGTCAACTGCCATGCTAATGTTGTTCTCAATGTACTCGTTTATTTACCACTGCTTATAAATGCGATTAAAGTGAAACTGCAGAAGAGATTATGTTCTAGACTGTGGGGGTTGCTGCAACATTGACAAACTGATAGGACTGTAATAAATTGTGCTTCAGGCATTCAAGATCTAGCATATATATATAGTGGATCAGTACTACTGACTCAGAACAGTCAACCAGATGCACAGGAATTTATAATGGTCCTCCTTGGAGTTTTAAAGGAAGAAGAAATAAATATAGATGGCTAATTTGGTTTGAGTTACACATGGAACCATGACTGAGAAGATTGCTCTTTTACGCATACTACTCTAATACGTTTTGAATGATTTCTGTACTTACAATATCCTTTGATAGATTGATCAAAAAGGATTACCAATATATGACCTGCCCAAATTGTAGATCAGATGTTATGTCTTCATTGCATATACAAAAAAGTGAAAAATACCTTATATTAATGCTACAATGATGCAGAGCAGATGGATCTAAATTGGAAACTGAAATTACAAACTTCAAAGATGGACAAATATCGATTTCTGGAATAACTTATACTACTTGGGCTAGCATCTTTCATGAAAGACCTAATGGAACATCTGGACACTACACTCTTTTTAAAGAGTGAAACTGGATGGACAGAGTACAATGACAGCTACCTTAAATTCAAACAAAAACTGTCTTTCAAACTTCCCAATTCTTACCTCTTGTTTCTTCAACCAAAGTTCTAAAGAGGATTTCTGATATAAAAGTGGTGCTCAGAATTTCTTTTACGTGAATCGTTAGTGTTTAAAACATCATTCAGCCTACCAGGGGGGATGTTTTCAAAAGGATCTCCAAAATTCAAGTGTATTTTCTATCTATTAGGAGTATTGTACCAGTTATAATAATAAATCAGTTATTTCTAACATATGTGTGTTTAGATTAGTTCAGTAACTGTAGGTAATACAATTGATTAAATAATTGGAGTAAGTGCAATGCATTGTGTCACATATTTGTACTGATATACTGTGCAGTTTTTCTACACTCTATGCAATTGTTTTTTCCACTGTTCAAGGATGAATCTTTATACATTACAACATTTATGGTGTACAAGTATGAAAGCTGGGAACAGAAGAAAGGGAACCTTTAATGATTTACTATAATGTGACATACTCTTATGGCATGGCATAATAAATGTGTACTGTTTTATTTCTTTAATTTGGTAAATATAATACTAACTTATATTTATTTTCTTTTTCAACAGTGGTTGAAATTATACGTCTTTAGATGTGTCAACGTACTCATAGTGTCACACAAATATTTCTAAGACATACCTCCGGAGAAGGTCTTGATGCATTAAGAATACTTTGCATGCTTTGCTACCACTTTCTTTTGCCCTGAGGGTATGGTGAAAAACTCCCATGCCGGGGGTTGCTCCTCCGAAGAACTCTGTTCAACAGGATGTGGCTGCTAATTAAGCCTGGGCGTCGTTCGCTGAGTTTTGCTACGCGGAACTTCGCGAAGTTCCGCAAGTGGCAGAGTGTAGTGCGAACTGCTCTTTCTGCAGCTCGGGTAGAAATTCTACCCGAGCAGCAGCTCGCACTCGTGAACTTACCGTTTGCTAGCGCGAGCGGGGAAAAAACTCCGCTGCACGAGCTACGTGGAGTGCAGAAAACTCCGCAAACTCCGTGAACGGAGCGGAGTTCAATGCCCAGGCCTACTGCTGATCCTCTCTGCCACCAGATCCCATTTGATTTTCAAATGATTTTTAAAAAAACACCAAATTTGAATTTAGTAGCAGAAAACATCAGTTTCTGAATTGAGAACAGGTTTTTTTCTACAATCTTTATGATTGTTGTTCCCCACTGTTCAACGGGGAATCTTCATACAGTAAAATATTTATGATGTGCAAGTAAAAAGCTCGGAAATGTAAGAAAAGGGAAAATGAAATGGTTTACCATAATGTGAAATACTACTACTGCATAAAAAAGTCTACTGTTTTGTTTATAATACAAACTTATGCATTGCAGAAACTAAAGGTTTATTGTGGAATTTTGCAAAAAGCAATACTAACTTATATTTATGTTCTTTTTCTTTTTAAACTGATGAATGACACCCTCTATTGGAGGAAAGTAATTTCCTAATTACTTCTTTATCTGTAGTTCAACAAGCTTACACACCAAGGGACCACCTGAGACAGCCACGGAGACATTCAGTCACACACCTATACAGTCACTAACACTAGTCACTCATTCATCCACTCAGTCACCCATACAATCACTTATGCACCCAGTCCCTCTCCCATGTAACCACAGACACACCCAATCATTTTGCCATCTGATACTTCCCCATAGTAGGGCTCACGTATTGGGGATCTAGTCCAGGAGAACCAACCTTGCACGTAAACAAGAAGAGGATCCATAGCAATGTGTCTTTGTAAATCAATTCCTTGCAGCCAAGGCCCACCCACGCTAACAAAAATTCTACCCTGAAAAGTATTGTTGTCTTGCTGTGCTTGTCACCTAAAATATTGCTGAGATCCGAAGATGAGGAATGGAGTTTATTTATAGACAAATTTCATGTCTGTGTATTTCAGGAGATCTGGGCTTTAACAACAATCCATAGGCAGGATTTTGTAACTCATACCATTGATGCTATACCATCGTTAGCAGGCAGGCCTTCAGGGGGACTTATTATACAGTGTAAAGTGTCTCTCGAATATGTCATTAAGAGAGGTAATAATGATTCCCTAGATCTCTTAGCACTATGCATTTCTCCTAAGTCAGGGATCCCATACCCGCTGAATACTATTTATAATAGATCTACTCCATTTAACAAACATTCCCAGACTTAAAACTTTTTACATGTATTTTTAGTGGATTATACTTCAATATGCTTATTGCAAGTGATTTCAATTTGTGCTTTGAACCATATCCCCCCTTTTGGAATTCATGAAGCAAGGTAACTTCTTTCCACTTTTTCCCAGGATGATGTATACCTTTTTTATGTGTATTTGAAGCTGAAAAATATGATGACATCGCCACCAAACAAAAATGCCTTAGTTTATGTAGTTGACTCAATTTACCCTTGTGTGAGGGAAAACACCTCTTTGTTCTCTCATTGTCTTCTCTATCGGAACATTCATGTTATCGCATGTTTCAGGATAAGGATGTATTAAGAACAATAACACTGCTGAAAAGCACATCCCAGGTCACTGGAGATATTACACCCTGATCCAGTATACAGCTGTACTGTAGAATATGCACTACATATTTACCTAACCAGATAGCACTTACTAATTAACCAGGTGAAACTACTCAAGTTGGGTTTGGTGCAGACAGTAGTCTCTTTTAAATGAAGGAACAAGTAAGCTTTCATTCTCCTCCAATCGCACACAGAGCTACTGATAAATCCACTCAGACACTGAGACAACCACATATACACCCATTCTTTCACTATGACATCCACTCACAGATCCACACAGCCACTCACACACCCATGCTCAAACATTACAGGTTATAGTTAGTAACTAGAACATCAAAAATCACTTAAAAAATCAAACATTACAGGGATGTTCTAGATTAGAAATAGATTTTAAAAAACTTTAGAAATTCACTGAATAAACCAAAGGTTATATGGTTGCTATAGTTAGAAAATAGAATATAAAAAAGCATAGACATTCACTGAAAAAAGAAAGGTTAATGGGACATTATAGTTAGGAAACAGAATAAAAAACGCATAGAAATTCACTCAAAAAACCAAAGGTTACAGGGACATTATAATTAGGCTCAGATTTCACTTATACAAAACCATTGACATTCAGCATTTATAGTTACCTGAGCTAACTATAATTCACACCCCACAATGCACTGCTTATAACCTCACATATTACATCAGTCATTACATGGTCAGTGGCATCACTGATGACATCTCAGTGTACTAAACTATAAGAAGGTGGTTCTGACAATCTAATCCAACTAGATTTTTTGTTTTTTGATCACCTGGTTTTGACCGTTTACTGTGGGAGAGCTCATAACCTGTGACTCACCCATGGTAAACTCATGTTAAAATGGACTGCACATGCTTACCGCCAGTGTCTGCCTTTTGCAGGTACGGCAATGGCGACGCAGCCAGTGTAAGGGGCACTTGGCTGGTTACACATGAAGACCTGTGCACAAGTGTGAACACCTGTGTAAGGGCTGCGCGTGGGAGACTCCTGTCGCGCTCATCCCAAGAACTATGAACGGGTAGTCTGGCGCAGAAGCGACTATGCAGAGTTAGGTGGTGACCAGGAATAGGCCTTATAATGGTGGTACACATGTTGGGAAAGTCAGTGTGATTTACTGTCTTTGACTGTAGTGGCATTCCATTATATTCCTATGAGAAAGGCTGCCTTAGGGCACAGCTTCAGTTCTCTTTGGCCTAGAAACTCCAGAGTTGCACCAACGTACACCATAACCTGTGTGAAAAGAACAATTCTGTAAAGTCCAAAAGCATGCCTGTGCAGCTTATGGGTCATCCAGGAATGTCATATTTCTCTGACTCAGCTCAGGATCAGAGTCCACACCTGCTGTCACCCTTCTGGGCTGGGTTAAAATACTTTTCACTACAGCAGCAAGAACAAAGGCCTCCACTTACAAATGGAGCAATTACCCTTAAATGGATCAGCTCCTCAGAAAGAAGGGTTAGGGTGGACTGCTATACATCAATCAGCCAGCTGTCATTCTGTGCCAGGAAGAAGGCCGACCAACCCCACTAAACAAATGAGGGAGTCCAGACCTCTGGAGCCAATCCAGAGGGGGTGCTCCTTTGAAGATTTGCTGGGGGAAGGCGCTGGCAGTGATGTCAGTGGGGGGTGGAGCTGAGACCCCCCAGAGCACATGCAGCAAGTGCCTCCTCGGTGATATCATTTTTAGCTATCCCAGAAGACTATGCAGGGAAGTTGGGACTGGGGCACATCTGAATAGGCTAAAAGCGCAGCCCTGCTGGACACTCCTGCCCCCACTTAAAAGGTCATGCACAGGGGAGAGAGCTCTCTTGGGTTTACTTTTCTGCAAAATACTGGACTTGGAGGAAGCCACCATAGACAACTGAAAGGAGGAACCCCCTTACTGTAATCTGGCACCAGGACTCCGACTCTGATTGAACCCAGCACCAGTGTTGCACTCCCCCAGTACCAGCAATGCTGGGCCCCTTACACACCCTGAGGACCAGTAGGGGGAAGGACTGGGATTCTGCGCCAGGAAGGAGAGAAGCTTAGAGGAAAATCGGAGTGAAAGGCTGGTGCAGGGTGCCATAGAAACCAGCTCCCTGCAATGCTTGGCACCTTTGAGGGCAGAAGGCCAGACAAAAGTGCTTCAGGTGGCTAGGGCTGGCTATCATGAGCACAACAACACCAAAATCGCTGACATTGTCCCAACAAGGCATGAGTCATGGCTGTTTACAGTGTTTGGAGACCTTTGACCCCCAGCACTATCTCAGAGTACATGGAACTTTGCTACTGGAGGATTTCTGCCTCCCCGGGCAGGCCAGGGCCTGTGATTACCACAAAAAGGATTGCCAAACTTGAGGGCTGGGAGGGAGTTAGCTTGGAGCCCCCTCCCCACCGTCCAAAGCGGCTTGGGGACCCCATCCCCCAGGCTGGATTCAAGTCAAGGGGGCGGGACCCCATTTCCGGACCCTCGATGCTGGCAGAGTGAAAGGAAGGGCCATCGCGTTTCCTCGAAAAGTGGCGAGGTGACAGGGGGCCCAGGGCCCAATCCCTGGGCCGTGAGAAGATGAAGCAATGGGGGAGCACTGTTGTGCTGCCCCCGCCAGTGCGGAGAAAGGGCCCAGTACCAGATAAGGAGGATGCCGAGGTAGCGCCACTGTACTCCCTCGAAGGATCCCTGGGACCCAATGCCAATAAGTGAGAGGAGAGGGAGTACTTCTGTACTCTCCTGTGTGATGGCCCTCGCCACGCCTATGTCTGGGGGAAGTGAGACAGCCAGCCACTACTACATGCCTGCCCGCAGGAGCAGGCAGGCCAAAATGCTGCTGCTGGCTCACACAGCAGCACACCAGAGTGCTGTCCATGTGGGGAGCCGGCTGGGGCAGCTGGGGGGTGGGCTGAGCTGTCCCCAATGGTTGCCAATGCACGTGGGGTGCCTGAGAGGGGCTGGGCACCCCAAGAAGAAAGAGCCACTAGGTGCACATCAGTGTTTAAGGCATAAAGGGAACACGAATCCGATGCGGCTCTCCCTGGTTCATTGGGAGAGCCGCTGCTCTCATATTCAAGGAAACCAGCACGAGGAGTGCTCCAGAATGCACTATGGGACCTGGCCCATCTTTGGGATAAAAAATTGACCATTTTTGGCATATGGTAGTCCCCGGAGGAGGGGTTACCACAAGAATGATGCAGAAATGCGGCGGGAGCTGCCAGAGCAGAGCAACCTCTCCAAAAAGATTTATGGAATCCCCACCCTAGGTGGGGTTGAACTCAAAATGGATACCCCCTCAAGGGTTTTGATTTGTTTATACCCTTTTGATGCTGGAGCTTTGGCTCTTTAGCTTCAGAGTGGTGCACCCTGTAGGGGCAAAAACTATGGCTACAGTTCAGGAGGCCTGAAATAGTGCAACATGAGTTTTCATATTGCCAAACACCCTCTAGGGGTGAATTGGGCTATAATTACATATGTAGTGATTACAGAAATGATGTATTTTAGGGACTAAGTTAAAAGTGCATTATTGCATATTAAATGTTATTCAGAATATATGCTGAAGTCCATAATTGCATAGGGATGTAATTTTAAATGTGATGCCCTTTAGGGGCTTTGATTAAATTGCGTTATTCATGCTAACGGTTATGATGAGAACACCGCTCTCACGGTCACGCTAGACATTCCCTCGTGCGATGCTTTAGTTAATTAATGAGACTGACAGCCACTCATGATCAAAGTTTGCATGCTTTATTGCTAGTATTAAGTGCCCTCAGTCATGGTTATTTGTGGTTTTTGCATTTATTCCCATAATTAAATGCTTGTTGAGATAATATTAATAGACCCTCGCTTTGGTGCCAGTATTTAGGGCTCTTACTCCCAAGTTATGCCCAACCCTGGAATTCAGGGACGAGATAATGTTAAAACATGTGAGTTGTGTTACTAGACCCCCCTCCTTTGGGAGGGGTAGGAATGATTACGCAATTTTATCCAAAGTTAATTCCATCAGAATGTGCATATTGTAAATTGCTGCATAGTATTGAGTCGTGTATGCCAGGTAGGTCGCTCCCCCGCCACACAGCTCCGCCTGTGTTGTCCTGCTCGCTGCTGCTGCTGGTAAGCTCGCCCCTCCGATGCTGCCTCTGTGCCCGTTTCGCCTCTGTTCCCCTCGTGCCCCCATTGATTGTGTCCTCTTTGCCTTCTGTTTCCCCTCGTGCCCCCATTGACTGTGTCCTTCTTGCCTTCTGTTTCCCCTCGTGCCCCCATTGACTGTGTCCTTTTGCCTTTTGTTTCCCCTCGTGCCCCCATTGACTGTGTCCTTCTTGCCTTCTGTTTCCCCTCGTGCCCCCATTGACTGTGTCCTTTTGCCTTCTGTATCCCCTCGTGCCCCCATTGATTGTGTCCTTTTGCCTTCTGTTTCCCCTCGTGCCCCCATTGATTGTGTCCTTTTTGCCTTCTGTTTCCCCTCGTGCCCCCATTGATTGTGTCCTTTTTGCCTTCTGTTTCCCATCGTGCCCCCATTTTTGCTGTGCCCAACTTTGCCTTCTGTACCCCCCACCGCTGCATCCCCTGCGGCCCCGCTCCCCTGACTGCCCATTCGCTGCCCCTGCCTCCCGCCTCCCAGCTGCTCCTCCCTCCCAGCTCCCCATATATGGCGGCCGCTGCGCGGTGAGGAGAGCGACCCTTGACCTTGCCAGGTAGGTCACTCCCCCGCCACACAGCTCCGCCTGTGTTGTCCTGCTCGCTGCTGCTGCTGGTAAGCTCGCCCCTCCGCTGCTGCCTCTGTGCCCATTTCACCTCTGTTCCCCTCGTGCCCCCATTGATTGTGTCCTCTTTGCCTTCTGTTTCCCCTCGTGCCCCCATTGACTGTGTCCTTTTGCCTTCTGTTTCCCCTCGTGCCCCCATTGACTGTGTCCTTTTGCCTTCTGTTTCCCCTCGTGCCCCCATTGACTGTGTCCTTCTTGCCTTCTGTTTCCCCTCGTGCCCCCATTGACTGTGTCCTTTTGCCTTCTGTTTCCCCTCGTGCCCCCATTGATTGTGTCCTTTGCCTTCTGTTTCCCCTCGTGCCCCCATTGATTGTGTCCTTTTGCCTTCTGTTTCCCCTCGTGCCCCCATTGATTGTGTCCTTTTTGCCTTCTGTTTCCCATCGTGCCCCCATTTTTGCTGTGCCCAACTTTGCCTTCTGTACCCCCGCCGCTGCGTCCCCTGCGTCCCCGCCCCCCTGAATGCCCGTTTGCTGCCCCTGCCTCCTGCCTCCCAGCTGCTCCTCCCTCCCAGCTCCCCATATATGGTGGCCGCTGCGCGGCCGCGCCGCCGGCGCGCCAAGGGCGCGCCTAAGGCAAGCCCATCTGCGCCTGGACCGTGCCCAACGCCAGACCCCCTGGGCCGCGCGCCCCCCGCTCCAGCCTCGAGGACCGACGCCGTTACGATGCCACCACACTCCACGCTCTCAACCCTGGACGGAGACACAACTGCTTCAAGGCCGCCCGAAACGCACACATGGCCCCTTCACCTGCCGGAACTGCAGCTACACCAGCCTCAGAGCCACCGAAGCGCCCGCCAAGAAGGACCTCAACCACCTCCGATGCATCCTACTGAACACTCCGCTCCGCGCGCAAACACGCCGTCGAGCTCTGCGACCTGCTCGACTCATCATCACCAGACGTCGCCTTCCTGACAGAGACCTGGATGAACGACTCCTCCGCACCCGACATCGCCATAGCCATCCCAGACGGCTATAAGATCACCCGCAGAGACCGCGTCAACGGAGTAGGAGGAGGAATCGCCATCGTCCACAAGAACTCCATCAGGGTCTCGACCAGCACCGACGACGTTCTCTGCACCGCCGAACACATGCACTTCCAGATCCACACGGACCCCAACACCACCCTCAGAGGCACCCTTGTCTACAGACCCCCTGGGCCCCGACCCCAGTTCAGCGACTCCATCGCCGACTTCATCAGCACGCACGCCCTGACTTCTACCGACTACATCCTCCTCGGAGACCTGAACTTTCACCTGGAGAACAACAACGACAGCAACTCCACCACCCTGATCGACAACCTCGCCAACCTCGGACTGAGACAGCTTGTCACAACACCGACACATTCCGCCGGCCACACGCTCGACCCCGTCTTCTCCTCAAGCTCCCACGTCTCCTTCACCCACACCACAGAACTCCTCTGGACCGACCACCGCTGCATCCACTTCACCTTCCAGAAACCCACCACACACCACCGCACCCAACAGATCCCACGCCGCTGCTGGAGCAAAGTCACCGAAGACCAACTATGGGCAAACTTCGCTCTCAGCCCTCTCTCCGACCCATCCAACACCGACGACGCTGCCTGCAACCTCAGACGATGGATAGACGACTGTGCCAACACCCTCGCCCCACTGAAAAAACTCACCTACAGCGACACCACCAAAAGAGCCAGCTGGTTCACCCCGGAACTCCTAGCTTCCAAGCGTACCTGCCGGAAACTTGAGAAGAAATCGCACAGTGATAAGACACCGGACAGCCACGCAGCCCATAAAGACGCCATCCGTAACCACCACCACCTCATCAGGTCCACAAAGAGAATCTCCTTCAAAGACCGCCTCGACAACAACGCACACAACAGCAAGGAGCTCTTCAACATCGTGAATGAACTCTCCAACCCCAGCTCCAACACCAACGACATCCAGCCGTCGCAAGGCGTGTGCGATTCCCTCGCCACCTTCTTCCACCGCAAGATCGCCGACATCCACGACAGCTTCAACACCCAGACAGCCCCCACCAAGATAGATACACCAGACCCGCCGCACACCGTCGACCATGACCCATTGCCAGCCTGGGCCAGCGTGAACATCGATGACACCATCAAGACCATGGGCACAATACACTCCGGCTCCCCGTCAGACCCTTTCCCGCACCACATCTTCAACAAAGCCAGCAGGGTCCCCACCTGTGCAACGTTATCAATCTCTCCTTCGAGACCGCGACCTTCCCAGAGAGCTGGAAACACGCAGAGATCAACGCCCTACTCAAAAAACCCAAGGCGGACCCAAGAGACCTCAAGAACTTCCGGCCCATCTCCCTGCTTCCGTTCCCAGCCAAGGTCATCGAGAAGATCGTCAACAAACAGCTAACCCGATACCTCGAAGAAAACAGCATCCTGGACCCATCCCAATCGGGGTTCCGCAGCAACCACAGCACTGAGACTGCCCTCATCGCCGCCACCGATGACATCAGGACCCTGCTGGACAACGGTGAGACCGCAGCCCTCATCCTGCTGGACCTCTCCGCCGCCTTCGACACTGTCTGCCACCGCACTCTACGCGCACGCCTCCACGAGGCAGGGATCCGAGACAAGGCCCTGGAATGGACCACCTCCTTCCTCGACGGCAGAACCCAGAGAGTCCGCCTCCCACCTTTCCGATCCGAAGCCTCCGAGATCATCTGCGGCGTACCCCAGGGATCTTCCCTCAGCCCAACACTGTTCAACATCTACATGGCCCCGCTCACACGCATCGCCAGACAGCACGACCTCAACATTATCTCCTACGCCGACGACACTCAACTGATCCTCTCCCTCACCAAGGACCCCCTCGCCGCCAAAGCCAATCTCCATGAAGGAATGAAGGCCGTCGCCGATTGGATGAAGATCAGCCGACTAAAGCTGAACACGGACAAGACGGAGGTCCTCATCCTCGGCTCCAACCCCTCAGCCTGGGACGACTCCTGGTGGCCAACGACGCTGGGAGCAGCCCCGACACCCACCGACCACGCACGCAACCTGGGATTCATCCTCGACTCAACGCTCTCCATGGCCAAGCAAGTCAACGCAGTCTCCTCCTCCTGCTTCAACACCCTCTGCATGCTTCGCAAGATCTACAGGTGGATCCCGACAGACACAAGAAGAACAGTCACCCATGCCCTCGTCAGTAGCAGACTCGACTATGGGAACGCCCTCTACGCGGGAGCCCCGGCCAAGCTCATCAAGCGACTGCAACGCATACAAAACGCATCCGCACGCCTGATCCTCGACGTACCACGCCACAGCCACATCACCCCCCACCTGAGGAACCTGCACTGGCTCCCCGTCGACAGGAGGATCACCTTCAAACTCCTCATCCACGCACACAAGGCACTCCACAAGACTGGCCCAGCCTACCTCAACAGACGACTCTTCTTCTACGTCCCCAACCGCCAGCTCCGCTCCGCCAACCTCTCCCTCGCCACCGTCCCTCGCATTCGAAGAACAACCACCGGCGGCAGATCCTTCTCACACCTCGCCGCCAAGACCTGGAACACCCTTCCACTAAGCCTACGACAGACCCAAGACCTGCTGACCTTCAGGAGGCTACTCAAGACCTGGCTGTTCGACCAGTAGCAGCACCCCCCCCTTCCCTCTCCCCAGCGCCTTGAGACCCTCGCGGGTAAGTAGTGCGCTCTACAAATTCTGTGATTGATTGATATGTGTGTAATAAATTAACTTTTTACCTTTTCAAAAGAAAAAGCACAGACTGGACAATCATTTATTGAGTGTTATTATGGTGTATCTGTGAATGGTGAATAATAGCCCACACCACCTCCCTTGAGTAGGCCTTGGACTGCTATGCTTCGCTACCCTATGAGAGTCAAGCACTACAATGGGGTGTTTGGTTCCCAGTGACGGCCAGATGTAGACCTTTAACTTGTGCCGGCCACATAACTAATGACTCTTTTTCTAACATAAATCCATTTAGCAATTCACCAATATGTTACTGAATTGTTAAATGGCTTTAGACAATCATAAACAATCACTATCTGGAAAGTACTTTCCAAATACCAATACCTTATAGTATGCATTAAAGTGTTATAAACAAAATACAGTTGCAAAAAATCTATATTTTACCGACACCTTGAAGGAGGTGGTAACCAGTTTGCAAATGTAATGGGATACCCAGAGAACACCTTGTACCTTTTGAATGGTCTCAAAACATTTTTTAGGTGTAGTTAGTTGTCCGTAGAAAGTATTTCAGGATGTTCCATTTTCCTTTACTCAACTATGTGGGGGGAGTTTGCATGTTCTTTGCATATAAATTGATAAATTGAAAGAGCTACATGAAGGAGCTTTTCTTCCTATGAAGAAGAGGACAGAAAAAAACAGGTAGAACAGAATACATGAAAAAATGAAAAGCGGAAGGAATCTTTGGAACAAAAGATGAACTAGATTTAAGGATTATGTTTTCTGATAAAAATGCAAAAATTAGAAAATAGCACGAAGGAATCCCAATTCACTAAGATGGCACCCAGATTAAATAGACAATGAAAACTGATTTGTTATTAGAAATTTCAAATGCTCAAAGGTAGATTGCTGCATTTGAAGATGACACTAGGGAACAGATTACTGGTTGCCCTAGGAAGAAGCTAATGAGGAGACAAGAGGCTAACTCAGCTATCCATAAGACTTCAGAGCCTCTAAATGGCTAATTGACCACCCATTAGTTTCTTAATATGAAAACGCAAAACCTAATAAGAAGCAATAAATCAGAAAGTCTATAACCTTCACCAGCTCACAGTGAAGCTATACGAGGGCTCTTAGTTAGATACCATGGGCCTCATTTATGAAAAGTGTTGCATCGCTGGTTGAAAACAGTGATCAACACTTTTCATTGCACCCTCCTTGAATGCACCATATTTACAGTACGGCGGTCCACAGAGCAAGGATTGACCAGATACATCAGGAATCCTGACTTATCTGGTGGCACAGTAATGACACATTGCTGCAGTGCGTGGGAAAACAGACACAACTCCAGGAATGTGTCATTATACATGGGCGAGTCCCATGTAAAAGGGCCTGCGTCAGTCCTTACGCCTGCTGTGAAGCAGGCGTAAGGATTTGACGCAGTGAACTTGTAGAAGTGGCGCAATTAAATCTCATAGATTTCACTGCACTACTTCTACGAGCCTTTTTCGTGGGGGAACACCCACCCTGCATACATAACTGACATATCGACCTAGATGCGCCACTTTGTAAATATGGTGCAGCGTGGGGCATTTTTACGCCACCACAGCGTCACAAAAAGTGACGCAACAGCAGCGTAAGGCCTCATAAATAAGACCCCATGAGTCAACATTCTAGGTCGTAAATAAACCTTTAGAGTGTCAGGGTGATGAGATTCATCAAAGCATTGATCTACCGCTAATAAACCTCTTGCCTTGAGAGCTAGCTGTTCATGATCCAACCTCATAGATGAAGGGAAATTATTGGCGATTAAGGGCAGAGAAAAAACATTAGAAGTGTGTCAATCAAAGGAAAGATCCAATGTGGATATGTCAACATGTGCAAAGGTGAGGAAACAGAGGCCAACATCCTGGGTATTATTCTCAAAACAAAGTAGGATGTGGTGGAAAGGTATTAGAGACCCCATAGTAACTAGTATAACAAACTACAAACTGCTCCATACTCAAACTATATCCAATCAATAGAAATAATGAGAAGAAAATGTTATTTCAAATGCAGGAATGATGATCCCTACTGACGCTTCATCATACTATATTAGAATTTTGATCTAGAAAAAAAGTCATTACATTCAATGCGAAAATTAGCTACACAAATTAACAATGTTAATAACATTGAATTTAAACTCTTATAATTCTCAATAGAGATTGCAACATTAGTTCATTTAAGGCAACAAACAAGATCCTTGTTCAGCAAAAAGCAATCCAAAGCAAGTGGAAGGCATCTAGGTTAGCCAAACATTGGATGATATAAAAGTTGTCAACACATATTTTTGTGGAGGTCCTAATTTTTATCAACCACCTTCTTCAGGAGTACATGGTCTTCTTAATTCATTAGAATGCAAAGTTTCAATCAACTAACACCAGGGGTCTAACCATTCTAACCAGAGGTACTTTGAAAGACTTGTTATCAGAAAATAAATCCGAACATCCTAGTCATTCTCCAAACAAGCAATGGATAGTGATCGCCTTGGGACAATAAATGTCGGAGTCTACATTGCCTACAAAATTAAATTTAGTAATTAATCATAGTATCATTCTTATTGGTAAATGATGTTCAGCCTTGTGCTCTCTGGTAATTAGAAGCACTCCATCTCGATAGTAATAAATGGTAAACACAGCTAGGTCGAAATTGAGCGATTGGGTTAGTGTTCACCAACATAAAAGAGTGCGTTTCATCCTGATGCCAGCCACATTGCTGGCAGAACAGAGCATGCCATATAAGACCATGCATATTAACTCTAAGGGAGAAAACATGTAATGGTTACTTCTGGGCCAAGAAAGAGTATACATTCCTCAAGCACTTGTGCTTAGTGTGAAAGAGATAAAATCCAGGAGGAACACATTTGCTTCCACATAGGTCCAACCATGACTGAATATATCTGATCACTCTCCTTTGGAAGAAAATTGGACTGAGTATGAGCAAGACTGCTGTGGTAGGAATCTCACTCAAACAATTTGCTTATGAAATGAAATGAAATGTGGTATTTGTTAGAGCGCACAGCTACTCAAACTAGAGTGTCTTCTCCCTCCCCAGCAAGTAAAGTACTCTCATGGAAAGCAGATTACTTTCTAACATCAGTCTACAGATGCTAAGCTCTGTAGCCGAAAACCTATATCTGATTCACATCACTATGGGGCGATTGGTTGTCTATGAGACTGCATGTACCCTTTCCTTTAATGGTGGGTGAAAAATGTTGGAGGGCTAAGAGTGGGGTTTGATCTCCAGATCGGGGAGGCTGTGTACCTCCGATAACAGTAGTAATGAAGTAACAATGTAAAACTGAAAGGCTGTTTGGGCAGAATCACACACCGGTGGTGGTGGAGCAGATAAAAAGACTCAAGTTCCCTTGTTGATGCCAGCAGAGAAAAAAGTGACTGATCTTAGGGTAAGAGTAATTATTGTATCATAGTCCTAAGACACAGCACACATTTGTAAAAGGAGATGCTGCACTACTGGGTATATACTCGTGGAACCACTGAGAAGCATGCTGCCATACGACCCCGCACCTTCAGTCACTCTCTGGCTAGGGCAGGCAATTGGTCTAGAAAATAATGAATTTGAAAAGACAGTCTGACAATCCTGTATTCTGGGAGGAACATGTGTCCCAATTAAACGGTGAACTTCAGCTCTTGAAATGGTAAACTTTTACACACAGGTCACCTTGATGGGCCGGGCCCTGAACGGGAAATGCTGGTGTGGTCTTTGTGGATTAAGACATGAGGGTAGACATTCAGAAGTTCCACTGAATCTAATAAATCCTCTGGAGAAAAAAATAGGTGAATCAATTGCAACATGACTTGGATCAGGGAGGGGGGCTGTGTGCCCTGTCCCATATTAAATACATATCACTGACCACCTCGTGCCCTAGCTCACTCCGGCTGTGTTATTTCTTTAGGTTCAAATTAAAAATATATATCATTTTTGGTACCAGGAGGCCTAGGTGAGCAGGGCATCTCTACCCTGCCCCGTTATATCTTTTTTAAACCTCTTTTTTAGGACCGGGGACTCAGTTCCTGAGTCCTAAAATGTTTGCCATCCCACCTTTGTTGAAGTGGTGGCAGCCAATCAAATCTTATCTCAAGATCTGTCCACTCCGTGGATTCTCCAGGTTGTGAAATATCAATTTTTTTTGTCTTAGTTCCTTGAAAACTAATGATAATTAGTATACGAAACCACAAAAAGCACGCTTTTTGGACCAAGATTTTGCTTTCTGCCAGATGTGCTGTAATTCTGTTCATCAGTTTTGGCTATAGCTGTGTCTAATTTTCTTGTGGAAAAATGAATGGCGAAAATGTATTTTGGTACCCCACCTTTTTCTTGTTGCCTGCTTGACAGATCACCCCAAAACTTACCAGGAAGGAGCTGAGGTGGATAAGACTTTTTTGGGAAATGTTTCATGAAAATTAGTCAGAAAGTTATAAGCAAACCATAAAATGCATTTTCTTTGGCGACATGGTCCTAACCTGGTGGCAGGTATGCTCTTTCTCAAAACAAATCAATGGAGCTTAATTACGAGAATCTCATAGCAAAAACATATCTGATGAGCGGGTGGCAGGATCTTCTACCCTAGGAAGTGCTGATTGTCCTTGAGGAGAATATATCTCTAGACTATTAAATCAAAGAGTAATTTCAAATGCAAGTCAAAGGAACAGTCCAAGAGCTCTCAATGCCCATTTTTCCATGTGGTGCACTCAACACTTTCTTAGCCTATTTATTAGCCTAGACGTTTCCAGGAACTTTAATTAACATTTAGTGGCGCCACCCTCAGATTACTTACATAAGGAATTCTTACTGGAAATTGCTTTCATAGGGCAACAATTTTGAATTAAAAAATTCATTTATGTAAGAGATATGAATATATATGGAATTGAATTATGATATATTTATAAAATTATGCACATACTACTAAACAAACTAAAACACCTGAGCTGTTATGCTCAAAATCAAGGGGTTTGTTGTGTAATTTGTTCAGTGTCATTGTGCACACAATGCTGTTTGCTCAGAACAAAAACAGGTGAGATAGTAAGATTAAAATGTTTCACACTTTTCAAGGGCTTCACTTTGAACTTTGAAAGTTGCAGAGCAATGGGAAGGAGCAGTAGCCTTGTACTCGTTTATTTATTATCAACTAAATGCGACTTCCTGTCACATAGTAGTAGATGGATAAGCCAGGCCTTAATCATTATAACAGTGCATTTCTAATTATGCTGAAAGGTCAAACGGCCAGAAGCATATTAGGATTGATCAAAAGAATAAAGGTGTCTACCCTTAATGAACGGGAAAATTGAGGAGACCTCTTACTGTTAGGATGTGCCAAATGGATCAACTGACATTTGCATAATGATGAGCAGCGAGATGTCTCTCATGATTCCCCTCCCATGAAGACTTTAACACTTTGATAGTGATGAGCTGTGTATAGTATTGTGAGAATGATTAGAAATAGCCAAGAACTGTCCCTCTAATACTCATGCTGGGCTTTCTGAAGCTAACTAACATAGTCTGACCTAATCTTTAATGTATAATTCATCCTCAAGCACACACCAGCATATACATTCAATAAAAAATCAAAGATTATTAGTTGTCGTCTTCTTTTTTTATTCTTTTTTTGTTTCGCGCTTCCTGAGGAAGTCGCAGGATCAGGATATTTCCTTGTAAGCGACGAAACATGTGTTGGCTTGTGAGGCTAAAAGATATCAATAATTGAACAAGAGAAATGAAAAAAGAATAAACAAATAGGACAACTAATAATCTTTGATCTTTTTATTGAATGTATATGCCAGCGTGTGCTTGAGGATGAATTATACATTGCAATGTTGTATTTGACTACATATTAGGGAGTGGGGTGGTTCTCCCTACCTCACCAGCACCCCACACCTTTCTTCTCATAGGGACAAACACATGCCCTGTGTATTTCTCGGAGGCACCACCTCCCTACGACTCACCACCCAACTTTCAGGGATCTAATCTTAATGTGTCTGAGAGGCCCAAGGGCATATTGCAGTTGTTCACAAAAAAAGCCATTAATTTTGTATTAATGCGTCTTCCAATTGCACTGGGAAGGAGATACATACAATGCAGCAGTTACTGTTAAAACCTTTCCAACCTGGGTGGGTTTTCAGGTTGGAGGGTAATTGTGCTACCCTAATTGCAACATGCTTCCATATCCTTAGGATACTGAGAAAAATTTAATTTTCTCTTCCAGCCGATGGTTTTAGGTTAGCAGTCTCAGCCCTTATTCTGTCGCGCTTGGACTACTGTAACAGTCTGTACCTGAATCTGAAAAAAACCCATCTGTACAGATTACAGTCGGTACAAAATGTGGCGGCGAGACTGCTAACAGGCATCCCAAGGTTTGCCTCCGTTCGAGAGGGACTCCGGCAACTGCACTGGCTGCCGGTATCAAGACGAGCTCAATTTAAGGCTTTGTGCTCTGTTTTCAAAGCATTGAAGGGCAGTGGCCCAGAGTTCTTTAGTCGGTGCTTCAATTGGTATGTGCCAGGGAGAGCGTTGCGCTCCTCCGAAGGCAGACTAGTTGCGGTGCCCCGAATAAAAAAGGCCAGTTGAGGAGGAAATAGCTTTTCATACTGTGCAGCGAAAGCCTGGAACAGCTTGCCGGCGCATATCAGGAATGCTGAGGAGCTCCTCTCTTTTAGAAAGGGGCTGAAGACTTGGTTATTTAGGGAATAGGCCCCTCGTGCTCCAGGGAGTCAGTGTGCAGCGCCAGGACACCCTTGGGTATAAGTGCGCTTTATAAGCTCATAATAAAAATAATAATGTTCAGAAGAGCATACATGTGATGAACTTGTTGTATACATAGTACATCAATTCATTGTATCACTCCCTCGCTCACTTTCTGAGTGAGTATCAGTGGAAGCAATTACAGGAACCAGTTCTGATGGTGTAATAATGTATCGTACTGCCCTCAGGCACAATATGAGGGAGGAGTTCCAGTCTTGTGTTGCGTGGAAAGAGTTAAGCCGCCACCAGTGAGGGTAAAAAAACAGCCATGCTGGGCTTTGACTGGTGGACTACAGATGTTTGGAGTGGCATATACAATTCACTTAAGTTAAATAACATTTTTCTTTAACATAATCTGCTATCTCATCTGGCATTGGGAGCAGACGTGAGGGAACATTCCCTGCCACTGCTGTGCAGTGATGGGTACAACTACAACTCTTAATTTGGATTGAAATGTAGAAAGGCAACAATGTGTGCTATGCCCATAGTCATCATGCTGTTTGGGAAGCGAGCCAGGAAGGTGGGGACAGGCAATGTTAACTGCCGAGATCATTCTAAGTAAAACAATCAGAAGGTATGCTAACCATCAAGACATAAGCCAACCAAAAGGAAAACCACATGACTAACATTGTTCACTGTACAACATCTCAATGTCTCTATTCAGTCCCAGTTTGTGAAAAGAGTAAGAGTATGGGGGAAACTTAAAACAATCAACTTTTTGGGAAATCTGTTCAAGAGTCCAATCAGTAGAAGTCGAGATAAGAATGTTTAAAGAATAAATGCAAAAGTGCTTAGAAGTCACTAGCAGTTAAAAGGTTACTTGAGGTCATGAGGGACCAGTACAAATCCAATGTTCAGGCCGACTGCGATGACGGGCAGGCCGGCTACAAGACTCATGCAGGCCCTGCTGAAAAAGTTCTTCGGATTGAGCAAGCATTGATGTTGAGAACATGATGGGTTGGTTCTGATTCATGTAGTGGGTGCCCATGTTGTCGTTGAGCTCTATAGAGATGAAGGAACAGAGTTGCCATTGAGCCACACAGAGTATTATAGTTGGGCCGCACAGGCTTTGAAACCAATGTCGCACAGCCTTTGAGTCGAAGGGCGATGCGTCAGTTCCAACCAGCGCAGTAATGACGATGCATCAGTTTTGTAGCAAAACAGCTGCAGAACCCAGTTCTGAGTCCCAGGACTGGAGGAGACACCTCTGGCAAGGATAGGACTCACAGATGGCAGAGTCCAGCTGCACCAGCAGTACTGCAGGAAGTATTTTGTGTCCGAGACTTCGGAAAACAGGAAGCAAACCCTTGAACTCACTCTGGGTTTAAGTGAGATGGGTCTATTCCTTGTCCTCAGCAGGGCAGAGATCAGCAGGCAGAAGGGCAGCTCAGCAAAGCAGAGAAACAGTTCCCAGAACAGTCAGTCAAGGCAAAGTGGCAATCCTTACAGCATAGCAATCTTTACTCTAGCAGAGTTCTTCCCAGCTCCAGTAGCGTACTGGTTTGGTATGTTCAGCGCTCCAGTACTTATACCCATATGTACCTTTGATGTTGGGGTGACTTCAAAGCAACTCTCTGAAGTGCAAAAGGATCCTTCAACCCAGCCCTGCCAGGCTATCCTTGGGAGTGAGTCAGTGATTTGTTGTGTGGACAGGACATTACCTATTGAAGTGTTAGAGTCAGCCCTTCCCATTTCTCCCAGCACAGGAAGACCCATCAGAATGAAGTTGAGCATCACCTTTCTGTGTTTGTGGCAGTCTAAAAGGAATGCACAAAGTTTAGCTGCCACCCAGCCCTGACGTGTATTGGAGACTGGCTGCAGGCACACAGAGCAAAGTTCAGAGCAGAGAAATGTCCACTTTACAAAAGTGGCATTTCTAAAATAGTAATGCTAAATCCAGGTTTACCCCTAAATACGATTTATCATTACCATTCCAAAGATATAAAAGCTGATTTAGCTATTCCTTTCTAATCAGGATTTACAGCTTAAAAGTATTTCAAGGAATTCCAAATCCTAGCCTATGAGAGGAGTATGCCTCACAGCAGGGAAAATTGAATTTAGCTGTTTGTCACTACCAGGACATGTAAAACGTAAATGTACATGTCCTACCTTTTATTTAGACAGCACCCTGCCCTTAGCGATATTTAGAGCCTAACTAAGGAGTGACCTATGTATAATAAAAGGGGAGTTTAAGGGTTGGCAAGTGGCTTGAAATGACAAGTCGAAATGCTAGTACATTGCCCACAGAGGCCTTGCAATGGCAGGCCTGAGACAGGTATTATATTCCATATAGGTACCCCAATATCGGCTCAGGTACTACATGCACCTTTAACCTACATTGCCCTCATATTGCACTACATAACGGTTCTTAGGACTGACCTTTTACCTAGTTGAGGTAATGACTAGAGGACCTGGGGATTTCTCTGAAAGGCCTAAGCCTCATTCATTATGCATGAGGATTCTTGGAATCACAGCTGGACAGCAGGCCGAACATCTTCTGCATAAAAACTATGTACAAGGGTCATTCTTTCAGTCATTCTAGTTCAACATGACACAGCGAGGTATATCCTCAGGGGGTAACACTTTGTGTATATATACACCATCTCTTGCTAAGGTAGAGAGAGGAGAAAAGGACTTCCATGCCGACACACTGACACGAGGCGCTGAGGCTCCTGCACGCAGACACTCCAGCTCGCAGTGGTCTGACATCCCTTGCGGGGTGTCCACCTCGAGACCAGAACGGGGTCCCACAGTCTCTCACTTCAGGTAATGGGGTTGACTTTATCCTAGAGGGATTCTTGGCTTTACACCCACATCTATGCTACGTACATTCAAGTACATCTAGTTAGGGACGCATCGTAGGAGTACGCTTTTGTTACTGTCATGTATTTTTATACTTGCCTATATTTATCGTTTTAGCACTATGGTACAAATCTACCATCCTTTTACTCTTTTAGTGCTTATAATCATTTATATCTGTTACTGTCTAATGGTTGTTTCAGCACACCTATTTTACACTAGAATGACGCTGGTTCAAGTGAGAAACGACCCCACCGTTTATTCTGTGTATCTCTCTCCGAGACAAAGTGAGCACGAGTGACTGAGCGAAAAGTAGCATTGTTTCCATGATCCCTGATGGGACAGAGTTGTCATGTTCGATAGTTGCCAAGAACTATTCTCTCCTTGGTAAGAGGGGTTTTTAGTGGCACTGTGAACTAGCTTGTATACAGGCTGACATACTCGGTGGGGGTGTCCGGAATCAATTTGGACACCAAGCATGCAGTGTATGTTGTCTAAACGCGCAGATCCTATATAGGTTTATAGGAAGTACACAACACAGGTTTCAAAATCCACTTGTCTGGGTGGCACAACCACTGCTGCAGGCCCACTAGTAGCATTTAGATTATACAGAGTATATAGTATACCACTTTACAAGGGACTTATAAGTAAACTAAATATGCCAATCAGGTATATACCAATGTCAGCATGTTTCGGGGAGAAGCACATGCATTTTAGCACTGGTTAGCAGTGGTAAAGTGCAAAGAGCCCTTAGACCAGCAAAATGATACAGCAAAAAGTGAAGGTTAGCAGGTAAAAAGTTGGGCGAAGAACAGCATGAACAGATATAGATTTTCGTTTGCTGTGTTACAAATTTAGCAGAATAGCAAGGAATTATTACCTTTTCAGCGGCCACTATGTTTAAAAGGCCTTCCATTAAAAGGTGACATTGTACATAGCGTTTCATTGTTGGAGATGTGCACCCTCTTCTCCTGTCATTACCATCGAACCACCTTTGCCATGAAAGTTGGGTAAATTTTCAAAACATGGACAGGACATCAGCCATAGCGTGTTCAAAGGATAAGGGTTTTTTTAAAAAACGTGCACGGAAATTTGGCCAGCATCCAAAGTTCCAAAGAAAAAAACATCTAAAGTGACAAGCAGACCAAGAGAACAGAGCTAATTGCAAAGTAGACAAAGACCCAGAAGACTAGCAATTTTCAGAAGCAAGCAACAGCCTGAAACAGGGCAATTTGTGCTGCACTTTGCTGATCAGCCAAATTCATTTTATAGCGGGAGTAAGCCATGAATAATTCATAAACCTGATAATATACCCACAGATCTCACATTGCTGTGTTTGAATATACTTTTTATCATTCTCTTTTTTTACTCTGCATGATCTTCGCAATTATTTCCAGGTTAGAAAGCAACCATCCTCTGCAGCACATGGGTTTGGATCAGAATGTTTGTGCCAGCTCGCCCTTGTTGGCATTAGGCCACTCTAAAGATGTAGAGAAGACTAAGAAAGTGCACTGTTCCACTGGCCTCTAGGGTGGAAGTATAACTTGTAACAGAGATAAGTTGTCTATCAAAGTTGAATACTTGAAAGATTACATTGTGGAGGTACTAAATGAGAAAGGAGTTGTTCAAATAAGAAGTAACCCAATATTTCTTTTACCTCCCACACTGCAAAACACAGGAAAGCAGAGAAGAGATAGTAAGCCCACCCTTTGATGGGAAATTGAGGCAACAAGAGCACCATTAAGAATAATGAGCTTATTTACAAGCCCCTTGCGCCACCCGTACGTTACTTTTCCCATGTTAAAAATGACGCAAAAGTGGCGCAAGGCGCTTGTAAATAAGCCCCAATGTATCTTGTAAAGTTGAGACTGGTGAAAGATAACAAAAACTTAGGGGCATATTAGCAAGACCCACGTTAAAATTATCGCCGTTTTAGCGGCAGGAAACTGCCGCTAAAACGGCGATAATGGGCTTGCTAATATGCGTTATAGAATTCAATAGAAGCCCAGGTTAGATGTGCAGGACATCTAACCTGGGCTTCTATTGAATTCCATAACGCATATTAGCAAGCCCATTATCGCCGCTTTAGCGGCAGTTTCCTGCCGCTAAAACGGCGATAATTTTAACGTGGGTCTTGCTAATATGCCCCTTAATTTTCTGGGAAGTGGCAGATACCCAGAGTTGTTTGGGCTCACCTTGAGACTGGGACTCCTCTTCCATCTCGGTCTCTTATATAGTATAGGGGTTATTTTGGTCAACAATTGAGGGAGTTGACCCTAACCCTTTTTAAAATGATAAGTTAGATGGCAAAGAATGTAGAGGCATCTTTCAACTATTGTGTTGAGAGGCACCGAGCCAATGTTCTGATGAACCTATAAAGTGCTACCACTGTAGAGCCTGAATCGCTGCTTTGAAACACACCCCGTGAAGTTGGGACCTTTTGTAGCTCCAGCATCTTTCCACTTCATCTACCTTCTTTTTTCGGACACCTTCCCTACTCACTTGCTTTATATATTTTTATTACACACTCCTTATTCTGAGACATCCAGAGAAAATTTCACAAATTAAACCTATTCTGACAGGGATGGGAGTGTGGAGGGCATTGTGATTTGTTCTCTAGATTTTCTAGAGACATAGAGGTCTGATTTATAGACCACCTGCCACTAAGAACTCAGTCAATGTGCCAACTAGAATCAGAAAACCACTTGCACTGAAATATATGTATATTTTCAGTGTATTAGGCAATAGACCTTAGACAACAAGCAGCTAAAGCAGTCTGTAGGCGAGACCTAAGAGCAGGAAACGGTTTTAAGATGTGACCACTTTATTGCTATGTCAGCAATAAGTTCGTGTAGCATTTATTCAAGGTTAATATTTAAGGATCACCAAGGTAGCAGAGATTTATAGCAAATTGTCTCATAAAAGCATACATTACACCTTATGACCAATTACAAAGAATATAGCTAAAGGGGCAGATTTACAAGCCCCTTGCGCCACTATTGCGTCACTTTTAACATGGGAAAAGTGACGCAAAAGAGGCGCAAGGGGCTTGTAAATCTGCCCCAAAGTATTTTGAGCTATTGGAAAAGTGCTTATGAACTCTATACGTTGCTCGGCTCTGTCTTAAACATCCCTGATGCTTTTATATACCATTTTGTTGCTTTCAAAGCCCTTCAAAGGAACATTATGCAAGTCATCAGAATTTCATATACGAGCAAGAAATTCAGCTTTTAAGTCACCAGGGCTTGATGCTTTGCCATTGTCTGAAGGCTTAATTGTTGTAAAATGTTCTTATTCCAAAACATTAAACCCACTTCCATCCAGAAAACTGCAGGCAAACAATTTTGTGCAATGTCACACCTGTCAGACATATACAATCCTACAGGAGGGACAGCAAACATTAGTTCGTTGTGGAGAGCATCTTTTTCAGCCTACTGCCATCCATTGAGTAAAGCAAACATGCATATCGCTAATACGTTACAAAAGTAAAGATTTTTTGAAGATCTGCTTGAAGTTATCACTGTCCATTGAGGCAAAATAATGTGAAAATCTACGCAGTCAAGTGGGTTAACTGTAATCATCATTACAACTCATCTCTATGGGTCTTATTTAGGTAGTGCAGTTAAGTGTCAATTAGATGGCTTATGGGTGGAAATACACATGCAACATGTAAGACTGCCCATGAATAAAATATGCGACTAAAGGCAAAGTTAGTTAAAATGAATAAATGTTAAGTTTATTTTATGTATTCACAAGCTTTTCCAAGTAATTCACCACCAGAGAAAGATCCTTCAGTAAAAAGAAGGAGTAAGTGCCTGGTACGGAAAGAGAGACATACATTTACAAATGATAGATGAACACTTATGAAATGCTTAGAGTTACATGTTTTAGGTGACACACAGTGCAATGGGTGTGGGCATGGAAATCCTCAAGGGTACTACAGTGGCTTTGCAGTTTGTTAGAAAACACACTGGAGTTTTCCTGGAATAATTAATAAAAACAGGTATTTAAGTGTGGGCTTTCACAGCATAGCTCCCAAACAGACCAGGAAGTAACTGTAAGGCAGAAGCAGGTAAGATTAACAGGTAATTTGTATTCATTCGACAAGTTGGACGTTATCAATGCCTTGAGTCCCACTTGACAGGGCTCTTGTGGAGGTGCGTCCTCTTCAAGAAGTAGCCTCACGCATGTAGGAATGAATAAAGGTAGTTTATTCACGTACAGGAATACATGGAGACCCCATCCAGCAGCAAGCTGAAATAACTGCCCGACCTTCAAATCATTGCTAGGCAACCACCATTCTAGATAACTAACATTCTAGAAGGCAGGAGCTATTAGAGAGGCTATCAGGGTTGGGAAGGGGGATACCAAGAACACCACATCACCTCCCCCTTCACAAATTAACAACATGGAAAAAGGAACATACATAACTCAAACAAATTTGCTTCCCCCAATGAAAATAAAACATTTTAAAAAATGGAAGTTCATAAAAAAAACACTTTACGTAACACAATCTTGTAACCGCAGGGGAACTCGCCTCACGCGAAGTGGTCTGGATCCTCTTTCTTCACCACCAGACTCCGGGACCACTTCACTTGTGGGAGTCACACCAGTTCCATCAATGGATGGTACTGGACGAAACTTTGCAACCCTGCTTAGGTTCCAAATCTTGTGATCACTTGTCTTTATTGCATTCTTAAACACTTTAATAACCTTAAAAGCCTTACTAAACTTGGAGATGCTTCCAGTTTTCCTTGGAGACCTAATTTTGACCCAATCTCCAACACTGACAACAGTATTCTTGACAGCCTTCCTTGCGTCGTACCGAACCTTCCGTTCATTCATTAAACTTTTCTCCTTTTCTCTCCATCCATCCGTGCTTCCCACGTTGTCACACACTAAGGACCTCTTGTCGCACACCCACAAAGGAACTGTCTCAGTACTACCAATTCTTCCTTTAAACAAACGAAAGGGAGCCACACCAGTAGATGAATGGGGTGTGAATCTATACTCCCTGACCTTCTTTCTCAATGCCACCTCCCAATTTTCACCACAGGATCTTGCCTGTTGCATCGACTCCTTCAAGACCTTGATAAACCTTTCTACGACGCCATTACATTGGGGATGGTACAAAGAAGCCCTCTTGTGCTTTATTCCTCTCAAAGACAGAAAATCTTGCACCATCCTTGAAGTAAATTGTACCCCATTGTCTGACAAGAGAGTTTGCGGGAAGCCCTCACTCTCAAAGATTTCGTCCAAAAATTCAATCACCACAACAGCCTCTACTGAATTAACCACCTTTATCACAGGCCACCGTGAAAACAAATCCATACATACAATGACATACTTATCTTGAGTGCTGTACCTCATAGGCCCCATAATATCTATAGATATGTCAGACCATGGACTAACTGCTTGCTCCCTAACAATCATGGGTTGAGTTCTGCATCTAAGTAATTTGTCACAATTTGCACATTCAACACAGTCCCGCACAATGCGTTCCACAAAAACGTCCATGGCAGGCCACCAATAGGCTTCTCTGATCCTCTCCTTGGTTTTAGCAATCCCCATATGTGATGCATGAGCGTTGCTGACCAGCCTATTTCTCAAAGTAACAGGGGGAACAAGCTTACTCCCACGCAAAAGGAGCTCATCCGCTACGGCCAACTCTTCTTTTACATTCCAAAACCCTTTGAGAGTCTCACTACAATCCTTCTTCTCACACCACCCCCCTTTAACCATGGTAATGACCGTTTGCAAAACATCATCATCCACTAGGCATCTCTTCCATTCGCTTTCAGATATTATCCCCTCAGTAATCAAACAAACATTGACTTCTTCTTCAATGTGCTCTCCTCCAAACCATTCCACATCATCTACTTCGTCGTTATTAACAGAACCAAGTCTTGAAAGACAATCTGCGATAATATTATTTGCACCGGGTAAATATGACACCTCAAACTCAAATTCTTGAAGGGCCACTACCCATTTGCGAATACGATGTGACACAAAGTCAATGCCCTTCTTTGTAAAAACCTCTCTTAGGGGTTTGTGATCAGACAAAACTTTGAACTCCTTTCCCCACAGAAACTTCCGTAATTTGCGTATAGCCCAATACACACCAAGAGCCTCTTTTTCCACAACCGAATAATCACATTCAGCACCTCTCAAGGGTCTGGAGATAAACAAAATTGTCCTCTCTTCCCCATCAATTTTCTGTAATAAAACAGCTCCTAGTCCCGTCGAACTTGCATCAGTCATGAGGTAAGAAATTTTGGCAGGGTCAAAACTACTGAGACTTTGGGTCTGATGTCTGGTTTGGTAAGAGACACTTTACCTATTAAACTTTCCTCATAGAAACTCTTTGGTACCAACGTAATCTTGGCGCCAGAGTCAAACAGCATGTTAACAGGTGCATCATTGACTAGTACCACTTCATATGGACCGTCAGAGGAACCCCCTAAAATTTGCGAGACGACAATTTCTTCTACATCTTCTACAAAGAGATCAACTTCACTGACTTTCTTTTGACCCTTCCCAGATCTGCAACACTTGGAAACGTGACCCCTCTTATTGCAAATCTTACATATAGTCTTCCATCCTGGGCAATCTTTGAAATTGGCCATATGGGCAGGATCACCACACCTAAAACACCTTCCTGGAAAACTTTTCTGAGTCGATATTTTTGAGTGAAGCTGTTTTTGGGCCTAACAGCCTTGTCTGCAGACACTACCAGCTTCACTTCCGAACTCTCTTTCTTTTCACTCGAAGAATCTTTCTTTATAACGTCAACGCATGCCTTTGAATGCTCATGACTTTTAGCTATCGTTAAAACTTCTTGAAGAGTGGGATTGTCTTTTTGCCATAGCGCATCCCTAGTCTTGTCTTGGACACAACCCAACATGAACTGATCTCTCAATCGTTCTTCCAGGGCGGCACCAAAATTACACGTTGATGCCAATTTCCGTAATATTGTTACATATTGTTGGACGGACTCCTCTTCCCTCTGCATACGCCTTCCAAAATGATAACGTTCAAGAACAGTACTTATTTTCGGCAAAAAGTGTAGATCTAGTTTCTTTATGCATATCTCATACTCATTGAGTGATGCAGAGTCACTATCCGTAAGATCAGGAAGATGTTCAAATATTTCCTGGCCTTCAGAGACCAAACAGTGCATGAGAAGAGATGTTTTCCTCTCGGCACTTAAAGAAGTGCCACAGACTTGTGCATAGTGGACAAAAACTTTTTTCCATTTCTGCCAAGAGAGAGGCGGATCACCTGGTGAAGACTGAAAAAAAGGAGGTGCCGTGACATTTTGCATCCTGTAAGTAAAAGAGATTATAAGTCCCAAAATCAACCCAAAACAGCTCAAAAGTACAATAAACCACGATTCTTTAGAACATGAATGCAGCAAGCTGTGCGCGTCAGCGCAGGGGTGGTAGACTGTGATAGATGCTTTGCACCGATTTGTTTTAGGAGTAAAACCAGAGGGTGTGCACATCAGCGTATATATACTGACATGTTGTAGGCTGTGTGCCTCACTGTGCCTCACTGAAATCCCCTTTTGTATCACTGAAATATTGCACAGGTGAAGCGTGAAGTGCTACACCAATCAGCCTTTAATTTGAAATGTAGACGCTGTGCACATCAGCGAAAAGCCAGTGCAAATGGCCGTTTTTATTTTAAAATGAACAACTGAAGCTGTGCACATCAGCGAAAAGCCAGTGCAAATGGCCGTTTTTATTTTAAAATGAACAACTGAAGCTGTGCACATCAGCGAAAAGCCAGTGTGAATGCCCCTTTTATTTTCAAATGAAATAACACAAGCTGTGCACGTCAGCGAAGAAGTGCGTGCGCATCAGCAGTAGCGCGATGACATCGTGGGAAACAAAGTATCAACTCTGCCTCTGAAACCGCAGCCACGTCCGTGTGCCGCGTTCCAGCGTTGAGTTGAATTCAGAGTGCCCTTCACAAGATGTCAGCTACTGTTCCGTCACGCATCACCTCTTGCGTTCCAGCGCTGCGTTTCAGCAGCGTTGAGCAGCGAGGTTGCTGAGCATGCGCAGTCAGGACAAATGTGCTCTCAACCCCTTCAATAAAGTTGAGTAAGTCAGCTTTAAATAGTGGAGACCTCCCCCGGAAGTTCGCGGCCAAAGGACAGGATCGGGTGGTGAAAGATGGTGAATTCAAAAGCCTCCCGGATAGGGTGCTGGTGGATAGTAAATGGTAGGATCCTACCGTTTGTCTCAGCGTCAGCGTCCTGTTGTGTGCCGTGTGGTCATGCCCTCTTACTTCCGCAGACACAGCAGGAAGGGTACAACGTCCGTGGGGAATGATGCCAGTCGTTCTTATCTTCAATGAAGCTTGTAAGTTGCGAATTTTCTTTTCTTTGTTAAAAAAAAAAAAATGTTGGCTGTTGGGGTCTCACACGTCTTGACACACGTAGGTAGGTTAATCGTCGCCAAAATGTGGAGGTGCGTCCTCTTCAAGAAGTAGCCTCACACATGTAGGAATGAATAAAGGTAGTTTATTCACGTACAGGAATACATGGAGACCCCATCCAGCAGCAAGCTGAAATAACTGCGCGACCTTCAAATCATTGCTAGGCAACCACCATTCTAGATAACTAACATTCTAGAAGGCAGGAGCTATTAGAGAGGCTATCAGGGTTGGGAAGGGGGATACCAAGAACACCACAGCTCTCTGAGGAGAGTCGCTGTCAGTATTCTAAATGCCCTTGAATGCTCCAGTCCAAGTGGTAAGAGGAACAGGGGTGGAGAGATAGTAGATTAAAAATTGAATATTACAACAAGACCTACTGCTAGCAACATACATTAAGCTGCCTTTAAGCTCTCCCCTTTCAGACACTGGCTTTCTTTCACCAGCATATTGTAGCCATTGGTTGAAGTCTTCGTCATTCACAATTTGGCCCACCCCGTGTCTCTCTCTGTGCTGTTGGCTGTTTTTGCACATGTTTTGCCTTCACTCAAGTGTTTGCTTTGAACTGCATGAGGGTCTACTTTACAAGCACAGATTCTCTATCCACCCTTGCTGGCCCCGTTCCATGTTTCTTGCTCAAAGTTCTAATGCTTCATGCATTAGCACAACAAACCGAGACCTGAGGGCTTTGCCAATCCATGGAGTTTCAAAGGGAAATCTTCTTTACCTATAGAGGACCAGATTCTTGCCCCCCCATCCTTGGTGAAACAAGGATTTACACCTTTTCATTTTCCCTTCCTGGATGGGTACTTACTCTGGGTATACATAGAGGCATGCTTTTTAGTAGGAGAAACAACATGCAAACTGTTTGTGAATAACCTCAAAACTACTGGGTTGTGGGTGTCCACTACATTTTATATCAAAACTTTCCTTGAAAGTCCTCTTTCCTGCATCAGCATGTCATAATGGCAGATTTGTGTGCATTTCTAAGTCTTATCTACAATCTGTGATGTCCACTGCCCTGAATCTGTTAAAGTGTCAGAGAATTGACATCCACCGATGTTTTTTTTGCATCATTATGTTCCACTTGATTGCATGGACATGCTAGTGAAACAGGCTAAGGGAGAAGAAAAATATAATACAACAAATAGAACTTCCTGGATTACGCGGTTTCAATGGCTATGGACCCTAACATGTGAGACACATGTGAATCCCTGCCCAAGACAGTCTGTTTGATATTAAAAAGTATAGTTGCATGATTAGTATTAGCAGCCCTGTAAATGAACATTGAATATGACATCAGGACCATATATATTTGACAACAAATTCATCTAGAGGAAGTAAGAAATCCATTTAGGCTATAGTACATTCACAGGTCTTTTGCATCTGAAACTCTGCAATTTGATTCCTGGAATGGAATGAGATGTGCTGACAACGCTTAAGTCCATGTATGCTCTTTTTAAATTACCATTCTCCTCCAGTGCAGCCCATATTAACACGGTAAAGGCATTACCCTGGGCACATGAATAGTCATTGTCTTTGACCTGAGAATTATTGAATAGAGGAGTGTAAATATACTACCTGTGTAAAAGAGTCTATTCCTTTTGATCCTATTTTTATTTGTACTATGAAGGCTTAGGGAACAATAGCAAATAATGAAGCTAGGGATTTAAAATAAAACACCATAGGAAATAATGATACATTAAATTAGATTAATTGAAATATTTAAAACATAAATAAATATAATATTTTTTTAATATGTATCAATAGTGCATACTTGCATTTCAGTTCTAAAATATTTTAATTAGCTTTTTGCATTTAAAAAATAATGTAACAAGACATTTTATTAACTATAAGCCAATTACTTGAAATTCATTATATGCATCTGCATGGCAGAGACTTGTAAGACTTTACAACATTTGGATGATAAATGGTCCTCTTTGGAATCTTGAGTTTTGATGGTGGAGTAAAAGACTGATAGTCTTCAGAATACTGCCTCACGTGTTACTCATTTGGAGTCAGAGATCTGCCTACTTAAACAACACACAGACGACTTAGGGGCATATTAGCAAGGCGATTATCGCCACTTTAGCGGGACTTTTTCCCGCTAAAGCGGCGATAATATTATCGCCTTATCAACAAGCTGTCGCTAACTGCTGTTAGCGACAGCTTGTAGGCGATCGCGACCGGGTTGGGTGCCGCTTTGCATGCCAGCGATATTTATCGCTAATGGCATGCAAAGTAGGCGTTCCCCACCTAACAGCGACTGGAAACAGTCGCTGAGGTCGCTAACGCCTATCAGCGAGGCAGGGGCGGTGATAAGCGAACCAGCGCTAAACACGTTTAGCGCTGGTTTGCTAACACCTGGTCCCACCCTGACTTAGCCATGTAATCCAATGAGAGGTGGATTACATGGCTAAGTCCCCTCGCACTATCAGCAAGCAGAACTGGGGAACAGTGTGAATATCGCCTGTTTTCAGGCGATATTCACACTGTTCTCCAAGGTATCTATCGCTTTGGAGATTAGCATTGCTGATTGCACGCTAACTCCGCGATAGAAACCGGCGATGCCTGGCGATAATTATCCAAGCGCTAATTGCGCTTGCGATAATTATCGCCAGGCATTGCTAATATGCCCCTCTGAAACCAAAATCGAAGAAATAACCTTCGCATTTATGATCTTTCTGAAAACACTAAAGTCTCTGATCCAACAGTCTGTTTTCAGTCTTTTCCCCAAAACTTCTGGATATCCCTACAACCACTCATTTAAATATTCAAAGGGCGCACAGGCTTGTTTCCTGAGTTTCAACAGAGAGGAGTTATCTTATTTTTCTTACAGTATACAGATCTTCTATAGTTGATATCTGCTGTTAAATCTAAAAAGCAAATAATGTGGCTTGGTCACAAACTTTACTTTTCCCAAGGTGTAGTTTAAGTTATGGCAGATCATCAAAAGCAATTTCTGGACATGCATCCTCAGTTGAAAGCCACAAATGCCAGATTTGGTTTATTCTATCCTTGCTTGTTTAAGGTGACTTATAAGGAAAATAATTCTTCTTATGAATATCCTGCTGCTCTCGGGAGATTACATCAGCAAAATGGTGGAGAAGACATGGACACATAGAAAATTACTTAATTTATAAATTTGTTTTTGCATGTTTTCTTTCATAATCAATAGGTTACTGTGGTTTCTTATGTCAGTTATGTTTGTGGCATACTTCTCTTCATGACAAGCTCTAGTTATATATTATTTTCTTTCCTTATACAGCTGTTTGTTTTTCAGTTCGTTACCTTATGGCCCCAATTTTGTGTACTGTCCTAATTCAAATCATTGCTGTCCTGCTCATCCTCTGGAGTGAAGATGTTGTCGCTGTCCTCTTACGGTGTTATCACCCTCCCCTCATCTTTATTTATATTCCTAGGTATGTTTTTTAGTGATCAATGATGCTCTAATCTTTGTTCCTTTCTCTCTTTTGCCTCATTTTAATACCCTTCTAGCTTTCCTTCTCCTTACTAAGTATACTTTCCACTCTGTACAATATTTGATTCTTTGTTTATTTTAGTATTTCCAATTCGGTACCTCTTTTGTTCCTGTAGACATACAAAATGTGCATGAATTTGTTAAAGATTTACATTCTGAGTTACTACGTGGACTGTTAAAGGTTTAGGTAACCCTGTTAAAAGGCAGAGTTTTATTGCATTTAACTAAGCTTAGAACAGATGTGGCACTAATTCAGGAGTCACATATTTCTGAGTTTGATGCTGCCCAATTAAAAAAATACTAGGTTGGAAAGTTTTTGCTTTGCATTCAATGGGGGAAAAATGGAGTACTAATTTGCTGTCATTACAAATTGTGCTAATCTAGGGTTTGAGCCCAGGTACATGACTCTGAAGAGAGATGGATTATTGTTCAACTATGTATTGATAACAAACCACTTGCAATTTTCAATGTTTATAGCCCAGTCTTTGTTGACAATACATTCTGGACAACCATCTCCAACAAACTGCTTTAATGTGATAATGATTATATTGTGTTTGGTGGTGATTGTAAGCAAGTTAATAAACCCATGTTGGAGAGAATCTCTAAAGTCAAGTTTGTACATACCAATATGCATACACAATTTAAATCGGCCATTAAATACAAATTCCTAGTCGATATTTGAAGATTATGTCAGCCGGATCATTGGGAATATACATTCTATTCTGCACCTCATCACTCCCAATCTTGGATATATTATCTCTTTCTTAGAAAATCCTTGGCTCACCATACACTTAATACAGATATAGAATCAATTTTAATATCAGACCATGCACCAGTATACACTGACTTAGATTTTCTCCACATTTAGGAAGATGGCATTTAATAATTCCCTGTTGTTCAATGCTAATTTTCCCTCTCAGATTATATTCTTTGCTTCTGAATTTTTCTGAACCACAGCAACTCCTCTTTTGCAATGATATGTGATTCCTTTAAAGCACCAGCTGGAGGTTTTATTAATAATTGTGTTTCACGTAAGAAAAAACTCTTGGAAACTCAGTCGAACGAGCTTTTTGATAAAATAAAAAAACTGGAAAACACCTACTATCATTCAAAGAATTAGGTGTCTTTACAAAGACTTAATAAAGGCAAAATTAACTTTTAATTGATTACTTACAAATGTTGCTTATACTTATGCCTGACGCTTGCTGGGGACGTCATCGCGGCGCCTGGAGGCGCGATATCATCGGAGAGGCCCTCCTGCAGCGCGGGACGCGTGCGGGCGTGCCTGTCCGCACCCGTCCGCGGCCGGATGAGGCTGGGCTGGGCCACCCCTCTGACATCTCGAAGGGGAGTGGGATAATTCTTGGAAAGTGGACCCCTTTAAAGCCTCATCAAGGTTAGTGACATAAGGCCCCCAGTGCACTTATTCTGGGATACTAAATCGTCCCTTTTTGCAAAATATGGGGAGGAGAGCTGGGGCGGGGAAGCCAAATGCAGCACCAGCACAGCCGGCCTCTTCTATCCAGCAGACATCAATAGACCCGATGCTCCAGAGAGCCATTGGCGTAGTGGCAAATGAGATTGAATTAACTGAAAGGCGATTATCCCTCACACCAAATCTTGCTGCACCTCCTAGCCCACTTGATATAACAGACTCACCCCAGACCACGGACCAGGAACTCGCCTCGTGCGACACAAGACCTTCCCCAGAAAGCAGGGTGGACAACTTATACCCAGGGGGGGCCCGCACAAAAAAAGGGAAAACTAAAGCCACCGTATCCAGAGGGCCCAAACAAAAAGTTCCAGCCCCTGAGACTCCTACCACCGTAAGGGCAAATGATCATAGTCTCGTATCTAAAGGAGGCCCAGAACAGCCAGCCTGGGTTTTGGACGTGGTTGTAGACATGCAGGTCAAAATAAGGACCATAGTGAGGGATGAACTAAATAATCTATGGGATCGGGTTGATAGCCCTAAGGGGGTGGGGAAAGGAAATAGTACTCATGGGCAGGAGCATAAGCAGGGAGCACAGAAGGAAAAACACAATGCTGGGGGGGTTGTCAGAACCTCTGAGAGCTGTTCTACTGGTGTGAGGGTCAGGCAGAGGAGCAGGCCACAGGAGGGACCCCATGAAGTAGGGACAGCCCTTCCGTGCATTAATTTACCCCCAGCCTCAATCCCTTATGTAATTATTCTAGCTGGAGTCCCGGAAGTAAAAAAAGGCACTAGGGAATCCTACTTCGATCTGAAGAATAAATGTATCCATTGGCTAATCAACAACAAACAGTTTTCCAATAGAGATATAAATGAAATCATTATGATTCGTAGGGTGGGGTGGGTAGGTTGGAGACCCAAAGATATCACTGGCAATTGCGTTGTCATCAATTTTAGGAACAGGGTGATTGTAAATTCTCTTTTAGATCACCACATATATAGGCTTGGGGGGTCTGTCAAATTATTGCCCTTAGGCTATTTTTACCCTCCAGGTCAGTATCCACAAGAGCCCAGAGGAGCCTATTACCCGAGGTGGGCAATGAATCAGAGCAACCAATTTCTTACACCATTGCAGGCGCAATCAGCTCCACTATTTTTTAATATCCCTGTGAATAACAGGTTTAGCCCCCTCGAAGCAGTAGACTGACTGACGAAAGTGGTACCCTCCATACAAGATAAAGCTCATCTTAGAACGTGCACCATACAGGCAAGTGGGTCTGTCCAATGGAGTGACCACCTAACACAACCCACGGCCACAGTCAAGCCTTTAGAGGTGGGGAAATGTATTTTACTAGAGGATAAATCGAATCAAGATCTTGTGGGCATAATGAGCCTAGATAAACCCCTTACTGACACGCACCTAAGTAAATCAGCATATAGGGATGAAAAATCTTCCCCAGCATCCAGAAATGCACATATTATAAATCCCAACCCAAGTTTAGCTTCCCAAAAAGAGTTTACTCTAGATAGCACAACCACCGAATGCCCCTTATATGCCTCTCCAGCGCACCCCCCAAGTGTAAAAATATTTTCCTGGAACATAGCGGGATTAACATCTAAGCTGAAGAACCCTGATTGGGGACTCTTCATTGAACATCACGAAATTTGTATGTTCCAAGAAACATGGTCTAGGGACGAACTGAGTAGACAGGGGTACGTGGTTTTTAGTATCCCAGCGATCCACACGGGGAGAGGTAGACACTCTGGGGGACTGTCCACTTGGGTTGGAGTCCATCTAGTCTGCGAGGCAAAACTTATCGAAAGTTCCTCTCGCGATATTCTTTGTGTCCTTTTAACCTTTCAGTCAAAACAAAGCATTCTGTTAATAAATTTATATTCACGCCCGACGCCCCGGGTCAAGAGTCTAGTACCCTCGATCAACTTAATGTCCTCCTCCCAACCATCCCATCAAATTGTGGATTAATTGTTGGCGGTGACTTCAACTGCCAATTTGAGCCCCTGGACGGTCTGGCTTCAGGTCTAAAGGATGAGGAGGACCAACATTGGTCCATCCCCGAGCCTAACATTTCTCCAGTGAGGGTTTGGACCCCGTTAGCACTACAGATACAAACCTTAACATTAAATTTTTCTTTAAGAGCTTGCAATGGACGCACCATATCTAATAGCCCGGGTGATCATACCTTTAATAGACCGGGCCACACTTCAATTATTGATTACATTATGCTAGATTCGAAGTCCTGGCATATGGTGATAGATTTTAAAATCAGTCCGCGGCATGACAGTGACCACGACGCCCTTACCTTAGAACTAGTATTGCCATGTAATACGAAGGCAGAGGTTAAATCCCCAACTCCAGCACAAAGCCTGATCCAGACCAACGGGGGGAGAAGAGTACGTTGGGCCGAAATCACCCAATCGCAAGATAAATTGGCCAAACTTTATCATCAAGCAGTCCCTTATTTTTTAATTACATCCCAATTAATAGAGAGCAATGGAGCCCCTATTTCCCGTACAAGGATTTCCCAAAATCACCATGACCTGGTTGCTACCATGGCCACCTTTTTTTACCAAAATAAAAAGCAGAGTGCGCCCAATAAGCCCAAGCATAAATGGTTTAATGCCAATTGCCGAGTCGCTAAATTTGACTTAATCACTGCCATTAAAAGCAGTGATAAAACAAAAATTAAAGAAGCTAGAGCAGTATACAAAGGCGCCATAACCAAAGCAAAACAACACTGGGAAGCCCAAAAATGGGAGGACGTCAGAAATGCATTAATTTCACACGATCTGAGGTCCTTCTGGAATATCGTAAACACTGGCACCCAGGTAGGCAGATCGGCCATTGAACCTAATATAGATGAAGGTGTTTGGAGGGCACACTATGAAACTCTCCCCTAAGGACAAGGAAGGGGAAGAATGCATGGTAGGAGCTTCGCCGCATTCGGGTTTAAACCCAGACGATGCTCCCCAAATTACGGTAAGAGAAACCAGCGACGCCTTAGGGAAAATACTACCTGCAAAAGCGTCAGGTTTGGATAATATCCCTGGTGATCTCTACCGATCTGAACCTACCATCTGGGCCCCCTATTTGGCTATTCTGTTTAATTCCATACTACAAGGCATGGCAATCCCCACCACTTGGGCTGGAGCTGAAATAATACTGATCTACAAAAAGGGCTCCCCGCTCCTGCCTGCTAATTATCGCCCGATTAGTCTTATAGACGTTGGCCAGAAAATCTTTGCCCGTGTCTTATTGGGGCGCCTTCAAGTCTGGATGGAGGAACATAATATCTTAACCCCCCTTCAAGCCGGGTTTAGAGCCAGGACATCAACGATCGACCAAATATTCAGGCTGCAGCTGATATATTGGAAATCCGTATCCATCGAGGGGGGCAGCCTTTATCTTATTTTTGTAGATTTAAAATCTGCTTTCGACCTGGTTCCAAGGGAAAAATTATGGGCAATTTTAAAAGATATGGGAGTACCAGAATACCTGAGAAAGCAGTTAAAATGCCTTCATGGGGGTAACTTTGCTCGTATCAGATATGGTAAGAACGGCGAACTCTCAGCCCCTTTGCCCGTAGAGAGAGGGTTCGACAGGGCTGCGCCCTGGCACCTACACTTTTTCCCTTTACATTAATGGCTTAATAGACTTTTTGATTGCAGGGAAGAACATCGATGCCCCCAGGTTGGCGCAGCGCAGGATCCCGGCCCTGATGTTTGCGGATGATACGCTTCTCCTCGCAAAATCCCCGATGGGAATTCAGAGGACTCTTGACAACTTTAGCACCTTCTGCAAACATCGGGGCATGGAAATTAACCTGCAAAAAACTAAGTACATGGCTTTTAATGTAGGCAACTCTACCCGCCCCAATCCTTGCTTGGACGGCAGACCCCTAGAGAGAGTAACTATTTTTGAATACCTAGGATTGACGCTGACCGAGAAAATGGATTGGGGTGCCCAAATAAATAAAGCTGGTCTGAAATTTGCTCAAACAACGGGGGTATCTTAAAATTATATAGGAGTTGCACTGAAAAAATACTTATGCCAGTGATAGAAATCTAAAAGGTACAGGCCAGGTCTGCTGCCCTCTACGGAGCAGAACTTTGGGGTCATCGCGTATCGGGCCCGTTAGTCTGAACAGATAATTTTTTTATTAGACAGCTTTTGGGCCTCCCAATTAGTACTCCCTTAACTCCACTCCGCTTGGACCTTGGGGTTAGACCCATAGCGGAAGAGGTAGCCCTCAGGCCCCTTCTCTACTGGCGCCGCCTTTGGAGTACCCCGGAACTAGCTGCTTATAGGGACGAATTAACTGACGTAATGGGTATGCGAGGTTCGGGGAGGATACCTTGGTTGATCTATATTAAGAATATTTGTGAGGGTCTGGGCAGGGGTAACTTATGGTGTAAAGCGGAAGACATCTCCCAAACAACAGCTAGAAAGTCCCTGGTAGAGAGCTTCAGAGAGCAAAAGCTCAACGAGCTTGAAAGGAGAACTACCGCCGGCCGTTTGATGGTGGAATTCCTGGCAGTAAAAAACAGGTACAGTCTAGAACCGGTGTTGGACGACATTCACCCACTCCTTGCCAAAAAGCTTTATGTTCAGTTCAGACACGGAGTCCTCCCGTTGCGCTCTTTTACTTGGCTTTTATGGCATTGATTGCCGAAATAAAGTTTTTATGATGATGATGATTTATTAAAAAATAGTGCAAATTACTATGGTGGCCTAAATAGGATTGGAAAATTACTTGAAAATTATCTAAGAGTCAAACAAATAGAACTAAAATAGAATCTTTATCAGATAACAAAGGGGTTGTTCTCTTTAACCCCTTCGATGCTCATGACGAGCTGGACTCGTCATGGCACACAGTGGTCGTGTGCTCATGACGAGTCCAGCTCGTCATAAGACCACCCACGGGGAAGCGCTGGCGCTCCCCGTGGGAATCCGATCATCGGGTTTTTGGGGGAAGGCAGGGGAAGGGCTTCCCTGCCTCCCCCGCCCCCCCTCAATGACGTCAGCGCGTGAGGCGCGCTGGCGTCATTGGGGATTCCCTTTGTTCCCCGACGCGCTGGAAGCCATTTGCTTCCAGCGTGTCGGGGAATAAGGTTAGTTTTGGCTCCGGGGAGGGGATTTGAAACAGAAGAGGCATCGAGGGAAAGGAAAACCCTTTCCTTTCCCTCGATGCCTCTTTGTGCATTCCTGCTGCACGATCATGCGATCGTGCAGCAGGAATGCCCACTAGACGCCAGGCAATTCTTTTTAAAATGGAAATACTGTTTTGGGGAGCGGCCCCTTGGGCAAGGGTCGCTCCCCTTTTGGGGGCCTTATGTTTTTGGTGCTCTGCCCCCTGGGAGGGCAGTTTTATTTATATAGCGCGGGGCTTTACCCGAAGGTGTGAGAGCGCTTCACAATAGCGCGTCGGGGAATAAGTTTAGTTTTGGCTCCGGGGAGGGGGGATTTGAAACAGAAGAGGCATCGAGGGAAAGGAAAACCCTTTCCTTTCCCTTGATGTCTCTTTTGTGCATTCCTGCTGCACGATCATGCGATCGTGCAGCAGGAATGCCCACTAGACGCCAGGGAAATTTATTTATATAGCGCGGGGCTTTACCCGAAGGTGTGAGAGCGCTTCACAATAGGAACAGTAACATTACATGGATGATTACAAGTGAGCATAATACAAAAGCAAGCGTTACATTACATGAGGAAAAAGTGACAATTGTGCATGATACATGAGATACAAAATACAAATAGAGGTATAATACTGCAATAAGTGGCAGAACACACTGGGAAGGCACTTCTATAGGCATGGAGTACAGAATTTCCTATAGTGGAAGAACTTCCTTGAGGGAGTAGAGAGGGCGTGAATTAAATGAAGGGTACACAAATCCAGCACAGCACGCAAGGGTGAGGAATGTACAGGAAAAAGTACAAATTTACAATGAAGAGCGAACTTCCTAGAGGGGGCTGAGAGTGAAAGTATTAGTTCTGAAAGTGTCTTTGGAAGAGAAGAGATTTGAGGTCAGCTTAGAAGATCCGGGTAGAGGAGGTGGCACGGAGCAATGGGGGAAGCGAGTTCCAGATTCTCACCGCCTTGCCTGAGAAGGATTGCGCCATCGATCTTTCCCTTTTGAAGACGGGGGGGGGCTCAAGCAGAAGCTTTTTCGCATTGCGAGAAGGGCAAGAGCCACCGGACAATTTCAATTTATTCGCCAGGTAACGAGGGGAGGACGTGTGTAAGGCTTTGTGTGTGATGCAGGCAGTTTTGTAAATAGATCTTGCCTCGATCGGAAGCCATCGAAGAGAGGACAGGATAGGAGTGACGTGGTCGCTTCGTTTAGACCCAGAAATGAAGCGAGCTGCTGAATGGAGGATGGATTTGAGAGGGGAGAGGTGGGATTTGGGTAGGCCCGTCAGAAGAGAATTGCAATAATCCAGTCTTGAGAGAACCAGAGATTGTACCAAGGTTTTTAAGTCTTTCTCCGGGAAGAACCGACGGATCCCCCATAGAAGGCGCAACTGGTAACGTGCGTTCTTAGCAATAGAGTTGATGTGGGAGATTAGGTTGAGTCTTTTGTCAAGAATGACACCTAGGGATTTAGCGCTGTCGACATTGATGGGTTTGTTGTTGAGTAGGTTCAGCTGATCCATCCTAGATTGAACAGGAGGAGGTGAGAGAGAGGTAGAGAGGAGGAGGAATTCAGTTTTGGCGGGATTCAGAATGAGTTGGTGAGCTAACATCCAGTTGTGAATAGAGTTGAGAGTAGAGTTGAGTAGTGAGAGATCGTGTGCGGAAGATAAAGGTATCTTCCCACTAGTCCACCAGGCATTAATTTGTGGAGAGTGACCCCTTGGGTGGCAGAATAGCAGTATGTTTTTAGGCCCATCTGCCCCCAAGGAGGTCAGAAGTCACTAGACACCAGGGTTTTTTAATTTTTGTGTTGGGGAGTGGCCAAAAGGGCAAGGGTTGCTCCCCTTTTACGGGGGTGAATATTTTATTTATACTCTTTGGCCCACCTACCCCTTAGCTTGGCTGGTGGATTGTGTGCGGACTGGTGCATTATTAGCATATGTGCTTGTATTTTTTTTTTTCTTTTTTTTATTGTAGTGTAAACCTTTCGATTCCTGTTTGCGGTTTCGGCAGTGGTTGTTCTGCAGTTTTGCGTAATTGCATTTATTTGGTAAGAAAAATATTTTTGTAGTGTGTACTCCAAATGAGTATTATTGTCATGCATGAATGAATTTTTTTGTAAGTGGTGTCATAATGGCAGCATATGTGTTAGTGTTCAGAGCATGAAATTCTTTGCGATGTTTTGCATTGCCTTATGTGTAATTTTTTTTTCTTCTTTTTTAGTGGGATATTGTTGATCCTTACTGTGTCTGTGCAGAGTAGGTGGTGGTGAGTCTAGCTGCTTCTGTCACGTGAGTGGTATAGTGTTGGAGTATATAGGTCTTTGTGATAAAGCTACATTTTGTTTATTTCTTTTTTTTACAAAGGGTTTGTTGTTGTTGAGTTGTTTGACAAGTAACCTTTATTAGTAAGCATTATGGCTAGCCGTAGAATTACTGCTCAGCAGGTGGTTGGTTTGCTTCTTGAATCTTCCTCTGAGCAGGATTATGAGACTGACAGTGCATCTGAGGGAGAGGAGGGAGGGGAAGATTCAGGCAGTGAGTTTTCTCTCCACATGGAATCATCGGATGATGAAGGTACTCTCAGTGCAGATGAAATGCCTGTTTTAGAGGAGGATACTACTGTGCCGATGGTGCAAGAGGCATCTGGATTGCATCCTGGGGCTGCTAGGCTTCCTACTGGAAGTGCTGGACTCTGGGTTGATCCAAACATGGTGCAGCCGGTGTTGCCTGCCTTTAGTGGTTATGCAGGGTGTAGAGTGGATTGTGAACATTATTTGCCTATACAGTATTTTCAGTTGTTTATGGATGATGTATTTTTGGGTGAGATTGTTGAGCAGACTAATTTGTATGCGGTCTGCCTTGGGACTGAATAGGTCGTATTGACGGAGGGTTGCTGAGCACAGGTTTCTACAGGCCCCTCCACCCAGACAGACCATGAGGCGCACTTTTGCCAAAAAATAATTACTACGTGTTCAGAAGCAACCGTATGTATATATTTTTCCCAATGCTCACACAATAGGTGTGCATTAATAAAGGGCTGGTCCCTTTGTTGTCCTGAAGAAAAGGTTTAGGGGATACCTTGAAACATGTTGACATAATACAAGGGATTATAATTACATAACAGTTACATTTCCCTTTTATTAACCCCTTTTTATCCCTACCAACTAGGAGCAGGAATAAAACAATAGCTCACTAGTTAGGTAATTTTTTAAAATATCACTTACACCACTCCCCCCTACACTGCACGACACATAGCCTCACAAGGTAAGTGCTCCTACGTAAATCCGCAAGTCGCAGCACGCCCCAATCAGTAGATGTTTGGGATGGCCCCAATGATGAAGCATGTCACCTAGGGGCAACCCTGGGTGAGTGAGGGGACACAAGAAAAGAAATGTTTCTTTTCTACCAGTAGAGGTGGCCTTCACCCCAATTGGTGAACCCGCCCTTGTTTCTTGGCTAGGTTCTTTTGATCCGTCACCTACGGATTCTTTTTGATGTAATTTGTATGCTGAACAGTTTTTGAGGGACAACAGTGCCAGACTTAGGCCCCATTCTAGAGCTACCCGGTGGAGTCCCACAAATCTGGAAGAGATGAAGAAGTTTTTGGGTTTGACTTTTTTGATGGGTTTGATAAGGAAGCCGTCCATGGGTTCATATTGGTCTACCAGTCCCTTGATGGCAACGGCCATATTTCCTGCAGTTATGACTCGTGATCGGATTTACTTTTGCGTCGGATGCTGCATTTTGTTGATAATGGTTTGGCGTTGCCACGAGATCACCCTGAATGTGACCGTCTTTTTAAGATTCGGCCTGTTCTTGATCACTTTGTAGATCGATTTTCAGAGATCTATACTCCAGGGAAAGAAATATCTATTGATGAGTCTTTGGTCCTGTTCAAGGGCCGTTTGGTTTTAGGCAGTACATTCCTAGCAAGAGGGCACGCTATGGAATTAAGCTGTATATGTTGTCTGAGAGTAGGACAGGATATGTTTTTAATTTGCGTGTGTACACTGGTAGGGATTCCACTATTGACCCCCTGGTTGTCCGTCCACTTTTGGAGTTTCAGAGAAAATTGTGTAGGATCTTGCTAGAGGACTGTTTAACAGAGGCCACCATTTGTACCTTGATAACTTCTACACTGCTGTGCAATTGTTTAAGGAATTGTTCAAAGTGGACACTTTTGCTTGTGGCACAATCCGCTCTAACCGTAAAGGTTATCCAAAAGAGCTTGTTTGCAAAAACTTCAGAGGGGACAGTGCAGTGCCTTGCGTAGTGAGGAACTGCTAGCTGTGAAATTTGTGGACAGGAGGGATGTGTACATGCTGACTACCATCCATGATGAGAGTACTTCACCTGTGGCTGTTTGGGGTCAGATTGCTGAAGTGCGCAAACCTGTGTGCATTTTAGACTACTATAAGCACATGGGTGGTGTTGATAGAGTAGATCAGAGGTTGGAACCTTACACTGCTATTCGTAAGGCTTACATTTGGTATAAGAAGTTGGCCATCCATCTCTTCAATTTAGCAACTTTCAATGCTTTTGTTGTGTTCAAGGAGTGTTCTCCTGCGTCAAAGTTGACTTTTGTTCAGTTTCAGCAGTCTGTCATAGGCAGCCTTGTTGTTGTGGAACAGGCAAGTGTTCCTAGAGTTGGAGTGGTGGAGGATGTGGCTCGATTGAAAGATCGCCACTTTCCTGATCACATTCCTCCTACACCCTCAAAAGACTTTCCCACTAGGAGATGTAGAGTCTGTTGGCGAAGAGGTACGCGGAAGGAGACTCGTATGTACTGCCCTGAGTGTCCTTCTAACCCTGGGCTGGGTGTGCCTGCTTGTTATAGAGCGTACCACAAGCAAAAAAATTATTGGGAGCAACCATGAGTGGTAAAGTGAACTGCCTGGTCTGTAATAATTAAGAATTGTTGTTCTGTTTCAAGGTTGGCATTAGTGCAATGTATTTAGTTTCTGATTTTGTGTTAGTAGATTTGTATTTATTTGCAATTTGTTTGTGTTTTCTTTTTTGTATAAAAAAATCCTAAATGTGATGGTGGTGTGTGTAGGCTGGTGCTTGGCTGGCGGTGTGCGTGGAGTGGCGCTTGGCTGGCGTGTGCGTGGAGTGGCGCTTGGCTGGCGGTGTGCGTGGAGTGGCTCTTGGCTGGCGGTGTGCGTGGAGTGGCGTTTGGCTGGTGGTGTGCGTGGAGTGGCGCTTGGCTGGCGGTGTGCGTGGAGTGGCGCTTGGCTGGCGGTGTGCGTGGAGTGGCGCTTGGCTGGTGGTGTGCGTGGAGTGGCGCTAGGCTGGCAGTGTGCGTGGAGTGGCGCTAGGCTGGCGGTGTGCGTGGAGTGGCGCTAGGCTGGCGGTGTGCGTGGAGTGGCGCTAGGCTGGCGGTGTGCGTGGAGTGGCGCTTGGCTGGCGGTGTGCGTGGAGTGGCGCTTGGCTGGCGGTGTGCATGGACTGGCGCTCGGCTGGCAGTGTGTGAGTAGTGACTTGCTGCTGGTCACTACACACACTGCTAGCCGAGCGACACTCCACGCAATCCATCAGCTTGTGTGGTTGCTGTGTTAGGAATGTGGGCGTGTGAAAGTGATGGGCCCTTGAATGGCGCTGTCTGCTGGTGTGAGTGTTGTAATGTGATGGGCCCGCGGCTGGTGGTGTGAATGGTTTTGTATTTGTCACACGTATGAAAGGTGTATGAATGGCCTGTAAAGAGGTTGGTGCCTTGTCGTGGCTTTACAGCTCACGAGCTGTGGGTCAATGGTTCAGTTTCTCGTCCTTTCAATTATTAACAGTGCATTTCATTTTTGTGAAATCACTTGTTAATACAATTGTATATACTGAACCATCACTCACCCTCGTGCCAAATCCAACCAGTATGAGTGTGTGCTTGAGGATTAGATGGCTGTGCAGTAATATTTTTTTTTTTCTTTCTCTAGCAGGGTGTACCTTGTCCCTTTTTGTGAATGTTGTAATGTGTTTGTTTCGTGCCTATTGGTGTGAATGGTCTTGTGTGTATCACGTATGAAAGGTGTGTGAATGGCCTGTAAAGCGGTTGGGGCCTTGACGTGGCTTTACAGCTCACGAGCTGCGAGTCACTGGTTCAGTTTTTTGTCCTTTCAATTATTGACAGTGCATTTCATTTTTGTGAAATCTCTTGTTAATAAAATTGTATATACTGAACCATCACTTGCCCTCGTGCCAAATCCAACCAGTATGTGTGTGTGCTTGAGGAATAGATGGCTGTGCAGTAATCTTTGTCTTTTTAGTCTGTCTGCCAAGGTGTACATTCCGTCTAAGATATTGTCGTAAACGAAACACCCATGGGAGTACATGGTGATATCTCTCTTGTGGATCCCAACAAGTTATGGTACCCACAATGTCCTGCAAACCTCAAAATGTCTGTCACATTTTCCTTGCAATATTGTGCCAAAATTTTCACGCTGCAGAAATAAACAACACATTATCTCAAAATGACCTGGTTTTGCAAGGGGGTCACCTGGGTTTTTGGCCCGGGGCTCGGCGGCCACCTAGGGAAACCTACCAAACCCACACATTTCTGAAAAGTAGACACCCGGGGGCTTCCAGGGAGATATGGCTTGCGTAGATCCCCCAACGTTTCCTTACCCAGAATCCCCTGCAAACCTCAATTTTAGCTGAAAAAATCACTTTTTTCAGAAATTTTTGTGTGGGAAAGTGTGGCATCACTGGGCTCACACAAGTTTCCTACCACCCAGCGTTCCCCCAGGTCTCCGATAAAAATGGTGCCTCACTTGTGTGGGAGGCCCAAGTACCCGCGACAGGCAAGGGCCCAAAACGTAGTTAGGTGACATCAAAATTGCCTATCTCAAAACCACCTGGTTTTGCAAGGGAGTCACTTGGGTTTTTGGCCCCGTGCTCGGCGGCCATCTAGGAAACCTACCAAACCCACACATTTCTGAAAAGTAGACACCCGGGGCTTCAGGGAGGTATGGCTTGCGTGGATCCCCCAAAGTTTCCTTACCCAGAATCCCCTGCAAACCTCAATTTTAGCTGAAAAAATCACTTTTTCAAACATTTTTGTGTGGGAAAGTGTGGCATCACCGAGCTCACACAAATTTCCTACCACCCAGCGTTCCCCAGGTCTCCCGTTAAAAATGGTGCCTCACTTGTGTGGGAGGCCCAAGTACCCGCGACATGCAAGGACACAAAACGTTTTGAGGCAACATCAACATTGCCTATCAAAAAATGTTTTGGGCCCTTGCCTGTTGCCAGGTGGTTTTGAGATAGGCAATTTTGATGTCGCCTCACTACGCTTTGGGCCCTTGCCTGTCGCGGGTACTTGGGCCTCCCACACAAGTGAGGCACCATTTTTATCGGGAGACCTGGGGGACCGCTGGGTGGTAGGAAATTTGTGTGAGCCCGGTGATGCCACACTTTCCCACACAAAAATGTGTGAAAAAAGTGATTTTTTCAGCTAAAATTGAGGTTTGCAGGGGATTCTGGGTAAGGAAACGTTGGGGGATCCACGCAAGCCATACCTCCCTGGAAGCCCCCGGGTGTCTACTTTTCAGAAATGTGTGGGTTTGGTAGGTTTCCTAGATAGCCGCCGAGCACGGGGCCAAAGCCCAGGTGACCCCTTGCAAAACCAGGTGGTTTTGAGATAGGCAATTTTGATGTCGCCTCACTATGTTTGGGGCCCTTGCCTGTCGCGGGTACTTGAGCCTCCCACACAAGTGAGGCACCATTTTTATCGGGAGACCTGGGGGAACGCTGGGTGGTAGGAAATTTGTGTGAGGCCAGTGATGCCACACTTTCCCACACAAAAATGTGTGAAAAAGTGATTTTTTCAGCTAAAATTGAGGTTTGCAGGGGATTCTGGGTAAGGAAAGGTTGGGGGATCCACACACGCCATACCTCCTGGAAGCCCCGGGTGTCTACTTTTCAGAAATGTGTGTGTTTTGTAGGTTTCCCTAGACGGCCGCCGAGCACGGGGCCAAAACCCAGGTGACCCCTTGCAAAACCAGGTGGTTTTGAGATAGGCAATTTTGATGTCGCCTCACTACGTTTTGGGCCCTTGCCTGTCGCGGGTACTTGGGCCTCCCACACAAGTGAGGCACCATTTTTATCGGGAGACCTGGGGGAACGCTGGGTGGTAGGAAATTTGTGTGAGGCCAGTGATGCCACACTTTCCCACACAAAAATGTGTGAAAAAAGTGATTTTTTCAGCTAAAATTGAGGTTTGCAGGGGATTCTGGGTAAGGAAAGGTTGGGGGATCCATGCAAGCCATACCTCCCTGGAAGCCCCCGGGTGTCTAATTTTCAAAAATGTATAGGTTTGCTAGGTTTCCCTAGGTTCCGGCAGAGCTAGGGTTCAAAAACTACAGCTAGGCACTTTGCCAAAAAAGGGTCATTTTTCACTGCGAAATTGAGGTGTGACCACGTTGCGTTTTGCGCCGTTTCCTGTCGCAGGCACTAGGCCGACCCACACAAGTGAGGTACCATTTTTCTCGTAAGACTTTGGGGAACGCGGGGTGGGCGGAAATTTGTGGATCCACGCAGATTCCAGAACTTTCCACCACAGAAATTTTGGGAAAATGTGTTTTTTTGGACAGTTTTTTAGGTTTGCAAGGGATTCTGGGTAACAGAACCTGGTGGGAGGCAGTCAAGTCACCCCATCCTGGATTCCCCTGGGTGTCTAGTTTTCAAAAATGTATAGGTTTGCTAGGTTTCCCTAGGTGCCGGCAGAGGTAGGGTTCAAAAACTACAGCTAGGCACTTTGCCAAAAAAGGGTCATTTTTCACTGCGAAATTGAGGTGTGACCACGTTGCGTTTTGCGCCGTTTCCTGTCACGGGCACTAGGCCGACCCACACAAGTGAGGTACCATTTTTCTCGTAAGACTTTGGGGAACGCGGGGTGGGTGGAAATTTGTGGATCCACGCAGATTCCAGAACTTTCCAGCACAGAAATGTGGGGGAAATTTGTTTTTTTTGACAATTGTTTAGGTTTGCAAGGGATTCTGGGTAACAGAACCTGGTGGGAGGCAGTCAAGTCACCCCATCCTGGATTCCCCTGGGTGTCTAATTTTCAAAAATGTATAGGTTTGCTAGGTTTCCCTAGGTGCCGGCAGAGGTAGGGTTCAAAAACTACAGCTAGGCACTTTGCCAAAAAATCGTCATTTTTCACTGCGAAATTGAGGTGTGACCACGTTGCGTTTTGCGCCGTTTCCTGTCGCGGGCACTAGGCCGACCCACACAAGTGAGGTACCATTTTTCTCATAAGACTTTGGGGAACGCGGGGTGGGCGGAAATTTGTGGATCCACACAGATTCCAGAACTTTCCAGCACAGAAATGTGGGGGAAATGTGTTTTTTTTGACAATGTTTTAGGTTTGCAAGGGATTCTGGGTAACAGAACCTGGTGGGAGGCAGTCAAGTCACCCCATCCTGGATTCCCCTGGGTGTCTAGTTTTCAAAAATGTATAGGTTTGCTAGGTTTCCCTAGGTGCCGGCAGAGCTAGGGTTAAAAAACTACAGCTAGGCACTTTGCCAAAAAAGGGTCATTTTTCACTGCGAAATTGAGGTGTGACCACGTTGCGTTTTGCACCGTTTCCTGTCGCAGGCACTAGGCCGACCCACACAAGTGAGGTACCATTTTTCTCGTAAGACTTTGGGGAACGCGGGGTGGGTGGAAATTTGTGGATCCACGCAGATTCCAGAACTTTCCAGCACAGAAATGTGGGGGAAATGTGTTTTTTTTGACAATGTTTTAGGTTTGCAAGGGATTCTGGTTAACAGAACCTGGTGGGAGGCAGTCAAGTCACCCCATCCTGGATTCCCCTAGGTGTCTAGTTTTAAAAAATGTATAGGTTTGCTACGTTTCCCTAGGTGCCGGCAGAGCTAGGGTTCAAAAACTACAGCTAGGCACTTTGCCAAAAAAGGGTCAAATTCTTCACTGCGAAATTGAGGTGTGACCACGTTGCGTTTTGCGCCGTTTCCTGTCGCAGGCACTAGGCCGACCCACAGAAGTGAGGTACCATTTTTCTCATAAGACTTTGGGGAACGTGGGGTGGGTGGAAATTTGTGGATCCACGCAGATTACAGAACTTTCCACCACAGAAATGTGGGGAAAATGTGTTTTTTTTGACAATTTGTTAGGTTTGTGAGGAATTCTGGGTAACGGAAGCTGGTGGGAGGCAGTCAAGTCACCCCATACTGGATTCCCCTGGGTGTCTAGTTTCCAAAAATGTATAGGTTTGCTAGGTTTCCCTAGGTGCCGGCAGAGCTAGGGTTCAAAAACTACAGCTAGGCACTTTGCAAAAAAAGGGTCATTTTTCACTGTGAAAATGTGGTGTGTCCACGTTGCGTTTTGCGCTGCTTCCTGTCGCGGGCACTAGGCCTACCCACACAAGTGAGGTACCATTGTTTTTGGAAGACCTTGGGGAATGCGGGGTGGGTAGAATTTTGTGGATCCGCGCAGATTCCAGAACTTTCCACCACAGAAAAGTGATGAAAATGTGTTTTTTTTAACCAATTTTTTAGGTTTCCAACCGATTCTGGGTAACAGAACCTGGTGAGAGCCAGTCAAGTCACCCCGTCCTGAATTCCCCTGGGTGTCTAGTTTTCAAAAATTTATAGGTTTGCTAGGTTTCCCTAAGTGCCCACAGAGCTAGGGTTCAAAAACTACAGCTAGGCACTTTTCAAAAAAAGGGTAATTTTTAATTGTGAAAATGTGGTACGTCCACGTTGCATTTTGAGCCATTTCCTGTTGTGGGCACAAGGCCTACCCACACAAGTGAGGTACCATTTTTATCGGGAGACTTAGGGTAACACAGAATTGTAGAGCAACTGTTATTACCTATTGACTTTCGATGCATTTCTGCCTTCCAAATGAAAGACAATGTGTAAAAAATAAGTCATTTTGAAAAATGACCTATAATTCTCATGCTAGTATGGGTACTCCCAATTTCAGAAATGTGCAAATATCTACTGTTTCTAAAATCTACATTTTGTTCCCATTTCAGAAATACATAGGTGTCTTTCATAACAATTTTTCCATGTATACATTTTTCCAAAATAATTGCTATATACCCGGTACATAATAAAAAACCATTGCAAGATGCTGCTCAGTTATTGGCTCTGGGTTCGTCGGGTTCTTGGTGAACCTACATGTCCTATATATCCCCACAACCAGAAAGGTCCAGCGGATATAACGGTATATTGCTTTCAAATAGCTGTCATAATTAGAAGAAGTTACAGGTGAAAACGTTGACACAAATGGCTGTTTTATTCAACTAATATTTTTCCTTCATTTAACTGTTAGTTTCTATAAGGAAAACTTTAAGGATCTACACAAATGACCCCTTGCTGAATTCAGAATTTTGTCTACTTTTCAGAAATGTATGGCTTTTCAGCATCCATTATTGGTTTCATACCCATTTCTACCATTAACTGGAAGGAGGTTGAAAGCACAAAAAATAGCAAAAATAGGCTATGTCCCAGAAAAATGCCAAAACTGTGTAAAAAAGTTGGTTTTCTGACAAAAGTCTGCTTGTCCCTGAAAGCTGGGAAGATGGTGATTTCAGCACCACAACCCCTTTTTGATGCCATTTGCAGGGAAAAAACAAGACGCTTTCATCTGTAGCCCTTTTTTTTGCATTTTTCCAAAAAATACAACATTTTGCTGTATTTTGGCTAATTTCTGGGTCCCCTCCAGGAGAATCCACAAACCCTGGGTACCTTTACAATCCCCATGATGTTGGAAGAAAAGGACGCAAATTTGGCGTGGATACCTTATGTGGTCAAAAAGTTACAGGGGCCTAAGCGCGCACTACCCCAAATAGCCAAAAAAAGGCTTAGCACAGGGGGGGAAAAGGCCTAGCAGCGAAGGGGTTAAGGGTAAAGATATTTTAAATGAATTTGTCATTTTTTATACAGATTTAAACTCCCCTGAAACACAACCATCCCAATCAGAATTGAACAATTACTTTCTATCCATTGCATCCCCCAATCTCAACATATTGATTTTGAACCACTGGGAGCAGATATCTGTTTATCAGAAATCACTCATGCAGTCTCTACAATACAAAGAGGGAAAGCTCAGTGACCTGAAGTTTTATCATTGAATTTTACAGTCACTTTGCAAAAATCCTCTTCCCTAACCTTTTTCTTTTATTTAATCATTTCATCAATAATGGAACCTCTCATGACACTTACCAGAAAGCAATGATTTGTTTATTCCCAAAAGGAAATAAAGATCCCATACAATGTATAAACTACCACCCCATCTCTCTAGTAAACACTGATTACAAACTTTTTACCAAACATTTAGCACTACACATTGATCCTATTCCACCAGATCCAGAACAGTCTAGTTTTGTCAAAGTCCGGTATCACATTTGATAATGCTTGTCACTTTTTCAATATATTGGGTAAGTCATCCGCATTGGATTGGTGAAGACTTGCTGCCATTGCTTTGGATGCAAAAAAAAGCCTTTCACAGGATTGGTTGGGAGTTTATGTTTAATGCATTGAAATTGATTAGCTTTCCACCTAAATTGCTTGTTTTAATTTCTTTATTGTAAACAGGTCCTAAAGTTGCAATTTTTGTTATGGTATCCTCGCAGATTATTTTCCTTTTTTTAGAGTAGTACATCAAGAATGCCTACTATCCCCACTTCTATTCATTATTGCACTTGAACCCATTTTTACCCAAACCCGACAATGCCCTGACATTTAAGGATTTCAAATTGGAGAACAGTAGATTAAATTGTCAGCTTATGCTGATGATATTATTTTATATTGTTTCAAACCTACCACATCCCCTCTTCTTTCCTCAAGCAGGTTTCTGTTTTTTCCCCAATTATCAGGATACCGGCTAAACACTGATAAATCTGAAATATTACTCATAAATATTTTATGTAATAAATAGCTTTTTGTTAATTCAGGTTTTACTTGGCAACCCATAAAAATAAAATAGCTTGGGTTATAGGCAACACAGACAATTAAAGACACTGACATGATCAAATTAAACTTTGATCATATTACTAAAACTTTAAATGATACACTCATACGGTGGCACCCATTGTTTCTTTATTGGTGGGGCAGGATGCATTAAAATGATGCTCACTCCTATGATACTCTAAACCCTTTCCATGATTCCTGTAGTTATGAGGCACACTGGTATTCCAATTTCAATCCTGGTTTCCTACCAATTAACAATTCAAAAGGTGAGCAACCAGTTATGGCATTGGGCATGATGCGATATGATAATAAAGTAGCTTGCAAAGATTCTTCCAAGACAAACCTCCCTTGGCAGCTAACTGAATGGATTTTCTTACCACCCGATTGAACCTCTCAGTTTGACCATTAGACTGGGGATAACAGTTAGCGGTTCTTTTGTGTTTTACACCACATCTTATCAAACATCTTCAAAGGACTTACTAACAAACTGTGGATCATTGTCAGACACCAATTCTTCCGGTAAACCCTCTCTGCAAAATACATCCTCCAAAAACTCTATGATAACCTCAGAAGTTACCTTCTCCATCATTTTGATCTCAGGCCACTTGGAAAAATTGTCCACCAATACAATAGCAAATGCTTCCCTCTTAGGAACAGTAAAAAATGGCCCTCGAATGTCTATGTCTAGCTTCCTCCATGGACCCACCGCCAACTCAATAGGTGATGGTTCTGTACTCAAAGGCCTTACCATCTTATCCCTATTGGCACACAAACTGCACTCTCTCACAAATCTCACACTCATGCTGTCCATGACCGGCCACCAGTAAAATTCCTGAACACACCTCTTAGTATCAGACATCCCAATATGACCTTCATGACCCAACAGAAAAATTGTTTTCCTCATTCCAACCGGAGGTACATCTTTGTCACCACGAAATAGACAGAATCCATCATACATTAATGCATCCTGCACCGTGTAGAAAACTGCTGTTTCTCCACTCAACTTCCATTCCTCAGGCCACCCATTAACCATATAATTGCACACCTGTGAAAAATCCACATCTTTTTTACATTGATCCATCCATTTTTCTTTGGACATTGTTTCCTCATTGCCTGGTGTAGGGCTTCCCTCATTAATGTCTTCCAAAGTATACACAACTTCACAATCGGTCTTCCCATTATTCTCCTCCACTTTAGAGTTAACCGGTAACTGTGACAGAAAGTCCGCATGAACATTTCACCTTCCAGGAAGGTACTCAATTCTAAATTGATAAGTCTGCAACTTTACTGCCAATCTCGCCAACCTAGCAGTCAAATTCCTGACTCCCCCTGGAGCTAACACATAAACCAACGGTTTGTGGTCCGTTCTCAACACGAATCGTGTACCCCAAAGGAATTGCCTGAAATGATCAGCCGCCCAAGTACAAGCCAATAACTCTTTCTTAAAATCAACAAAAGCTTGATCTTGCTCCGTGTGCCACAAAGACTCATTGTTTTTCCTCAGCAGCTCACACAAACATTCTGCTTTACCAGCATAGTTAAAGTATAGTTACAATGGGGTGACCCTGTGTCCCTCTGAACCTGGGTATCTATATAAAGGCTACAATTGGTTCTGTCGGGTAGAGACAATTGCTTAGAGTTCTAAGAAATTGATCAAAAAACATACATTTTAATTTATAGTCACAATGCTTTATAATGAGTAGTTTGGAACACAAAAGACAGACAATTATGCACTGCATCAAACGTATTTACTTGGGGCATTATTGTGCATTTTTATAAAGAAGCTGTCAACAATTCAATTCAAGAAAAAGAGTGACATTAAATATAGTGAAAGGATGACGGTGCTCTGTGACAAGAGTGAAGTCAGTGTAGTATATACATCGGTGAGACAATTATATGTACAAATTATACAAGGGAAGAAGGAGCTTAAAATTGGTCACTGTAGGAGGGTATCAGTGTCTCTGGTAGATTTACTTGTTAATTAAAGACCAGATGACCCGAAAAAACTGAACCAGATGTAACATTGACGTTTCAACCCTGGTGTGAGCCTTAGTTAAGAAAGCGTCATGGCGAGTCTTCTTCAGGACGGGGAAAGGTGTGGGGGGAAGACAGCCTAGACTGAAATAAATTCATGTGTGCCAGGTAGGTTCCAACTACGCAAACAATTGGCTAAGAGGCTGTGGAGATGGTACCTCTAACATGATACTCACAAATTCGTCCTATTGATGTCTTAAAGGATGTTGCCAAATCACTGGTAATCTGAAGAATTCAGGATAAGTCCTCAACGATTTAATGAAAGATTGGTCGTGTAGATATGAAGGAATCAGAAAGCCTCCAAAGGGGAATTCTCAGAAATTGAATGAATGAATCAGGCGTGTGGATCTAAAAATTAATAATGGGCATTGGATCAGAGACCACATAGCCTGTCAAATAGAAATACGGTATAGTGGGGCTGTTGAGGAGCCCAGTCTTACCTGTGTGTGATATAAATGTATTAATATCCAGGTCACGAGGCCGCTGTAGAAATCAGCGCGCTCAGCTAGGGAACATCATTTGTTATCCTCTGCGCCTGATAGTAATTCCGGGTAAAGGCTGTGTAATAAAAGGACACAAGGCTTAAGTGGTTGCCGCATGGGGCATTGAAGGCTAGGGACAAGCCATATCGCTAACGCCGCAGCTTACCTAATGTCATGGTGCTCCTGTGTCAATTCCAGCATGCACGGGAAAGACTGTGCGAGTGCCCGTAAAAGAGGACGACCCGACGTCATAGTTGTCAATGAATCTAGAATAAAATTCGGTTAGACCTAAAAATGATAACAGTTGCTCTTTGGTCTTTGGCACCGAAGCTCTACAACAGCTTGCACATGATTTTGTTTAGGCTTAATCCCATCTTTAGAAATGCTGTGTCCTAAATATTCCACCTCCTTGCAATTAAATTTGCATTTAGAAACTTTGAGCGTTAATCCCTTTTGTTGCAACCTTTGAAGCAAAATTTTTAGATTAGCATTGTGATCATTTTCGTTCTTTCTGTAAACTAAAATGTCATCTTGAAAAGCTATAGCTCCATGCACTTCTTCTAAAGTTTCTTTCATCGGCCTCTGGAATACCGATGTAGCACTAGCTAATCCAAATGGCATCCTGCAAAATTCAACATTCCCTCAGGTGTAACGAATGCAGTTAGGTGACATGATTCTTACATAAACTCAATCTGATGGTATGAGCTGGCCAAATCTAGGCTGGAAAACACTTTTGTGCCTGACAAAGTACAAACTAATTCATGTAGATTAGGTAACGAATGTTTGCCTACCCATATTTAATTGTTAAGACTTCTAAGGGCAAAACATAGTCTCAAATCTCCTTACGGTTTCAAAGCGATAACAACTGGAGACACCCAGGAAGAAGATTCTATCGGTTGAATCCCCTTTTTGTCACACAGATCTTTTAACATCTCCTTCAACTTTCCTCTGAATGTCAAAGGAACATTGCGCACTTTGGGGTCGATTCCGATCTCGGTCGGAGGCGCACCCAATACCATTCGGTCGGGAAAAAAGCCATGCGAAAGCCAGTTTCCCGACCGATCCGTACAGCACACCGAACGAGCAAGTACGATGCGCACAACAGCAAAAATTCCGGCCGAGCCGTACTCACCCAAACCAAGTCCTGTTCTCCGACCGAGGCGAATCCGGAAACGCCCGAATCGAGTCGCACGGAAGGGAAAATGCAGCCCCGTCCGGCCGGACAAGTACGATGCGCTTTCCGTACGCGCCGAACCCGTCGCTACGCACGGCACGTCAAAGCATCCGGGAGAGGCGCACATAAGCTCCGAATCGCGCCACAACACGATCCACGGCTACGAGGCGAACACAGCACAGACGAGGACGACGCGAAGCGACGAGGACGAAGCGAAGCGACGAGGACGAAGCCAAGCGACGAGGACGACGCGAAGCAACGAGAAGGACGAACGACACGAACCAACCATGAATCCCTTCGTCCCGATCATACCAATATTCTACATCTACTACCGGAACAGGCACGGACGCGTACGGCGCAGAAGGTAAGTCAGACACCAACCACAAAACACATACAACACGTACACGACACATCACACACATACACTGGGAATCTGAATATACTTGCAACAGCAGCACCATAGGGGCGGGATGCCCATCACCAATGCCACATATGCACACAGGGGCCTGAATGCGCGCCACCACCCCAACCCAGGGGGCTGGATGCCCACCACCACTACCACCCTTAGCCAGGGGGCAGGATGCCCACCACTACTACCACCCTTAGCCAGGGGGCAGGATGCCTACCACTACTACCACCCTCACCCAGGGGGCAGGATGCCCACCACTACTACCACCCTCACCCAGGGGGGCAGGATGCCCACCACTACTACCACCCTTAGCCAGGGGGCAGGATGCCTACCACTACTACCACCCTCACCCAGGGGGCAGGATGCCCACCACTACTACCACCCTCACCCAGGGGGGCAGGATGCCCACCACTACTACCACCCTTAGCCAGGGGGGCAGGATGCCTACCACTACTACCACCGTCACCCAGGGGGGGCAGGATGCCCACCACTACTACCACCCTCACCCAGGGGGGGCAGGATGCCCACCACTACTACCACCCTCACCCAGGGGGGGCAGGATGCCCACCACTACTACCACCCTTAGCCAGGGGGGGCTGGATGCCTACCACTACTACCACCCTCACCCAGGGCGGGCTGGATGCCTACCACCACCCTTAGCCAGGGGGGCTGGATGCCTACCACTACTACCACCCTCACCCAGGGGGGCAGGATGCCCACCACTACTACCACCCTTAGCCAGGGGGCAGGATGCCTACCACTACTACCACCCTCACCCAGGGGGCAGGATGCCCACCACTACTACCACCCTTAGCCAGGGGGCAGGATGCCTACCACTACTACCACCCTCACCCACGGGGGGCAGGATGCCTACCACTACTACCACCCTCACCCAGGGGGGTAGGATGCCCACCACTACTACCACCCTCACCCAGGGGGGCAGGATGCCCACCACTACTACCACCCTCACCCACGGGGGCAGGATGCCTACCACTACTACCACCCTCACCCAGGGGGGCAGGATGCCCACCACTACTACCACCCTCACCCAGGGGGCAGGATGCCCACCACTACTACCACCCTTAGCCAGGGGGGCTGGATGCCTACCACTACTACCACCCTCACCCAGGGCGGGCTGGATGCCTACCACCACCCTTAGCCAGGGGGGCTGGATGCCTACCACTACTACCACCCTCACCCAGGGGGGCAGGATGCCCACCACTACTACCACCCTTAGCCAGGGGGCAGGATGCCTACCACTACTACCACCCTCACCCAGGGGGGCAGGATGCCCACCACTACTACCACCCTTAGCCAGGGGGGCAGGATGCCTACCACTACTACCACCCTCACCCACGGGGGCAGGATGCCTACCACTACTACCACCCTCACCCAGGGGGGTAGGATGCCCACCACTACTACCACCCTCACCCAGGGGGGCAGGATGCCCACCACTACTACCACCCTCACCCACGGGGGGCAGGATGCCTACCACTACTACCACCCTCACCCAGGGGGGCAGGATGCCCACCACTACTACCACCCTCACCCAGGGGGGCAGGATGCCCACCACTACTACCACCCTTAGCCAGGGGGGCTGGATGCCTACCACTACTACCACCCTCACCCAGGGCGGGCTGGATGCCTACCACCACCCTTAGCCAGGGGGCTGGATGCCTACCACTACTACCACCCTCACCCAGGGGGCAGGATGCCCACCACTACTACCACCCTTAGCCAGGGGGCAGGATGCCTACCACTACTACCACCCTCACCCAGGGGGGCAGGATGCCCACCACTACTACCACCCTTAGCCAGGGGGCAGGATGCCTACCACTACTACCACCCTCACCCACGGGGGGCAGGATGCCTACCACTACTACCACCCTCACCCAGGGGGGTAGGATGCCCACCACTACTACCACCCTCACCCAGGGGGGCAGGATGCCCACCACTACTACCACCCTCACCCACGGGGGGCAGGATGCCTACCACTACTACCACCCTCACCCAGGGGGGCAGGATGCCCACCACTACTACCACCCTCACCCAGGGGGGCAGGATGCCCACCACTACTACCACCCTCACCCACGGGGGCTGGATGCCTACCACTACTACCACCCCCACTCATAGGATGGACAATGCATGACACAACAAGCACACCACAACCTAGGGAATGCAAGATTAAGACATCCCCCCACCACCATGACAAGCGTGTGAGCAGGCTGTGTCAAATGCCTACAACACCGAACATGACATTGAACATACAATGTGACCCCCTAGCACATGTGCCACACATATATGTGTGTGGCACCCACAATGCAAGCAGCCCATGACCATTGTGGCAATGGGGCCTAAACCCCCATCATCACAGTGACCAAAAGGCAAGTGTGGGGTCCATAGCTGAAGCACATTTTGACCATTGTGGCAATGGGGTCTAAACCCCCATCATCACAGTGACCAAAAGGCAAGTGTGGGGTCCATAGCTGAAGCACATTTTGACCATTGTGGCAATGGGGTCTAAACCCCCATCATCACAGTGACCAAAAGGCAAGTGTGGGGTCCATAGCTGAAGCACATTTTGACCATTGTGGCAATGGGGTCTAAACCCCCATCATCACAGTGACCAAAAGGTAAGTGTGGGGTCCATAGCTGAAGCACATTTTGACCATTGTGGCAATGGGGTCTACACCCTCTTCATCACAGTGACCAAAAGGTAATTGTTGACAAAGAAAGAGCTGCAACTGCCAAACTGCATGGATCATTCCTGGTCACAGAACCAAAAACTCATCTGTGGCAAAGTAGTGTATGTGTCCCATTGCAACATAAATTGGGGGAGCCAAATACTGCAGTGCAAATGAAACATTCCCTTGGCCATGTGCAGACAAACAACACCCATGGGGGCTGAGACCGTCAACAGTCATCAATGACACAATGACAGAAGTGACCATCAGAATGCAGACCCACATATTTGCACCAATGGGCACACAAATGCAGATACCCTGTGGAGACAGCAGATGTGAGGTGAACAGATACCATACCATGGCAGCAATGGGACACACAAACCATGATCACTGTGGTGACCGATGACCTAGGAGTCCCAGGGACAGCAGGGGAAACACACCAAACAACATACAGCCAATGGCACACCCAAGATATGCCAATGCAGTGGTGCAGATGCACAAACACAAACAGGCAGACCAACACTGTCATCATACACAGCAGGTGAGGGGTGGGGGTGCCAGTGTCCCCAGGCAACAACACAACACATGAGGAGAGCTGAATACCAATCATACAGATGTGCATACACTGCCACACTAAGGTAACTCATGGATCCAAATCCCCTATGTGGGCAAGCAGGCATTGACAGGTGAGAGGGAGCACAAAACACACATGTCACACAGGCACGTAGGAACAACAACTGACACAGCAAGTCACAGTCACACCACAGCACCACCCCCAGGGCCCCCACAATGTGGTGACCCTGGGCTGAAGAAAAATACCACTGTGATGACAAAGCTAAATGTCGTTCACACTGTGAACCACAGTCAGGTGTCCTGAGCAACTAACTACCATCACACCTACACAAGCACAAATCAATCAGCATGGCCAGTAAGCCAAGGCCAACATGGAGGCAGGGGACTAGCCGGGCAACAACTCTCATCTGCACACACTCAAGACCACACCCCTCGACCTCCAACAATGTGCAGCAGTGAAGTACACATGCACTGGTGACATTGCACATGCACCCATTACTATTCCAGGGTGGTGGGTGGGAACCAAGGTGTAGAAACACATCACACATGGACACTCAACAAGACTCCTGAATGCCTGACACACTGCACACTACGCTGTACATGGACATGACGGCAATACCACACCGACCAATGGGATCCCAGCCACAGTCACACACCAATGAAGAAGCCAAGGTCACCCACAAAGAACACACATAGACAACAACCAACATTGCAGCCCGGACCCTAAGGAGTGCCAGCAGTCACACACACAACGTGTCACAATCACTGAAAGATAACACAAACTGGAAATCACATGACAGGGGCAAACAACAAGTGCCAAAGGGAAACCTGACTGTGACCCATCTGCGTCAGCACACAAACTCTGCCCTGACAGCAAACACACCTATGGGTGACACCCTGATGACCAGTAATGTGCCATGCACCCACATCACAGAGAACACAGGGAGAAGACTTTGGGGAACATAGCTCAAGTCAGCAAGCATCACAAACAGGTACAACACTAGGGATCACAGCATGCGCAGATGAATGGAAGTGAACACACAGACATGCACATACAACACACACCTTGGGCGCAGGCAATGTCACACGTGTACACACTGCCATGAGGGGACTCCACTCCTGTGTGAGGAAAGCTGTGCCATATGTTGCCTCAGTAGGGCCCCATCATGTCAGCTGAGCACTTGGTCACACAATCAACAATTAGCACCAAATGAGGGCTCCCATCACATCAGCCTGGTCATGGATGTGCCAACGGAATCATCAGCACAGATCCAACACACTTGTATAGCAATGTTGCACTGACTACACGGATGAGTCCCTCCCCATTGATGCCCAAACCTGCATGTCCACTGGAGATGGCAACACGGTCAGGGAAGTAGACAAATGCAACGATGGCAGGCACAACAGATGTGCAGGGGTGGAAGCCACAGATATGAAATTGCCAATGTAAGTAGGAAACCCATTGCCAAATACTGAACACATGACACCCTCAGATGCTGCTATTGATGACATGGATACACCACATGATAGGACACATTCCCCCTGGACCACATGGGTTCCTGCACAGTAACACTTCATAATCATGAGACCAGATATCACCATCACTGCAGCAAGGGCATGGTTAGCTGCACCAACAACATGTACATCTGAAGCATGAGCACTAGAGAAAAGAAAGTTGCTTTATTCAGCATATGTGTTGAGGCCAAACGAAGTCCTGAAAAAGAGCAAAGGCCAATGGCCAGTCCATTGTCAAAGTTCAAACAGGGTGACACTGGCAGATGTCACCCTACGCATGCCTGCACAATACCAGGGACAATCCACTAGGAGGGGCAACCGGGGGGCAGGCCAGGCACCGCAGGGACAGGATCAGGGCTCACCAGGGGAGTCAGGGAAGGGGTGGTGGGTGCTGGAGAGCCACTGACAACTGCAGTGGAGGTGTCTGACATGGTGTGTGCCGGCACAACTGGGGGCATGACACAGATGTCGTGGGTGCCGGCACAACTGCAGTGGACCCTGCAGATGGGGTGGACAGGTCCGCCACTGCAGTGCCCAAGTCAGACAGGGCGGTAGTGGACTCCACTGCAGTGCCTACCTCCAGGGGAGGAGAATGGGGAACAGGCAAGGTGGGTTGGACAGAGGGGGGACACCCTCACCACATCAGTGGCACAGACAAGCGCAGCGGGGGTGTGGTGCTGGGAGAGCAAGTGGCAGGGGGAGAAGGCCGGAGCATCTTGGGGATGGTATATCTGTGGGTGGGGGAACCTGGGGCAGGGTGTGGTGGGGGCACCTGTGCAGTGGGGGCCTGAGGGATGGAGGACGGAGACCTTGTGCCTGAGCTGCAGGGCGGTGGCGGGGTCTTGCTCTTAGCACTCCGGGGGGACTTGCGGGTGGGGGCCTCAGTCCGTCTGCGCCTGGGGGAGGGTGTCCGGGGGCGAGGGGCACTCTGCTCCGTGTGGGTGGGCTTCCTCTTCCCCCGGGATGCTGGAGCAGCTTCATCGGTGGGGAAGAGGCCGAGGTCACAGAGGAAGAGCTGCTGTGACTTTGGGGTTGCAGGTGAGGCAAGGGAGGGTGCTTTGGAGGGAGAGGGAACTGAGGACTGCGCAGTGCATGTGGATGCGTGTGTGTGTTCCAGGGCCCCATCCCCTGTGAGTCTGGCTTCAGTCCCCTGAATGTGCGTGCGTGTGCGTTTTGTCATTGGCGTGTGTGTCAGTGTGCTGGATGTGTGTGTGCTGGTGTGTGCCAGTGTGTGTGTGCCTGGGATGGGTAAGGTGCTGGGGAGTGTGGATGGAGCAGAGGCAGGAGGGGTGAGGGACCGTTTGAGGAGGGACACTGCTGCCGTCAGGGAGGAGTCCATGGACCTATTGCCCCTCTGTAGGTCAGACATGCCCGATGAGATGCCCTCCATGAACGACACCAGCTGAGTCAACAGCGCGGTGTGCGCATGGAGGACACTCAGCATGGCTGTCTGCCCTACATGGAGCTGGCGAAGGAGGTACACAGACTCCTCACTCAGGGCAGCAGGGGACACAGGGGCAGGGGGTGCGGTGCCTGGCCCAAAGGAGACACGCTCCCGGACATGGGAGCCTCCACGGACCTGGGGAATGGGAGCCGATGGGAGGGCGGTGGTGGTGCTGGTGGTGGCGGGGACAGCAACACTAGCTGGGGTGTGGTGGCTGCTGACACCCGCCTCCACAAGGGAGTCATCCTCCGAGTTGCTCTGGTCCTCAGCTGAGGTGGATGGTGCTGAGGACTCCTCGGTGTGGCTCCCCTCGCCCTCCGTGCCACTGGGTCCCTCCGACCACTCCTCGGCTGCTGACCCAGTCTGGCTCTCCGGCTCCTCCTGGTCCGTGGAGCTGTCCCCTTCCGTGGCCGTGGATGTATCTGCAAACAATGGGGAAACAGACAGACATCAGTCACCTGCACATAACGCACACACCACTGTGAGCACAGCACATCACAGAGCAAGCCCTGGCATCATTAGTTGTACATTGCTAAAAGTGCACTAATTGAACAGGAGAAGTCAATTGTCAGTCTGATGCCAAGCATGGCACTCACATCCCACATGGCCTTGCACCCATCTGTCTGGTGTCTGTTGGATTGCAACACCCCAGTGTTGACACATGCACCAAGTACACAGTAGTTGGACAGTGCAGAGGACACGGTGTGGACACATCACAGCTCTTGCCACTGAGTCAGTACAGGTTTACGGATGTAAGGGATGCCCAGAGTCAAATAGGAAATGCATGTGATGCATACCAGCGACAGACACCATGATGCACCCATGTCCTGATAGCCAGCGCCACTATGGTGTGCATGTAGCACATGTCACTCCCCTGCAGGATCACCAATCAGTAGACACATGCCATGGCGGAGGCATGACTGCAAAGTCATACATCACTGTCTCAGTGATGTATGACTTTGCAGCCAGACAACAACACTCTGCACTGTGTCACAATAGTAGGTCATGGGGAATGCAAGTCCTGGAGCTGCACAAGTGCACATGTACATCCCCCCACAACACATCCTCTTAACCCTCATCTGTCCAGGTCATACCTATTGGACATATGGGAGACCTGTGACACTACCCTCTGAACCTGAGCCCCTCACACTCTGCTGTGCATGGGGAACAGCTACCTGAACTTCACATTTACATGCCCCAGTCTGCATGGGCAGCTGATCAGACACCTATGTGTCACACAAGTATCGTCTCCTATGGTCACATCTCCAGTGGCATGCTGAGCCCCTACCAAGAAACTCCACAGCAGTCCTGGCGACTAATCCACAGCACACTGACACAGAGGCAGACACCTGAGGGGCAAATCACTGTGCACAATGTGTCCACTGATACACGGGAGTGGGAGTACAGAGTGTATTGTATGGCCTGGAGTAGGCATGACTGTCCAGCCCCACATTAATGAGGGATGAGCCCTGGACTGTAGGCAGCTGGCTAAGTATGTGTGACACACGTCATATACATACTCCTGGGGCCCAAACATTGTTCCCACCCGCAGCATGGGTGTGTGCCAGGTACCCCAGCCACATGTGGTGGATCAGCTCAGCAATTGGACCACAGATCAAAGTAACACGCTGAATACATGTCAGAATACAGGCATTGTGTAAGCAATGGACCCACCCATGATGCCCACCACAGAGTCAGGGAAACAGATGCTGTCTCCCACCTTGAGTCAAGCAAACTGCAAGGACACAGTCCTAAGTGACAGGATTCCCTGCATGTAAGGGCCACACCTGGGTATCAGATGAGGAGTGGGCAGTGCACAATAGAGGGACATGGCTCCTGGACAACATGACTGCTGTACTGTGGCAGTTCAACCTGGCCCGAGGAGGGCACATAACATGTTAGACAGAGTACACAGTGCAGTCTTTGACTCACCCCCTCCTTGCTGCTCTCTGGCCTTCAGCTGCCCATCCAGGTCTGGAAAGACCACCGCCAGGATCCTGAGCATGTGGGGGTCAGGGTCCGTGTTCCGCCCCTCCTGCGAGGAGGCGACAGCTTCAGCTGGACCCGTGCAATCCTCCGGGTCCAGCCCCGAAGGTCCTGCCACCTCTTTTGGCAGTTGCGGATCCGGCGCTTGTAGACCCCCACGGACCGGACAGCCCGGACGATGTCCTTCCAGATCTCATGCTTCCGATGGGCAGAAGCCTGTCAGGATGACAAAGTGATAAGGACATTACTACACATGCAACATATCCGTGCATGACACAGTTGCATATACATGTCGCAATCACAGGGGCACATGGTGTACCCAGGCAGTGCACGGCTGCCCATGGACAGTTTTCCAGAAGTCACTACATGGTATCATAGCATGGGGAGTAAAACCCTGTTCAGAAGCACTGTCACTGCACCATACCTGTCCAGTGCAAGTCACTACACACTATGGGGGTGACAACTACTCAGTGAGCCTGCTAGCCAGTGGTGTGCTGACTCTCAGCCTTGCTAGTCAGACAAAATGCACATTCAGAAAGGCAGTGCACAGAACACTCACCTGCTCCCCTGGTGTCCCATACAGCTTGCTGTACTGTGGAAGTAGGCTGTCCAGCAGGGCCTGGTTCTCTTCAAGGCTGAAGGCTGGGGCTCTCTCCACAGTACGTGCCATTGCAGGGTCCAGAGGGGCGGAGACAGCAGCAGTGCAGTGGCAGATGTCGTCCTGGAGCATGTAGTGCAGGCAAGTGGGCTCTCAGGGGAACATGCAGCAATATATATGTGCTGGAGAGGCAGATACTGTCCCTTGTGTCCAAAGTGATAGGTCCAAGTCGTTTGCATCTTCTGAATCTGGCCAATCCATGGAATAGCAGCACCAAAACACGCCCACAGCATCCTTCAAAATTTCAACTTCATGACATACATGATTTTGCAACATTGTTGTGGGTGACCAACTGATTTTCCAGCAACCGACTCGTTTGAATATTCGAAAACGCGTCCGTTGCCAGGCAAGCCCATTGTCAATGGGTGCGCACCGATCGGTCCATTGAGGTACAACGCGCACAGGGGTACAACGCGTACCCGCACACATTGAATGCAATGGGCCGGCCGGAGGCACCGATCGGTCCATTGCAGTACAACGCGCACAGGGGTACCACGCGTACCCGCACACATTGAAAGCAATGGGCCGGCCGGAGGCACCGATCGGTCCATTGCAGTACAACGCGCACAGGGGTACCACGCGTACCCGCACACATTGAAAGCAATGGGCCGGCCGGAGGCACCGATCGGTCCATTGCAGTACAACGCGCACAGGGGTACCACGCGTACCCGCACACATTGAAAGCAATGGGCCGGCCGGAGGCACCGATCGGTCCATTGCAGTACAACGCGCACAGGGGTACCACGCGTACCCGCACACATTGAATGCAATGGGCCGGCCGGAGGCACCGATCGGTCCATTGCAGTACAACGCGCACAGGGGTACCACGCGTACCCGCACACATTGAAAGCAATGGGCCGGCCGGAGGCACCGATCGGTCCATTGCAGTACAACGCGCACAGGGGTACCACGCGTACCCGCACACATTGAATGCAATGGGCCGGCCGGAGGCACCGATCGGTCCATTGCTGTTCAACGCATCACTGTACATGTGACTGGCATATGTCAGCATGCCTGTCTCAGATGGACATATGCCAGCCACAGATAGCTCCCAGGGAGTGAGGGGCACACCTACATCACGACAGCCTGTCCACACCTTATCATGAAGGCATGTAAGGCTGCATTTCCTATTGTGTGTATGTTGGTGTACATGTTGTCCTGTGGGTGTCACCTGTGGGCAGCCACCCCCAGGCTGTGCACGTGTTCATGGGGACAGGATCCTGGGTGTTACGTGTACGTGACCACTGTGATGTGCAACTGTTCATATCTGTGCATGTGCCATGGTCACATTTCACAGTGGTGTTTGTGTATGTCATGTCACATACCCCGTGAGTCCCATGTGGGACGGTATGTTTGAGCCAGGGTGTCCCAGTGGCACAATAGTGATGGCCCTCCACAGTCTTTGTGCATGTAGTGTTTACAATGTCTCTGATTTCATGTGCACAATGGGAGACAGTCTCCACATCCACGTTGTGTGTGCATGGACTCTGATGTTGTGCGTGTGTGTCACAGACGTCCATGGCTCTCCTGCCATGGCAAGTGTGGCCACTACCTGTGGGGGTCATGTTTGTTTTGTTGTGGTGTACACATGATACTCCAGGTGATGCCAGTGTCCATGTGGCATTACAGGGTCCCTGGGAATGTGCCTGTCGTTGAGCTGTGGTGCCTGGGGCACATCTGTCCTCACATGTCACTGGGGGGTGACTGTGACACAGCATCATGATATCCAATGGGCCAACCTGGGCCAAATTGATGCCACCTGTAGGACCGTGTTGACAGATGTTGGCCATGTATGTACCATACATGTCGTTCCGGTACTGCACACTTCATGTAGTTGTGCCTCATGATGATGTATGTTGGGATCTTGAGTGTGTTCAATGCCGCATATGTGGGGTGACTGACGATCTTGCTTACTTCTCCTCTGCACTGCAGGGCTCCTGCTGTCCATCGGCCATTCCCAGACCTGGCAACGATGGTGGAACGGGACAGCATCCGACGGTACCGCTTCACCAGGCAGCTGATTGAGGATTTGGCAGTGCAGTTGTCCCCACATTTGCAGCCTGGCCGGCCGTATCCTACAGCGCTGACCCCCAAGGTGAAGGTGATGGCAGCCCTACAATTCTTTGCCACCGGTACCTTCCAACATACTGTGGCGTCTGCTGGTGGGATGTCACAGACCATGTTCAGCCGTGTGCTCCGCGATGTTTTGGCGGCAATGTTGCTCTTCCTGAACCGGTACATCTATTTCCCTAGACTGCGACGACTCACTGACGTGAAGAGTGACTTTTATGCCCTGGGGAGGATGCCGCATGTCATTGGCTCCATTGATGGGACACATGTGGCTTTGGTACCACCACAGGCCCAGGAGCAGGCCTACAGGAACCGCAAGCACTACCACTCGGTCAATGCACTGGTGGTGTGTCTTGCAGACATGACCATCACACACGTGTGTGCCCGTTTCCCTGGTTCAGCACACGATGCCTTTGTGATGAGGAGTAGTCGCATCCCCAGGTTGATGGCACAGATGCAGAACCAGCGTGCCTGGCTTGTCGGTGTGTACTGACTTTGTGCCATTGTGTGTGATCTGATCTGTAGTATTCCGCCCACTTTTCCAAGTCAGCTGATGTGCACTTGTCTGTCCGTAGGTGACTCGGGATACCCCAACATGCCGTGGTTGCTGACACCCCTCAGGAACCCTGTGACACCTGCCCAGATGCGCTACAATGAGGCACATGGTCGGACCAGGAGAGTGATTGAGCGGACCTTTGGTCTCCTGAAGAGCCGCTTCCGCTGCCTGGACAAGACCGGAGGGTCCCTCCCATATGCCCCTGCGAAAGTGTGCAAGATTATCATCGTCTGCTGCATGCTCCACAACCTGGCAGTGCGGAAGGAGTTGCCTCTCATCCAGGATGACGATGACCAACATCCGCCACCTGTGGAGGATCCTGGCCTGGACCACGATGCCAGTGACGATGATGATGATGATGGTGATGGTGATGTCCGCACACAGCTCATCACCAACTTCTTTAGCTGAATGTGAGTATCCTGAGGTGTCATGTGAATGATGTGAGTTGGCATGATGTGTGGGTGGTGCTCTGGTGCTGTTGGAGTGTGTCCATGGGCTACTTGACAGGATGTGTGTTGCGATGTGTGGTGACAGGTGGGCTGTACTCCCCAACAGTGTTGACATGCTAACTTGGTTCTGGGTGGGTATCTTGTAACATGTATTGTGCATGAGTTTTGCTGTTCTGTCCTGTACTGCATTGCTTTTGACTGTGTGTCATTTCTGTCCTTCACAGGGTACTTTCAGATTCGTTTGGTCAACTGTGTCCACCGACGACGTGATTGCACATCCAGGCTGGTAGCTGTTGTGTCCCTACAGGTGATGTGCGCCACACCCATGGACTTCCTTCTGTCTACAGTTGTTGACTGTGTGCCCGCTACCAGGTGGGGTTACCTTGCATCTGTAGTGGTTACGGCATGTTGCTACTGTGTAATAAACCTGTGCTTCACTTAGTGATGTGCGTTGTCTGTGGTCACACATTTGACTGCCATTTGCTTACTGCACCTGTGGGCTACTTGACTACAACTGGGAATGGGTGTGGTGTCTGTGCATTGCACCGTCTTCCCTGGCAACATCAGTGTAGGCAATGAGTCAGATGGCCTAGGTGTGTATGTGTTGTGTAGCCCTGGTGGTGTGTCTCCCTCATATGTGTCACGTTGCCTGTACTCACATGCCTGTGTTGTCCTTGCTGTTGCAGTTCGCATACACTGTGTAATTTTGCAGTTCATCATCCCCATAACAGCACCCACGTTGGAATCACGACAGAGGCAAGTATGGTGTATTAGTGTGTTTATTGTGATAATAGTGCATAGGATGGATTGTGCTGTACATGAATCTTGCAATCCCAAGTTCCTAGATGAATAGAAAGTCCAGGTAGACAGGATCCCCAGTATCGGGGCCACAGTTGTCTGACACATTGTTCCAACTTGTACTCCCCATGCAATGTGTGGGAGTAGTGTTGCCATCAACAGGGTGAACAGTCTGTGCACAAAGGCGAAAATCCAGAACAGGTTCAGGCTTCCTGGGAGTTGCGCTTGGCCATCAGCCTCTCACTTTCCCCTCCTCGGACGACCCCTCTTCTTGGGGGGCCCTCTAGTGCAGGCTGCTGCGGTGCAGGGGACTCTCCGCCAGAGTCCTCCTCCCTCCCTGTGGCAGTTGCAGTTTGTTCGGTACCAGATGTTGTTGGCACACAGGGAGGTGTGGACTGGTTGCTGTTCATCTGGCGGAGGCATTGTAAAATGTCCCTGTGCACCGCCGTCATCTCATGTAGTACATCCCACTTGGACTCCACGCGGGTCATGTGGGAGTCCACACGTGACATGTGGGAGTCCACACGTGACATGTGTGACTCCACGTGGGACATGTGGGAGTCCAAGCGGGCATGATGGGCAGCCTGCTGCTGTTTGATGTCTCTGAGGAGCCCCACTACCTGGCTGAGCTCTCCGGTGCTGGACTGGTACGCATCAGCTATGCGTACCAGTTGTGGGTCTTCATGCACACCAGCAACGTCTGCTAGCAGCGACCTCTGTCTCCCACCCCTCCCACCACCCCTGCTGACATGTGCAGTGTGTGCAGTTGCACGCACAGATAACCCTGGTCCACCTTGGGGGTTGGTGGTGGTGGTGGTGTCCATGGCCCCAGGTTGGTCCAGGGTCACTGCGCTGGTGTTGTTCCTTATTCTGTCCATGTCGGCAGGGATGGTATTCGTGGTGACAGTCGTTGGAGGGGTGGGTGCAGGGGGTGCAGCTGGTGGACCTGCTGGTGCTGCAGCTGGTGGTCCTGCTGGTGCAGCATGTTGACTTGCACCGGATGTGCCAGGTTGTTCTTCATCGTCCGAGGAGGACAGAGGCTGTACGACGCCAGTGAGCTCGGCATCCTCTTGAGCCTGGGACTGGGACTCCTCAGCGTCTGCTGCTGTGTCCCTATCATCACCTGTTTTTGGGAGACACAAACAATGTATGTCATGTTTCTGCAGGCATCAGTGGTTGACACACCTGACAGTTGTGACTGTGCCTCTGGGTGCGGGCCTGTACATTGTATTGTCCTAAGTCGTCACAGTCAGGGGTTGATATTGGTGTGGCACATTGTCCTGCATTATTTGGGCATTTCTATGTATTCTCTGGGGTGTGAACATGGTCTGCATTGATTGTGTTTGGTTGACAGCCAGACCTCCTTCCCACCCACCCACCCACCCAGTCAGTTATCCCACCATGGAACGTGCTTGCATTGCAGGGAGTGTAAGTTGTCTCTCAGGATGTCAGTCAGTGGTGTCCTGCTGTTTGTTGGTGCACAGTTGGCAGCAGGGCCTTGTGCTCCCCACAGCAGTAGCCAGTGTCAGCCATCTTGTGAGTCCTTCTCCACTCCCTGTGATGTGAGCATGGTTCAGGGTGGTGTTGATGGGACAGTTGTGAGGCTGAGCAATGTCTGTGACTACGACTCCCATCATGCTATTGCCTCCACCCCCTTCCCAGCATGCCCATGCTTCCTTCCTTTTGACTCTGCTTCCCTGTGGGGTGGGCTGGCTGTGCTGACAGGATGGCTGGGAGTGTTGTCCTGGCAGTTGTTTGGCTAAGAGTCCCAAGAGTGTCCCTGTGCTTCACACAACATGACCCAGGGTGGTGGTGCTTTGTGGGATCTTGTGTTAGGATGGAGGGCATTGCATTCTACCAGGTGGGTACTGTGGAGTTTGTGTGGGGGGGGTGTGAGGGAGGTGCTGGTGACTATAGTCAGTGCTGCAAGTCCCCCTTCCCACCCAGCCAGCCAGATATCCCACCATGGAACGTGCTTGCATTGCAGGGAGTGTAAGTTGTCTCTCAGGATGTCAGTCAGTGGTGTCCTGCTGTTTGTTGGTGCACAGTTGCCAGCAGGGCCTTGTGCTCCCCACAGCAGTAGCCAGTGTCAGCCATCTTGTGAGTCCTTCTCCACTCCCTGTGATGTGAGCATGGTTCAGGGTGGTGTTGATGGGACAGTTGTGAGGCTGAGCAATGTCTGTGACTACGACTCCCATCATGCTATTGCCTCCACCCCCTTCCCAGCATGCCCATGCTTCCTTCCTTTTGACTCTGCTTCCCTGTGGGGTGGGCTGGCTGTGCTGACAGGATGGCTGGGAGTGTTGTCCTGGCAGTTGTTTGGCTAAGAGTCCCAAGAGTGTCCCTGTGCTTCACACAACATGACCCAGGGTGGTGGTGCTTTGTGGGATCTTGTGTTAGGATGGAGGGCATTGCATTCTACCAGGTGGGTACTGTGGAGTTTGTGTTGGGGGGGTGTGAGGGGAGGTGCTGGTGACTATAGTCAGTGCTGCAAGTCCCCCTTCCCACCCAGCCAGCCAGATATCCCACCATGGAACGTGCTTGCATTGCAGGGAGTGTAAGTTGTCTCTCAGGATGTCAGTCAGTGGTGTCCTGCTGTTTGTTGGTGCACAGTTGCCAGCAGGGCCTTGTGCTCCCCACAGCAGTAGCCAGTGTCAGCCATCTTGTGAGTCCTTCTCCACTCCCTGTGATGTGAGCATGGTTCAGGGTGGTGTTGATGGGACAGTTGTGAGGCTGAGCAATGTCTGTGACTACGACTCCCATCATGCTATTGCCTCCACCCCCTTCCCAGCATGCCCATGCTTCCTTCCTTTTGACTCTGCTTCCCTGTGGGGTGGGCTGGCTGTGCTGACAGGATGGCTGGGAGTGTTGTCCTGGCAGTTGTTTGGCTAAGAGTCCCAAGAGTGTCCCTGTGCTTCACACAACATGACCCAGGTTGGTGGTGCTTTGTGGGATCTTGTGTTAGGATGGAGGGCATTGCATTCTACCAGGTGGGTACTGTGGAGTTTGTGTTGGGGGGTGTGAGGGGAGGTGCTGGTGACTATAGTCAGTGCTGCAAGTCCCCCTTCCCACCCAGCCAGCCAGATATCCCACCATGGAACGTGCTTGCATTGCAGGGAGTGTAAGTTGTCTCTCAGGATGTCAGTCAGTGGTGTCCTGCTGTTTGTTGGTGCACAGTTGCCAGCAGGGCCTTGTGCTCCCCACAGCAGTAGCCAGTGTCAGCCATCTTGTGAGTCCTTCTCCACTCCCTGTGATGTGAGCATGGTTCAGGGTGGTGTTGATGGGACAGTTGTGAGGCTGAGCAATGTCTGTGACTACGACTCCCATCATGCTATTGCCTCCACCCCCTTCCCAGCATGCCCATGCTTCCTTCCTTTTGACTCTGCTTCCCTGTGGGGTGGGCTGGCTGTGCTGACAGGATGGCTGGGAGTGTTGTCCTGGCAGTTGTTTGGCTAAGAGTCCCAAGAGTGTCCCTGTGCTTCACACAACATGACCCAGGGTGGTGGTGCTTTGTGGGATCTTGTGTTAGGATGGAGGGCATTGCATTCTACCAGGTGGGTACTGTGGAGTTTGTGTTGGGGGGGTGTGAGGGGAGGTGCTGGTGACTATAGTCAGTGCTGCAAGTCCCCCTTCCCACCCAGCCAGCCAGATATCCCACCATGGAACGTGCTTGCATTGCAGGGAGTGTAAGTTGTCTCTCAGGATGTCAGTCAGTGGTGTCCTGCTGTTTGTTGGTGCACAGTTGCCAGCAGGGCCTTGTGCTCCCCACAGCAGTAGCCAGTGTCAGCCATCTTGTGAGTCCTTCTCCACTCCCTGTGATGTGAGCATGGTTCAGGGTGGTGTTGATGGGACAGTTGTGGGGGGGCAATATGTGTGACTGCGACTCCCATGATGCTATTGGCTACACTGACTTGGCCAGCATACACAGAATTCCTTCCTTTGAGTGGTCTTCACTGTGTGTTGGTGTTGTTGTGGTGGCTACATGTGTGGATGTGTGTGTTAGTTCTATTTGTGCCACTGCCTAGCTGTAGTTGTGGTTGTGTTTGTACATGTGTTGGCACAGTTGGATGTGACTTTTTTGATGGCATGTGTTGTGTTTATCTGACTGACATACACATTTTGGGATGATTCTGTTCTAGTTGCTGTGTAATTGCTATGTGTGCATGGTTTGACTCTCCCCTTGACAGTGATGTGTGTGTTTTGTGGCAGTTTATTGTGTACATTTGTTGTGTACTCACCAGGCTCTGGGATGTTCTCTAGTCCATATACGCTCACTGGCGGAAGGATGGCCCGCACCTTCTCCTCCCAGGGCCTGAGGTATATTGGCTTGGCAGGAGGGCCACTGCCGGTATGTTGGCTGTTGATGTAGTCTATCTTCAGCAGGTCCCGTACCCTCCTGCGCACGTCATACCACCTGTTCTGGATGTCCGTCTTTGTGCGCCGACATGGTGATTGGGCGTTCACCCTGTTGATGATCCTCTCCCACATCTTGGTTTTCTGCGACATGGGGGTCTGTTGGACCAGAGTGCCAAACAGCTGTGGCTCCACCCTGAGGATCTCGTCTACCAGGACTTCCAATTCACAATCTAGGAACTTGGGATTCTTCTTGGGGGGCATGGTGATGGGTGGTGATGGTGAGTGATGTGTGTGTTGGTGTGCAGGTGAGGGTGTGTGAGTGTGTGTTTTGCTGGGTGTATGTGAGGTAGGTATTTGTTGGTGTGCTGATGGTGTGTGGCTTGTGTGAGGGGTGAGCTGTGGGTGTGTGGTTGCTTTCTCTTGGGTGCTGGCAGTGGAATGGCATTTGCAAAGGCTCATGGTAGTTATTTGTGTCCTTTATATAGGTGGAGTTGTGGGTGTGTCTTTGTTCTCTGTCCCCACCCCCCCAGTAGTTATTGGCTTGGTAATTGCTTGTTTGGCCTTTTTTGGGTGATTTTTCCTTTGTGCTGTTTGTGTATGTTGGAAACGTTCTTGTGACCGAGTCGGACCCTGCATTGGTCTCGTACGGTGTTTTCCGTTTCGTTCACGCTGTGTTTGTGCAGTTTTGTATGCTGCGTACGCGTCGGTCGCGGTGTATTGTGTTGCTTCGGCTCGGTTTTGTATGCGTGTCGGTCGTACGGCTTGTCCTCCGTCCGACTCGGTCGTGTTTTTCGCGCCTTGCATCGTACTTTGCGGGTTGGAGTTGGCGGGTACGATTCGGTCGGATTTGTTCCGGGTGCGTGTCGGTCGGTTGGATTCGCGTGTTTTTCCGGCCGGATTGCTATTTTCCGAGCGGCTCGGTCGGTCGGCTTGGTTTCCTGACGTGTCGGTCGGATTTATCGCGGCTTGCATCGTACTTGGCGTGTCGGGCGCCACTGGTACGTGTCGGTCGGTATTTTTACCGGATCCGAGTCGGTCGGTGCTTTTTCCGGCCCGAATCGGAATCGGCCCCTTTGTGTCTAACAGAAACAGCATTGTCCCAAAACACTATTTTGGGCTTAAAACCAATACATTTTCCAAGGTTCTCGGAGAACACTTCCGGGAATTCTGATTTTATCTCCTCAACAACCACATTTTCCTTCAACTCTTCAACTGCATAAACGTGTGGTACTGCATTTGGGTCAAGTTTCATATTAAGCTCTTGTTGGTGGGGCCAACCCAAAATAGGATCACCTTTAGAGGCTACGTACATTTTTCCTCTGGTTTTCCTTTCTTTGAAACTGATATTAGCCCAGAAGTAACCCACTAAATTAATTTTATGTCCAGTATATCCCCCTGGACGTACATCGGGATCAATCAATTTTTCATTTTCCCAATTGGCTTTCCACAAAGCCTTGCTAATTATAGAGTACCAAGCACAAGAATCCACCATGACTTCCACACATTTTCTATTTATATGCACTTGACATCTGGGAAAATATATCGATACCCCATCACGCACACAACGTATAGAATGAGGGTATGACTCATCTTCAAATTCTTCTTCTCCCACAAAATTGTTGTTCAACTCTGGTTTGCTTCTGCATACCCTTCCGAAATGACCATTTTTCCTACAACGGCTACACGTTTTGTCTATCGCTGGACAAACTTTGAAGTTACCCATGTGAAAATTGCTACCACATCTGTAACATATTTTCATTTTGGTAGGAACCTTTTTTTTTCTTTCTCATTTTTAATCACATTAATTCCATTGCCATCTTCATGTTTCTTCCCATCTCCACTACCTGTAGTACTGCCTCCTCTTATTTCATGGACAAACCTTTTTGACTTTTCTATACTCTTTGCAATGCTCACCGTAGCACTAAACGTCATATCTGTCCCAAACCAGAGTCTCTCTTGAACCTTCTTGTTTTGGTTTTCATCATGACCTGGTTTCTCAATCACTGGTCATATGTTATAGTTTCAAAAGCAGAAGTCACTGCCAAGGCTCTAAAAGCAGACACATACTCTTCAATGCTTTCTTCATCTCTTTGAGCCCTAGAATAGAAATTAAATCTTTCCATGACAGTGTTGATTTTTTTCCGTACCTTCCTGAAAGTTGTTTTTCTGCTAACTCAAACACATACAAATCACTCGTATTTTCAAGAGGAGGTAAAGTCATAAACTCTAGAACTAGAACTAGTTATTCACTCATAGTACATGTGAAACCAAAACAAGAATGCAAAATGCATGCATGAATAAAAATGCCCCCCTTACTCAGTAATAAGTTACAGACTAGAATGTACCAAAATCCATTTGGTGAGCGTATCACCGTAATTAGAGATGAAACACACTTGACAGTGCAAAAATCACTGTGTGGATGAGTCTACATCAAACACACTGTAAGAGGAGTGTGTATCACTGTGCTGACTGTGACCATGCAGCTATATTCGAAGTAAACACATAATATGATGATGAGCATGATGAACATATCATCATGAGGATGAATAAATGCCTTTGAAAGGATGAGCGAATCTCTGTAGCAACCTTAAACAAAAGTGGCAGATGAATGCCTCTGAAATGGTGAGCTTATCGCCGTAGCAACTTAATTAACTGTGACGGATGAACGCTTTTGAAATGGTGAGCGTATCACCATGGCACATCGAAACCAACGTAAGGTCACCTGATCGGTGTGTGACACACCGTCCTGACGTATCCTCCCTCCTAGCTCTGGGAATGCCAAAATGACGAAGTTGCCGGTCTGCAGGATGATGCGATGCCCAGACGCAGGAAACACGCACTTTCACTGCAGCAGTGGTGAGCAGGTATTGATGCTCAGTCAACTTGCTTTGATGCATCACCCATCCGCTTGCAGAAGGAGCTTGATGAACAACAAAGTTGTGGCTGCCTTTAATGTAGTAATGAGGCACGCTGGTAAGTGAGAACGTATAGATTTATTCATAAATATTGCAGCCACAACGCACGCAAGTGTGTGATACACTGCGTCTCTCCAACCGTCTTCTCCTGGTCCGATCTCTACATACATTTTAGACCCCACTTTAACAGAACATTCTAAAACCAATGAATGACATAAACACAACAAATCCAGCTCTTATACCTGATTACTATTTTAAACTAATAGACTCTCTTTCTTCTAAATTTCTTTGGAAAGAAAAAACATCCTGTATAGCTCTATCAACCTTAAATAAAATCTGAAGGGGCTCTTAAATTTCCAAATTGTAAGCAATATCATTATGCATTTTACTTATAGCAATCTGCTTGATGGCTTGCTCAAGCCCCTCCTCCCCAAACTCCTTTATGGATATTGTTAGAAAAGACACGGATCCTCCCTTTTGACTATAAAGAAATATTGGCTTTTACTATAAATAGTTCTAAAATGAGTATTCCAGTCATTGGCCATTCTCGTACCATTTTGACTCCTCTCCTTCCTTCTACCTGTCTTTCGGTTGCTACTTCTCAGCAACAATCTATTTGGTATAACCAACATATTCCGATTAAATATCTATATGTATATATTGTAAAACTTGGAGAGATAGAGAATTGTGTTGACATCGCGCCTCAATAACAATCAGATTTTATCTTTTCATACTCTCCAATACACATTTTCCTTTCCTTTCACATTTAGGACACAATATGAACTCCTCCGCACATCCTTAACTGATTATATATCAAAATTACCCCAAACATCTTCTCCTACCCGTAAGTCTGATAATTTTTCCACTGTTATCTACCAATCCCATGGCCTCTACTATTTATAAACTAATACGCACTACTACTGACAGAATTAAATAAAAGACTGAGTTGACATGGGAAACTGATTTGCCTGAATGTTGGCCTATTGCTATATGGGATACAATGTTGCTTAAACTTTATGAATCTACACAGGATGCAAATGCTTTACATACTCTGTATTTTGTCGATCATCATTTATTATTTACTCCCCGAACTTAAAATCATTTTTCTGCAAATTAAAGTTTATCTTGCTTGTCCTGTACTGGTTCAAATGCTAATTTAAAACATATGTTATTTGAGTGTCCTTCTAGTCTCCAGTTTTGGAAGCTGGTATGGAAAAAATCAACAAGATTTTTAAATGTACCATTCCCTTTTCTTTTCAAGATATTTTATTGGGAGGTTTAGCTCTTCATTGGTCTTAGTTAACTCAAGGTCAAATATATATAGATGTATTGCAGGCTGTAGCTTTTTACTTAATAATGTGTAATTGGAAACATACTCATAATGTTACTTTTAAATCTTGGTGGATGCTGTCTGTTTTAATCACAGGCTTTGCTATAAAGAAAGATATTTTATGGCTCCCAATAACATTTATTTTTCCCAATCTAGCTTACTTGCCAGCAAAATCATTTATGTTTCTGCTGATGTATGGAAACTACCTTGAGCTTATTTCTCTGTCTTTTTCATAAGCTTTTCTATATGTTTATGAATGCATATATTCAATGTTTTTTTCTCTTTTCACAATATGTCTACAGATTCTATTATTATTTTATCTACATTATTCAGATAACATTTTCCCTCACTCCCATAACTCCTGCTTAAGGACCCCCCTTAATGTATTTTTTTCATTTCAACAGTTTTTACAGCTTAAGATGTATATTTATTCATATCTTTATCTTTTTAAGTAGTTCTATTGTACACTTTATGACATATATCACCTTTTTCAGCATTTGTTGCATTCCATTATTACTGCTTATACCATCACTAAGTCCTGTACACTGTTTTCAATAAAATCAAACTTACAAAAACAACACAACGATGCATTCCAACACTGATGGAAAATAATCAAGCTTCAAAGCCATCAAATTCAACCTTCTACATGACAACAGGCTATGGTAATCAAACATAAAAAGTGTTCAAAGATTCTGTTATTCCACAGACCTCACCAGTGCTGAATACCCTTGAAACTAAGAAATAGGTTCCTCTCATAATTCTTGAACCACTGTTGCTAATGAGATTACCTTCAAAATAAACAGGAAGAGTACTTTAGAAAAAAAACACGTCCAGCCTGCAAAGAGCATGAATAAATTAAAGTTGCAGACAGACTACAATCACTAACCTCCATTAAGTTAATCTCACCAGGTTCAGTGAATTGGTCAAGGCAAGCATGCCAATTTGGTTCTCCATCAGACCCAACCAATCACAAACCACCAAAACTGTTTTAATCGCCACAAGTGTCAGAACTGTGGCAAGGAACATAAACAACTCGCTAAAATCATGAAATGTCCCTTCAAAGTCTTCTTTATCAGACCACTCATCAAAAAAAGAATCGCAATCCATTTGATCCAGCCAACAAGTGGCTGATCTCTAATGGCTCAATAATCAGAAACCTTATTGAAAGAACCTTCTTCTACATCACTTTTAAAAAAGCCAGGAACCTCAATTGAACGGATGCCCCCAGTTTCTTTAACTCATCCATTCTGTTACCCAGTTCCCATTGTCTATCAGCTGTCTCTTTTGAGATATCTGACCTAACTCTGTAGGACGCTCCTAATGCTTGTAAGGATTTTTCTTTTAGCGCTAACCCCCAAATGTTTTCTTTTATTGAGTACGAGAGAAAGTTTACCAGAATCTTTCGTGGTTTTTTTTCGGCCTGGGCGTAGCTTAAAAGGATCTCTATGCACTCGCTGAATTTCTGCTTCTAAATTTAACGGAGGAACCTCCTGCGGGAACGAACTACTCAGCAAGTTTATCACAAAAGCTTTTATGTCCGAACCTTCCAACCCCTCAGCTACATTCAGGATTCTGATATTGTTTCGCCTGGCACTGTTTTCCAACCTTTCCGATAGTACCCTCTCTCTCTGTTTTAACCGCTCCATCTCTTGTGCATTTAACTGGACTTTAGCCTGAATATCTTGAAAACCCTGCTCCAATTCTTGTGTTCGTAAAGAGAGACCTTCTATCTTTCCTTCCAAACTTAGACAGGTTCCCTGAATTTCTTTCTGATTTGCTTCCGAGGTATCGAAGGGTTCTTTGATTTCCAGAGAGAGGCGGGACAACATCTCCTGCAATGTGTTCTTGCTATCTGACCTACTAGGGCTCTTAGCTGCTCCCTCCAGGGTAGATGACCCATCAGCCCCTTGATGTAGTTCTGGAACATCATCTCCTTTGTCACCAACCTCAGAAGGTAACGCCTCTACATTTAAAGACAAAAATCTGTTTTGCGTTGTGACTACTGAAAGAACCGGAGAGATATCAGGCTCGCTGTGAGAGATAGTCTTTGCGTTGGGCTTCTTTGCTCTGTTCTCCTGCTTTTCTTGACCTGGGGTGTTTTTTTTTCCATCCATGTTGTCAGTACCTCCCTCTGTGCCTTTGGACTCATTCCTAAGCTTGAAATAAGATCTGAGTGAGGGGGTAATTTTCTGAAGATTTTGGACTACAGCTAATTGTTTCCCCTTCCGTGGTCCAGTGTTTACCAATTTAGTAGTTGCTCTTTTGGGGTGGGGGTGCAGATCTTGATTAGGGGCAATATTTGTTTTACACTTTCTCCGACTAACCTGTAATTTTACAGTGGCTTTTTTAAAAGTGATGTGGCAGAATAAATTGCACAACTTCTCAGATCCAGCTGAAGTAGATCAATTTATCCAAGAAGTGAAATCAGGAAACACAAGTTATAGATAGAAGGTAGAAGGCAGGCGGCGAGTGGTGGTGATGGTAATATAGGTAATTTTGGTTTCCCGTAAGCACAAGCTCAATAGGCACCAGGGATGCCTATAAAATATTCTGTTTTGGGAGGGTTTTCACGGGAGGGTGCACAAGTGGTGGGGAGCATAGGGAAAAAATTAAAAAAAATGTTTTGTCCTCTAGTCAGTAAAAGGAGTACCTGTTATAAATCATTAAAACAAGGTCCACAGGGATATCAAATAAGGAAGTGGAAGAAGTATGAATAAGAAATATTTGATGATCCTGTGTTGGAACGTGAATGGGTTGCGGGTCAAAAGAAGGCAGAGAACTATAGCGCAATATTTAAAGATCAGAGCGCCCAAATAATTATGTTGCAGGAGACGCACCTTCTGAGGCAAGAATGTGTGGAATTTCTGTCTAAACAAAGATGGGTTGGAAAGTGGGTATCTACTGACCAAACTCACTGTACTAAAGGGATAGTAATAATACTATAGGCGAACTCAGGGATTGAGTTTCTTAGATACAGAGCTGATGAGGGAGGGCGGTGGATAATTGCCGAGATTAAAATAGCATCTGCGACATATACACTAGCGAGCTACTATGGCCCAAATACAGATGATGTAATACCTTTGACTAAACTTTTTTCTAATCTGGTTGACTTTCAATCTCCTATCATTCTTGGTGTGGATTTTAATGTTCTATTGAATAATGATCTTGACAGGTCATCAGTTAGGACTCAAATTACCTCCCCCAAGATAAGGGCATACTTATTAGATATGACGGGAGAACTTTAATTTGTGTGATGCCTTCCGTAGAGTCAAGGGTAAAATTAGAGGTTATTCCTTCTATAGTAAGAAGAATAGGCAATTTCGAGAATATATTACTTGTTTATGGATAAGAAAGAAGTGGAGTTGGTAGTTGGGATAGACCATCTGCCCATACATCTATCAGATCATGCAGCAATGTTATTAAAAATTGAGAGTAAAGAGCCCCAAACAATCAGTAGGTGGACGATGAACAGAAGGATTTTGCTACAACCCGAGATAATTGAGAAGTTGCGTCGTAACACTGAGGATTTTTTCTCATGGAATATGGGGTCAGCCCCCATGCATACGGTCTGGGATACCTATAAGGCATGGTTGAGAGGTATTGTTAAAAACCTAACGGTATATTGGTTTAGGAAAGAGAAAAAACACCTTAATAAAATAGAGGAGGAGATAGGTAAAATGGAAAATCTATTAAAAGATAATAAAGGTGTGGGAAGAGAAAGAAAGGAATGGGTAGATAAGCTTGAAGAGCTACGGCTGAAGTTCAGAACCACATTGGAGGAGAAAGTAACTCAACAGTGGGAGGTGAGCAGATCCAGAGATATCATGCAAGGGGAATGCTGTGGAAAGCTCCTGGCCTGGAAATCAAGGCTGGATAGAAACCAAAACTTTATAGGGAAAATTCTAGAAGAAGAATCGGGACTTATAGTCGAGAAGAGCGAAAAAATTAGAACCGCGTTTACTAACTTCTTCCAGGAGCTATATACAGAAGATCTAGAGGTAACCGAGCAAGAAATACAAGGATGGCTCCTAAGTAAGCAACTTCCTAAACTTACAGAAGCACAAGCCCTCTATCTAGGACGAGAAATAGATGGTAGTTGAAAAAGCAAAAAAAGGGGAAAGCTGCAGGCCCAGATGGGATCCCTATCGAAATGTATTCCATACTACAGGAAGAGATTATCCCGGTGTGGGTCAAACTATTTAATCCTATCCTGATAGATGGGGGCCCCATCCCGATGACATGGAATGAAGCAGGTATCTCCTTAATTTTGAAGCCAGGCAAGAACCCGACACATTGCCAATCATTTCGCTCAATATCTTTACTCAATAATGATTACAAGATATTTTCTGGGGTTTTGGTCGCACGTTTGAATAAGGTAATGGGGCTGCTGATTCACCAAGATCAAAAGGGTTTTCTCCCTGGGAGATATATGAATGAGCTTAATTACTCCCTGATTGGCTCTATAGATTTAAATATAACACATAATGCTCCTCTTGCAGTTGTCACGCTAGATGCTGCAAAAGCATTTGATTGCGTTAATTGGAAGTATTTAAAGATCACATTAGAACATTTTGGTTTCAGTAAAAATCTGATAGACACTATTTTTAAAATCTACAGAGCTCCAAAGGCAGAGATTCTAGTTACTAATTGCCTGTCTACCCCTGTGCGAATTGAGAGAGGTACAAGACAGGGTTGTCCTTTGTCTCTTGTATTATTTGATCTCTACATGGAGCCTTTTGCTCAAAGTTTAAGGCTAAATGATGAGATTAAACCTTTTAAAATTGGGACATATTTTAGGAAGATCTCGCTTTATGCTGATGACCTTATGGTTTACACTTCGGACGTAGTATCAACTCTACCTCAACTTATGACGGAAGTGAGGGAATTTGGTAAATTGGCGGGATATGCGGCAAATGAAGAAAAAACAGAAGTAATGATATGGAATCAAGACAGTGGAGAAATAAAATGCGTGGAGGAACTGAGATACTTGGGGATTAAAATAATTAAACACCTTGGGAGATAGCAGCTGTTAATTTGGAAAAAGTAGGAAAAGAGATAGACGTACTATTAAAAAGATGGCCGAATCTTCCACTTACGATATATGGCCGTATTAATTTGGTGAAAATGTCCATCCTGCCAAAACTCACCTTTCTCTTTGACAATATCCCTTTGCACTTCGAAAAGAAAACAATCCTGAAGTTGCAGGGGAAGATCTCCTCCTTTATATGGGCAAGTAGAGGAATACGCCTCTCATGGAAAAAGCTGAGATGGAAAGTGGGACTGGGAGGTATGGGCCTTCCCGACCTCCAGATCTATTGCTGGGCGTTCCAACTTAAAAACAGCAGAATGCTTTTACAAAGACCTGATGACTCTTTAATAGGGGTTATGTTCAAATCTATGCTGGTGGGCCTTCCCATGGAGGGTTTTTCTTATAAATATGGGGCTCCAAAATGTTTAAAAAAAGTCAGACTAAAATGTCTCCAGTCAGCGGCAAGTACTTGGTATGAGATAAGATCGGTCCTAGGGATACCCTATTACAGCAGACTATCTCCTATATGGGACTCGCCAGGCACCCCTGAATGTCTATTAGATAGCCTAGCAAAACCACTGAATAAGTTAGATGTTAGGCAGTGGGGTCAATTGATAGATGACGGACAAAAGTTAACCTGGAGCTACTGGTTTGACAAGACAAATGGGGCAATATCCAGATTTAAAATTTACCAGATCAATTCCTGGCTTAAGAGTCAGGACGGGCTGGAAAGAGTCTCAAAACAAATGGAGCTGGAACTTCAGATCGCAACAGCAAGAAAAAAAGAGGTGGCACTATGGTATCAATTTCTTCTTGATGCAGACTGGCAGAAATGAAAACACCATATAGTGTATGGGATGGATGCTTGCCGAACATGGAGCTGGCAGATTTATGGCAAGTATCTTGCGCTTCACTTCACCTCGTGGTTATACCTGCTGCTTTAAAGAAAAAACACTTTTTTACCTTGCACAGAATCTACTGGACCCCAAAAAGGCTGGGAAAGATAAAAGGAAGCACAGATCTAAGGTGCAAGCGATGTGGTTGCGGAGATGCAGACGACGTGCATATGTTTGCCAACTGCCCTAAATTGGGAGGATTCTGGTCAGCAGTGGGTAAGACCATATCACGCTCCGTGGGTATCAACAAAGAGGTAAGCCCTGAGTTAATTATGTTTGGGATATCCCAGGAGATTAAAGATAAGCATGATCTACAAGTAAACTACCATTATTTGATATTCTATTTAATACTATTGGCAAGAAGAGAAATCTGAAACTTTGGGTTCATCCGGACCCCCCTTCCTGGCAGAATTGGAAGAATTCTGTGGGTTTTTTCAAGGAAATAGATAAAAGCAGTCTCGGGTTTTGGAACTCTCTAAAATATTGAAGACCTCTTTGTCCAATGATTACACCCTCTTATTTCAGTAATTGGGAGGGCAGTGCAGTTTTCGTAATATCCCAGTAATTCTGATTGATCTATATCCGATTCTGGGCACTCACGAAGGGCGCATCGACTAGTGCTAATCGGTGGTGACATGAGGACAATTTAAAAAAAGAAAGAACCTTCTTCCTCTTCCTCTCAAACTGTGCTTGTGTGAGTAGTTTCTTCTCTTCACAAAACTGGTTTCTACCCAGGAAGAGCTGCAGATGTTTCCTTCATTTCCAGTTGGGATAATTTGAAATTGATAATGACAAAATTGGAGTACAGCACTACTACTTTAGAACTAATCGTCAGCTTCCAACAGTATTCACCATCAGTCTCTGTTACTGAGATTAGAAAATCCAGTCATAGGAAGAAGTATCTTCAAACTGGATCTCCTGCCTTCCTCTCCTATCTCTGAGGTAGCCAATGCATTGTGCCACTACCACTATTAAACACATATCATCTTTCCTAACACTAGATGTGCAAGTAGGGTGAATCACGTTCCACTCCTGTTCAATCTATTTTTCACAGGTCTGATATGCTTCTTCAACTGATCATGCTACAATTATGCCACTGAATTGGAAAGCCCTAAGGACCTAGAGGCATCTAGACTCATTCTGTGTCTCTGTGCCATTAATGAAAGAATGCTAAAAATCTTCCTAAACTTAATTCCTCTGAAAGTTAGATCATGAACTGTAAACAACATAGTAACTAGTAACCTACAACTATCTGACATAAGGAACTAGAGAAACCACTATAAACATCAAGGGAGGCAAGAAAGCTTTCCGTGATCCGTGTACACCAACATATCTCTGATCCAACAAGCTACAAGAAGTGCTGTCCATACAATGCAAACAAAGCAACATATATTCTCACACCTAGTATACTGGAGAAACTCCAGGACATTATCACACTTATTATTTCATCCGTAGGTTATGAAAGTTGGGAATGACTAGGCTCCACTGCTAAAGCCTAGCGGTTCACTCCCCTCTAAATTAGGCATTGGAAGTACTAGTTTTAAAGGTGGGCGATCTGCCACTTTAAGGTGGATTTGCCAATTAGCCGAACTCTACATAGTCCCATGAGTTCTTTTCATTAATACTTATGAAGGCCCCATGAAACAGATATTTTGCTCAACACTTCTTTCAACACTTAATATGTGTAGCAAGGTACACCAAGTTGTTCTTTTTAAAAACCTCATCATTATATTAGTCAACGTAAATCACAAGAAGAATGTAGGAAAGTAATTGTTTTGCCCTGATCACCACCATTCTTTGACTACTATGTCCAAAAAATGTACAGATTCAACTTTGGAATTAGAAATACTTCCAAAGTCCAAAACTACATTTGCATTACTTATAAGTCACCCCTAAAGTCTTCACTACGTGCCCTAAGTGTAGCATGCATTGCTCTAAAAAGCAGGGACAATATAAAAGATGTTTTATATGCCATGGTAAAGAAAAACAACCAAAGTCGTGTTTCCCTACTGTAGTGCTGCGAGCCCGATAGACTAACATGGGGAAGGCTTTATTAAATGTAATAAAGTCTATCTATTCATTGGAGCTAGCTTGCAATACCATTCAAAGTATCAAATTAATGGCCACATTAAATCCAACAACTTGCCAAAGTTAGATTTAATGTAGCTATTACAGAAAAGTAGTTTTAGAACGTACTATCCTGAAATTATCTAAAACAGACCTGTAGCAGCCCATTCTGATTGGCCAGCCTTTTTATCACCGGACACAAGTTTCTCCCTAGGTAGGTGTGAAGAGGGCTGGGGAGCAAAAAAATGCAGCCATTTGGTGGGAGAAGATTTTCTTCCTGGAGAAGCCAGGGAGAGGAAGGGGGCTAAGGAGATAAGCTGGACTACAAAGGCAAGAGAACAGATGTAATAGGACCCAGGCCAGCCCCCCATCCTTGATCCTCAGCCAGATGGGAGCCCTCCTAGTTAGCTTAGGAGAGAGACTAAAAGGAGAGTGTAGTCAGTCAGATGTTAGCCACACCTTTAGGTTAGGTTACATACCCACGCACACCAAGGAGAGACATTTTCCATTTTGAATTTTGGAAGAACAGTTCATCCTAGGTCAACAATATGCCACACTTTGCAGAGAGTGGTCATAGCAGAGGGAGGTAGCTTTACTCCTATTGAATGGGCTGTCCCACCCTCCCTGCCAGCCCAGAATGGAGGATAAATATGGGAGAGCTCCTCAGAACAATGCCTGGAACAAAAAATAAGAAGGGCTGCCCTGCTGGACCCTTGGACTGCACTACCGAAGGCTTGCACTCAGAAAGCCTGCACCTGCTGCACGCACAAGGCTACACAAGAAACTCAAAGTTCTGTGGGAAAAGAAACATTCTGCAGAGTTTTTCAGAAAAGCTCCAGGAGAGTACCAGCTCAAAGTCCAGAGACAATCTGCTGTTGACCTGACATGCTGGTTTGTCCCACTGAAGGCTCTGGAGCTCCTCGATGTTGACATTGAGACTTCTAGAGTCTCACAGAGGAATCGTGCTGCAGCAGGCCACTGCCCATGCACAGATGCAGGACCTCCCTGAGTGGGTTTGTGCTGTGACGAGGGCATAGTCTGAACAACAGGGGAATAATGGACACTTGGACCCTGAAAGGATAGGCCAAGCCTCCAACAGCAAGAGAAAGGGCAAAGGGTCTAGTGAGCCAGCCCAAGCAGCTCAACAGTTCCAGGAGAAATACAATCCTGAGGGGGAGGATCTGGCCCCAGAAGTAGGGACTCCACCTCTGCAATATCTGTACCACTTGGCAGAATTACAGAGAGCAGGTAGGCCCCCCAGAGAGGAGCTATACCAGTAACAAAGGAATTGTCCAACTCTTGAGTGCCTGAGGCAGACTGCCTCCACGCAAGATAAGGGATGAGTTAGTGGTTTCCACAGTCTGTTGGGAGGATGGACACCCCTATACTGAAGGTAGGGACCCCAAACCAGGGGCAACCAGGAAAGTAGTGGTCCCCCAGAACTATAGAGTTTCTCCTCACATTGGTTCTTAGCCGGACATTGGGTCAGACCAAGACCTAGAACAGGCTGGTCAACCATTTCTATTGACCCCTTATGTACAACAAGATAAAGGAGTTTTGCAGTTCCTATGTCATTTGCCAAGCCAGTGGCAAGACAGGGAGCAAGCCAAAGGCTCCCTTGATCCCACTGCCAGTAGTTGGGACTCCTTTTGAGAGGTAGAGGATTGACATTGTTGGTCCCCTAGACCCTTCAACTGCCTCTGGGAACAGATATATTTTGGTGGTAGTGGACCATGACACCACATACCCGAAAGCAATACCCCTCAAGACGGTCACTGCTCTCACAGTGGCCAGAGCACTACTTGGCATCTTCACCAGAGTGGGCTTTCCCAAGGAGGTGGTCTCAAACAAGGGGGCTAATTTTAGGTCCACATGCCTGAAGGCGATATGGGATGAATGTGGTGTTACCTACTAGTTCAGCACCCAATATCATCCCCAGGCCAATGGTCTGGCAGAAAGATTTAATAAGACCCTGAAGGGCAAGATCATGGGCTTAACTGACAAGCTCAGGAAAAGATGTGATGTTCTCCTCCCATGCCTGTGGTTTGTTTACAAAGATGTGCCACAGAAAGGGGTTGGTTGAAGCCCCTTTGAGCTACTGTTTGGCCATCCTGTAAATGAGCCAAAACAAGATGTGCTAGAATATATGCTAGGCCTTCATGGCAGAGTAACATGAAGAGACCAAGCAGCAACCTGGAGGTCAGTAGGCCTGGGCGGTAAATTCCATTCCGCTCGCGGAATTTGCGAAATTTGGGCAATTCCGTGTTCCACGGAGAATGCAGAATTGTCGAAAATTCCGCGATCCGCGGTGTAGCGGAATTTTTTCCTTGTTCGCGCTTTCAAAATGTGTGTTCGCGCGCGCGGTAGCTACTTACCGGGATCCCTGCGTTCGCCGATGAGTTTTCCTATCCGTTCTCGCAATCCAGCAAGAGTGTGCGATCGCAAACACGTCATTCGGACGCGCCATCGGACATCTGCGTTCGCGAACAGGAAACACGCATCGCGAGCGGGCGGGACAAGTGAAAAAAGATGGCCGCGCCAATTGGCGACCGCATGGGCAAGTTTGTGAGATATTTCCCCCCGAGCATGCAATCAGCGACCCCGAACAGGAAAAACGCATCGCGAACGGGCGGAACAAGCAATTCCGCGTGCTCGCGGAATTCTGCGTGCTCGTGGTGATTTTTTACCATTTCGCAGAATTTTGCGTAACGCGACTGCGCAAATTCCGCCCACCCTTAGAGGTCAGACAAGAGCTTATTGGTATAACAAGAAGGTCACTATGCCGAAGAACCATCCAGGACAGTTGATGTGTGTGTTGGAGCCTGAGGTTCCCAGAGCACTCCAGAACAAGTGGACTGGGCCCTACCCGATTCTGGAGAAAAAGGATAAGGTCACCTACTTGGTGGACCTTGGCAGCCCCAGGAGTCCCCACCGGGTGCTCCTTGTCAACAGATTGAAACCCACCAAGACAGGGAAGACATGACCATGCTGATGGTCACAGATGAAGGAGGGCAGGAGGAGAGAGAGCCTGTGCCAGATTTGTTCTCTACCAATGCACAAGTTGGGTCAGTGGGGTGAGTAGTACGCTATCCCAAGTTGACAGACTAGCAGAAGAAAGACTGCAGGCAAGTATTGGAGCAGTTTGCTGGGCTGTTCTCCCTCACCCCTGTACTCACCAGTTGGTGTGTCCATGACATTGACACTGGTGACAGCCTACCTGTCAAAACAAGTTGTACAGGTTGTTTGTCCAGGTCAAAGCCAGCATCAAATCTGAGGTAGCCAAGATGCTGGAATTGGGAGTAATTGAGCCATCTGATAGTCCATGAGCCATCCCAGTAGTACTGGTGCCCAAGCTAATACCCAAGGGATAAAAAATTCATTGAAGTTTTGTGTGGACTACAGAGGCTTGAATACAGCCACCAAGACTGATGCTCACCTCATACCTAGAGCTGATGAGCTAATTGACAGGTCGAGGGCTGCAAAGTACCTGAAAACATTTTTGATTTGATCTCAGGTTACTGGCAGGGTGCCCTAAGTCCATTAGCAAAGGAAAGGTCTGCATTTTCCACCCCAGAGGCCCACTTTCAGTTCAAAGGTTTGAAGAATTCCCCTGCCACCTTCCAAAGGTTGGTGAACAGAGACCTGCCTGAGTTGTAACCTTAGCTTATCTGGATGATATAGCTGTCTGCAGTTCCACCTGGGAGGAGCACCTGATCGAAGTACTTCTGGCCATGCAGCAGCCGGGCCCAACTATCAAGGCAAGCTAATGCCAGATATGGCAAGGTTCAGTAGTGTAGGTGGAGTCCATTTACAACCTCTCAAAACCAAGATCCAGACCATCTTGGATTGAAAAGCTCTTAAGACCCAGACACAGATCAGGGCCATTCTTGGCCTGACTTGATACTACCGAAGGTTTGTGAGGAACTATGGGACCATTGTGGCTCCCCTGACAAAGCTGATCTCAAAGAAGAAACAGCCCAAAAAGGTCATTTGGACCTCAGAGTGTCAGCATGACTTTAATACTCTGAAGGAGGCTATGTGTTCAGAACCAGTCCTACTGGTCCCCGACTACAGTAAGGAGTTTATTGTTTAGACCGATGCTTCAGAGCAAGGCATTGGTACAAGTAAATGAAGAGGGCCAAGATCAACCAGTTGCCTTCATTAGCAGGCAACTACTCTGCAGAGAACAAAGATAGAATGCCATTGAGGGGAAGCCTTTGCTGTGGTCTGGTCCATGAGGAAGCTGAGTCCATGCCTGTTAGTTACTCACTTCTGTGTTCAAACTGACCACAGACCTCTCAGATGGCTTATGCAGATGAGGGGGGGAGAACCCAAAATTGTTGAGGTAGTCCATTTCCCCACAAGAGATGGACTTCACAGTGGAACAGAGACATATGACTGCCCATGCCAATGCAGAAGGACTTTCCAGTTTTTTTTTAACTTAAATGATGAGGACTACCAGTGTGTAGTTTAGTTGCCCATCACCTTTCGTCAGGGGAGTTGTGTAGGATAATCATCGTTTATTACCCTTATCATCCCATGTTTTGACTGATGCTGGTGGTCACTGACTGAAAGTGCCCTGGACTCTGCTACCAGGGCCAGTGCTCTGTCCTCTAAATGTATATGGTATTGGTATAATTTCAATTGGCAAAGACAATCTATCAGTAAATCCCTAGTATATGGAAGGACATGGAGTTAATAGACCCCAGTGGACTTAATGCACTTAACTGTAGACTGCTGTGGTGTCTTGTGTCATTATAAGGCCAGGCTTGCCTTGCAGGCAGGTTGTAAAGTAAAACTATGACCAAATTCAATGTTGGAATTAAAAATACTTCCAAAGTCCAAAATTACCTTTCTATTACATATAAGTCACCCCTACGTTCTTCCTTGCATGTCCCAATAGTAGGGTGAATAGTTATAAAAAGCAGGGACAATATAGAAGATGTTTTATATGCCCTGGGAAGGAAAAACTGCAAAAGTCTTTTTCCCTATTATAGTGCTGGTAGTCCCATAGGCTAACACGGAGAAGACTTTATTAAATTTTTTATAAAGTCTATCTTTGCATTGGAGCTACAAATACCTTTCAAAGTATCAAATGAATGGTCACATTAAATCCAACAATTTGCCAAAGTTAGACTTATTTTATTTTATTTTACAGAGTTTTATATAGCGCGAACTTGACCCGAATCGGGTATCAGAGCGCTTTACATAGCACCAGTTGCATTACATGAGGACACATTCATTTTTTTGTTAGGCACGGGGAGATTAAGTGAATTGCCCAGAATCACCGGATGTAAGTATTACAGGAAAGTACTTTTTGAACTTACTATCCTGAAGTTACTTAAAACAACCCTGTAGCAGCCTCTTTTGATTGGTCAGCTTTTTACAGACTGAACTCTGAATATGTGTGAAGAGGGCTGGGGCTGAAAAAATATAGCCATTTGGTGGGAGGAGATTTGCTTCCAGAAGAAGCCAGGGAGAGGAAGGGGGCTATGGAGATAAGCTGGAATACAAAGGCAGGAGAACAAATGTCATAGGACCCAGGCCAGCTGCCACTTCCTTGATACCCAGCCAGATGGGAGCCCCCCAGATCACAATAGAAGAGAGGCTGGAAGGGAAATGTAGTCAGATGTTACCCACACCTTGTGTTTGGGTTACACAGACACACACACCAATGAGATAATTTCTCCATCTTGATTTTTTGGGAAGTCAAAAATATGCCTCACTTCGCAGGAAGTGGTCATTGCAGAGGTAGGTAGCTTTACCCTTATTGGTTGAGGTGCCCCCTCCACCAGCCTAGAATGGAGGATAAATATGGGTGAGCTGCAGGAGCTCCTCAGAACATTGCCTGGAACAAAAGGAAGAGGACTGCCCTGCTGGGCCATTGGACTGCGCTACAGAAGGCCAGCACACAGAAAGACTGCACCTGCTACACTCACAAGGCTATGCAAGAAACTCAAAGGAAAAGGAGTGGACTCCCTGATCAGCAACAGTGCTGGAAGAAGTCACCTGCAAGTCAAAGAGAGGGCTACCCCAGCGGACCAGTTGCAACTGGATTTTCCTGGACTGCACAGGTGCATTGTGGGAAATTGAGTACTAACCCCCAAGAGGCAATACAGAGTCTCTGAAACCTTGGCCAAAGCTAGTGGATCCTTAACTTTCCCCAAGGAACCCTCCACAAGGAAGATAAGTGGGAAATGAAGCTTTCTGCAAAGTTTTGCAGAAGATCTCTAGGTTGAGACCGGCTCGACATTGAAACTCAAGTCGCAGTTGTCGACTCGCGAATCGGCCTGACCATGCTGGTTTGTCCCGCTGAAAGCTCCGGAGCTCCTCGTCATCGAGTACAAAGACTTCGAGAGACTCACAGAGGCATTGTGTTGCAGCAGGCTGCTGCCATCAAATCGAAATCCAGATCAGAGGAACCCGAGGACTCGCCCTTGAAATAAAAGCTCCAAGAAAAAGACTAAGTACAAAATTAAAATTTTGACTGGGACCTAGCACTCAGCCTATCTGACACATGCTCTAAGCCTAAAACTTTGACCTTGTCCTGGTCCAGCACGACCAGATAACTGTGAGTGGCGCTTTAAGCTTTTTGGGACCAGAATGAACTATTTTTATTTAATCTTTAAAAATTCATATCTCCGGTTCCCTACTTTGGATTAACGTCATTTTTGTTTTATTGTAAAGATAAAAATATTCTCTATTTATAAAAATTGGTTTTGGATATTTTTCATTGTGTTGTGTTGTGTTCTTATTTACTGTTTTAGTTATATTACATGCTTTACATGCACTGGTCCCCTACAATAAGCCTAATTGCTCATTTGCTAAGCTACTCAGGGTTGAGCAAGGATTAATTTACTGAGCCTTGACTGGACCTATCAGTGATTGTGGTATTATTACTAGCTGAGGGTAAATACCCCACCTACTAATAACCCACTTTCCTTCAAACATGTACTTAAAACACAAAAAAGAAGAATCTTCCTTTTAATTTTCACCCATCAAAGAGAAGTCAGGTGCCACAATGACCATGAAGCTCATGATAAAAGGTTTGAACAAATTTTGTGACTTCAGTGACCACACCGACTCAAACACGTACCTTCTTGACACAGTAATTGCATGCCTCAGGATATACATCTATAAATTAACTTTAAGAGTAACACAAGCTGTGACCATGATCAGTAATTTAGGACACAAGTAAGGGCCAATGTGCCATTAATATATCCGCAGTGATTACACCTATTGAAAAGGATATTGACTGGCCTCCAGAATAGAAACAAAATAGGTACCATTGTAAACTTTGGTTTGCTGAATGAGTTGAACTCAATCAAGAAAAAAGTTGATTTAAGAGTGTCAACAACGATGATGATGGACATGTTAACACTAGATATCTGCATATCACCTCAAAACATCCTGAAACAGGAATATAAATAACGGGTAGGAAACGGACAATGTGTTGATAGGATGGGGCTTACCAAAACTTTGACTTGAAGAATCTGGATGTTCTACTTGGCTTCACAGGTCAAGCCCTGGTGAGAATAATCAAACAACAATAATAATCTATCCCACCATCCTTGACCATACCATACTTACCTCCCCTTTGGCACTGTATTATGCCAATTCCCTGTGTTCTGCCTTGAACGCAATGTTGCTCCCACTCCTGCGATGTGCACATAAACGTGCTCTGAATCAGCCTCCTGCCCTATTAGAACATCTGCAGCTTCCTCCCACTTACTTCCTAAACTGCTCTTTCATAGTCTACAATCCCAAATAGTTCCAAGCATTTGACTTTTGTATAGTGTTAGTGCCTCAATAAAGTTTGACATAGTAGGTACAGCACGCCAAGTAGCAGTAAAGGCATCATTAAATGCGGAGAATAAGCATCTTCTACTGCTACCCATAGGCTACCTCTTTCACATACTATTACCATTATTAACATCAGGTCTGGCTTTAGGGTAGTGCAACTAGTGCAGCCGCACTGGGCGCTGACCTGTGGAGGGGGCGCTGACCTCAGGGGGGGGCACTGTGTTTAGCAATAACTTATGATTGGAGAGTTGAGGGGCACCTTTGCCCAGTGGTAGTGAGAGAATCTGACGAGGCGGTCATTAAGTGTGGGGGCGCCAAAAATGATTTTTGCACCCGGCACCACCAGCGCTAAAGCCGAACCTGTTAACAGTATTTCAATATTTAAAAGATAAAACGACTGGACATGCCAATACTTATTTGATAATGTGCCCTGTATCACAGGTCTGTGCAGACATTTATAGGTATGAAATAGCACCACAGAAAATGATTTAGTTTGTGGAGGTGCTTTTATTTAAATAATCACTTTGAAATAAAAAAATCTATTTTGCTATTATTTTTGTTTTAAGAAATTTGAAAAGCTGTCGTGCATATATATACCCAGGAATAAATGTTATACAACGTAATCTCCTGATTGCAGATGTAGGGGAAATGCTTGTCACAGTACTATTATCCATTGCTGCTCTGTTTCTTTCATTGGTGGGAAATAAATACCCACTAGAACTGCTCATTTCTAATCTGCACTTTAAGGTAAAGATTGTTCTGTGTAAGTACTCTGAAAACATGATGATTTATATTAATTCCTCTACTATTAGCATATCCTGCTGGTGGCCACAGAGTGCAGACAATTGAAGCTGATGGAACACACTAAATTATTCTTAGATGCAACTCAATTACTGTGGCTAAGAGAAGAATAAAAGTTAATACACTGTGAAGATGGATATTTATAAATGTACACTTAATTTACTGGTTCATAAAAATATGATTTTCTTTTAGAGTCACGTTATTGTGCCACTTTGAACTATATTTCAGTTCATCGCCATTTTTATTAGCTCTAAAGCTATTTTTTCTTGATTTTTTGAATATTCTGAACTGTAAGAGGATCACAAATAAAAGACCTGTTTAATGTAATTAAAGATGACACTCAAAAAATACAGATGCACTATACAAGTTACCACCATGTCTTGTTATGGGACTGTTTTTCCCATAGTGTTTAGGAGAAAAAAATCGAAATGCATTCACTGTTATCAATCAATGAGCAGGTAATTTATATAGATTCCAGACTAAACCAGAGAATATACAGCTATCTAAAATAAAACACAGATATTGGACTGCGCAGTCCCGACTTGCCTGTCACATGTTGTGTGAACCACGCACACTGGACCAGAAACAGGAAGCAACCTAAAGTGGGGCAGGAGCTTCTTTTTTTTTTTTTTATTAAAATCCACAGTATCGAGCCAATTAATACAGACAAATCACAAACCAGGATACAATAATGGAAAAGAATCAATCAATTCATACCATTCCCCAGAAAAATTAATTTCAACAGGTCAAATGTTCAAGCATAGCCCCCCATATGTACATACCAAGCTTTCGCTTTCTTGGCCCCTTGACAGAGTATAAACTAAACTCCATGTTGAATGCATTGTAAAACCTTGCGTGCCACATTTCAAAAGCAGGTGCCTCAGGATGGAGCCATGTGGATGCTATGCACAATCGTGTAACAGCAATAGCGATAAAAATAAGATACCTAGACTTATACATCAGCCTCCCTAGTTGTAGATCTTCCCCAATCCCGAGCAGCATAATAGAAGCTGAAATTTTTATAACTACTCCGGTGACCTCTGTTAACAACCTCTCAATGTGCTGTAAAAGCACCGTCAGTTTGGTACAAGAGTAGAAAACATGAGAGATGTCGGCGTCATCTGCGCCACATCGGAAACATTTCCCCTCATAGACACCCCCCCATTTCTTCATGATACTAGTTAAATATTGTTTTATAATGTTGTGTTTTTAAATTTGCCGCCATAAGAATTTTCCCTGCTATATCGATCGATTTCTCTAGGGACACAGATTGCTCTCCTAGAGCGTTCCCCCATTTAAGATTATGTTTCTCTAGATCGTCTACTTTGAAAGCTTGCAGCTCTTTATAAAGAACCCCGATTTTTTCCTGACGTCTAATGGCTTCAACTATCTTATGTTGTTTTAGTGTCATTACATGTTTACTTAAGAAATCACGTGTCTGCAAAAAATTAAACAATTGGCTATTGGGTAGCTGATACTTATCCGCCAAGTTTGAAAAGGAGGAGAGGGAGCCCCCGGCCTCCATAAGATGCCCCAATTGCGTGATGCCAGAGAATCTCCACTTTCCTGCCACATGGTCATGAAATATCGATGGAAGGATCCCTGTGGCAGACATAGGTGTATAAAATGATAATCCTTCAATCTGAAGATTTTTTCGCACGATCTTCAAAACCTTGAAGACTGCGCCCAAGATTCTAAAGCGGGTTCTTTTATAATAACTGCCATTGATGCTTTTAAACAAGCAGTTTTTAGCCTCAGTCCCCAACACCATCTGATAAATTGATGGAGCCTCAGCAAGGTTATTGACTCCTTCACCAGTCAATAGTAGACGTATATTTGCTAGAATACAAGCATGATAATATAATGCAAAGTCAGGAACTGACCACCCCCCTTTATCCCGCAGCATAGTCATGAACCGTGCAGCTCTCTGTGGCCCACAGGAATCTAGAGCAAAGTTGTTGAAGCTGTTGTAATTGCAGGTGAGATATCTCCAAAGGTACCAATCTGAAAAAATGTAGGGGCATATCAACAAGGGGTCGCGATAGAATTATCGCCGCTTTAGCGTCCGTTTTCGGGCGAAAAGCGGCGATAATTCTATCGCACTATCAGCAAGGACACGCTAACGCGTGTTTCCATGCTTCTGTGCCCTTTCCCTTAATGCCCAGCTTTGCATCTCAAATGATATGCAAAGTGGGCGTTCCGCACCAAAATAACGTGGGAAATGTCGCTAACCGACATTTCTCCTATCATCAATCTGCACGCTAACCTGCACAGCAATAAGAAAAGTAGCGCTAACCGCGCTTATCGCTACTTTCCTTATGCCTGCTCTCAATCTGACTTAGCCATAATATCCAATGGAAGGTGGATTGTATGGCTAAGTCCACCCTGCCCTATCAGCAACGTATCGCCTTTCGCTGTGCGATTATCGCTGGATTTCCAGCGATAATCGCATATTTTGCAGCTAACTCAGCGATAGCCGGCGATAATTATCCTTGCGCTAAGCGCGCTTAGCGATAATTATCGCCGGCTGTTGCTGATATGCCCCGTAGCACTTTCGGCAGTATGTTCATTTTAAGAATATTAGCTCTACCTACCAAAGACAGATGAAGACATTCCCATCTCCCAAGGGCTTGTTTAATCTTTCCAATAATGGCCCCCCATTCGACAAGCTCTTTCAGGCACACCCGTATCTTAATACCCAGATATATAACCTTGTTAACAGCTCTCGGATCGCTATCCATAATTTGATTAGTACAGAGGATCTGGGTTTTAGAAGTATTAAGCTTATAGCCAGACAAGCGGCCAAATTTGTGTGCCAGGTGTTCAATTTCAGGTAGAGCCATCACTGGATCAGATGTTACAATAGCTATGTCATCCGCATACGCGAAGACACAGAACTGATCCTGCCCTACCATAAACGGTCTTATCCTGGAGCTCCTCTCCAGCATATCCAGGAAGGGGTTGATATACAACGCAAACAGGAGCGGGGAGCAGGGGCACCCCTGGCGTGTACCTCTAGAGATTAGAACTGGTTCAGATGTCATTCCCATAGAACAGATCCTAGCTACAGGAGAGCGATATAAAACCCGCAAAGATTGAATATACCCCTGACCAAACCCCATCGAATGTAAAATCCCCCAAAGGAAGTCCCACGACACACGGTCGAACGCCTTCTCGGCATCGAGGAGCACTATTCCTAGATCTCTAGACTCAACCTGGGCGATGTCGAGTAGGGTGATAGCTCTAGCAATATGATTCACGGTCCCCCTTCCGGGGATAAACCCATGCTGTCTTAAAGAAACCAAGGGGGATATGACCTTGGCCAGTCAATTAGCAAGTATTTTTGCATAGATCTTCCCATCACAGTTGGTGAGTGAGATTGGGTGATAGGACCTCGGAAGATCAGATGGCTTGTCTTTCTTTTTAAATACGACAATATTAGCATCATCCCACGACTGTGGAGCCAAACCATTTTGAACAGCCAGAAAGACAGCCAGAAGATCCATTTTAAGATCTTGAAAAAATAGTCTGATAAACTTCAGATGGAAGCTTATCTGGACCCGCAGCTTTACCCCTCGTCATACTATTAATAGCCAGTTCCAGTTTATCCCGCGTAATCGGACTATCCAATATAGCAATTTCCACCTGAGGTAACCGCTGAAATTGCGTGTTAAGAAGCCCCAGATCACTGACATCCCGCTCTATCTCTTGCTCTGTATAGAGCTCTTGATAAAAATTATGAAAGATCTCTAGAATCTGATGGGGATCATGTACCACACTACCGGACAGATTCTTCATGCCTTCTTTTCTTTGTGCAGCTTCTTTAGAGTGTAATCTTTGAGCTAGACAGCGCCCTGTTGCCTTCCCGTATTCATAACATTCTTTTTTAAAAAGCTGATATTTTGTAGCAATTTCTTTACTCCATACCAAATTAATAATGGCTTTACATCTAGCAACATGTGTTTGCAGTTCGATGATGTTATTTCCTTGCATGATCCCACATGTGAAATTTTCTTCAGCAGCTTTAAGTTTATTGTACAGCTCCTGGATTATACGTTTAGCTTGCTTTTGCTTATATAATCCGAAGCTTAGCACTTCCCCTCTAAAGCAGGCTTTGAAGGTATCCCAAACAATCCCATACCTCATAGAGTGATGATTATTTTGAAAGAAATCCCTGATCCAATTTCTCATATATTCAATAAAAATGTTATCTAACAGAAGCTTCCTATCAAAAGTAAATCCCCTTGGCACAGCATTCATACCCAGAGCAGGAATGTCCAAAACCACTGGAGCATGATCAGAAGTGATTCTGGGGAAGACTTGTATCTGAGCTTCTGTAAGTAATAGAGGCGAAATAAAATAATATTCGAGCCGTACTAGTTTGCTATGCGGATAAGAATAAAACGTATATCCAGAATTCGGCGTATTAAGCGTACCCCAGACATCTATCAAACCATGATCTGACAATAAATGATATAGAGCCTTAAACACCCTAGGTTTCCTACTGCTATAGCTCTGAATACCTGCTTGTAGTCCCCCCCGCCAAGTTAATATTAAAATCCCCACATAACACAAGTGGGGTGTGCCAAAATGCTAGCTCGAGATTTAGTTGTTCAAGAATTAGGGTTTCATTGAGATTAGAACCGTACACTGTACACAGCGTGAACCTAGAACCCCCCACCATGCATTCCACAATTGCCCACCGCCCATAGCTATCAGTTAAGGTGCGTCCAGAAGATTGTATGGTCGATTTGGCCAGCACCGCTACCCCATGATTCATTGTTGTTTGCTGTGAAGCAGCTAAAATCACATATCCCATTTCTGATAGAACCTTATGCTTCCCCCAGTGAATATGTGTCTCCTGTAAACAGACTAGGTCAGGATGAATCACCCGGAGTTCTGCAGCGACCCTCTGTCTTTTGTTATAGTTATTGAGCCCACAGACATTTAACGAACACATTCGGAGCCCTACCTTTGCCATAAGATAGACATGTGTACCATCCCTTGCTCAATTCCCTTAAATAACTTCTGATATCTCAGAATTTTCACAGGCTTAACAATACTGTGGATTAATTTTCTTTTTTTACCCCCGCACATCCCCCCCTCCTACCCGAGCCCCCACACCCCCCGGGTTCCCCACCACCCCCCGTCCCCTCAACCCCCTTCCCCAACCCTTCAAAAGGGCAATAGGACCCATGGTCCCAGTGATGACAAGCTCCCGCCACCCGGGTGTCCCCGCCCACACTAACATACCATCTTATGTGCTAATAAACCCTTCAATATACAGAAAGCAAAAAAGCTTCTAAATAGCACACAATTATTACGGATGCCTGGAATGTATTTTTATAGATAAACACACCATCCAAAATGTGCGATACAAATACTCACCAGATGATAATATACCAGCAGTGAAGACCTACCCCATACATATATGAATATCCTGAATGAAGTCAGACCGGAAAATCATGCTGACTAAACCTCACCATTAGCTCCAAGCTTAAACATATTATATTACAAAGACTGTAAAAACTCTTTGGCTTGGACCACAGATGTAAAAAATCTGGTATGATCTTTAAATAGGACTTTTAACTTCGCAGGGTTGAGTAAGAAAGCTTGTCCCCTTTAGCCTGAAAGGGTGATATAAGCTGACGGAGCTGCCAGCGCTTTTCAACAGTGTGGTGACAATAATCAGGCCAAACAAAGAACTCCAACCCCTTCCTGGCCCTCTTTCTATCAGGGCGGGCAAGCTCGTACAAGGCATCCAGAGCAAGAAAATTATTAAGAGATATTAGAATAGCTCTGGGTCTAGCTGTTGCTTGACCGGGCCCAGGACGAATGGAAAAGGGAAATCTGTGTGCCCTCTGCACCTCTCTCTGCCAGTCCCACTGTGTGAGTTCAGGGAAGGCCTCGGGAAAAACAAATCAATAATGAACTTGCGAGGATCTTGGCCCTCCATGCCCTCAGGAATCTGCAAAACTCTGAGATTGTTCCTACGGGAACGATTTTCTAAGTCGGCCAATTTCCACAGAGTGCCGTCTTTTAAAGAGAGCAGGGTCTCAGTCATAGCTTGCTGTGCTACAAGTTCTTCTTCTAGAGTGGAAATCCGCGCCTCAGATTCGTTGAATCTAATTGTGAATTCCGTGCAGGTCTTCGCTATACGACGCACCGAGTTTTGAAGCTTACGGCAGGAGCTTTGCACTCTCTGACTCTCTGTCCGTGTTTCCTCCCTGTGAGTCATTATGGTTTGATAGATCAGGGCAAGTGAAATCTCTTCGGATGGCCCTGGTGCATCTCCTTCAACCACCTCAGTACCAGTGCCACTCTCAGTTGTAAAGGAGTAATCCCACTGTAAAGCATTGCCACCATTGCTGCTATCTACCAATGCAAGCCCCTCTCTAATCTCATATTTCTTTCGCACCGTGCGGGGGCTATCTTCAGATGTATCCCCTCCTGTATCCTCCAGCTGTGCACTGCTGAGGTCACTGCCACCGGCCCCATGCAATCCATCTTGAGTCTTTAAGCTTAGCTCTGGGTCTTCGCTGGAGGAGTCAGAGTGGTCCGATAAAGAATAGAAATAATCACCAGAGTCTATTTCCTTCGAGGGAGATTTTGTGCTTAGTAAATCCCTTTTAGCGCCCGGCTCCAGTTTTTCTGTATTTTCGGCATTTACAGTGGTTGGTAAACAGGCCAGAACTCCCTCAGGGATAGGGGTATTAAGCACGTTAGTGTTATGGCTAGACCCCCCTATGGCGCCTTCCACCGTTAAGTTTGTGCTGGATGGTGTTAATGGTACCGAATAGGCATGACCTGCATTACTATGAGTGGTAGTAGCATCTACTTCCCCCGTGGCTTGATCAATTACAGCATAGGGAGCCTTCATGACCCCCACCCCTACAGGTTCAGTTTGAGGGGAATTTACAGCTTTCTTCCTTTCTTTTGCCCCAGAAAACAACAGAGGAATAGTGCGCTTACCGGTGGAGTCTTTGGCAGTTTTTTCGCTGTTTAAAGCTGTATCCACCTTAATGACTTTACTGCCAAGACTAATACTTGCCGAGTTTCTAGTATTCACTGGTACGGTTCCAGCTCCAGCTCCAGTTGAATCAGCCAGGGGGCGAGCTCTCCCTCTCGCAGCCTTGGGAGGCATCACCGAAGAAGTACAGCGTGTACCTTGTCGGCCGCCGTAGAACGTTGCTGTTGCGAAGACACACCGTCGATAATGTAGAGTGCTCCAATAGCCTCTCCGTAAGCACTGCAGTCCCGCTGATACCACAGCTGCCGCAATGCTCAACATACCGAAGAGACCTCCAGCAGGCAAGTTTTCGTGACGTTTGTGACTTTCAAGTCGTATTTAAATCTGCTGTTCAGATTTCACACACCTCCGTCTTAACTCTTCCTTAAATGCTCTCTTCGCCTGTTCCGCAAAGCTATCCGAGCTTCATCGGCTACATCGGATGCATGCAGGCGCCAAAGCAAAAACAGCAGGGGTCATAGCCGCAGAAACCTTCCGAGCAGCATACCAAGCAGCCAATCCTCCGTACTTTTAAAGTCCATAAGACCATTTATCGCACCTTGGATGTTACTCTGCTTAATAGTTTAACAATGACATGGTATTCGCCAAGAAGCAAAGCTCTGCCCAGTACAGATGCGGGGAGGCTCGGGAGCAGTCAGCTCACACGTCCGAGCTTGCAGATGCCATCTCGCCCCTCTCGGGGCAGGCACTTCTTATGAAGCAGCAGAGGACCAGTGCTTAATTTGAGCTGGTGGTTTCCGGTGCTCGGCACCGGCACTTAATTGTCAACACCAGTGCTTGTGGCAGTCTGCCACAAGGTGGCGCTGTCTGAGATGACCACAACAACATTCAAATATTAATTCAGTATACATTAAAAATGGCTATTACCTGCTGCCCAAGCCATTCTTATAGCTTTAGGGGCCTGCAATAGTCTGCACTGTAACAATTGTAGGAGTGTGATGGTCAGTAGTTGTGTTGTTACTATCATTGGCATCATAGCAGGGGTAAAGTGTGGTGCAAGCTGCAGTGGCCTCCTGACGAGAGCCCCAACACTTGTTTTTTTTACAAATTAAGCACTGCAGAGGGCAGAGACCTGCCAAAAGGATGCCTAAATTCATCAAACCTGAGAACACTCGAACACCCAAAGGAGAAGCAAAGCCATTCCAAAAGGATTCAGGCTGAACAAATGCAAAGGTGATTTGAGACTACATTTGTTGGAGTTCGATAACCAGTCCTTAGGAAATCAACACAGATTGGCAGGTAACCATTGATAAATTTAAGACGCAACTACAATTGGCGCCAGGTGCCAAATCTACATCCCCAAGCTGAAGAAAATGCAGCAATAAATAGTAAGTACTGTGGACCACATTCTTTCTTGACCCACAATTGGCACTAAAGGGTGATTTGGCAAATAAAGGAAGGGAAAACTAGGTATATTATCTAACGGGAAGCAAAAGAAAAGCGACAAGGTTTACCTGAAGGACAAACTACTCTAGTCACTAATGGCCTGATTACGATGCGGTTGGACATTCGTCCGACCGCCATCGTTGTGGTAGTGGGACTGGCCGCCTACGAGGCAGCCTACTCACCTACTGCATTACAATGCGACCGCCACCACGGCGTTCGCATGCCCTGTCTCTTGTATTGCAGATGGGATGCGGTTAACAGACCCCGCCGCAATACAAAAATAATGGCACTTGCATATCCCTGCACTACAATAGGTGCCCCCCAGTGCTCTGGCCCAAGGCCCAGGGGATAAGGGGGGCCCGTTACAGGGCCCCAAATCCATTTACGCCTGCCGTTTCATGGCTGGATGACCGCCGCGGAATGACCAGCGAAAAAGGATATCATTATCCCGATGGCGGTGCTTGACAGGCACTGCCGCAATGCGGCAGCTCTGATAGGCGGTCGGAAAATGACCACCTGACGTAACCATGGTGGTTGGTCTTTCCGACCGCCACGTTTCTGTCCGCCGTTGTAATCTGGTGGGAAGAAAACCGCAGTACGTAATGATCCCCTAGATAACTAGACAATTGAAAGTATAGACATTAAGGGCCAGATGTAGGTGGCCAAATACCGAGCGCTAACGCTGAAATTCGCAGAATTTCAGCGTTTGCAATCGCTATTTGGCAGCGAGCAATGTAGGTAAGTTGAAACCTACTAGCAAAATAAGGAATCGCAAAATTGCGATTCCTTATTTTGCTCTTACATTTAAGGAATCGCAAATTGCGATTCCTTAAATGCAATGTAAGTAGCACAAAACAAAGTGCACTTTAGCCTTAAGGAATCGCTAATTACCACCAACTTCAAGTTGGTGCTAATTAGCGATTTCCTTTAAAAAAGCACTTTTTTGCTTTTTTAAAAGTGCCATGTGGCACACATTCATGCCCTTAGGGCATGTATGTGCGCCACATGTGCACACATGCACATTTCAGGGGTGCAACAGGGTGTCCTTTTGGAACCCTGGCACCCTTGAAAGTGCGCCCGCAATTTGCGAGTGCCTCTTGGTGACTCGCAAATTGCGGAGTAATCCTTTTCATTCCTATGGGCCTCTTGGCTCATAGGAATGAATGGAAGGTATTCCTTAATTGCGAATCGCAATTTGCGATTCACAATTAAGGAATATTAAGGAATCGCTAAAAATATTGCGATTCCTACCTACATGGCATTTTGCGATTCCTTAATAGCGATTCCCTAAAAATCGCTATTAAGGAATCGCAAACATGCATTTACCTACATCTGGCCCTAAATGATTAAGCCATCAAAAGAGAGAACAATAAAACCCACTCAAAAGTCGACAAAGAAGATTTCGAGTAAGTACCTCTATTTTATTTTTTGTTTTGTCATTCTTGCAAGGAAAAATATACAAACCCTTCCATAACTGCTTTTGGGTGGCTTTATTTAACAGTAAATTATACATTTTGCCCAGTATACCCCACAAGTACTTGTTATGACAGTAATAATATATTATACATCAAAAAGTGGTAGATTGCACACCAGTTTATAATGTTTATACAAAGGTTTTAAATGCTCAAAGGCTGTGTTTAGGTGTGCCACCCTGGAAAGCGCTCCATCTGTGCGCATGAAATATTTATATAGGAAAGGGTGCCTCGTCGGGTCCTGACATTCCAAGATGCACAGCCAGCAAAATGTGAATTACAATCAAACAGGCTCAACCAATTTCTTCCGTTCTTGATTCAATTTAATCCTTTCATGAAAAGAATCAGAAAACACGAGTCTAAATTAACATGCATCGAGGGTTGATGAAAATAAAGCTTTACTCTGTCCCTACACAAGCACTAGCTTGACATCCCTACTTAAGCATTCTTCGAGGCAGGATCGGTAAAGGTGTCAGCATGTGGATTCTTCCTTAGCAGTCTCTCCACTTCAATGGGTCAGGTAGCATGAAGCTACAGAGTCAGAGCTTGTTCTAAGATGCTCTCTCTCCAAAGGCAAAGAAGAAGTGGGGCTCTCTCCCTACTTGCAACATTCCAATATCAGAGGTGTCTTTCCAGGATTCCTTTCGAGTCACGCCATCTGATCAGACCACATTCTCATAGGTAATTTTCCATTGGATGGTGATGCTCCCGAACAGCGACCAGATGACCTTGATTCCCAGGCCTTCTCCGGTGAGAAAATACAACAGTTCTCCTCATTGGCATTAACTCCCAATGTATCCTCTTTTCTCCTTGCCTAACTTCTTTCACCTGCAACACAAACATTAGAAAGAGCAGAATCCGACGTATACATGAAATTCAAAATATTAATTCTAATGCAAGAGCTTCCAGGAAAATGTATTTTTAGGCCTACGAAATTCAGCTAACATAAAAGAGATGGAGCATGAGCTTTACGAAATTGCATAGAATATAAGGCACATTCAGTTAATATTCGTACCTACCTATAAAACGACACAATTAATAAACACATTCAATAGTAAGAGGGTTGTCAGTTGCACAACACGAGTGCATCTGTTAGTGTCTTCTGCTGGTCACATTTGATTTTCCGCATTAATCCTTCACATATTCTACATAATGGCCTAAACACATCATGTTTATGTTATTACATCACAAGATCTTAACACTTAGGTTAACATAACAAAAGATTATATGCGGCTGCATCCTACACGTATGATTATAATGAACCCATACAAATGAAAATAAATTTTGCGCTACATCATTTTATTACCCTGGAACGTTCCACCATCCATAACAATAATATTGGACATGATGTGAGGGACAACAGACAGTTGGTTCACTTTATTCACTCCTGGTGTTTTAAAGAGCAGGGTTAATTCATATTTTAAAGTTCAAGTTTAGAAGCTTTCACTTCATATAAATGTCAATGCAATGTTGTGATCTAATATACTAAACTAAAACACTACCATATGTTTTTTTAAAGATTTTATATTTGCATGCCAAAAGAGGTTACATAGCATGATAGCAGCCAATCAATCAATCAATACGTTTGTTTATTTAGACCATAGTCTATAAACATTACCATAAATACATCCTAAAATATTACATACGATAAAATTAATTAAAAGGCACGTATCCAACAAATGTACATATAGTAATGTAAGAGAAAACTATCTGATGGAGGTTCTCATATGAAACCCACCAATTCCCTTAAATATTACCTGACAACCCTTTTGAAATCTCTCATGTTGCAATTAAAAATCTCCTGATTGCACATGCGAGAATTAGAAATCTCATATTTACCAACAGACAAATTTCTTGATCTCGATTTGTGATTCCATAGTTGATAAAAATGGGTTTTAAAAAATCTTTCATCTCATCTAAAAACCATAAACCATCCAATAAAATATGTGCCCCGTTACATTTTGTCTTCAACCCGCAAGTGCACGTACACTGCTCATCTCTCATTGCTACATTTGTCTTCATATCTACATTACATGGGTTTATCCAGACCCTAAATTTTAACACAGCAGTCCTAAGCTTGGGATTTTGTAGGGCCTCAATGTGTGGAAATATGTTGTCAATACTCCAACCTTTAACCAGAAATTGAGTACACAATTTACCCTTCAGATATATCCGATCCTCATCTCTAGCACATTTGGTTGCAACAGCGCCTAGCTCTTGTTTGGGAATCTGTAGCCCTTTCTTCCATTGATCCAACTTTATTGTCAATTTGGCACAGAGCTCACTTAACATATGTCTTATTTGGGTAGCCCAATTCAGTTCACTGTTCTTTGCAGAGATGCAATATTTTTGGAGTTTTATCCCGATTAAGCCTCTGCCAGAATTTCAATGTAGCTAAAACACCCAAATAGCTCCAAGCCGTAAGCTAGAATTCTACCCTTTTGGCTGGATTATAGTTAAAGGTGGTAATCCAAAGATCCTTTTCACACATTTGCCCTCTTCAAGGTATCAATCCAATTTGCCGCCTAGAGTTAGCACTTCCACCCCATATCGAAATTGAGGGCAAACCATTGCATTAAAGGCAGACAATATGGGACATAGGGAGGGCCCTCCATACTTCTGGCTAAACTATGTTAGGCCCTATACAGAGGATAATGCAGTTTTTTTAGTAATTCAACATGGTATCAAACCACATTCCCTGTATTTATATTTGTCAACCACTTCCACTTTATTTCCCTGCAAAAGGCAATTAAACTCCCCCTTTTCTTTCCCCAACACCATTATCTAAATTAATCTTAAGCCTTCTACATAAACAATAGTCATGGAAGGCATCCAGTTTCTTTTGTAGCCCCACTTCCATCATGTCCACTATCACCAAATCATCAGCATATAGTAGGCATGGGACGTGGGTCCCATCCATCTTGGGGCAAAGACCACTTACTTTATTTAATGTATCTGGTAGGTAGGACAAAAATAAAGAGAATAATAGGGGGGCAGGACACAACCCTGATGTAAGCCATTCTTAATCTGTATTCTCTTCGATAGGGTCCCTTTGGAGTTTAAGATCACCTGAACCCAATTCTAACTATGTAACCTCCTGAATAAAAAAGAGCAGCTTCTTGTTGATGCCAAACCTCCTCAGCGTCTCCCACAACAACTTATGGTTGACAGAGCAAAAGCGGCACGGAAGTCAATGAAACAACAAAATAATTGCCCTTTAACTCAAATGACTTATTTGCCATCACTCATAAACTAAAACAATGGTCGATTGTTGAATGACCTTCCTTGAAGCCACCTAGCTCAACCGGCATTAAGTAATTTTGATCCATCCAAATTTTTATTAAGCATAGCAATACTTTGGGGAATACTTTCTCCAACACATCCAATAGGCAAATTAGACTGTAATTCTTGGGAAATGTGGCATCATCCTTCTTATGTATCGGCCTGTTTATCACACCTTTCCAACTCTCTGGAAAACACTCAAAGGCCAGGACCTTTGGAAGCTGACATGGAAGAAACTTGCCTACCAGTCCACGTTATTTTTTATTATAATTGCCAGGAGGTTGTCTGGCCAGCCTCCTTAATTAACTTGAGGGCCTTGTCCACCTCAACATTATTCGTCTGGCACTCATCCTTATCATTACTTCTTTATAAAGTACTCAAGTGGTTGACCAAGTCATCCTCGCAACAGATTGAAATGACCCTTGTAGGGTTCTCTCTGCTCAGTTTCTGTTTATTGTGTCGTTTTTCAGCCCTGAAGAAGTCTTGGGGTACCACCCCGGACGAAACACGTGTTGGCTGGGCAATCGATCACCAGTAAAAGAAGAACACAACACAAAAGACTGTTCACTTTGTTTCTGTTTTTATTCAAATACAGATTGTTTGTGGTATGAAAGAACTTTGAAAGAAGGAGTACTTACTCCACTTTGTTACGTTGATGTGTGCACAGGCTTGCAGCAATTCCGCAGGACCCTGGTCCAAATTAGGGGGGTTCTGGGTGTTTTCTCCCCCTCCTGTCAGCACCGTCTTACACACCCCTAACCATCATTGATACACGTTGACCCGTTGAAGGCGCCCTCGACAAACCACATCTGACCAGAACCCAGTCTTTCGTTTGCATCCAGGGGAAAATGTATCTCTTTGCTCACGCTGTCCTAATCTAATCATTACCTGTAAGGGCCTATGATCACTGCCCTCAGTGTGCAGCACTTCAAACCCTTCTACTGAGGAAAAAAGTGCAAAGCATTAATAAAAACATAATCAATTGGGCAGACCTGTTTACCTACGCAGAAAGTCTGGATAGCGGGGCGGTCGGTATCTACCTATCCATTTACACAGAACAACCCTATAGACCTTAAGAACTTCACTAGCCACAGGATCTTGGGAAGATAGCTGATTGTACCTGGGTGGCATCTACCATGTCTTTATACATCTGATCGCTGGAGGATGGGTCTAGCTTATGTTTAAATTCCCCTAAAAACATTATCAACTGAGTTGACCTTTCTATGCAGATTGCCTCCATGTCTTCTTCTAACAATCCCAGCTGTTCCACGTAATCTGCTGCATTCCATGGTTGGATAGATATATTAATTACAATTACATTTCATTTTGCCTGAGGGCCATAATAATTCTCTGTCTGGCCAGCCAATAACCAGCAACTTTTAACTTTCAGCATGGTTACTTTATTGGCTATTTTTGTCGAAGCTTAGGTAAGTAGTCCGCCCAAAGGCTTACCAAGGCACAATCACCTAGCGTCTTTAGAAAGCATTAAAAATCCATTCAATGATTTGGGTGCTTCACACAGCCAAGTCTCCTGTAGACACATAATCGCAAACTTTCCCCATATTTCTCTAAAACTGTTTTGGGTTAGATGTTTCCTATAACCACCTATGTTCCAAAATAAGGCTGCTCGGCTGTGCGAAGTCTCTGATCCCTAATCAGGATCACTCATCCCCACCCTTCTAGTATCCTCGCGACTTAATCCTGAGTCAGATAGGCACTCAAATCGATTTCTTAGCTTTGGTCCTCTATCTCCACTTGCTATGGTCACTCGTAGTCCACCTCTACTTAAATTAGCAACTATTCTACTACGTTGAACCCCTCATGAACAGATCCTTACTTGAGCTGTGCTTAAAACTGCATGACAAGCCAGGGCCCTATAGCTCCTCCCCGCTTTCATCCATCCCTCACTCATATGAACCAGTCTTATACCCTCCTTTCCTAGCTCTATCTACGTCTTCACCACAATCTGTTTTACATTTTCGAGCAGCAAAGGGCCTTTGTAATCTCTTTTCCCTCACGGTTTGTTGTGAATCCTATTTGCCTTATATCCCCAGTTATGATTTCTCGTAGGCTAGGACATTTGTCCAGTGCTTGCAATCGATGAGAGTGGCTCAAGGGCTTGCGTTTCCTATGTTGATTCCTATCTGTCCCTCTTCTTTAGGGTTCTCGGTATACCCAAAGACTGTCCCCGGTGTCGTACCCTTCATTGCTCCCTTCATCTTCTAGTCTCTCTCCCTTTGCCCTCCCCTCGCTTCTAACTCCCCAGCCGAAAGTGAGGACCCACACTTCCCAGGTTGTTCTTGATTGGCCTCTCCCAAAAAGCTTACACCGGGCACCATACACTTTAATCTGCATTTCTCTCTTTCAGTGATGGCAAGATCCCTGACTGTATCTTTTGCGGGTCTTCGGGTTTGCATCATTTTGGACTGTATCTGAGTTCCCCCCCCCCAAGGCTTTTGTTCCCCTCAAGATCCCACTTATACTCTTTCTTCTTCTGATTTCGCTCATCTGTTGCAGCTTTGACATTGGGGCACTGGGCAGTTCTTTCCTCTCAATTTTATTTTTGACCCCTTTCTTTTTAATTGCCTTCTGTACCTTCCGTATTCTTCCTGCCTAGGGTTTATATCTCTTAGCCCCGTCCCCCCCCATTTTGTTTTACCAGCATTATCTGTTTTGATATGTTTTCCATTGGAAATCTTTCTGTATTAGTGGGGGCTATCCCTCCAATGGGAAACAGCAATTACAACAACAGCCGAACCACGTGTTGCCTTTGCAACACGGTCGGAACAACAAATACTTCTTAACAACGCATTCCTTTACGAGGCATGTGCTTACAACGACATGCCTTAGATAAAGTGGCGCTGGACTTTAACGTCCAGTGCTTTCCCTACTGTTGCACAAACTGGAGTTGGAAAAGTAAATAATACTGTTCCAAAGTCCAGCGCTTTCCCTAAAGCAAGTTGTTGTAAAGACTTGCGTCGTAAAGGAATGCGTGGTTAAGACACAATCATTGTTCTGACCGTATTATGGAACGCATAATCTAGGCATGCGAGGTTGTGTCACACAACCTCTCCAACTTCAGCAGATACGCATACCTTCTGGTCTCTTTTCTCTAGCATGGGTCTCACTAAGGTTTGCATGCAATTATAAATGTGTTTTAACTCCTCTGGAATCCCCTGGTGTTGGTTTTTATGAGTTTTCTCCAGCCCATTATTCACCATCATGGCTTCTAATATTGCTTGGAGGGTTTTCTGCATTAGAAACATAATAATAATAATGACAATTTCTATTTGTAAAGCACGAACATATCACAGCTTAAGAGTTTCAAGGTGCTGGGGCCTTCGGGGAAATTAAGTGAGCTATTGCCCAGAGTCACATGATGCTGAGCTGAGCTACCGACGGCTCTGGGGATCAAACTGTGAGCCCCGCGCTCTGGAGTCTGCCGCTCAAGGCTGCTGTGCCATACCTCTCCGCCTCACCATCTCATGAACTCTAACTATGATGAGGATGTGATATCTAAGCCCAGGGAGGTTTGTGAGGGAACGGAGGAGGAGGAGTTCCGAAGAGGATTATCCCTTCCTACGTCTTCCTGCGGTCTGGTCACCCCTGTCCAAACCTCCCACCTCTTGAAATAGACCCTTGCTGTCCACTGTGAGGCTATTAACCACAAAGGGAGAGAGGTGGGGTGATGAGGACAGCTTTGGTTTGGATAAAAGCCTCCCCCAGTATCTTTAACCAATTCTACCCCCAGAACGAGTTCAAAGTCCGGTGCTGATTCCAGAACAATATAGTCACTTGTTACAATCATCTGGCTCACTCCCAGTTCTTCACTGGGTAATTTTGTCAACAATACAGATTGACCGTGGATGTCAGATTTCCTTTGAAAATACTTCCCTGCAAACTCCTTTATGGATTGTCCCAGGGGCGTTGCACCTGCTTCTTCTGCAGGATGCACCAGGTTACATATGGGATCTTCCTACCCTGGTATTCTGAGAGTCATATTTCCATCTAGGGGGCCAATGGTAATGCTCTCCACAGAGTCGCTATGTCGGGGTTCATGGGGCGGGTGCCTTTTTACTGTAGTGTCTTCCCGCTCCCTCTTTTGGCCATGTCCATCTCATTCTTTCAATTTGCTCTGTGGTATTTCCCCTTTATGGCATTGTTAAAACAGTCAGATCAGCTGCCAATTTAAACTAAACAGTCAATCAATCAATCAATCACTAATCTTTAGTTTGCATTGTTTCAAAGCATATAAAGTACATAATTAAATAAACATCTCTAATAAAATACCACATGGGTAGTAATAAAAATCCATCAATAAAAATCAACTACATATATACGAATACCACATAAATAGATATATAAAGTGCATTGTGCCTTCAAGTGTGGGCACCCCACCAGTTTGAAGTGCATTGTTGCTTTGATCTTAATCATCACAATAATATAAAGTGCATTGCGCCCTCAAAGATTAGTTTCAATCATTCCCTTTTTACATCGCTAGTCTAAACTATCAAAGCTATCCAATAATTTGGTGTTATCATCAAATATACATAAATATCATATCACAAACATCATTATGAATGGATTTAAACAAAATAGATATAAAAACATTTACTTAAAATGGCAAACGCACATGCTGGCAGTCTTAATGTCCAGCATTTCCCTTTTCTCCTCCACTATCCTATTCTGTCAAAGACTTCCTTTTAGTCCACGAGGACCATAAAAACGATGCCATACTATAAGAGATAAAAGGATTAGATAGTTGTTTAATACAGTAAAGAGCAGGCCGGCATTGTTTAAAATGGAACTTTTGCAAAAGGGGGAGAATGCACCTCTTCCTATGTGGGGTATAAAATTACAGAAGAATAGTATATGCAAATCAGACTGTACAGACGTTTTATCACAGGGGCATACTGGAAGATAATTTATTGAAAAAGTATTCTTTGGAAAGCACATCATTAGCGGAATAAAATTCATACAGAATCTTGCTAAGATAAAACGATGTTGGGAGTTTGTCACAAATATCAAATATGACTCATTCACCCAACTGGAAAGGGGGCATCTAAGATATAGCTTTAATGAGTTTTTAGTGCAACTAGCATCAGCTCGATCATTTGCAGATTTGCCCAAGAATATTTCTCTATCTTTGGACATAGTTCTGCAGCTAGACAAATTAGCAAATAAGTCCCCCAACCCTAGACTCTCCAGCACTGATTTCACATATTGCAGCCAAGCGACCTTGTGTGCATTGTCTAGGGCCAGACTGTCCTTAATGATATTTTGAGTCACAGTGATCGTATCTCTCTTCCAAATCGAGTGCCATAGCATAATCAGGGCAAGTCTCACTATATCTGTGACATATGGGGCCTCTAACTCAGGGTGGCAGATGTAATTAGCACAGTTGCTTGGGAGTGCGAACAGTCTTTTATAGAAACTTTCTTCTATTCTTTGCAGTTGGTCAATTGCCACCATCCCCCAGACCCCAGCCCCATAGGATGCTGCAGTAACAGCTTTTGCATCATATACCTTTTTTATCATATCAATCCTCTTGGCACCCACGCTTTTCCCCATGACAAGGGCTCTATTGCTCACCATATTGGACCAAGTGCTTTTTCTGTCAAATATAACCCCAGGTAAGTAAAAGTATCAACCACTGTCAATCTGCGTTTCTCTATATGATACATTGTGAGTTTTTTAGGGCGCGTACCTGCCACCAGCACAAAAGATTTAACGTCATTCACTCGAAGATCCAGACTGGACATAAATTTCAAATAGGCCACCATCAACTTTTGTAAGCCTAACCCAGTTCTTGCGATCAATAAGGCATCATCTGCATAAAGCAGAGTTGGAAGGAGTACTGCATTAAAGGTTGGTAAATCTTTTGTTACTCCCATCGCAGCTTCCTGTATATCATTTGTATATAGTGAAAACGGAAAAGGGGCAAGGACGCAACCCTGCCTTACCCCCCGTTTTATTTTAAACAGCCTAGTGCATTGCCCAGCCCTACCATACTGAACACAAGCAGTGGCCTGGGCATACATTTGACAAATAAAAGCAATTATCAGGAGGTCAATGCCCATTTCCTCCATGATGGCCCAGAGTTTGGTATGGGAAACACAATTAAAAGCGGCCGAAAGATCCATAAAAGTCATATATATTTTTTCTGATCAAACCATTGTGTAACAAGGCGGGCGCGTAGCACGAACTTCTGACCGCGAGAAGGCTGAGAGAGGTGCCCTCGCGCACTTATTGCATTTGAGACTTTTAATCTTTTTAATCTTTTAAATTCTTTTTACTCTGTGCGCTTTATTGAATGTGTTGGGGGGAGGATTTTACCTGTGTTGTGGGTTGACTTAGGGGAGATCAGACACTGCAGAAAGGTCCGCGCTATAGTGGCTGCAGCAGGCATAGAGCCCGGACGGGAAGCGTTGTAGAGAGGTAGCGTTAACCCTCTCTACCACAGAGTTTCCTGATGGTGCACCGGAGGTCATTAGTCTAGTGCACTGATCCCTGATAATTCAAAATGGCAGCTGTAAAGCGGGCGCGCAGCACGAACTACTGAACGCGAGAAGGCTGAGAGAGGTGCCCTTGCGCACTTATTGCATTTGAGACTTTTAATCTTTTTAATCTTTTAAATTCTTTTTACTCTGTGCGCTTTATTGAATGTGTTGGGGGGAGGATTTTACCTGTATTGTGGGTTGACTTAGGGGAGATCATACACTGCAGAAAGGTCCGCGCTATAGTGGCTGCAGCAGGCATAGAGCCCGGACGGGAAGCGTGGTAGAGAGGTAGCATTAACCATCTCTACCATAGAGTTTCCTGACGGTGCGCCGGAGGTCAGCAGTCTAGTGCGCTGATCCCTGATAATTCAAAATGGCAGCTGTAAAGTGGGCGCGCAGTGGACGTGCACAGCGGGCGCACTGCTGGTGCGCCAAAGGCAAGCCCGTCTGCGCCCATCCGTGCCCGATCGGGCCCAGGGGCCAGGGACCCTGCCTGTTCACTGATAAAATACTCCAGGGAACAGCTCCTCTCTTTCGGATGAACTCCGATGCAATGCAGGGAACGAGGGGGGTTACTGGATTGGCAGGTAATGGGACCACAAGTATGCAAGCAATGTAACTGCACAGTAAAGATGTGGGGCCAAATTAATATAGATGTACCTAAACACCATTCAGACAAAACCACACTGACCCAGGGTCTTATCAATTGTCGCTCACTCCCCAAACATAAAATTAACATTCATCTACTTCTGGAGGAAGGCAGGTTCGATGCTCTGTTTATTACTGAAACTTGGCTCAATTAAAATTCTGCCCCGGACATCCTAGTGGCCCTGCTCCCTGGGTTTCACATTCATAGACTTGACCGTATGGGGAATATTGGAGGAGGTATTGCAATTGTGGATAAAGAAGAGTTTAAATGTACCCTCGAACACCTTCCCATCCCAGACTGCGAATGCAGTCAATTCACCATTTCTTTCACCCCTACCCATACCTTTTCAGGGCTGCTAATTTATACACACCCTGGGCCTGAGGCAAAGTTCACAGAAGGTTTTCTGGACTTAGCCGTCTTTTGCTGAAGAAAACCCACATTACCATCCTAGGAGATCTCAACCTGCACTTTGGAGATAAGAGTATCCCCAACGTCAAGAGGCTAGAGCAAGAATTGGAGAGCTTAGCACTTTCATGTGGAACCAAACACCTCCAGAGGCCATGAAAGAGATCAAGTGGTGGGGGTAACCCCTGCATTGATGCAGTTTCCCGAATTGGATAAGGAGACGGCCCAATCTCTCATGAGGGAAATTCGATCAGGCTCCCCTCTGGATCCCACCCCCCTCCAATTCTTGTAAAGGCCATTGAGGCCCTTTTGCCATCTATTGTTGGCATGTCAAACCTCTCTCTACAGTCAGGCACAGTCCCTTCACTATGGAAGCAGGCAATAATAAAACCACTGCTAAAGAAACCTAGTCTAGATCCTGACCGGCCAGAGAACTTTCGACCAATATCACTTCTCCCATTTATTGGTAAAATTGTGGAGAAACATGTTAACAGAACTCTCTCACAATTTCTGGAAGATCATCTTCGGTTACAACCTACACAGATGGGGTTCCGGCCACAGCACAGCACAGAATCCGCCCTGTTAGTGGTGTCTGAAGAACTAAAAATGACCCTGGATCAAGGAGGAGCAGCTGCAATACTGCTCCTGGACCTAAGTGCAGCATTCGATACTGTCGATTATGGCTTACTGGCTAACAGACTCCGGGCTATCGGTCATCAAGGGAATGCCCTGAACTGGTTGGGGTCCTTCCTCGAGGGGAGGTCCTTCCAGGTTATGGAAGGTAACCTCTTCTCTGATAGTAAGCCACTCACATGCGGGGTGCCACAGGGCTCATCGCTTAGCCCCACGTTGTTTAATATCTATATGCGCCCACTGGCGGACATCATCCAAGGATATGGCATCTCAGTAATCTCATACGCTGATGACACCCAGTTGGTGGTGTCTCTTGACTCCAGGATCAATGGTGAATCAAGCCAGCTGGAGCCCTGTCTTGAACGGGTGGTCAAATGGATGACATAGAGCTGTCTCAAAGTAAACGGGGATAAAACCGAACTTATGGTCCTCGGCAATGCAGGGGTACACAGGCCCCTGGCTAGCTGGCCACGCTGCTCAGGGAGTGCCCCACTCCCGAGTACTGCTATTAACAATCTAGGCTTTTGGATGGATAATGAGCTCACCATGGATACCCAAGCAAGCAAGGTGGCAGGGACATGCTTTGGGCTGTTAAGAATGCTCAGGAAGGGGGCGTGGCCGAGCCGACGGCTAAGATGGCCGTCTGACTTAGGAGCTCCGGAGCGCTCGGAGTGCGTACCTGACCTCACTGCACCCTGCCGCGCAGATTATCGCTGAGCTGCCGCGGCGTTGATGCGGTACTCGCGGTACGTGAAATGTGCCATTGATCATCGCCGGAGGTGCCGCCGCTGTGGAGTTTGCGTGGCGCTGTTCCGGAGCCTGACGCGGCCCTGGTAGGCCCCGAGTCAACAGGGGACTCGGGTGAGTCTAGGGGCGGGGCTCGGGACGTTCGCGCCGCGGCCGGCATCGAGTGCATCCCCGCTCGGGGGTGAGGCCAGCGCTGCCAGCGACGGACGCCTATCCGATGCAGGTCGCCTCTGCTGCCATTACTGTCACACGTCACTACATGAAGCAGGGACTATAACCAACATGCTGCTCCCCTACCACTGTCAGCTACGCTGCGGGGCCTGAACAGCGCTATGCGCGCCCTATCCGGCACCTACTTCTCCTCGGCTGGACCTTCCTGCCACCACGCGGGTACTTAATGTGCCCTCCTCCCGGGGACTCAGTGATCGCCCACGCGGCGTAACCCACCTGGCTTTTTTGAGGTTCGGGGGCCCACCAGATCGCCTACCCGGGTCAGGGTAGTTAGAGGTGCACCCACTGCTGCTCTGCTGATTCTTTATTGGCCCTCCGGTTCTCCTGTTGGACTGCGTGGGTGGTGGATTCCCCTGGCCCTGCCGCACCCCTGGGAGCCCGCCTTGATACCGATTACTATTGGCGATTTCCCGCTCTGCTCCTCCACGATGGGCCGCACTGATCCTAAACAGCGCCAGTTGAGCTTTGAAGCGGGGAAAACCCCCAGGAGGGAGGGCGCTGAGGATGTTGCTGGGGAGGACCGGGGCCAGCTGGAGGGGGCTGCCGCCATCATGGCCGAGCTGCGGGCAGGCTTCCATTCTATTGATACGTGGCTAGACGCTATTAGTGGCCGATTGGACGACATCAATGGCCGCCTAGAGATGCACGCCACCAGGATTGGTGGTGCAGAACAGCGCATATCTGACTTGGAGGACGCGCAGCCCCCTCTACAGAAGCGACTCGACCGAGCTGACTCCCTCCTCAAGCAGATTGCAGCCAAGGCCGAGGATCTGGAGGCGCGTTCCCGCAGGAACAACATTCGCATCGCGGGAATTGCAGAAACGACCAACACGGGCCCTATGGCCAGGTTCGTGGAGACTCTACTGGTGGATTTGTTCGGACGGGAACCCTTCTCCACGACATTTGCAGTGGAGCGTGCCCACCGTACTCTGGGCCCTCCCCCGGTGCCTGGTGCTACTCCGAGGGTTATAGTTGCAAGGATCCTGAATTACTATGATCGTGATGTGGCTCTCCGACTGGGGAGGGAGCGTGGCACTCTAACATTCCAAGGCTCCAACATATCCCTTTTTCCTGACTTCACACCAATGGTGCAGGAGGCTCGGCGGAAGTACAGCGATCTGAAACGTGCCCTCCAGAAGGCTAATGTGAAGTATGCCATGATGTATCCGGCCAGGCTCCGCATACATCTGGGTGGTAAGGCACGTATTTTTGACTCTCCCGCAGAGGCCGAGCGGTTTTGGGGGCAGCACAAGGCCTCACTGACAAAGCAGGGACAAGACGAGTGTGCCAGCTCTGGGTCTTGATTAGGGGAATGATCCCCTTCTTTGATATTTCATCCACACTGACTGTGGTAGCTGTATATTCCCGGCAGTTGCGGATCCCTGCCTTGGTAACTTACTGTGTGACACTGTATGGCCATTTTCCCTATTTACCTACTTGCTGATGGGCAGTTGGTCGCTGTACATTGCATTGGTACATTCTCTGGTTGCATAATGCTAATTGGTGAGGTTAATTTCTCGATCTATACTTACTTTTCACTATGAGGCTCCAATGGAGCGTTGCCATCCCCCGTAGGATGATTCCCATAGTTCACCTTTTTCGGGGTTTTTTCGGTTCTTTATTGGGATGGGTATTGTTTGTTATCTGGGGATTCACCGGGTGCCTGTTTCATGTGTATCCGCTGGGGGCGGGGGGAAGGAGGGAGGTAGGGGGGCTCTGGGTTGTAAATGTTGTGTTTGTTATTTACAGTTGTATGGAGCTATGTTGACATTCACATCACATGATGCATGTAATTGGAGCTCAAGGGTATCAATGTTATACTCGCAATCAAGCACATGACCGGGAGTGAGGACAGGGTCTCTGGATTACGCCTGAGGTGTCTTTCATGGAATGTCCGGGGCCTGGGGACTTCGAAGAAAAGTAGGCAGGTGGTGTCCTACCTTTCCAGACATAGGATACAAATTGCCTTCTTGCAGGAGACACACTACTTGACGCTCTCTCTACACACATTTGCCTCCACATGGGGTGTCAACAGATTTTTTGCAGGTTACAGTTCCTACTCCCGGGGAGTCTGTATATTAATACATCATTCCATTCCATTCAAGGCAGCTGAAGTGGTGGAGGACCCCGAAGGGCGCTATGTGCTGGTTAGGGGATCTCTAGGCGACAGGAACATACTTTTAGTAAATATATACGCCCCTAACACTGATTCCGACACTTTCTTTCCCGGGCTGCAGGATGCGATCGATGGGCTGGATGCCGCCGACATTATCATGGGGGGGACTTTAACCTTACGCTCGACCCCACTACAGACACTACCGGACCCGGTCGCGTCCACAAAACCCCACGCGACACAGGGCCTGATACGCCTTCTACAGTGCTCACTGCTCACTGATCCCTGGCACTCCCATCATCCTGAAGACCGCAGCTACTCTTTCTATTCTGCACCACATAATTCCTGGTCGCGAATTGACCAGTGGTATCTCACGCCTCAACTCACATTGGCGGTTGGTAACATAGAGCATCTACCCCGCACCCTGTCGGACCACTCCCCTGTTTTGCTAGAACTCGACTGGGCCTCCATCCCAAGACAGCGCCCCCTCTGGAGGTTTCCCTCTGCGGCCCTTTTAGACCCGGTGTTTCATAGCGAGGGTGGGGAAGCAATCCGAGATTACTTTGAATTAAACGAGGGCACTGTTGAGTCGCACTTGATGCTTTGGGATGCGTTTAAGGCGGTTATACGGGGGGGGTGTATTTCAAAGCACGCTGGCGTGCTTCGCTCTATTCGCACTGAGCTCACCAATATCGAGCAAAAACTTTCTGAGTCCGATGTGTTGGCACTCTCTGACCCCACCTCGGACGCCTTTCGGGCGCGGGCTGCCCTCATGGTAGAATTTAATGATGCCGCTGCTAGGGAGACCTAATACTTGGGCAAGTATGCCAGGGCTCGGGTGTATGGGGAGGGGGAACGCCCCGGCAGAACACTCGCCAGACTCCTCCGTCCACAATATCAGTCGACTTATATTACCCAACTCGACTCTACCGAGGGAGGACTGTTGTCCTCCACGGCGGAGGTTACGGCCACACTCCTATCCTACTACACGCGTCTATATGAAACTCGGGACCCTCCGGGGGGACAGGCCTTGAGGGACTACCTTCAAGAAATTGCCATGGTGTGGATAGATGATGCGCAACGGGAATTCTTAGCATCCCCAATTAATGCCGACGAAGTTAAGCGAGCCATACGAGCATTGGAGGGCGGGCGAGCCCCTGGGTCTGACGGCCTAACCGGAGATTTTTATAAAGCATACCAAGATATATTGGTCCCGCATCTCCTTGAGGTGTATGCGGAAGCAATGGAGAGGGGCACATTGTCTCCGACCATGCGAGAGGCCATTATAACGCTGCTACTAAAGCCGGGCAAACCTCCCTCTAAATGACAGTCATACCGACCGTTGTCGCTCATCAACCACGACTATAAAATACTGGCTAAGGTTCTTGCCTCCCGTTTGTCCAAGCTTGTAAATACCTCATTATGTCCCTATCAAGCTGGCTTCGTGCCAGGTCGCTCTACTACAATCAACCTCCGCACGGTCTTCTCGGTGGTGAACCAGATGGAGCCGTCGCTCCCTGCGGTGGCAGTTCTGCTGGACGCCGAGACGGCGTTCGACTCGCTGGAGTGGTCGTTCGTGTATGCTGTCATGCACAAGCTGGGGCTTCCCATCGGATATGTGAAGTGGGTCCAGCTGCTCTATTCCCTCCCGGTGGCTCGACTTCGGGTGAATGGGTTGGTATCATCCGTATTCTCACTCACCACGAGGTACTCGGCAGGGGTGCCCGTTGTCCCCTTTGCTGTTTATATTGGCGATGGACCCCTCGCCCGACATTTCCAGGAGCGCCATCTGCATAGGGGGTTGCAGCTCCATACTGGGCCCCTTACCGCTTCTTTTTTATGCAGACGACATCATGCTGTTTGTTCGTCGTCCTGCGGAGAACTTGCCGCCGCTTTGAGGGAGGTGGTCCGCTTCGGGTGCATTCAGGACTGGTAATTAACTGGGAGAAGTCGGAGATGTTCCCACTTACCCCGGCCACTGCCCAAGTGGAAGTTGAGTTCCCACTGAGGTGGTGCTCTGACCCCCCCAAGTATCTGGGCATCTACTTGCATTGTAGCGCCCGGAGGTCATTCGCCTTAATTATGGGCCGGTGGTGGATCGACTGACTGAACAAGTCGATAGATGGATCAAGCTTCCCCTTTCTATTGCAGGGAGGATTGCCATTATTAAAATGGTGGTTTTGCCGCGCTTTTTATACTTGTTTCTCAACATCCCCATACCCCGCTCGTTGCTAATTCGGCTGATCTGGGCGGGAAAGCAATCGCGGATAAGCTTTGACACCTTGACATTGCCGTTTGAACGGGGAGGCTTCGATGTTCCCGATTTTTACTTGTGCTACCTTGTTGCGCAGATACATTTCACGTATTTCTGGTATCATCCAGATGCCCGGATATTATATCTCCGGCCTGAGCGTTCTCAAATACACCCGCGCCCTCTACACACGATTCTGCCGCTAGGCCTTCCACGCCAGCCCAGTGAGATTGAAACGCTGGCAACGACGTGCTGGGCCTGGACCAAACTCCGAAAGTACCTGCGCAGCGATGTCCTCTATTCCTCCAGCATACCCCTGGTGGACAACCCATGGCTCCCTCCCACCACTGAGGCCCTAACCAAGAACACACTAGTAAAGCACAGACTACACGTGGTAGGGGACTTGTTCAGGGGCTCATGCACCCGCACGGTTACTGAACTCACGACCGCTGTGGGAGCGACCTACATGGACAATTTCATACTGCATAGACTGAGATGAGCCTTGTTGAGCGTTTTACCGGTTACAAATACTGAGCCGGAGGATTTCCCCCCTCTCAGTCTGCTCATTAACTCTTTGGATTGCACTCACTTGGTCTCTCGATTATACCGTCTCTCGCGCACTATGCGCCCTGTCACAGATCCCAAAGCTAGGGCAGCCTGGGCACGGGATTTGGGGGACACACTAACCAATGAAGTTTGGGCATATTGCTGCTCGCAAACGCGGCATGTATCCCCCAACTACAGACACAAACTCCTGCACTACAAATATCTCCATAGAATGTATCTTACTCCTCAGCTGATATCCAGAATGCATCCGGAGGCCTCTGATGCATGCGCCAAGTGTGCAGCGCCAGATGCCGACTTCTGTCACTTAGCTTGGAACTGCAGACTCATGCAGGCTTACTGGGATGGGGTCTTCCATCATCTAACACTTATGACCGGGCAGCCCCTGTAGCCCACACCTCTCCTGGCGCTACTAGGATATGTTAAGCCTCTCAAAAAGGGTATTAGGCGGTTCACTGCCATGGCACTACTGTTGGCCAGACGTCAGGTCTCTCTTCATTGGGGTAGAGCTCGCTTCCCAACCATTAAGGAGTGGCTGCGTGATCTACTATACTGCAATACGACAAGTGACGACTATGCTGCACTGCTGCCACCAACCAACAGGCCCCTGGACATATGGCAACCACTCAAGGACTACTTGCTGGTGCACCCTTTGGTTGAGAATTCGGACTGATCAGGTGGTTTCTTTGTAACGTTTGGACGGCCGAGATATCTGGTCCTCCTCTTTTCTGCTGTCCCTTTTCTTTATTGCCCCCCCTCCCCTCGACTGCCTGACTAATAATGCTGGACGACCTCCACGGATCGGATGCTGTGCATGTTTTGGACTCTTGCCTCAACGACACCATTAATTGCTCGAATGCATCATACATGCACTGTGATTTACTACTGATTATGTATATTGTATTGCTCCGCAGTTGTTGTAGTTTAATTTTTGGATATATGCAATGTTTTTGCTTTTGTGGCCAATTGGATTGTATTCGAACACCACACCGTCTAAGATCTGTATGTAACATTGGCTGTCTTTGTAAGCAATAATAAAAAATAAATTGATTAAAAAAAAAAAGAATGCTCAGGAAAATCCTGGACCTAATTTCCCTACAGCTAAGGAAAACGGTGATACACTCCCTGGTCACGTCTCACCTGGACTATGGCAACGCGCTCTTTTTGGGCGCTCCTAAGTATGTCGTCAAAAGATTTTCAGCTAGCTCAGAATGCAGCGGCTAGACTTCTGTGTCAGATCCCTATGAAGGAATCAGTGAAGAAGCATCGCAGACAGCTACATTGGCTCCCTATTGAGGCGAGAATTAAGTTTAAAGTACTGTGTATCACATATAGAGCCATAAACAACACAGGGCCCAGCAAGATTAGAAATCTAGTCGGCCTATACCTCCCTAAGAGAAAATTGAGGTCAGGCTCTGAGAGATCGTTAAACATTACCAGAATAAAAAGGGCCAGTTGGGGGGGAAGAGCCTTTTCCCACCTTGCGCCCAAGTTATGGAACTCTCTTCCTAGGGAGTTAAGATTCACAGTATCATAATCCACCTTCAGGAAGAAACTAAAAACCTGGTTGTTTAACGAGTGAGACTAACCTCCTTCCTTCTCGTTTTTCTGTGTTCGTGTTTAGAGCTGGGAGGCCTTCGGGTAGCCATGCGCTCTATAAATCCTAATAATAATAATAATAATTTTGCAAAAGTTAGACTTATGTTAAACCATTAATTGATTGTTCCCTTGCCTTTTTGGAAACCACATTGCACCAGTAGTAAAATATTCTTCTCTGTGGCCCATGCCTCCAATCTGTTCAGCAAAAGTCGCCCCATCAGTTTTGCAATGCTATCTAAAAGATAGATGGGTCTACAGTTTTTTGGATTAGGCTTATCCCCTTTTTTGTATATGGGACATATTATCAATGTATTCAAAGAAGCTGGGTCCCTCTTTACTTATAGTGTTAAAAAGTTTGTTAAAAAAGGAATCCCAATATCTTGGTAGGCGAGAAAAAAATCTTCCTACCCTGGTATTCTAAGAGTTATATTTCCTTCTAGGGGATCCATGGTAATGCTCCCAACAGAGTCGCTATTGCGGGGTTCCTGGGGTGGGTGCCTTTTTACTGTAGTGTCTCCACACTCCCTCTTTTGGCCATGTCCACCTAGTTCTTTCACTTTGTTCTGTGGCATTTTCCCTTTATGGCATTGTTAAAACAGTCAGATCAGCTGCCAATTTAAACTAGTCTCGGTCAAGCAGGAGACAAAATGCAAAACTTGTGGGCTTACCTCTGCCTCTCACTCAGCGCTGCTGTCGCCTCTACCTTCTTCAATATACCACCACACAAGGTGACCGCTGTCAGATATGCACTTTATTTTCGGCGATTTGGAATTTAGCGCTCACACTCTTCGACTGGAGCTAATCTACAAACAATTGTCACAACTTGCCACGCCCCCAACAAGTACCCAGCACTGGACAACCCACTCCGCTGCACACCCTGACCCCCCCCTAGCTCCCCAGGGGAGCCGAGCGCAATAGCGGTAACTAGAGGAGGGTAGACTGGGTTGGCGGTAGGGCGATAGGGCAATCACCACTTTTAACATGAGAGAAGCACCAATACCCACACCAAGGGCACCAATACCCACACCAAGGCTCGAGCGACAGTGTGGCAAAGCTGCAAGCAAGGATGCAATCCAAGGACTGCTTCAAAGTCAAATCCCTACTTTGGGGGATTACACTGCATCAAACATTTCCACAATCAATAGGCCTCGTTGGCTGTAGTAGCAATAGTGTAAGTATGTGGCAATAGATTCCATTGTACAAGAACAGAAGAACAGTGTTGAGCGATTTATGAAGAGTTTTTCTGTGTAACAAACTGCTTCTCTCCACCCCCCAGTTGCCGCTGCTTTATCTATCACAGTAGAGAATCAGAGCAATGAACACTATTGTGCTTAGAAGAAAGTGTTCTAGAAGGGAACTCATTACAGTGTGTTGAAGATAGGCACCCTTAAACCATTGCCTTGAGTAGTTGCCTAGATGTGGCAAGAACAACTACTATATAGAAACCAAGAATGTATATCTTGGGAGAGTGGATTATGGGGGGAGAGTATCAACCTTAGTGCAGTCTTTAAAGCCCTCCACCAAAATATTCCATTCCTGTTCAATAAAATATTTTAACAGCCCAGCTCATTCCTCCCTGTGTAATAGGGTGCTCACAGATCGAAACCAAGAGAGTGAGACCTTGATCAAGCCTCCAATAACCGGGTGAAGTGAATCCTTCAGAGTAGTATAATATTGGGTTTTGCTATAAGAAGAGCCAGGTTGATGAAATTGGTGGAGGGATTCTCGCATTTAGAGTGGGGGAATACGCCCAATAGGACCGCTTCTTAGGAATTTGTTAGTACACAGCCCATAGTGGTCGACAACACCTCGAGAACTCTTTGCCAGTATGAAAGGAGTGTAGGTTGTGACAAAAGCATATGAAACAGATCAGCATCTAATTGTATATAGCGAGGACATGCAGCTACAGCTCCCGGGCAAATTTTGTTAATACGGCTTAAGGTAGGCTCAGTTAAGAATATTAAATTGAAAACGATTTGAATATACTTGAAACGGCAGTCATGGGATACTCTGCAGGGATATTTAAATATTTTAGCCCAGTCCACATCATGCAGAGGTTTGGCCATGTCAGTCTTCCAGATGGCATGGAGAGAAGCCCTATAGTGGTTCCCATGTTGCAGGAAAGCTCTGTACACCTATCGCATTAGTTTGCCGCCAGTCCTATGGTGTAGCGCATCTTGTACACTTCAAGTGGAGTTGGTGCTAGGTGGTTGGCATTAAATGATTGTTTAAGGTGTTTGTAGGAAAACAATTGACCCAGGTGAAGACTCTAGTCTGCCATAGGGGTTTGGAAATCTATTAGCTCATTATCAACAAACAAATACACCAATTTTGAAAGGCCTTCAACATGCCCCTGATGAATTTGCACTGAGCAAAACCATCCTGTGTGAGTGGGGAGGACTAGCAAAGCTATTGCAGGAGCGTAGAGTTTCTTTGTGTTAATGAGTTTACGGGCTCTGGTAGGGCAAAAGAAAGCCAGGTGGAATAACCCTGGGTGGCGCTGAGTAGAAACTATGAGCAGTGCAGTAAGCCCTCCTCAAAGATTTTACGGGCAAATCCGGATTGATGCAGGGAGCGGCCAGACAGCCAGGGAAACACCCATTGGAGCTGTGCAATTAAATAATGGCATTCTAAGTCCACACAGGCTAATCCACACACTGTAATAGGTGGCTTTAGAGTGAAAAGAGCTACCCGGTGGCGCCCAGCCCACAAATCAGACGTGGGGCGTGTTGAGGTGTCTGAACAAGGGATGAGGTTTACAAAATAATACAATAACTGGGGTAGCACCAACAGCTTCACTAGTGCTATGTGACCCATGGCTGAAAGTGAAAGAGAAGACCAAAAAACAAACTGGGCTCAAAGGGACTGAGTCGCTCTGCCCAAATTTCCATCCTGCAAAACAGTGGGGTAAACGTAAATATTAATCCCTTAGTATCGAGAGGTAACTGATTTCCAGATCAATCTGGGGTAAATGTGAATATAAAGGGCAAAACAGTTCCATATGTTTAAAGAAAAACATCTTACATTACAAAATCTTCATCATATTCTTACATTTTGTTTGAGTAACTTACATCTCAAATATTTTGAAGATTCTGCATGTACTTTGACACTTAGGGATTAGCCAGATCACTGGTTCGGCCTTGGTTTGACTGCAGAACTGTTTTAAGACATGGACAGAGTGGGCAATTGCCCAGCACAACCATCCGAGGGGCCAGGTTCCTGTTTACCCTTCCCAAGCATGACCAGTGGACGATTTTATCAGCAGAGCTTGCCAGGGTGGGTGGGTGCTGCTTGTTCACCCACTTGACAGTGCCTCTTCTGTTTCTCTCCTCCCTGCTGAGACAAATCACACAATTCTTTCTGATACTCATGGTGGACCCATCTTGTCTGATATTAGGAATTGTCCCACCTTGTTCTTCTCTTCCTTATTTGTTTGTTTCTTAGCAACAACCCTTTGAATCAGTTGCTGTGGATCTCTCATCTGATCTCGATTTCATCCTTCTCTTTAATTCTATTTGTTTTGTATTCTGGGCTCCCAGTTCTGAGCTAAACGTAGAGTCCTGGAAGCACACTCTAAAGCTGTAAGACTACAGAAAAGTTGTGGGTACCTTGCATACTGACATTAGATGTAAAACTGGTGCCCACACCATCTGCTCTGCCTCATACATTTTTTTTAGGTTTAACATTGATTGGAGGTTGAGGTGCGCCAGATGTTTCTGTTCAACTTGTCTAAGCTAGCATACAGTCACTTACCTTAATATTTCCCACACTGTTCACCGTGGGCTTTGAAATGTTTAGAAACATAATGAAAAATGTGCTGTTGCTTTCTCTCCAAGAAAGTTTGGGTAAATCTGGAGAGGGCATTATTTTAAGATTCAATAAGGATATAAAACATAATTACCAAAATGCAATAACATAAATGCCATTGTGATTAAATAGTGCTAGGTAGAAATTAGTAAATCAATCAGTTCAATCTAGGGAATTGTAAGCGTGCTACTCACCCATGAGGATCTCAAGGCGCTGAGGGGGTCCGCAGATCTGTTTATCCGAAGAGCCAGGTCTTGAGGGTCTTCCTGAAGGTGTTCAGGAGGGGCGCGGTCTGATGTCTGCCGGTAGCTCGCTCCAGGTCTTGGCTGCAATGTGAGAGAAGGATCTTCCGCCTGCTCTGGCTCTGTGGATGCGCGGGCTTTTGGCCAGTGCGAGGTTGGAAGATCGGAGGTTTCTTTTGGGTACGTGGAAGTTGATTCTGTTGTTGAGGTATTTGGGTCCATTGTTGTGTAGGCATTTGTAGGCATGAGTGAGGATTTTGAAAGTGACTCTTTTCTCCACGGGGAGCCAGTGGAGACTTCGTAGGTGTTGGCTGATGTGTTCGTGTCGGGGATGCCGAGGACGTAGTCTAGCGGCGGTGTTCTGTATTGTCTGGAGTTTGCGGAGTAGGGACTTGTTGATTCCGGCGTAGAGTGCGTTTCCATAGTCCAGTCTGCTGGCAATGAGTGCATGGGTGACTGTCTTCCTTGACTCAGGGGGGATCCACTTGAAGGTATTGCGGAGGATGCGGAGGGTGTTGAAGCAGCTGGAGGTGACGGCGTTGACCTGTCGGTTCATGGTGAGTGATGAGTCGAGTACGATGCCGAGGTTGTTGGCATGGTCTGAGGGGGTAGGTGGGCTTCCGAGGGCGGTCGGCCACCAGGTGCTGTCCCATGCAGAAGGGGTGGACGAGGACTTCTGTCTTCTCGGCATTGAGCTTCAGGCAGCTGTTGGTCATCCAGACTGCGATGTCTTGCATTCCTTTCTGGAAGTTGAGTTTGGCAGTGGTGGGGTCTTTGGTGAGGGAGAGGATGAGCTGGGTGTCGTCGGCGTAGGATACGATGTTGAGGCCGTGTTGTCGGTCGATGGCTGCGAGGGGGGCCATGTAGATGTTGAAGAGGGTCGGGCTCAGTGATGAACCCTGTGGGACTCCGCAGGTGATTTTCGTGGGGTCGGAGAGGAAGGGTGGGAGTCTGATCCTTTGGCTTCTTCCTGTGAGGAATGATCGGATCCAGTCCAGGGCTGTTCCTTGTATGCCTGCATCATGTAGTCTGGCGACTAGTGTCAGGTGGGAGATGGTGTCGAAGGCCGCTGATAGGTCGAGTAGGATGAGGGCTACGGAGTGGCCTTGGTCCAGGAGGGTGCAGATGTCGTCTGTGGCGGCGAGTAGGGCGGTCTCTGTGCTGTGGTTGCTTCGGAATCTGGATTGGGATGGGTCGAGGTCGGCGTTCTCTTCAATGAATCGTGTCAGTTTCCTGTTGACTGTTTTCCCTGCAACTTTGGCTGCGAAGGGGAGGAGCGAGATGGGCCGATAGTTCTTGAGGTCGGTGGGGTCAGCTGTGGGCTTCTTGAGCAGGGGTCTGACTTCTGCGCGCTTCCAGTCGTCTGGGAAGGTGCCTGTTTTAAAGGTGGTGTTGATGGTGCATTGTTGTTTGGGTGCGATGGCGGCTGCGGCGCTGTGGTAGAAGTGAGGGGGGCAGGGGTCGGTGGGGCCCCCGAGTGGATGCTTTTCATGGCCGAGGCGGTGTCTTCGGCCGTGATCAGTGTCCAGTTGGAGATGGTGGGCTGGCTGGTGTTTCTGGGGGGTGGGGGTCCGTCTGTGGCACCTGGTGGATGGTCAATGAAGTTGTCGTAGAGGTTTTTGATCTTGAGGAGGAAATAGGTTCCAAGCTTGTCGCAGAGGTCTTGGGATGGGGTGATGTCTGTGGCTTCGCTGCGTGGGTTGGTGAATTCTTGAATGACACTGAAAAGTTCCTTGGAGTTGGTGGAGTTGGCCAGGAGTTTGTTGTGGATGAAGTTCCTCTTGGTGGCTCTGATCTGGTTGTGGTAGTCCGTCATGGCGTCCTTGTAGGTGGTGTGGTTTTCGGTTGTCTTGGTGTATCTCCAGTTCTTCTCCAGGCGTCTGCAGGTGCGTCTGGCTTCTTGGAGAGCAGTGGTGAACCAGGCGGCTTTCCTGGGGCGTTGTCTGTCGGGGTTGCGCAGCGGGCGAGCTCGTCTGCGCAGTTGGAGATCCAGGTGTGGAGTTCTCTGGCTGCGTCGTTTGCGTCGTTTGCGTCGGGTGCCCAGGTGTGGTTGTCTTGGGTGAGGGTAGAGTTAAGTTGCTCATCGGTAACCTTGCTCCAGTTCCTTCATGGTGGGCGTGGGGCTTGTTTGGGTGCCTTGGGTTTGTTGACGGCGAAGTGTACGCAGTGGTGATCGGTCCATGGCGGCTGCGTTGTGTGGCTGAATTGGACGCTGCTTCCTGCCGCAAAGATGGGGTCGAGGGTGTGTCCTGCCCTGTGGGTCAGTGTGTTGACAAGTTGTTTAAGTCCGATGCTGGTGAGGTTGTCACGAAGGATAGTGGAGTTGGGGTTGCTGGGGTTGTCGAGGTGGAAGTTCAGGTCTCCAATGAGTATGTAGTTTGTTGAGGCGATGGCGTGGGGTGCGATGAAGTCGGTGATGGTGGTAGTGAAGGGTGTTCTGGGGCCCGGGGGGCTGTAGACGAGGGTTCCTCGGAGTGTGGCTTTGGGGGTGGTCTAGATCTGGAAGTGCAGGTGTTCAGCGGAGGGGAAGGTTTCGCTGGAGGTGGTGAGGCGGAGGGTGCTCTTGTGGGCGATGGCGAGGCCCCCTCCTGGGTGGTTGGGGCGGTCTTTCCTCTGGATCTTGTATCCGTCTGGGATGGCAGTGCTGATGTCGGGGGCGGAGGATGCGTTGGTCCAGGTCTCTGTGAAGAAGGCGATGTCGGGCGAGAGAGAGTCGAGTAGGCTCCAGATTTCCATGGCGTGTTTGTGTACAGAGCGTACGTTGAGGAGGATGCATTTTAGGGTGTCGCCGGTGCTGGCGTCGGCGGTGTTGGAGGCCGGGGTGGCGGTGAAGGTCTGGCTGCAGTGGAGGCAGGAGAACTCGCCATGGGTCGTGTTCGGCGAGGCCTGTTGGCATTCTCTAAGTCTTCCAGGGTTGAGTGTGAGGAGTGTGGTGGTGTCGTAGCGATGGGTAGTGGGAGGTCTAGGGTTCCTGGCGCTGGCCGCGGTCGGGTTGCGGACAGGCGCAGATGGGCTTGCCTTTGGTGCGCCTTCGGCGCGCCAGCGGCGTGCCCGCTGCGCGCGTCCGCTGCGCGACCGCACAGCGCCCGCCATTAAGTAGGGAAGGTGGGAGGGAGGAAAGGCTGGGAGGCGGGAGCGGGGGAATTCCGGGGGGGAGGGGCCGTGCAAATAAATGCACTAATAAAGTAGGGGGTATGGCCTCTCTTTGGATGTGTCTGTAAAATTGACCCTTTGTCCTGAATTTTCTACACTACTCTCCAGAATTTGCCCTCATGTTAGGTGGTCACCCCATTTGTAACAGAAGCCCTTACCACAATGTTGCACAAAACGTCTTTGAAAACACTATTATCACCACCGAAACCTGAACCTAATGAGCGTTAAAACTGCTAACTTGAATGCGACAGTGACTAAAACTTTAAATTTACCTTCAACAATGAAACATGCCAAACACTCTCGCTCCGTCAGTGAATGTTCTAATAAAATAAACGCAAGCGTAACAGGACGTTTTATAATCATCCCATGTGATTAGTCCGTGCCATTTGACACCGAAAACCAGTGAAAATAAACAAAGTACTGCGAAAACATCATTCACTCCCTACCAAAGAAACAGTTGATCACAAATAAAAAAATGTGCAAAGTAAAAAACCACTCACACAGAACACATTGAAAACAACTGCAATAAAATAAAACATGCTTGCGATAAACGAATAAACAAAATATAAGCAATGTGAAAACGTAAATGAATCATAACACATGGGGACAACAAATGTACATTGATTCACGTAAATGTGTAGTCATTCACAATACCTTGAATATACAAAAATGATTGCATCTGTTTTAAATTGGTTGAAAAGCAAATATGAATCCTGCTGCTGTTCTCATAACATTGAACAATAACAACAAGTGAACCTCCAGTGTTATGTGCCCAATTAACAGCTTTTTTTTACCATGAGGAACATTCTTTATAACACAGTCTCACGGTTCCACCGCTCGGCTGTATTGGGTAGGCGGTGCCCAGCTCCGCACCTGACTAACAGAGAAGTAGGGACTGAGGCAGAAGGGCGAGTCTGGCGCTGGGAGCTAGTGAGCTATCCCTGGCGGGAATTCCATTCTTAAAAGCCCTCTCATTCATTCATTTAAACCTGTTCGGAGTTGGGCATCGGCTAGCCGCTAGGCAATACAGCCGATTGGTGGAACCGTGAGACTGACTGTGCTATATAAATAATACACTGCTTGATTTAAAGACTCAGCATTTAAGTGCAGTTCTAAGGTGAAGGAACCATTGGAATTAGAGCAAACTGACATCTAAATTGGAGAAATGATGTTATTTTTGAACAACAGACACATGTGCTTACTTTAGTTCAACTTAATCATAAGTCACCCGAGTCAGTGACCTTGCATTACTGGCAATTTTACACTGCACGAACTGCTGAAATGTGCCGATTTTGCTTTACTTGATTTATTTCTCTTGTGACATGTAACTCCTAAACCCTTTACTCCGCTCGCTTAAGGAGATGTGCGGTAAAATTGCAGGTTGCCCAGTTGAAATTTATAAAACGGGGTGAATTGATGTCTTGACATTTATTTGCAGAGTATGATTTGAGGTACTGCAAATACCAACTGTATAATATATTGACAAAGTGGGAATGTTGAAGTATTTCGTTCATGTTTAATTCATTGGCAACACTTGAAGAAAGTATAGAAACTGTTTTAAAAATGGAGCTCTTAAGTGTGACAAAGGCTCATCAAGCAGCCGAAACGCATCCTGTGTCGAGTGCTGTTTGCATTAAAGCAGAGATTTCTCACGTTTCCGAGTGCATGCTTTCTCTTGATGGATATATATGTATATTACCTACTGGCGGTCGCCAGTAGGTAGTTATAGTTAGGACTTAGTTTCCATAGGAAAAGCGTTTTTTGATTTGCCAATATCTTTGGCGCCGTTTGACGAATCTTCGCGAAACTTTCAAAACTAATGGCCCGCTCCGGTCAGCTCCTGTCATAAAAGTTTAGGGGTGATTCATCAAGGAGGGGCCGAGAAAAAAGGGGGGTCCCAAAATGCGTTTTCTCCATGTTAATTTCCAAAGGAACCTTTGTTGCGGCTACAGCCCGAACTGCAGAACGGAATTACACTAAATTTGGCAGAGAGGTAGCTGTTGTTCCAGAGTGCACACTTTGCTTTAAATGGTGTAAATCCGTTCAGTAGTTCCTGAGAAATTTAAAAATAAATAATATCGATATCTGGTGACCGCGGTGGATTTGCGAACCCTTCCGAGCACGAGCTTCATTCTGATTGGCTGTCAACACTCCAAACCAAGAAGTGTTGGCAGCCATCTTGTGACTCAGTAAAACCAAGTCACAAGAAAAAAGGGAGTAAAAAGTTGAAAAAAAAGAAAAGGGGGCAGGGTAGAAACACTCTGACCCCCTACGCCTGGTCAGGGGGTCCCACAGGAACCCCCAGGGCCCCCTGGGAATCCGCGCTGGGTGTGCGAATCCCGCCTAAAAAAATAAATAAATAATGAAGCGTGGTATGCCAGGTCCTGGGGGCAATATGTAAAATATATGCAGGGGCTGCGTGGGCCCCCACAGCCCTGGGGACCGCCACCTCCCCAGGGCATTTCATAACTATGGGCGGGGACTCACGGGCCCTCCCCAAGCCCCGGGGACCGCTACCTCCCCAGGGCTTTATTAATTATGCGCGGGGGCACGCGGCCTCTCCGCAGCCCCGGGGACCGCCACCTCCCTGGGGCTATTATAATAAGTAAGTGTGGGGGGCTTGAGCACCCCCCACACTGCCCTGGGGACCACCACCTCCCTGAGGCACTCATTATGTTAATGCAGGGGTCCGTTGCGGACCCCCGGCCCCGGGTACCACCACCTCCCTGGGGCTTTAAACTTGTTGGGAGGGGGGCCGTACAGCCCCCCTCCTGGAGCCCTAGATGGCCCTGGGGACCGCCACCCCCCAGGGCCGGCTCCCGGAGTGCCCACCCCGGGACATTGCAGTTTGCAATGACAGGGCGGGAGCCGGCTGGGACCTTGGAGGCATTGGGGCTCCCCCGCGGTCCCAAACGTGAGAGCATGCCCCGGGGATGGGGTCCCGGGGCAAAAAAAAAGCCCTTGGGGGGTAAATATATATATAAGTACAAAATGGCTGGGCCTCGGGGGATGGGGTCCCCAAGGCAGAGTTTGAGTAATGAGAATGGGGGCATTTTTTTTTCTCGCGTGCCTGGAGTCGCGACTCCATTGCAGCTCTCAGCGCAGCCCCCCTGTGTAACCGTGATGGGTTTGCGACTCCAGGCAAAATTAAAAAAGAGTATGTATGTTTGTTGAAAAGTAAGATTGACTGTTGGGTTATAGGGTGGCTCTAAAAAGAGCCCTTGCTTTCATTATGAGTTTGTTATAGCTACATGTAAGTGCAGATGCACAGCTTTAGGTTGTTGAGGAAGACTCTGTTTCCTTGATCTGTGAAGTGAGCTCCATCACTTCTGTAGATGTCGTCCATATTAAAACGTAGATTGTTGTTATAGATGGACCCCATTCTATGATCTCTGAGGAATGAGAAACAGCTTTATTGACATTCTTCCTAGCTTTCTCAAACAGTGGAGAGAATTGATTTGACCATTTCCATTTCTGTCTTTGGCATATATTAGAGTATACAAAGGCAGTTTGAGGCAAAAGCAACATCAATTGTGCAAAGGTGTCCTTCATTAGCATTTCCATACCTACCCCAGTCAATGTGCCTAGGTCATTGCCACCACAGTGCACACTCATGAGGTCAGGGGGTTGGAGATGCAAAATAGTTTTAACCAAAGGCAACAATTGGTGCCACTTTAATCCTCTCTGTGCAATCCATTTAATGTCCACATTTTCCAAACCTAGGTCTTTGGCAATACCTCTGCGTTCAGCATAAATTTTGCATCAGAAAACATATCAGTGCCCTACAATCCACACTGTGAACATCTTGAAGGGATGTCTGGAAGGAATGAAAAGATGTCTGTAGCTGAGGTAGTCAGTTGATAGAGTGAGAGGTATCTACAAAGGTGGAGAACATGTTGTTTTTTAAAAAGCTGATAAGTGATTGGCTGTTCATCAAGATTGTGCAATCAAAAATAGGATGCATGTTACTTTGCTGAGGTATCATGTTTGTGATTCGTTATTTGAAAATGTTTGAAAGGTACAGTAGATACCATATGGTAATATTTTGCAAAAGTCAACCACAGCTGCTGTTTGCATTACTAAGCTTGTGTGCTGAACTTGAAACTACGGTGAACTTGTGACCTGCCAGTACTGTTGAATGTTGCTATGGAAACTGGCATTAAGTAGAATGGGGGAAGGGTTGAAACTTAACTGAGGACTTAAAATGTGAAATGGATACTTAAATATAAGTGAAAAGTTAGTAAATTAAGGTTTTCTGAGACAGTAGAATGTGTAGAAGTAGTGTGTTGCTGAAAAACTGTACTAGTATTATTAAAGATAGGTTTTTGAGCTCCTGTGTGAATTTGCGGCTCCACCACTGTGGAGTTGCGACTTCAGAAAATTACAGATTCAGTTTGGGCACCATTTGAAGACAGTTAGAAAGGGTTAATATGTCTAACCAATAGAAATGTGTTTTACAATTTGAAATAATGATGGAAGCAATGCGATTTGATATTTACATTTATTTGCGTGCAAAAAGAGAGGGAAAGTTTGCCATTTCTGGTTTCACCTTTCTGAGAGAGGTGCATTACATTTCTTGTGTGGAAAAGAAAATCTTTTAAGAGTTTCTGATGTTTGGTATTCTGCAATACTACGTCAAACGTGAGTAATCAATTTGTAAGGTGTATTATATATTATTCAGCACTGCTTTATTGTTTGTAGTGATATTTTTGCTTAAAAAAAAAAAATTCAAGTGCGGAAATTGTAAGACAAATGTGATGTATGAAATATGTTATGAAATGTACAGCTCTCTATTGTAGTTTGTATTATTGTAATGAAAAGATTTTTGAAGTAGTTTGTAGATAGTAACATGGTAGAAAGATTAGTGTTTGCTTTCTTGAACTACCCAGACAGTACTCTTGTACTGAACTTTTCACTGAGTCAGTACTCATACAGTCATGCATTCTCTCAGGCACTACCCACTACCCATCTATTTGTATGTTTCTTTGATATATGATGACACTTTTAAAAGGTACACTCACATGCATGCATGCTTTCTGGAATATTGTGAGATTTTTAACAGATAGATTGAAAAGTTGGTGCTTTGTATTTGGCTAGGCCCAACACTCTGAGTAGTTGCTGAATAGTGAAGCTGCAGCCCCAAGGTGAGGTTTAAGACATGTTGGCAGAGGGATTAGTGATCAGGTTAGCTCGTATTGGTCTGTGGAGATGTATACTTGAAGTATGGCACATAATTTTAGGTGTCTCTTTAAAATGGCAAGTGCAGTCTCTCAAGTTTAAGGGACTTTTTAGTCTTATGACTGAGATATGTGTTTGTGTGCACATGTATTCTCTCACGGGTTATGATTAAATAGATGGTAGAGGTGTAAAACTCTGGTACACATATATTTGTATGTTTCTTTTACATATAATGCCACTAGGAAAAGGCACAGACACATGCATGTTATGTAATCCTTCAGACATTAACCATAGATTTGTGCAATCATCCAGGCACTACTATCCCACTCAAAGATTCAATGAGGCACTACCTGTTCTCTCATCTGCTCACTCGGGTACTACTGATGCACTGATAGAATGTCCCAAGCATCACCTTTACACTCATATTTTCTCTCATGTACTTCTCATACAGTCATACAATCATCCAGTTACTACTGCAGTTATAGAATCACTCAGGCAGGACCCATGCACTTTTTATTCTTTCAAGTATTACTCATACACTCTTGTCTTCAACCATGCGTTAGCTTTGCACTCATCGTTTGTCTAAGGTATTTTCCCTGCACTGTTCTAATCACCCATTCGGTACTGCTGCTCTCATGCAAGCACCCAGGCAGTACTCTTGCACTGAACTATTCACTCACACACTACCCATCCAGTCATCCATTCTCTCAGGCACTACCCCCTATCCATCTATTTGTATGTTTCTTTGATATATGATGCCCCTTTTAAAAGGTACAGACACATGAATGCATGCTCTCTGGAATATTGTGAGTCTTTTAACAGACACATTGAAAAAGTTGGTACTTTGTATTTGGATGGGCTCTACACTCGGAGTAGTTGCTGAATAGTGACGCTGCAGCTCAAAAGTGAGGTTTAAGAGTTGTTGATAGAAAAATTAGTGATTAGGTTAGTTCGTATTGGTCTATGGAAATGCAAACTTCAAATATGCCGCATCATTTTAGGTGTCTCTTTAAAATGGAAAGTGCAGTCTGTCAAGGTTAAGGGACTTTGTAGTCTTATGACTCAAGTATGTGTCAGCTTCCACATATATTCTCACATGTGTTATTTCTATAGAGATGGTAGAGCTATAAAACACTGGTATATATGTATTTGTATGTTTCTTTTACATATGGTGGCACTAGGAAAAGGTACATATATATATATGCCTGTTTTTAGGAATATAGTGAGAATTACATCTCTTTACTCAAGCACGAAGTGAGCACTAATAAAAAGTGGCTCATATCTCGCTTTGACTCATGAATTCACTTAGGCATTCTTATTCAGTTCTGCAATGAAGGAGACACTACGTGTACCCAGTTTTAGTCAGTTAGACATTAACCATACATTCATATAATCACCTAGACACTACTATTCCATTCAAACATTTACTCAGCCAGTACCTATGCACTCATGTATTCACTGAGACACTACTGTTTCACTTATGCAATGGTCCAAGCATTACCTTAATACTCGTACTTTCACAGAGGTATTTCCCATACATTCATACATTCATCCAGGTAGTACCTCTGCAGTGATAGAATCACACAGGCAGTACGGGTGCATTCAGGCATTATCTCAAGCTCTACCCATACACTCATGCAATAAACCATGCATTAGGTTTGTACTCATAGTTTCTCTCAGGTATTTTTCATGCACTGATGCAATTACCCAGGCAGTATTGCTGCACTCATTCAATTATCCTGGCACTACTCTAGCACTGAACTATTGACTTAGGGAGTAGTCATTTAGTGATCCATTTTGTTAGGCACTACATATGCACTCATCCAATGATCCTACTATTACTATTACATTCATCCTTTTACTCAGGCACTACCATATAGTTATACAGTTAAGGATAAACTACATATACACATACTACCCCTCTTCCCTCTTTCAATACCTCTCTTGCTTCTTTCTGCAGTTCTCTTGTCTCTTTCTACACCGTTCTTGCCTCTTTATGGACTTCTCTTGCCTCTTTATGCACATCTGTTGCTTCTTTCTGCACTTCTTGTGCCTGTTTCTGCACCTCTCTTGCTCTTTGTTCACCTCTGTTGGCTCTTTCTGCACGTCACTTGCTTCTTTCTGCACCCCTCTTGCCTCTTTCTATACCCCTCTTCCCTCTTTCTGCACCTCTCTTGCCTCTTTGTGCACCCATATTCCATCTTTCTGTATCTCAGTTGCCTGTTTCTGCAACTCTCTTGCCTCTTTCTGCAGTTATCTTGCCTCTTTCTCCATCTCTGTTGCTTCTTTGTGCACTTTTCCTGCTTTTTTCTGTACTCCTTTTCCCTCTTTCTGCTCTCTGTTTCCCTCTTTCTGTACCTCTCTTGCCTCTTTCAGCACCTCTGTTGCTTCTTTCTGCACTTATCTTGCCTCTTTCTGTAGCCCTAATGCATGTTTTTGCTCCTTACTTGTATCTTTCTGCACCTCTCTTTCCGCAACTGTGTTGCCTCTTTCTGCACCTCACTTGCCTTTTTCTGCACCTCTGTTGCCTCTTTCTCTACTTCTCCCCTATTGTTTCTGCATCTCTCTTACCTATTTCTGCTGTTCTCTTGCCTTTTTTGTACCCCTGTTCCGTCTTTCTGTACCTCTCCTGCCTGTTTCTGCACCTCTCTTGCCTCTTTCTGCACATCTGTTGCTTCTTTCTGTACTTCTCTTGCCTCTTTTGCACCACTCGTGCCTCATTGTGCATGTTGGTTGCTTATTTCTGGACTTCTTTTGCTTCTTTCTGCACCTCACTTGCTTCTTTCTGCACCTCACTTGCTTCTTTCTGCACCCCTCTTGCCTGTTTCTGCACCCCTCTTCCCTCTTTCTGCACCTCTCTTCTATCTTTCTGCACCCCTGTTCCCTCTTTCTGTACCTCTCTTGCCTCTTTCTGCACCTGTCTTGCCTTTTTCTGCGCATCTCTTGCATGTTTCTGCACTTCTCATGCCTCTTTCTGCAATTCTTTTGCCTCTTTCTGCACTTCTCTTGTTTCTTTCTGCACTTCTGTTGACTTTTTCTGCACTTATCTTTCTTTTTTCTACATTTCTCTTGCTTCTTTCTGGACTTTTCTTGCCTCTTTCTGCAACCATCTTGCCTTTTTGTCCACCTCTGTTGCTTCTTTCTGCACTTCTCTAGCTTCTTTCTGCTCCTCTCTTGCTTCTTTCTGTATCCCTGTTGCCTCTTTCTACACTCGTCTTCCCTGTTTCTGCACCTCTCTTGTCTCTTTTTGTACCTCTGTTGTCTCTTTCTGTACCTCTTTGCCTCTTTCTGAACTTCTGTTGCCTCTTTGTGCACCTCTGTTGCTTCTTTCTGCACTTCTCTTCCTTTTTTCTGTACCGCTCTTACTTCTTTTTCATTTTCTTTTGCCTCTTTCTGCAACCCTTTTATTTGTTTTTGTATCTTACTTGCGTGTTTCTACAACTTTTTCCTTTTTCTGCACCTCTATTGCATCTTTCTGCACTTCTCTTGCCTCTTTCTGTACATCTGTTGCTTCTTTCTGCATTTCTTACATTTAGCTGTGTTGTTTGAGTATTTAATTTTGCTGTTTGTAAACCTTTTGTTTTTTTTCCTTTCTCCTTTCGGGTGTGTGAGCACCTTTTCTTTTATTTTAGCAGATGTTTTGCTCATTTTTATACTTTTCTCTTTTTATGTGTTATAAATATAATAGGAATTTAATTGTAATTTTGTGCTTAGTTGTTATTTTCAAAATTGAAATGTTATTAAATTTTAAATTTTAATTGATGTACCAAAATAATTAAACTATTATTTGTTTCTTAGGAAGATATTTTGACTGGATTATAAATAAAAGATGGCAAGAAAACATAAAAAGAGAAGAGAACAAAGGAAACAGAAGTACTTAATGAAAACTAAATAGAGCGGAGTAGAAAAACACCAAAGGGATGCTGAGCATAAAGGGGCTTCTGGTAAGAGAACTAAACAATTTATTTAAAAAGTTGTTGGAGATATTGAATGATCAAAATACTAATCAAAGGAGGAAAGAAATATTTAGAACAAAGGAGAAGCAAATAAAGAAACACAATGGAAAAGAAACACATGTGACAAAAAGACAGAAACAATTTAAAGACACACGTCTACGTATGTTTCGTAATAGAGTAATTCAAAATGTATTAAAAGATTGTAAAAAGCATAAAAAAAGATCAGCAGCATATAAGAAGAAGCAACAAATTGAAAGTGTAGTACATACTGCATTTGAGATTGAAACGAAAATTATTTATATTGGTATTGAAGAGAATGAAATCATTGAATAAAACAATGCACTTTATGAAGGAGAAAAGCAAAAGAAAAAGACTTGTTAATAGAAGTAACTTTTGCATAGCTTTTTCTGGTGAATGGAAGCACACTTCTAGTACTGAGCCTTTTTTAATGAAGAGCTATTTTCAACAAAATACATTAGTTCATGCAGTTGATACCAGTGGTCGTTATTATGAAATAAAAGATGGTTGTCCAATTGAAAAAGAAAAGATGGTTCCTAGAAATGTGGAAGAAGTAATAGCTGAAGAAGTTCAAGGGAGACGTGAACAGGCTCCAGTTTAAAAGTGGGATTGTAGTAGTATTTGTAGAATTCAACACGTATCTATTGATATATTATGAGTTTTCATACGACAATATGCCAAAAAAAAGTGTTAAACAGAAGATGAGATTTGTTGCAAGGACTAGATCCATGTAAAGTAAGAAAATATACTAAGTTGCAGGGTCATTCTCTGGCTTGTCTTTCTAGAAAAGTGTGTAAAAGTACGGAAATGCAGAAGTTAGTAAGAAGATTGTAGTACGTAAAAAGTCCTGCATTATCTTTAAGTGAAATGAACACAGCTCTTTTGCATGGTTCAGTATCGGATGTAAAAAAAGTTTGTGATGATATACAGTTTCGTTTCTATGATTCACAAGACGAGTGTAGAGAAAGTGAGAGCTTGATAAGTGTAGGTGTTGAACAACAGTTGGAAGATATTAGTACTGAGATGTTTGGAGAAGAAATTACAAAGTTTAAGATACTTTCATGTGAAAAACCAAACTATGTTTGTACTAGGAATGTTGATGTGTATTCATAAAAGTGAAAAGGAAAATAATGATAAGTGGGAGCAATTTGGAGCTTATTTGTTGGTTGAAGGTCGTTTTGAGTTGGGTACTGATCAACGTATTTGTGAATATTGTTACAACAAATTAGAAGAGAACAAAATGCCAGCTAGAGCAGTGCATAACAACTGAGAGTTGGTAGCTATTCCCCCGGAACTGGCAGATTTAAATACATATGAGTCCATTCTTATTCAATCTGTGCACCCGTTTCACGCTATAGTTTGTATGGAGCCTAAAACAGGTAAGCTGCCTCCAACAGATTTACAAAGAGCTCTGAAAGGAAGAGTTGTGTACTTACCTTTAGATTTTAATAAAAATATTGAAACTGTTGGTATAGAGAGAGAGGAAAGTGAGCCTGTAGCTATTCTAGTTAATGGTGTACCAACAAAGAGTCAGAAAATATGGCAAGAGTTAGTAGATGTCACCAAACTTCAAAAGGCTACATTATATCTTGTACAGAACAATATTTATTATAACATTGTAAATGTGGAAGAACAGGAAATATGTTTAGAAGAAGATACAGAAATTTCAACTGGCCAAATAGAAAAAGTGGACAAGTCCAGGAGTGAAGAGATTTATGAACATTACAGTATACATCCTCTACATTCAAAAGAAGTGATTGGAAACACTATTGAATTATTTCAAATGAAGAAAGCAAAGAGAACTCCCATGAGTGTTTGGAAAAAAAGTTTAGAAGCTTGTTGTTTTCCACAGCTGTTCCCCACTGGAGAAGGTGGACGATATGATGAATGAGCAGTACAAATTCCAGCTTCAGAATACCGCTCGACAAAATTGTACCCAGAAGATTCAAGATTTCGACAGTGCATTCCATATATATTTCATCTTCTATTTGAAAGTGACTTGTCTGGACTTTCATATGCAGTGAACCACATATTAAAAACAGGAGTTCATCTTACACATGTTTTTGCAAAGGAATTTATGGACAAAGTTCAACAAAGAGACGATCATTTGGAATCTCAGTTAATTAATTTGATGGCGTGTCAACGTGGTACTAATGAGTATTGGTATTGTCGTCACGGCAAGCTTAAATGTTTGTTAAGAAACTTAGGTATTCCTACGTGGTTTCTAACACTTAGCTGTGCTGAATATGCTTGGGACGATTTACTTGAATTTCTTCGACAAGCAAATTCAAATGTAAAAAATATTGAATTGAAGACAGCTGGAGAATTGTGTTCCTTGGATCCTGTGAATGTGTGCAGATATTTTAATCATAGGTTTCAAGCTATGATGTCTTTTATCTGCAATAAAAATAATCCACCTCTTGGAGAAGTTACTGATTTCTTTTGGAGAAAGGAGTACCAAGCCAGAGGTGCTCCTCATATACACATGCTATTATGGATCAAGAATGCACCTAAATTTGGAACCGATTCTAATGAAACTGTTTTGTCTTTCATCGAAGAGTAGGTTACCTGTGCCATTCCAAAAAAAGGAGGAGAAGACAGCTTGAGGGAACAAGTTTTACGTTTTCAAAGTCATCGATGTGGAAAATATTGTCGACAAAAATACAAGTCAAAGGGAAAATTTTATACAATATGTCGTTTTGGATTCCCACGTCCAGTAATTTTAAAAGGAAGAGTCAATAGTTTTATGTCAGCAGTAAGACATACTATAACTCGAAAATCTCCGAAGAATACATACAACATGAAAAGAACTGAAGATTCAAAGTATATTAATGACTACAATCCAGTGATTTTGACAATGTGGAATGCAAACATGGATATCCAGTATGCTGCAGATAATTCAATTGCTGTTGCTTGCTACATTACGTCATATATCACCAACTCTGAAAAGACAGAGTTGAAGGAAATGTGGGAAGAAATTTCACAAGAGAAGAGTCTTAGTAACAAATTGTACAGCTTTAGTTTGGAAATGCTTTCCCATCAAGAGATTGGATCCTATGAATGTTCGGATCGGTTGAGCTCTGCCAGTTTATATTCAAAGTCAAGAGGAATCATTTGGGTAAGTCTAGGTCTTGCTGCTACACAAAATAAAGTATTGAAATCTCTAAAAGAAATTGAATACTTAGCATTGAATGAACCAGAAAGTACAGATATTGTTGAAACTAATATGTTGGATACGTACTAACCCAAAAGGAGTCCACATCTGGAAAACCTATGTCTCTATGAAGTTCTGCAACATTACTGCTTTAAGAGAAATGCTACAGAAAATATAAATGAAGAAAAATATGCAGTAATTGGATGTGATGGATGTTTGATAAAACATGCTAAAGGAAATCTTATTAACCACAGAAAACCCAGTTGCAAAACTCCAGATAAAAGGGAATTTTTCTATTTAGCACTTCTGCAACTCTTCAAACCTTGGCGTAGTGAAATGGAATTACTTGGAGATTTTGACTGCTATGAAGATTCTTTTAATGAATATAAAGGTAATATTCAATGCACAATTTTCCCTACATATCTACAAATGTTAAATGAAGAGATTGAACAAGAAACTACTATTGCAGCTGAAATAGCTAGAGACAGTTCTCAAGATAGTCAAAGTTCTGCTCCACTAAATCAAGATCCACTAGGACAACCAATTATTGAAAATGAAGCAGCAATAGCCATGAATGAAGTAGAAACAGCAATGCAACAAGCACAACAGGATATTATTGAGTTGGGAAACTTGGAAGAAGAACTAAATATCGAACCTAAAGAAATATATGAGCAAGTGACACAACAGATACAGCAAGGCTTGCTGCATGAAAAAAAATGCCAATGCACATCATTTAAACCTATTCAAATGTACATCAGTGGTCAAGCTGGAACAGGAAAAAGTTTCTTAAGTAAAATTTTCACCAGTTATCTACACAAAAAAACTACTGAATCCCATTTATCTTGTGTTGTAACAGCTCCAACTGGATTAGCAGCACACAACATTAAAGGGATTACTTTACATCGATTACTCATACTACCAAGTGAACATGAAAATTGGAATATCACAAGCTATCTGGAGAAGCTTGTTATGAAGTCTCAGCAATGAAGAAAATTAAACTTCTAATCATTGATGAGGTGAGCATAGTGATTGCCTTTGTACATTTAAGAATGCAACAGATTTTAAAAACAGATTATGATGTTCTATTTGGAGGAAAACATGTAATTGTATTCGGCGATCTACTACAACTTACTCCTGTGAAAGGACAACCGGTTTTAAAACAATTGTCCATGAAGACACTAGGAAATCTTTGGGAAGTATTGGAAATGTGAACATTTGGTCTCATTTTGAATATAAAGAACTTATTGAGAATATGGGACAAGCAAGTGATGAACATTATGGAAACATTCTTCAAAATATAAGAATTGGTGTTTTGACAAAACATGGTAAAGAAGCTTTACAAAGTCGGCTACTAACGAACTTGTTTGCAAATGAAAACATAGCACCTGAAATAATGTACAAAAAAATTGGAGAAAAGAAGTTTATAGTTTGCCTAATGCCTACTCTGCAAGAGTGTTCTACATTCACTCAAGAACGTTTGAAATTGGAAAAACAACCAATAGTGAAAATGGAAGTTATTGATAAAACGGAACACGAAGGAGTTACTATTCTTCTCTCAGAGAAATTACAGTCAAAATTGCATTCTTTGGAAGAGTCTGTGTCTAAGACTGCAGGTTTAGAAAAGACTTTATATGTATGTGTAAATTGTCAGGTAATTTTACGGCATAATTTGAATATAGAAGAAGGTTTAGTAAATGGAGCAATGTGAAAAGTTGTTGATTTTGTAAATTTTCAGAACAGATGGAATTGAATTTTTGAAGCTTAAATTTGATCAGATTGAAGAGATAAAACAGATTGGACGTTGTGCTGTTCATTTTTTGCTTGTAAAAGACTTGTATGTTCGTAGAAAACAGTTTCCTCTTTCTTTAGCATATGCAGTAACCATTCATAAATCTCATGGTTTAACTCTAGACATTGCTTTGGTAAATATTGGAAGTACAGTGTTTAAAGAGGGCATGGCATGCTTTGCATTGTCTCGAGTTAGAACATTATCTGTTTGTATTTGATTGATTTTGATGAAAAAAGATTAGTGCTGATGCAAATTATGAGAGTACAATCGGTTAAGAAAACTTTATGCTCCTAACTTAGGTGAATATCCCGTATATGAGAAACGTGTAGCGTGTCCAAAACGGAAATATGACAAACATTGTACTGAGATTCAAAAAAAAAAAACAATTCAAGAGAATCATGAAGGTACAAAGAAAATGAAAATGGACACTGTTGATGATATTGTAGGATACCAGTTAGAAAATAGTTTAGGTATCAACTGCTATGCTAATGTAATTGTGAATGTTGTATTTTATCTAGAAGATCTTCATCATGAAATTATGGAAAATCGAGAAAAAAGATTCTGTTCTTCACTACATTATTTTTTTCAAAAGTTGGTAACTGATAGAAGTAAAATACATACTGCTTCTGGCATTAGGCATCTTTAGGATATATGTACTGGTTCATTGAAATTTACACTGAATATACAACAAGATGCACAAGAATTTCTTATGTTTATGCTTGGAGTATTGGAATTTGAAGGAATAGAAATTGAAATTTTATTTGGACTAAGTTGCAGATGGAATCATAAATGTGAAGAGTGTTCATTTTCTTCTACTACTGAAATAGACAATGAACGGGTCATATACTTGACGATACCAGGTTGCAAATCAGTGTCTTTTAACACATTAGTAAAAACAGCTAATCAAGATATGAAATGTTCTCATTGTAAATCAGAAATGTTGTCAACATTATATATAGAAAGATTTGAAAAATATGTAATTTTAATGCTACAACGTTGTAGAGCAAATGGAAGAAAATTGGAAACCAAAATTAAAAATTTTGTGGCAAGTCAAGTATCAATTTCAGGAAGAACTTTTAAAGCAGTGGCTATTATTTTCCATGATGGACCTACTACAACATCTGGACACTATACTGTGTATTTAAAGTGCAATAAAGGATGGACACATTGCAATGATACCCATTTGGAATTCAAATATAGTTTGCCTTACGAATTACCAAATTCATATCTGATATTTTGTATGCCAAAGTTTTGAATACATCATTCGGCCTATTGGGAAGATGTGAACACAAATTAATAAGTTTATTTTGGATATTTTCAATGCAAAAGTTTCAGAAACATTATTCGGCCTATTGGGAAGATTTGAACGATTAGTGTATGGATTATTGTTTGTGCTAATTCATATTGCATTTGGAAAATTGTGTTTAGAAACAAATAGTTTATATATTTGTTGTCTATATTATATGAGATGTAAATGAGAGTGTACATTTTACAAAATTTACTTGAGAGAAATAAAAGACTTAATGTAGTTGAAGAATGTAATTAAGAAACTGTAGATAGGTAAAGACATAGCTACACATGTTGTAAATATTGCTCAACGCTGATTTGAGTTTTTTTTTACAATCTCGTTGATTGTTTTTTTTCCCGCTGTTGTATGATGATACTACATTGAAATCACTGTGTATGGTGAAATTCAGTAGAATCTGAGAACAGCAAAAAAGGGAAACTGAAAATGTTATGCAATTCTAAAATTATGTTGTGGTCTTAAAACTATAATATTATATTCAATAACAGTTTTTCTTCTTCATTTTTACAGAAGGTAATGGTGAAGTTTGAAAAGATTTTAAATTCAGTTTACAACAAAACTACTGTAAAATAGTTCCACTGAGTTTTGTATCTACATTAGTAAAAAAGGTAAGAAGAAATAATGTGATATGCATGATAATGTGAAATAGTGTTTCGAGCCACTTTTACTGCACTCATCCATTCCTTCAAACACTACCCATGCACTCATCTATGCACTCAGGCACTATGCCCACACTCATTCAATTTACCCAGGCACTATCCATATACTGGTACAATCACCCAGGCACTACCCATGCACTCATACAAGCAACCAGGCACTACCCATGGACTCATCTGTGCACTCAGGCACTACCCTTGCAGGCTTGCATTCACTCAGGAAGTACACATGCACTTCTTCAATTACCCAGGCAGTAGCCATGCACTCATGCAATCACCCAGGCATTACCCATGCACTCCTTCAATCACTCAGGCACTATCCATGCACTCATGCAATCAGTGAGGCCCTACCTATGCACTCCTCCAATCATCCAGGTACTACCCATGCACGCATGCAATCACTCAGGCACTACCCATACACTCATACATGCACTGAGGCACTTCTGCTGCACTCATGCAATCATGCAAGCACTACCCATGCAGTCTTTCAATCATCCAGGCACTACCTGTGCACTCATGCAATCACCCAGGTACTGATCATGCACTCCTCCAATCACCCAGGCACTACCTATGCACTCATGCAGTCACCCAGGCACTACCCTTGCACTCCTCCATGCACCCAGGCATTACCTATGCACTTTTCAAATCACCCAGACATTACCCCTGCACTCATGCAATCACCCAGGCTCTAACTATGCACTCATGCAATAACACTGTTATGTTTCATATAGAGGCAATAATATAGACGCGTTCATATATGCCGTATATGGTCATATTTGCATATGCCCTTTTAAGGCCATAATCGTATATGCCCTATTTTGGTCATAATCGTCTATGCCCTATTATAGTCATGATCTCCTATGCCAGTGATTCCCGATCTGTGCGCCGCGGCACCCCAGTGCGCCGTAAAAACTATCCAGGGGCGCCGCGCACCAAACGCACAGTTAGGGAACCAAATTCATTTGTTAATCCCGGCGTATCAATAGTTCAAGACAGTACTTGTAGAGAAAGACAAATTTACTTGTAGAGAAAGTCCGCAGTCCACAGTAGCAGTGCACGCCTGCTCACAAACAGGGAAATACTGCCAAGGGGCGCAGTACCTACAGCAGCCGTCGGGGTCGGGCCAAAGTCACTCCGAGTGTATATAAATAAAGCTCCGGTGGCAGCTGCTGGCAGAGACCTGGGCTGAACCAGGCAAGCCGGAGCTAAATGAACAGGCCGAGACGGAGGAGAAAGAAGCCTGGGTGGAGAGAGGGGCTGACAGGAGGGGCTTTGCAAGGGGAGCAGGGAGGAGGCACAGACGCCACTAGTGGAAGCCTTTACTGAAGTGTTGATTACATGTTGGGAACACAGTGATTGCTGCTATGGTAGAGCTAGAGACTTAATAGTGTGTCTGGCGAATAGACCCTGCCTTTAAAGAAGCCTTCAGTGTACAGCAGCGCACTCTTGACCTGTGGTTTTGTGAGGTAAGAATTCTGTGAAGCTTCAAGATTAAATAACGTAAGCACAAAGTATTAAGGACAATAAAAACTGGAATAACACACTGACTAAAGTACTTTGTGTGCACAGATTCGAAGAGGACAGACAGGTACGTCCCTTCCCTCTCCACAGAACTTGTTGGGTACACAAAGATCTTGGTTGCAGGCACCTTAACCTCATGTTATTTTAAATTGCAGCCCATTTGCAACATTTAAACATGCAAGAACATATTTACTACCACATGTATTTGTTGCCAATTGCGTTGCAGCAGTCACATATAGATCATGCAAATGCCCACTATTTAACAAAAAAGCTGTATTCGTACCAGCACTTTAAAACAGAGTTTTCCCTTTAAAATGAATACGCTCAAAATCTTATACTTTAAAAAACTGTACTGCTTACTGTTACATTTGGTAATTGCATGCTCATTCATTTGTGGTCCAAACTTGTGCCTGTGTAGTGTGCTCAACCTACTTGGAGCTGGGGCTCTGCGTTATCACCTGAGCAGTTTCTGCAGGGGATCACTTTGTGTGTGTCTGGTTCACGGCTTTTTCTTCTCTCTGCTGTAGGGGCCACAGTGCCCCTGTATTGGTCCTACCAATCCACTTGTAGTAACACCACAGGGCAGTGAGTGACCTGACCCAGATAACAAAGAAAACTACGGAGAATATGTCCTGGCAGCATCTTGGTAAAGTGAGTAATGCACTGCACTGGACAGTGCCTTTCCGTATTGGCTGTTATCGTATCTGAAGCTTTACCATGAAATATGCTGCACATAGTAAATTGTAACACATGCTACTTCAGTTTTGGCATTTTGTGTTTTTTAGTGTTGTAAATACCAGGTGTCCCTGTACCTGCAAGTTGAGGGTGAATGGAAGGAGGCATACCTCTACCAGTGAAGTGGTTTGCTTTTCCTTCCCTGCTAGACTAGCAAGGCTCTCTGGGAGAGAGGGGGGGGGGGTGTGGATGACAGGGTCAAGGGCCATACACCACATTAGCCTAGTTTTGTGATTGCCACCACTCCATTCCATGCTTCCAGAATTTCACATGCTACATCATGCAACCTGTACAATCACACTATGCAACCGGAATGCCACATTTCCCCATCTATGCAAACAATGCAGTTTGTAGCGTAAAGCAACATATGTTAGTGACAGAGCACCACATGCACAAGCAGGCATACATGCAAAGTCTGGTGTTAAAGCAATAGTTCTTCAAAACTTATTTGTGAGTGAAATGACTACATGGAAGTACTGACCTAAAGGTCTTACCATGACCTGTCACACACATAAAAGCCTACCACTGACACACTTTCCCAGACTCCATGATTATAATACCTTCATCCGCTTCATCCCCAATAATTTCAGGGAGAAAAATGGAAGTACTCCCGAGGCTGGGCTTACATCCCCCCCAACCACCCCAAAAAAGTAACATAATGGGGAGCCGTGGCCAACGGCCAACAGGTCAAGGGAGCCGGGGGTCAAAAAAGTTTGGGAACCACTGTCCTATGCCCTAATATAGGCATGATCTTTCACCTACATTAGTTCCCTACAGTACACAACGAGCTCTGAGGGTTGAACGTTATCTAGTCTGTGGTTAGAACACTGCAGGGTTTTTCCCGAACACAGGCCTACAATGTACTCATAAATTATGCATGAGCATTCACCAGCTACATCTCCCGCATAATATGTATGTACAAAGTTCACCCCTGACGTCTTCCTCATGTCTAACAAAGACCAATACAAACCATACTGAGGGACGAGATACTTTAGGGTATAAATACACCACATCTTGCCACGGTATGATAAAGGGAACCAAGACTTCCATGCTGACACACTGAACAGAGACGCTGAGACTCCTGCATGCAGTCGCTCCAGCTGACAGCGGTCTAACACAGCCCTTGCGGGGTGTCCAACTCGAGACCAGGGCGGGGTCCTACACTCTCTCTATTCAGGTATGGGGGTTCGACTAAATCCTAGAAGGATTCTTGGCTCTTAGGCTTTTAGACCTACACACATGCTAGGTACACTTAGGTACATCTAGTTAGGCATCGTAGGAGTACGCGCACTTTTCATAATGCTTTCTATATTCATGAATGTATTCATGATTATTGCAATATGGTAGAACTGTACTAGCCCTTCACTTTTATCGTTCTGCTGATAATATATCTCTGCTATTGTCTGCTGGTTGCTGCAGCACATATCTTTTACACTAGAATAACAACTGTTCAATAAATACTTATGAAACGCCCAGACTGTTTATTCTGTGTAACTCTCTGAGACAAACCGAATAAGTAAGCACGAGTGACTGAGCGAAAAGTAGTACATTGTTTCCACGATTCTGAGGGATCAGGGTTGTCATGATCTAAGGTTGCCAGAAACTAATCTCTCCCCGATAAGAGGAGATTCTAGTGGCACTGTGAGCTAGCTAATGAAAATACGGCTAACATACGCGGTGGGGGTGCACAGAGTCAGTCTAACACCAAGCCCACAGTTTATGTTATCCAAACGCGCAGGTCCTGCAGGGGTACTATAGAAACTACATGACATGGCGCCCAACGTTGGTTGGGTACTTTTTTAACAGTAGAATCTGAGTAGTTCAGTCGTGCTATTCTCAGAGAATCTACTCACAAAACCCCAGAGACGTCTGGAGTGGGTAGGCACAAAATCCGCCGCAGCTGAGTAGTACGAAAATACTATTTATTGGCTGTTGGTTATTCAAGCTTGAAAGGACAAAGTGTTCCTAAAATTGTGCCTAAAACCTTATCATAGTTTCTTTGAAACATTAGTCTGTGTTCTTTACACGATGACTACCGCAGTCTTAGATCCACTACAAATGCCTCTGCCCCCGTCAGACGAGGAAGAGGATCCTGAGGATGCAATACAGATTGCACCAAAATTCAGAAGGACAGTCACCATAAGACTATTAGAAAATGGCTTACAGGCCAAGGGTGGCATTGTAGTTTTCGTGATTGAGGCACACAAATCAAACAAAACAGAGGTATTCTATTCATGGGTTACACTCCCAGCAGCAAATGCAATAACAAAGACATTTCACTACTATATAGAAGGAGATGCACCACCGGAATATGCTCCGTTTGAAGACATAGAGATTCCACTCACTTACCAGGAACATTATTACTGGTTTAATGGCACCCTAAACCACGTACGAAGAAGAGTAAGATTAGGCCTGCGCGAGCGGAACGGAATTTACCGCCCAGGCCTAATATTTACATCATTGGGAACAAAACGGGTTTAAAGACGCAAAAGGTGGCACAATTAAGCATAAAATGCTATGGGAACAGGTAGTGGAGTTGAGAAACGAACTACCAAGGGCTCACGTGATACATACACTGAGTCATCAGCGTGATGGCGTTCACGTTGAAGGGAATTCATTGGCTGATGAAGCCGCAAAGGGGGCTGTATGCACAGCGTCAGTAGCTGCAATCACTCGTTCAAAAACGAGAATCGACGGTGAGATTATGGTAGCTGTCAATGCTTCACGCAAAGGCAGCACAGCAGTACCGAAACAATTTCCACTCAAGTACTCCTACAAGTTAGATGCACAAAACATTCCATATGCTCAGATTCCTGGAGTGGGGGATAGAGTAATACCAAATATGGATCGTAGGCAAGGCTTAATTCTAGCAGCACACAAGGGTTTGGGTTCTGCGCATACAGGCGTTACAGCGACTATTTCTTTATTGAAACAGAGCTACTGGTGGTCAGGGTTAACAAAGCAGACCAAAGACTATGTCTTAAAGTGCGACATCTGCCAGCAGATGAAGGGCTCCACCGTAACACGCCCAGCGCAGACACCATTACTAAAATCAGACAAACCTATCGCATGTGTATATTTGGACCACTGCGGACCCCTACAATCAGATGGGGCCAAGAAATATATCATGGTTGCAGTGGATTCCTGCTCTAGATTCCTATGGGTTTGGCCTCAGCGCTGTGCTGATGCTCGAACTGTTATAAAAGATTTGCGAGTCTTTATCAGCACATACGCAGTTGGCACGTTACATTCTGACCGTGGCCCGGCGTTTAGCTCTCGGGCTTACAAAGAGGCCATGGAAGGAATGGGCGTAGCATTGTGGTACTCCTCTCCGTACCATCCTGAGGGAAATTCTGTTGTGGAGAGGGAAAACCGTGACTTAAAGCAATCTTTAACAGCTAGGGTATTAGGCAAGGGCGGTAGATGGGTCGATCACCTTTATGGGGTCCAAAGAGCAATAAACAATCAGCCAAGAAGCTCTCTAGGGGGTGTCACTCCTTACAAGGTCCTATTTGGGACAAGAATGTGGGTACCTGATCTTGATTGTGGAGGCACAGTGGCGGATGAAAAACCATTTGATATCCATGATTGTTTGGCTGTTTTACAGGATCTAAATGAATCCAGGACACAACAAATCAACGTCCACTTAAAACAGACCGCCACTGAGGAAGTCAAGGCAGTAACGGCAAGACCTGTCTGGTTCCCAAAAGTTGGGGATCTGGTCAGAGAGAAGATTGCAGACAAGAAAGAATTCGGACTATCCTACAGAACAGCTGTACCGGTCCTAGCAATCCAAGGCACAAGAACTGTACTTCTGCCGTCTCTTGCCGGGAAAAAGGAGAAAAGATTTGTCTCAATCGACTTAATCAAACCACACTATGTGGCCGATACTAAACAGTAGGCCTCGTGGACTCCACAGTAGCAGACGCTCTCCTCTCGCTACAATCCAAGAAGTTCAAACAGAAAGACTGATCACGTTTGAAGAGCCACCTGTACGGAATGAAGGACTAAGCAACAATGCTATGGAACTCGTCCCACTTCAACAAGAAAAAAATCAACTTAACAACCAAGTTGCAATCAGACCGACTACAGACATCTACGTCAACATGCCTCGTCAAGAGCAAAATCCAATTTCAACAAATCCCAATGCAATTCCAACAATTGATCGAACTGCTTCTGGCTATTTCATGAACTTTGATACGTTTTCACTGGATCCAAGCGAGCCGGAAACGACGCCATCCAAAAAATCACACAAACAGAAACTCATTGACTTTTTGAACTTTTTTAGAAAGACTTACCTGGTGTCACCTTGGATAGAACTATGGTATATCACTGTGATTCTATTTTTCCTCTACTGGCTAGGTTTAATTATAACTTTTAGTATGCTTATTAATGGACGATATCTCCAGCTGAGCTCTACAGCCCAAAGAGTCAATTTGATTTTAAAGCCACACCAGTCTTCACATCGTGAACCAAGAGACTTGTCTTCAGTGAACATCACAGCAGTTCCTATACCGGACGGTATAGTATGGGACAAGATTGATTTCGATATTTTCGGTCCGACTGAACAAACATGTATTTAAAATTTCTTTAAGTGATATCATTACCTCCAGTACATTGTCTGATGATTGGGACACTGAAACGGTAAACAATATGATGTCTGATTTGGAAAAAACTGCAGCATTTCCGAACAATGAAATGTTAGAAGGTACTTCAGACTATGATACATTGTACTGTTACCAACATTATGGTCATCATTTCTTGCACAAATCTATATCACCTAGAAATGTATTTGAATAGCACCAGTGGGAACACTGCCCAACACCTCCAAAAGGTAGTTCGCAAACTTTTGCACAGAAATTCACATACTTTTCAGGGTTTAATACATCTGACCCTAAGTCATTTTATTACAAAGTGGCAACAACATCAGCACAGAAAATTATGTTGACTAACACCAAACAGATTTACTCTGCTTCCTTTTTGGCCCAGTTGTCTACACAGGGTTTCGACCTATGGAAGGACACTATAGATTTAAAATCAATCTGGGGTTCTAGGGACTGGCAGGTCCAGGGAACAAAAGCGCTTTTTAGAGCATGCCTCATTGCACAGCCGATGATATTTCTAAATGACACTGTGCAACAGACATCCTGTCTTGGACTAGCCAAGAACAAGGAAATGAACACACCTGGGTTTCCAGCACCATCACAGATGGGTGGGGGGCAGAATTCAACTACACATGGGGTAGGATTAGATTACATTCTCCAGTACAACAGGTCGGATCCCAATTGGACAGAATGGCTGATTTGGCCCATTGACACAAACACATGTCAACAGAGATTCCTAGGTATAACTGAGGGGTTTAGTATCAGTAGGCCAGATACACGCTATGTACAAAGACAACACCCAGGGGTAGTGACATCCTATAGTGTTGGGAAGTTGTGCCTTGATTGGCTAGAGACCTCAACACTCACAGAAGTAAAACATCACTTGACCTTACTCACACCTGATGTGGACCTTAGGGATTTCTTGTCAGGCCCAAAGAGAACATGTCAGAAACTTTTCATATGTGCTGGCATTTACGCCTATTATAATGAGAACTGGAAAATATCCCAACAGGAGGCCGCAGAAAGAATACGGGAAATAGACCGTATTAACCTAGAGAAGGCATTAGCTGTAGTGGATAATGGGTTAACAACTTTGACCTCCAGGATTTACTCCTTAGGCAACATTGTGTCTTCGGCCATCGACATATTAGAACAAGATCTGACCTTGTTACAACACGGGCAATCCCAATTACGTTCTATTATGATGTTAAGATGGACGCTGCAATCTTTGCGTGCAGGCTATGTGCCCTGGCGTTTTATAAACACCACGTCTCTGTTTTCAGAGTACAATCTAACTGATAAACAGACAGAAATGGCACAAAGGGGAGCCAAATATACAATGCTGCGTATTGAGAAACTGGAAAGGTTACCGTTCACTGTAGCCGAACTACCATCAACTGAATGGCTAATTCATGGCCAAATCACTCTGCCGGTCACTATGTTTCAGTTTCAATATTGCCTTGAGCAAAGGCAGGCAGGGAAATATGAAAAAATGGGTAAGGGTTACATTAAGGAAACTTGGGAGTTACCATATAGATATCGATGCCGGAATGGGGATCGAGAAGTGTATCTGAGTGGTAAAAATTGCAAGAACGCTTTAAGCGGTTCTCTCATGTGTCAGGATATTTCTCTGCACGGAGCATGTAGTGGTTCGGTAGCAAATCTATCTTGTCAAATGTCAGGGACCCCAGCGGCCATGATCACGCCGGTTTTCCAGCTGCTCTCGAATGGGAGTTACTTGATGCTTAACGATCAAGGTTGCTGTGGGATGCTTCCGGGCGTCGCCTATCTGGTCACTGTTAACTCCAGGGTTACTTGCTGTATGCAAGTATTGTTTCCGCCACTGAACACAGTCAGGGAGGCGCCGTTATGGCCTTCATTGAATGTTTCATTTATACAATTTGATACTTTGAGCAGACTGAAAGCCATGCTTTTACAGCAACCCGTGCCCTTAACCTCCGCTTGAGAAACCTTTGAACTTCAAGTTGCAAGGACCTAGACTGAGATACAGGCGCTTATACGTACGAACTGCCCCTTTCATTTTGCAGAAATGGTGGGTCGTATCTTTAACATGTCTGATACGAGCGGTATTGTACACCTATTTAAGATCATAGGGTCAGGACTATTAAGCACCTTTCAGACATCCTCGGAGTAATCCCAAATTGTATACAGTCCGTATTGGGAAGTGTGTTTGGAGGTCTCCCGCTTATCCTGTTCCTAATTGCAGGAGTCCTGATTGTAATCTTACTGCTACGCAATGGACGGCCCAATTTCCGAGGAAATGGTGAACATACTAATGGAGCGGAAATACAGTGAACGCATGGTGCAGCTTCTGGGTATACCTTGCCTAAGAGAATTGAACGCCTCTTGGTTTCTATCGTTTAGACCAGTCTGGGTGGACTGCATCTTACCTGTTCTTCGATGCCTATTTTGCGGAGAAGAATGCATGTTGAATCTCTGTCTAACGTTTCCATCAGATACGCCTCCGGACATGGATGCTATGCTGGACCCCCTAAAGGCTCATGCTCTGCGTTGTCCCCAGCGTCTTCCAATTCTGATGAATGCATTCCTTGAGAATCCACAGGTGCCGTTTGCTCCTGCTGGGTTAGGTGGCTCCTCCACAGGCACTCAGGTAACAGCTGCCGCACAAGCTGCCGCAGCACTGACTGTTGGCAGTGCTGAATTCCATCTATGTGCGATTGACGTTCTCTGTGAGGCGTTGGATTTGTCGTCTGCAGTAGCTAACACCGATAATGGTGTATCTCCCAGCCAGGACACTTAATCTGGAATTGGCTCATTGCGTCCTGGGAAAGAATTCGGTTTCTCCACTTCGTTTCATAAATAAACAAACTAAAATTGGAACACTTCCTAAATTGACACTTTCACTTGAGAAAGAATGGCCTTCTTCTGCTTGTAGTAATGCAACTTTATAAGTGAGACAGAATTGACTTTTTCAAGTGGCAATAAAAGAATAGCTGACTTTTAACATTTTTAATCATTTTTAAATGTCTTTTTAAAACCATGTTTTTAGCTGTTTTTAAGAAAAATGTTAAACTGTCCAGATTTTAAGTATGGTCATTGTCATCTAATTCGAAAGTGGAGTGGGTGTTATGTTTCATATAGAGGCCCTAATAGAAACGCGTTCATATATGCCGTATATGGTCATATTCGCATATGCCCTATTATGGTCATAATCGTATATGCTCTATTTTGGTCATAATCGTCTATGCCCTATTATAGTCATGATCTCCTATGCCCTAATATAGGCATGATCTTTCACCTACATTAGTTCCCTACAGTACACAGCGAGCTCTGAGGGTTGAACGTTATCTAGTCTGTGGTTAGAACACTGCAGGGGTTTTCCCGAACACAGGCCTACAGTGTACTCATAAATTATGCATGAGCATTCACCAGCTACATCTCCCGCATAATATGTATCTACAAAGTTCACCCCTGACGTCTTCCTCATGTCTAACAAAGACCAATACAAACCATACTGAGGGACGAGATACTTTAGGGTATAAATACACCACATCTTGCCACGGTAAGATAGAGGGAACCGAGACTTCCATGCTGACACATTGACCAGAGACGCAGAGGCTCCTGCATGCAGTCGCTCCAGCTGACAGCGGTCTAACACAGCCCTTGCGGGGTGTCCAACTCGAGACCAGGACGGGGTCCCACACTCTCTCTATTCAGGTATGGGGGTTCGACTAAATCCTAGAAGGACTAATAAGAAGGGGGACCCCTGACTCAATGGGGACAGGTACGCAGGGGAAATAAGGAACACCAAATAAGCAAGAAATAACCTGCCCCGTCTGATCAACACATGGCCCTATACAAGGATCCCAACGTGCATAATCTATCCCTGGAGCAAAACAAGGAAAAAATGAATAATAATATCAGTTTATACAAAAAAACAGTAGAAATTTTATTAAATCCATAATCATTTCGACAGTTGATAAATACACATCACAGTAATAACAATGATTGATAATTAATAAGACACAGTTCAAAAGGACTCATTGAATGAGTTCATACTATGGATTAATGCGGCTGATTGTAATTTAAAATTCACTGCCCATTCCAGCAACTGTAAAGTGGAGTTTCTTGACATCTGGGTGGAACACAGACTGAATAGGATACATGTCTCTCTTTTTACCAAACCCACGGCAAGGAACACCTTGTTACAGTATGGCAGCTTCCATCCTCGCTGCCAAAAGGATAGTATCCCTTTCAGTCAGTTCCTTCGGATTCGAAGGAACTGTTCTGATATGAAAGATTTCCTCACTCAATCTGACATACTGAAAGACAAACTTCTCCATCGTGGTTATCCTAACAAATTAATTAAGGATTCATTTAAACGTGCCATATATTTTAACCGTGAGACTATGTTTGAGCCTAGGGAGAAGGAACCTCGTAAAGAACTGGTCTGTATAACTAAACACTCTAATCTCAATCACAAATTACGACAGGCCATTAACTCATGTTGGCACCTCCTGAACCTGGGTAATGATGAAGAACATCTTCCCAAACCTATTTTTGCCTTTAAGAGAAACAAAAACTTGAGGAATTATCTTGTGAAAGGGAAACTACAGGATCCTCCGGGGTTGGTACAGAAAGCGATAGTTGACTCTGGCCCTATTAAGGGCAATTATCGATGTGGCAGATGCCAGGCTTGCCCCAATGCTTTAGTTGGCGATACTATACAACTCTTGAGCGAACCATTTCGCTCACCAGAATGACTAATTGTCGTACCTCCAATATTGTCTATATTATTTTTTGCCCTTGTGGCTTATGGTATGTTGGGGAAACTGGTCGTGAGTGTCGAACCAGAATAGGAGAACATAAATCCAACATACGGATTAAGAAGATCTCAGCCCCTCTCGTTACCCATTGGCTTGACAAAAATCACTTAGAAAGTGATCTGAAGTGGTCTATATTGGAAAGGATTCAGACATACCCTGGACAAGATCCTGTGGCTGTACGTAAGAAAAGAGAGGTCTTTTGGATATATCTTCTTAATGCTGTGAAAAAGGGATTGAATGCTCACTGCCCGTGGGAGAATGCTATTATCTAAGTGACCCCTTTGGTCGACTTCTAGGAGTTAGTGGGTGGTTCTCTTATTATTCGTCTGCTGAAACTGTTTTTTGATTTATTTTTTATTGATTTTTCGGTCTTTTTCAATGTTGGTGTTTTATCATATTTTTTCTGTATATAATTTTTTGTTGTCTAATTTTGTATGAGGCGCCTCTAGGTCCATATTGACTCTTGAGACTTGGAGATGTGCAGCCTTTTTAATGATTTCAGTTCTTGTGCTGTATCTGCAGCATCTCTAAGATGGCCGCCGTATTATTGGTCATTTTCTGTAGACCTGCGGTTGTCCGTTTTTCATTTCTCTATCTTGTTTCCACCCACCTGTTTTCCCTTATTCTAATACCCTAGCGCGTTATATAGCTGGCCGGTTTTTCTCTCCGAGGACCACACGCGTTCATTGACACGCTGTGAGAACGAGGAGGTGTGCCGTTGGGTCCCCCGCTTCTCCATATTTCCCCCCTTGTCTTTCGCCATAAAAACGGAGTTATCGGTGAGTGGGTTATCTCTGAGTGGGTTATCTCTTGGTGGGATGTTGGTTGGTTTGTTTGTTTGTTTGTTTGTCTGTCGGGTCATTCGTGACGATAGAAACATACTTAGTGAGAGCTATATCTATCTGCTCCACTACGTACGGGCATACTTATTCTTACTTTAATTCCGCTAATAGGTGAGATCTGTTTATCGTGTAGAGCCATGACTGGGGATAATTATCTTTAGTTTAATGCCCGCGGATCTTTTTCATGTGACTGTTTTCGGGGTTGCTTATTCCTGATATCTCTGTTGTTGGGATTTGACTGGATTATCTGATTATTATATCCCCTTCTTTATGCTTCCCAGATCCGCGTCAGAAGATATTACGCTTTAAACAGACTAAAGAATCCATCTGAATATTGTGAAATCGCGGCAATGGGTGGGGTCTATTTTGATGTATGAGATCACCCTGTTTTTTGGCCCACTTATAAGGATCCTTATAAACCCTATGGAAGAAGAAGCCCATCGTGACCCTTGTTCCATTTGAAATTCGGTAGGCCTTCTGAGTTGTTACCTCTGACCATTGCCCTAGATTACATTCTGCAGGTTGTTCCCTGTTGGCATTCTTGTTAGGGTACTTTATTTATATGCTATATTTCTTCTGTAGAACGTTCCAGAGAAGTCTTTGTTGCTGGCTCTTTTGCCATGCCCTCGGTCCTGGGAAGTTATATGTGATACATCTGGAGGGCTTAACTACGGGTAGGCATTCCTAGAGCACACTAAATCCCTCCTCTGTCACTTGGTGGTTGGTTGCGATTCTTAATTTACTTTTGGGTTGCTGTCTCTTTTGGTGGTTGTCTCTTTAAATCGTTGATATTCACATTTTGTTCATTATTTATGTCTGTGCTTTGTGTAGTAGGTGGTTATTTTGATGATGAGAGTGTCTATGTATATGAGGATTTTCCTTATGTATTGCAATACCATAAGTATCTCTTGGTGCATGTCTATGTTTGTTATGTTTGCCTTCTATTCCAGTTGTAATATTCATTAGTTAATTTTATTGTAGTCTCCCTGGAGCTCATCAAGGATATGGTTTTGAATTTTTCTAAAAACATTGTTTGGGTAACACATGTATATATAAGACTATGTTCTTTTGAATAAACTATACATGTTTTTTCTGTTTACATTTGTAGGTGTTCTGTCCCACCTCTTATTGTCCATTTTCGCCCTGATGAAGGTGTAGCCCCGGCTGGGGCAACTCACCGAAACGCTCGTTGGCGTTTTTCTTGCGGGGGCAGCTGGATTACTTTCATCCCCTCCCCCTGATGACTTGTAATTCTCTTTGTCATCTGATCATCTTGTGCCCTCTATGCACAATTTTTAACTTGAAGTATTTTTTGTTAAAATGATGTGTATGATGTGTGAGTTTAGTTGATGAATGTATGATGATATGAATGCTTTGTTTTAAGTAGGTGTGTGGGACGGTGTATATATATATGCTTTTTTTTAACTGTGTCTTATTAATTATCAATCATTGTTATTACTGTGATGTGTATTTATCAACTGTCAAAATGATTATGGATTTAATAAAATTTCTACTGTTTTTTTGTATAAACTGATATTATTATTCATTTTTTCCTTGTTTTGCTCCAGGGATAGAGTATGCACGTTGGGATCCTTGTATAGGGCCATGTGTTGATCAGACGGGGCAGGTTATTTCTTGCTTATTTGGTAAATCCTAGAAGGATTCTTGGCTCTTAGGCTTTTAGACCTACACACATGCTAGGTACACTGGGGGCCATAAGTATCAATGTTAGGTTTTGCGATTCTCAAATAGCGATTTTTGCGAATCGCTATTTGAGAATCGCAAACGAGATGTATGTAGGATTTGCAAAAAAATTGTGAATCCTACATATTCCTTAATTGCGAATCGCAAATTGCGATTCGCAATTAAGGAAACCCTCCCCATTCATTCCTAATGGCCTAGAGGCCCATAGGAATGAATGGGAAGACATTCTCAATTTGCGATTAGCAATTAGAGAATCGCAAATTGAGATTGCAATTTCAAGGTTGCAAGGGTGTCAAAAGGACACCCTGTTGCACCCCTGAAATATGCATGGGTGCACATGTGGCGCACATACATGCCCTAAGGGCATGTCTGTGCGCCACATTGCACTTTGAAAAATGTATAAAAGTGCATTTTTGAAAGAAATCGCAAATTACCACCAACTTGAAGTTGGTGGTAATTTGCGATTCCTTAAGGCCAAATTGCACTTTTTTTGTGCTTCTTACATTGCATTTAAGGAATCGCAATTTGCGTTTCCTTAAATGCATTTGCAAAATAGGGAATCGCAAATTTTGCGATTCCTTATTTTGCGAGGCAGTTTTGCCTTCATACATACCACTTAGCCAAATTGCGATCGCAAACGCTGAAATTCTGTGAATTTCAGCATTTGCGATCGCAATTTTGGTTGATACATATGGCCCTTAGGTACATCTAGTTAGGCATCGTAGGAGTACGCGCACTTTTTATAATGCTTTTTATATTTATGTATGTATTCATGATTATTGCAATATGGTAGAACTGTACTATCCCTTCACTTTTATCATACTGCTGATAATATATCTCTGCTATTGTCTGCTGGTTGCTGCAGCACATATCTTTTACACTAGAATAACAACTGTTCAATAAATACTTATTGAAACGCCCAGACTGTTTATTCTGTGTAACTCTCTGAGACAAACCAAATAAGTAAGCATGAGTGACTGAGCGAAAAGTAGTACATTGTTTCCACGATTCTGAGGGATCAGGGTTGTCATGATCTAAGGTTGCCAGAAACTAATCTCTCCCCGATAAGAGGAGATTCTAGTGGCACTGTGAGCTAGCTAATGCAAATCCGGCTAACATACGCTGTGGGGTGCACAGAGTCAGTCTAACACCAAGCCCACAGTTTATGTTATCCAAACGCACAGGTCCTGCAGGGGTACTATAGGAACTACACGGCAACACAGGCACCACCCTTCCACTCCTCTAATCACCCAGGCACTATCCAAGCACTCCTCCAATCACCCAGCCAGTACTCATGGACTTACAAAATCACCCAGGCACTACCTATGCACTCCTCCAATTACCCAGGGACTACCCCTGCACTCATGCAATCACCCAGACATTACCCCTGCACTCATGCAATCACCCAGGCATTACCCATGCACTCCTTCAATCACTCAGGCAGTACCCATGCACTCCTCCAATCACCCAGACATTATCCCAACACGCATGCAATCACCCAGGCATTACCCATGCACTCCTCCAATCACCCAGACATTACTCCTGCACTCATGCAATCACCCAGGCATTACCCATGCACTCCTTCAATCATTCAGGCAGTACCCATGCACTCCTCCAATCACACAGACGTTACCTATGCACTCATGCAATCACCCAGCCACTACCCATGCACTTATAAAATCGCCCAGGCACTACCTATGCACTCCTGCAATCACCCAGGCACTTCCCATGCACTCATGCAATTACTCATACATGCACTGCGGCACTTCTGCTGCACTCATGCAATCATGCTAGCACTACCCATGCAGTCTTACTATCATCCAGGCACTACCCGTGCACTCATGCAATCACCCAGGCATTACCCATGCACTCCTTCAATCATTCAGGAAGTACCTATGCACTCCTCCAATCACCCAGCCTTTACCCCTACACTCATGCAGTCACCCAGGCATTACCCATGTACTCATTCAATCACTCAGGCAGTGCCCATGCACTCCTCCAATCACCCAGACATTACTCCTGCACTCATGCAATCACTCAGGCATTACCCATGCACTCCTTCAATCACTCAGGCAGTACACATGAACTCTTCCAATCACCCGGACATTACTCCTGCACTCATGCAATCACCCAGGCATTACCCATGCACTTCTTCAATCATTCAGGAGGTACACATGCACTCCTCCAATCACACAGACATTACCCCTGCACTCATGCAATCATTCAGGCACTATACAAGTAGTCCTGCAATCACTCAGGCAGTATCCTTGCACTCATGCAATCATTCATGTAATTTTTCAATTTTTAACCAGTATATGTGGTTCCGTAAGAACCGTTTTTTTTTTTTAGAATTTTACATTTTTTTGTATTTTCTAACAATTTTTTCATTTTTTTGGTGTTTTTGCCATTTTTTTTAAACAAAACAAAATTGAAGAGACAATATAACTGTTTGAAAAAAAAAGGAAAAGAAAATTTGGGAGCAGATAAAAAAAAAAATAACACTTATGTGTTTTAATTGCATTGATTACAATATCAATGCATTGCTCCCCAATGCAGAGTTTTGCATCGCACTTTTTGCAATTAACTCTGGCATCCAGAAGCTCAGGAAAAATGTGTGGCCTCGGTGTAGGTGGAACTTCTGCTGACAAAGTTGATGGAGCATTTGGGTCAACTTGTGCCGCTTCATTTCTCTCCCTCTGTGATATTTCTTTGGCCAAATACAAGGGGTGAATTGTCTCCAAGTGCTTCTTCATGGAGGACGTTCCGCATGAGTACCTTTTTCTTGGAACCTCTGGACAGTACTCTTTTGCATATCTTGCAAGTCACCTTCCTCGCATTCACTTTTATCTCACCCTCCGGCACTGTAAAGAAGGCCCAAACCACACTTTCTTTTCTCTTCTTTACAGGCTCCACCACATCATCTTCCTCTTCCACTAGGTCTTGATCTGGATGACTGGATGACATTTTTTGAATAAAAAAAGTCAAGAAACACAGTAAAATACGAAATTGTAAGAAAATACAACAAACAGGTCTTGCCAGGAAGACAGACAAATAATAAGAGGAATAAAACTGGTGTTGGATCCTCCCTCTAACAGAATGAAAATGTTTTAAACCAATCAGAAGCTTTCTTTTCAGGTCACATGGAGTCGCGTAGGGTGCGAGCACCCGTTGCGCACAAGTCGCGAACCCGTAAAATGTTGTATCCATAATTATAAAGTATAAATAGGTGTTTATAAAATATTTTAAAAAGTATATTAGTGAAAGTATTTAAACAAAACTGATATTTAAACTTTGTACAGTGATATTTCACACTTAGAAAATACGCCGAAGTCGCAACCTCAACGCGACCTCGGAAATTTGTGCAGGCAGGGGTAGCGCACCCTACGCGCATACGTCGCGCACTCGCAAAATTTCATACAGTTAATAGTAAAGTAAAAAATACTGTTTATAAATTATTTTCTAAATTATATTAGTGAAAGTCTTTAACCAAAACTGATATTTATAATTTCTACCATGATATTTCATACTTTTGAAATTACGCCGGAGTCGCGACTCCAGCGCGACTCCGGAAATGCGTGCCAGCAGGGTTCGCGCACCATGTATCCGCGCAACCATCGTGTAGGTTTGCGTAGGGTGCACAACTCCTTTGTAAAAAATGTTTTAAAAAAGAAAGCATAATAATAGAATAAAACAACTTTCACAGTATTAAAAGCATTATTTCAAATAAATATAAATGTAAGTTGCACATATAAATAACAGAGTATATTTTTAGTGGTGTATGATATATATATTTTAAAAAAGAAAAGTTCAAAAATATACTTCCAATCATTTTTAAACAAAAGGAATTCTATAAAACACTTACAAATATTGTAAAAAAGGTAAGGCTAAAATAATTTTATACTTAAGATTTACAATTTAAAAAACCTTAGAAATTCACTGAAAAAACCATATGTTTCAGGGACGTTATAGTTAGAAATTAGCATTTAAAAAACCTTTGAAATTCACTGACAAAACCATAGGTTTCAGGGACGTTATAGTTAGGAATTAGCATTTGAAAAACATTAGAAATTCACTGAAAAAACCACAGGTTTCAGGGACGTTATAGTTAGGCTGATATTTCACTCGTAAAAAACCAGAGAAATTCTGCTGTTATATTAGTTGAGGTAACTATAACTCGCGCCCCCGCAATGCACTGCTGATGACATCACATATTACATCACTCATGACATGGTCAGTGACATCACTGATGACATCACTCATGACATCTCAAATGACATCACAAACCACACTTTCTTTTCTCTTCTTGACAGGCTCCACCACATCATCTTCCTCTTCCACTAGGTCTTAATCTTGATGACTGGATGCCATTTTTGAATAAAAAAAGTCAAGAAACACAGTAAAATACGAAATTGTAAGAAGATACAACAAACAGGTCTTGCCAGGAAGACAGACAAATAATAAGAGGAATAAAACTGGTGTTGGATCCTCCCTCTAACAGAATGAAAATGTTTTAAATCAATCAGAAGCTTTCTTTTCAGGTCACATAGTCTCGTAGGGTGCGCGCACCCATCGTGCACAAGTTGCGCACCCGTAAAATTTTGTATCCATAATTTTAAATTATAAATAGGTGTTTATAAAATATTTTTAAAAGTATATTAGTGAAAGTGTTTAAACAAAACTGATATTTAAACTTTGTACAGTGATATTTCACACTTTGAAAATACGCCGAAGAATCTTGCCATACATGAGAGTGATAACCCATTTAGGTAATGCTGCATTCCATTTAGAGACGGGAGTGGCACGTAGTCTAAGCTGCACAGGAAGCTTGGTTTATTTAGAAACAAATTCAATAGTTCAGTCACAATAACCACACATCCATATTCACAAAGTCCGACACTTGCGGGACACACAGGAAGACAACTTATTGTATTTAGATTCTGGCCAACGTGTACACATTGCTCTGCAGTGGAATGATGTCAGGGAATGAATCCCTTCCTTTGAAGAAGGTATGGTCAACAGTTTGGACTTGAGTTTCCACAGGAATATGTTACTTCAATGTTTTTCATGGACTCTCATTCCTGACTTTTCATCTGTACTTAGAAGTCACACTGGCCAGTGTTCAAGAGAGATAGTTATCATAGGGGTAAAATTATCTGTGCTGCTGCAGTGACACATTCCACACGGTATAGGATAATTGCTTAAGGCTAGCTTTGATTGCCCCATGCCTATCTTTTAGACCTATCAGCCTTAGGGTTGTCTTTCCCCAAACCTAGTGCCTACTCCACTCCTGTTTCCTGAAATTAGTTTGTGTTGCTGTTAGGACTCTATGCACTGTACCACTACTAACCAGTGCCAAAGTGCCTGTATTCACTACTCAAAATATGGTAAAACTGGCCTACACCTGATTCGCACATTTAATTTACTTATAAGTCCCTAGTGTACCCAGAGCCTGTAAATTAAAAGGTATGAATTGGGCCTGCAGAAAATATTGTGCCACCCCCTAAGTAGCCTGTTAAAACATGTCTTGACCTAGCCATTGCGGCCTGAATTCAGTTTTAAACTGTCAATTCGACCTGTCAAAATAAAGCCCTTGCCAGGTTTAAAATTCCCTTTTTAATACATATATGTCACTCCCAAGGTAGACACTAAACAGCCTATTAGGCAAGGTGTATTGTATTTAAAATGTTAGGCATGCACTTTCAAGTTTTACATGTCCTGCTAGTGAAACACTCCTATTTTTACTATTGTGAGGCCTACCCCTCCTATAGGATAAAATTGGGTTACTTTATTACAACTATTAAGTGATAACGTTTGTTTGGGAACAGGTAGAAAGAGCATATTTGGTGGCTACAGGATTGTACTTTAAAATCATCTTTAATAGTAAACTCAGATTTTAAAATATGTCAACACATGCCCCCAGAAATATCCAGGAAAGTGAACTAGAGGCTACTGGGTCTCCAGGGTGAGCTAGCCTCCAACCTACTATTTACACACAATCTAGCTACCCGTGAATTTTATTCAGTTATGTTACGTTACAGTGTCCCTCGTAGCACTAGTTAATAGGAGTCTTGGGCATACAATAAATTGTAACGGGCTGTCCTCACACACCACCAGGGGTCATGCTTCATCATAAGACAGCCCTTGCTCTCCAAAGACCCAGTTTGATGGAGAGTGGGCCTACACCTGAAGACAGGGAGGCATCCGAGATTACATTTATTCATCGGACACATTACTTGGTAATAAAATTGAGAATGTGGGGACAAGGGGAACTATTACCCCAAATTGAGAATGTGGGGTTAAGGGGAACTATTACCCCATCACCACTGTTACAGTTGTTGACATGTTTCTGCCTATGGCTCTACTGAGTCCGCAGCATTCTTCTGGACGAGCAAAAGGGCTCCTGGTGAGGCAATGTTGCACTAAGAATTGCCTTGTTGTTACGGTGACCTGTGTCGACCTCAAACCTACAACGCGGTTCATAGATACCTGTAAATACATAAATGATTATTTAAGGTGCCTTAATTAAAAGAAAGGCATAAGTAACATTATATATGTAAGCATGCAGCACTGCATGCTAATGTGAGGTTGTGGCACTGCAAATGTGAGGAAATTGTAAAAGCACTTCTTTGCTGACTTGTGAGACCAGCTCACAACCTTACCTCAACTTAGGATTTTCAATGCCCCATGGAAGAAGGGTCTAGGGACCCCTGTAGTCACACTCTAGGGGAAGTAATTGGCTTTAAGGGGTTTAAAACGAAGTACAAGTTGGACCATCATGCACTTACTCACATTTAGCATTAAACTGGGAGACACTGCCTTCTCTTGTTCATACTCTTACTGCCTCAAGGTGCGTCCCTCGCCGTACACATACGTGTGTCAGATTTTAAATCACCAGTCTGAAAATAGTATTTTTAGAACGTTTGACACTTCTTGTCCAAACCATTTGGTGCTTGTAGCCTGTGTCCTGGATTGCTGCAGAGATTCCGTGTAAACAGAATTATGCATGTGACCACAGAACATCAATATGTAGGGACTGAGTCACAATACCACATCAGTACCTATGAACCTCAATCCAGGTTAGCTCATAGTGGTTTACCTGTCCTCCTAACCTTCCCAGAGTAACAGGTAAATTAGCACACCAAAATGCAACACTATACTCCCCTCAAGGAACTGTGGAAGTCGATCATTAACCTTTGTTTTCTCACTCATGCATTACCATAATAAACAAAAAAGACACAAGAACAGTTTACAATATTTATTGAAACCTATTGTGCTGTAATATAAAACATCTGTGGTGCAACTAGAAATCCTATGCATCCCAACAGAGTGAGAAGCATTACAAGTAAACTATAAACATTAAGAAGCCCTACCAGGGTGAATTATTTATCTGCCTCAGCCCACCATCACTATGGAAACACAGTGCTATTTTATAGACCTATGGGTTTAGTGGCGAAACCCACATCTGCTATGCTTAGGTAGTTGTTCTACATCTCAGGCAATGGATCTCTCTCTCGTCAGGACCTTTGCTCTGCTAGAATGTCTTCTGTTTTCAAAATGGCACATCTCAGTGTATATTTGACGAGGTGTCTTCTTGATAACAGCAGAAGTGAATGTATGTTGTGTCTAAGTGCCAAGCTACTTTTGCTAACCGATCACAAGAAGACAGGGCACAGTGTTGTTTGACCTTGTGCAAGATGTTCAGAGTGTCTGAAACAATAACAAAAACATGTGCATTGTTTTTCTAAAATAATGTTGGAGCACAAACATTAACGTTTCAAGCGTAACATGTTAAAGGCAAAGCAGCCTAAATGTGCAAGCAAACTAAAATATGAGCAAACCAAGTGGACCCTAAAGGAAACACACAACAGGATCACATGACTGCAATTAGTATGGGATGTGGCCTTTGTGTATTCCTCCCGAAGAGTGAGACAAATGGACACAGGGATATGCCATCCTGCCAGGATTTGTGGGGCAGAGCTGTTCCCTGCCCCACTTAAGTTTCAAAAAAGCTGCTTCAGCACCCTCACAAAGAACTTTACACTAGTACTTTGTCACCCTATGCCCCTTGGAGCTTGGGCAGGGAGAAAGGAAATTCCAGAACAATCTGTGGGGGGGAGCTCCAAACGTTTCTTCAACATCAAAGCTGACCCCTGGTATGAAAATAGGACCCACTGTTTAGTTCACTCCTGGATCTGCAGAGGACACTCAGAAAACCTAGCCTGCACTTCAGAGGATTGCCCTACTGGATGAGGCTAGTTTGTGTGTCAGATTACTTCCCTGCTGCTGGAAGCCTGCCTTAAGCCCTCAGAGGAAGCCTGAATGTAGAAATCTGCACCCCAACTTCACCAAGCACTCCTCGATAACAACACCTCCTCCTCAGACACTGCCTTTGTCCGCTGAACTTTACCTTCTCACACATTTTTCTTCAAAATGTTTTTTAAGTCTGAAAGTAAGCTGAAACCTACCTCATGTATCCGATTTGATTTTGAGTCCAATGTGGTACTTACTCAAAGCAATCCATTTCTCAACAATAGTTATCTTTGTTCATGCTACATTGACAATGATTCCATTATCTGGAGGGGTATCATAGAACACATTATCACCTTTACGGAGTGGTTGAATATTAGTCACCAACCTCTGACATTCACATTTGAGGCCAAAGAAAACAACCTTCCTTTTTTGGATCTCACAATCAAACAATGGACAGCACATTAGGGACCTCCCTGTATTGTAAGCCTGCAGAAAGAAATGTCTTCTGCTTTACACAAGTGATTATCACAGAGGCATCCATGATTGATTCCCATATAGGCAATTTCTGTGCATGCACAGAAGTTGTAAATGGTGTAACGATGACTTTAGGGAAGCGGCTATACTCTACCAAAATATAATAGATAGACTTCTCTAAATATTTGGTATCCCGCTCACTTAAATGAGCCTGGCATTGTCCTGGTGACAGATTATTGACACTTAAGGAGAGGAGAGTAAACCAGTGCATTCCTTTTCTATCTACATTTTACCTGTAAGCAACCTAATGAGTCAGGTTATAAAACACAACTGGAAAATATTCCAATTTCACGAAATACTTAAAGAACCTCCACTATTTTCATATGAAAGCAGTCTAAGTCTGAATTACTATCTGGTTCACGCTATGATCTGAGACCCAAAAGAAAATATATCCTACCCTACCATTACCAGCTTGTGGAGTCTATCTCCTGTGTTTGGCCATTTCAAATGGCAAACATGTTCTGTTTGTTGCCAAACCACAAACACAAAAGTATTCAGAAACAAGCAGTTTATACACACCAAATGATAGTTCACCAATTGCAATTCATCTAATGTTGTTTATGTAATTTGGCGTCCTGGGGGTTTACTTTATATTGGATACACAACACACAAAGTCAAAATAAAGATAATCCAACACTAGAGCAGAATTAGATGTAAATCTAAAAATGTCCCCTAGGTGTCCCAATTATTATCACATCTTCACAGTGAGACAGAACATTTTTGGCAAGTTATAGAACATGTACAATGAAATGCCAGGGGTAGTAATATGCTGGCAGGTCTCAGAAAAAATGACTACAATTGGGTCTCTAGATATCACTCTGTAAATAATGGTCTTAACTCAATGGATAAATGAAACAGCATGGTATCAATTTCATTATTCCCCTCCATATTGGACAGATATCTATGTCAAGACTGTACACCCTTAGTGGGATAGCTGTCCCAAATTATAAACTTTTGCTGAGGCATTCACCTGGATACATGAGTATTTTTCCCCTTTCTGAAGAGTTAGATTGTGACTGATCCTTTGACAATACTTTATTTAGAGTTCATTCCCTTTTTGTCTTCCTTCCCTCTTTTCCTCCATACTTTCCCCCTCCTTTTTGTTGAGCCTTTGGGACCGTTTTGTATTGAATTATTTTCCTTTCTCTAATTTGATGTTCCTGTAGGAACACATTTCACCTCACTATCAAAAAAGTTAATTATGTTTAAGTTATGGGCATGCACTCCCAACATGGCACATGCTGGGTGCAAGCTAGTCATTGAGACTCATTAAATTCTGCAAGTGGTCTTCATAAGCGAGTAATTGAGTAATACGCACCCAAGATGGCACTCATTAGGTGGTGTTCTAGCATCTGAACATATGACTTTTCTACGTCAGATGCTCCTGTTAGTTTTCATGGCATCTTAGCATCCAACTAAGTCATGCTGGATTGATGCAGAGCTTGTGATGTTGGTTTTTGTTGGACTTGGCCCTTTTTGCAGGGTCATCCCTGAACTTTTTGCCTTCCTCCTAGTGTTTTTTCTGACCTGGTGTTGGCGGTTTTAGGACTCTGGGCACTTTAGCACTGCTGTCCAGTGTAAAGTGCGTGTGCTCTCTGTGGTAAACATGGTAAGATTGGTCTACACCTGCTTGGCATATTTAATTTACCTATCAGTCCCCAGTAAAGTGGTATCTAATATACCCGGGGCCAGTAAATTAAATGCTACTGGTGGGCTTGCAACGCTGCTTGCGCCACCCACCAAAGTAGCCTTTCAAACCTGTCTCAGGCCTCTGCCATTGCAGGGCCTGTGCGCGAAGTGTTACTGCCGCTGTAACATGGCACTTAAAGTGTGTGCCACGTCTGTGACCCCCCTTTTACTACATGTCAGTCACCCCTAAGGTAGGCCCTAGCTAGCCCTATGGGCAGGGTGCATTGTAGGTAAAAGGTAGAACATGTACCTTAAGTGTGTGACATGTCCTGGTAGTGACAAACAGCCATTTTGGTTTCCCACTGCTGTGAGGCTGTCCTCTCATAGGAATGCATTGGGGATTCCCTGATACGTGTTTCAGTGGTAATTCCTGATATGAGAGGAGCAGCGTGGTCAAGTTTGGTATGTTTGGAATAGTAATAATAAATGCTGCGTAATGGTGTGCGCCGATTTATTATCATTATTTTAGAAATGCCACTTTTAGAAGTTGGCATTTCTGTGTGCTTTATGTCTCTGCCTGCCTGATGTGTATTGCATGTCTGGCTCTGGAGTGACAGGGGCTAGTGAGGTGTGTGGCACCTGGGAGGGCAGGGTGAGTCAGCGCTAGGCTGAATAGGAGATCTGCATTTGGAGTAGTGGGAGGAGTAGTCCCCTGACCCTGAATAGGTCTACACCTGCCTGGGTAAATGCTGGCTCCGCCCCCCTGTGGTGTGTCTGATGACCGAGCCCCCACCTGACAAAGGGGAGTAGAAGTACTGTACACAAAGTGCTCCAATACCCCACAGAACCAGTTGAGACTGGTTCCCTAAGCCATATGCCAGGGCAGAACAAAGGGAAATGTGATATAAATATTGGGGCTGTGACCCCATGTCAGTGTGCTGTTTTGGGTGCTTGAACTGCTGGGCCCCTGGAGGAACCGCCACAAGGGACTGCCCATCTGCTGGAGGGCCCTGTGAGCTGGCCTGCCTGGTCTCAGTTTTGCTTTCTGGACTCTAGCGCCTCGTAAGCGCTATATCTTTATTGCTGGAGCCCCAGAGAGGGGGACTCCCACCTTGCCAGGAAGAGAGGAGTGCTTGTGCCTGCAGCGTCGGGCTGCAGCCTGTTCTGAGGGAATCCCGGCATAGGGATTCCCCCATTCTGCAGGAAGGCGGAGCGGGAGCCCACCCCGCATTTATGCGCTGCTGCGGGGCCGCCGCTTGATGAGCAGTGACCCGGGAGAAGCGCGGCCAAAGAGGAAGCCAGGCGGCTGTGCCTGGTTGGGGGCGTGGCCTGAATACCCCCGAACCGGAAGGAGAATCCAGGCGGGAGCCTACCCCGCGCTGGAAGGTGCCGAAGGACGGCGGAGACTTCGCTCCATGACGGAGGGCATCCCAAGCCCAAAGAGGGAGCCCAAGAAAAGGAGACTTCGCTCCCGGTGCCGGTCGGCCCAGGCACGGGCCGGAAGTCAGGCAAGTCTGCCTGATCAGGGGCAGAGCTTCCCCAATGGAGACAGAGCCTTGAGACGGCTCACAGCCGCTGCACACCGCCGGAGAGTGGTGGCGGGAAGAAGAGCTCGACCGGAGTTTTCCCAGGCGGCCGGCAGAGTGGAGGAGCCGCTTGTCAGCTTTCTGGGCCTGCCAGGCTCCCTGTCGGTGCCGGGAACCTGCCTACAAGAAGCCCCGGTGAGTGGGGCTGGAATTGAGCTGTTTTCTTTGGTGCCTGGTAGTGGCACCAGACAAGCCCCGGTGAAGTGGGGGCTCACGCGGCACTGTTGGTACTGGGCACTGCGAGTGCCTACTGGGGGCAGAAGTGCTACGAGAGGGACCCCGGGAAGGAGGGCCTCCCAAGGCACTGTGGGTGCCAATTTTTCAGCACAGCTGAACCACGAGAGCGCAGGCAGCTGCAACGTGGGGGCAGTTGTTATTTTCATGATGAGGAAGAGGTGAGATGCACCCCCCGCCCCCTGTGCATTGCGCACATCGTTTATGCTGCGGGGCAGCCAGAGGGCCAGTTGGAGGGCCCTATAAGTGAGAGCCCTGACTTTTGGGACAGAGGGAATTTGGGCCCCAGAGAAGGACAGTTGGCCTGGGGTCATCATTCTTGTAGTATTGGCAGGGCGCAAGGCCCCAAGGTAATGCCTAATGCTAATGCATAATATGTTTATGCCTATGAGGTGATGTATGCACCTAGGGAGTGTTACTACGGTGCACTCCTAAATGTGATTTATGCATAATGTGTTTATGCCTAATGTGATGCAGACATAATGCGTTTATGTTGCTTGTGATAATGCTGAGTTCATTATTTTACCAGTAGTTACTGCTTGTGTTATTACTTGTGCTTTCTAATGGTTCTGACCGTGGCCCGATTGGCCCGGTCATGTATATAATCCCCTGTGAAATATTGCCTAGTGCCAGGTGGCACAGTGTACATTTGTGATTATGATTCTAATGTGTTTATGAGTAATACAAAGGCTATTTTTCTATAACCTTGTGTGGAGTTTCTTTTGTAGTGTGCCTAGTGTGTTGCTCCTGTGTGTGTGTTGTGCAAACGCTTTACACATTGCCTCTGGGATAAGCCTGACTGCTCGTGCCAAGCTACCAAGGGCTTGAGCAGGGGTTATCTTCAGCGTGTAGCTCCCTTGCCCTGACTAGAGTGGTGGTTTCTGCCTGGCTTAGGCGCCAGCCCTAGCCAACCAGAAATCCCATTCCTAACAGTTTTTCAGTAAGTTGTTTGGGTTAGCTATTCCTCCCCCCATTGTACCCCTTTGATGCCCTATGAGCAGCTAATTATATTAAATTGCTCTGTTAAGCTTACCCTGCTGAGATCCTCCTGGGAGCATTTGTGGCGAATCTTTGGAATGCCTTGCGAGCGGTCAATTTTAAGACTATGCTCGGCCTTTCCTTACTACTTGTGGTATACCTTTGTATGAACTCGTAGCTTCACTGAGGCACGATAACTGATTGTGAAATATATGTAGGAAGAATACACTTCTTTATTCTATGTACTTTCATTAATTGGAATTAATGGCAATCTTTTTTACAATGTTTTTAATAGGATTTATTTGGTCTTTTCTGGAGCAAAGAATGAGTTTATTTTGGCTCACCTTTTCACCAATATTTACAAATCACTTGTGGTGTATTGATAGATTCTTATGGTAATTTACCTATATTTCAGGTATCTTTGTTATGATTCTCTGGTACTGCAGATATGACCCTTCATAATTCATTTTTGGATCAATGGCTGATTGAATCTATCGGTCTAATTTTCTTTACCCCTCTCCTATTTTTTATTGTTTCAGCATCCTGAACTGTTTGTGTGCAGTCCTCATCTTCCATGTCTTGATGATGATGCTTGATTGAAATAAAGGTCAAAACGCTGTTGACTTTTTCTGGTTGAGGCAGACTCTCATTGATTCGCCCATTGTGGGAATCAAATCTGCAAATTTTCATAAAATTGGGACAATATATTCTTTACTCTGGTACCTCTAGCCTCTATTTCTGGGCCTCTCTGCCATTTTAATGTTTTAATTGTGATCACCTTTTACTTTTCTGTGCTGTTTTGCTTGAATTTTAGAGCACTGTGTGTTCACATCATACTGAGCACATATTTATTTATTTATTTTATTTATTTATAAAGTTTTATATAACGCGAACAAGATCCCGAGGGATATCAGAGCGCTTTACAAGGACGGAAAGTAAGTCAACATTCAAATAATGACAACAGATATGGAAGCACACCCGGAGGTTATCGCCTTCATTCTAACCACCTAACCGAGTATTTCACAGACAAAAGAGACACAGATAGTAGTACAATAACCAGGTATGAAGCAGGCTTAGAGAGGAGATATAACCTACGGTGTGGAAGGGCCTAATTCCAGTATCGGTCATAAGTAGGGATAAACAGACATAATACTCACACACATCGGACCAATGAAACACGGGGAGTAATACGCTATGCAAAGATAAGACAGGCTTCTAAATGCGGTGAGGAAGCATAACAACAAAAGAGTGAACAATGGCTGCAGTCAAAATGTGGACGAGCACGTGATCATTGTCTACAATTAAGGTAAAAATGTGTTCATTAGGAATCTTTTGGCTTCCAGTTTGAAAGTAATCGTTGAAGAGATTGTGCGTAATTCCGGTGGAAGAGAGTTCCTAATCCTGGGGGCTGCTCCAGAGAAGGCTCGGACACCAGTTCTCTTTTTTCGAAAAATGGGAGGTTTCAGGAGGAGGGTGATAGCACTTCTTGAGGCTCTACCACCGCAAGATAGTTCCAGATTTTGAGTTAGGTATTTTGGAGTTTTGAGATACAGGGCTTTGTGCGCCAAAACGGCAATCTTTAGCTGAATTCAAGCTTCAAAGGGCAACCAATTAAGAGATTTTAAAATAGGAGATATGTGCTCTCTACGTTTGGTGTCTGTAACCAGTCTGGCCGCTGTGTTCAGTGAAGCCCTTAGGGGAGCCAGCGTGTATTTGGGAAGGCCACAGAGCGTGGCGCTACCATAGTCCAGTCTCGGTAGGACCAGGGCCTGTACCACATGTTTAAAGTCTTTCTGTGGGAGAAAAGGCTTTATGTTTCTGAGTGTCCTCATTAGGTGATTAGCTCCCTTACAGACATTGCTGATATGATTTTTCATGTTCAAGTGATTGTCAAGGGTGATTCCGAGAGATTTGGCTGAATCAATGATAAGAGGGGAGCAGTTGAAGGCAGTGAGGAGATTCAACCAAGGGTCTAGCTTGGTGACATGGTTCGAGGGAGAGATGAGAAGAAATTCCGTTTTAGAAGTGTTTAGTAGTAGATGGTTCTCTGTTAACCAGTTTTGTGTAATATTTAGGGTAGTGTTGAGTGAGATTAGGTTGTCCGGGGATGAGATTTTCACATAAAGTTGTGTGTCGTCAGCGTACATATGGAAGAGAGTGTTCGAAGCGTTTAGAAGATTAGCTAATGGTTCCAAGAAAAGGTTAAAGAGGATAGGAGATAGGTCGGACCCTTGGGGTACACCCATGAGAACTGGGGATGGCTCGGAGAGGGAGTGATTTGCCTTGATTCTTTGTGATCTGTTGTGAAGGAAGGATGAGAACCATTGGAACACCAGGCCCGAGAATCCCAACCTGTTCTTCAGAATGGACAGAAGGTTGTCGTGATTGACCGTGTCGAAGGCGGAAGAGAGATCCAGTAGTATTAGGAGGCAGGCATCATTTTGGTCCAGCATTTTTAGGATGTCGTCCATAACGTGCGAAAGAGCCGATTCAGTACTGTGCCCCTTCCGAAAGCCGGATTGATGCTGGTCTAGGAGTTGGAAATTCTCTATGTGAACACAGAGTTGGGACAGTACGCATTTTTCAAGTAGTTTGGCTAAGGTGGGGATGTTGGAGATAGGGGGAAATTATTAAGGTCAGATTTATCTGCGTTAGGTTTTTTAGGATAGGAGACACTTGCGCTGCTTTTAGGCATTCTGGGATCATGCCTTGTGATAGGGAAGCATTTACAATTCTTGTCCAAGTGGGAATGAGTACATTCTTGATGTCTTTGAAGATGGCCGGTGGCAGCGGGTCACTGAAGTGGTTAGAAGGATTGATGTTCTGGAGAATCTTGTTGATGTCGCTTTCACTGAATGGTGAAAAAGTGTCCCAAGCCGCATTGTTCTTGGTGCTCAATATGTGCTTTTCTGAGGGATCAAAGGGTGGGTCAGACCCTGGGGATGGTAATAGCGCCTTCTTAGTGGCGAGTTCAATGTTGATGAGCCTTGATTTCTCAGTAAAGAAAGCAGCAAGATCATCGCAAGAAGGTGGGCAGCTTTCCGAAACAGAGTTAATCGGGCCTACCGCTGACTGCTGTTTGATCAGCTCGAATAGTTTCTTGGGCCGGTTAGCAGCTTGTGAAAGTTGGAGTTTGAAGTAATCAGCTTTGGCACTCTTGATTTGTTTGTTGTACGTGCTTCTAACGTCTCTAAGAAGTTTCAAATGATCCAGGGATGGATTGGATCTCCAGGCGCGTTCAGCTGCTCTAAGATTGCGGCGCTCCGTGTTTAGATTGACATTGAACCAAGGTTTAGATATTTTTGTTGAGGAGTTTCTTAGTTGGAGCGGAGCCATGTCATCCAAGATGTTGGAGATGGTCGAGTTGTAGGAATCCGTGAGTGACTGGACGTCAACCAAATCTGCTTGGGATGAGAGGGCTGAATTAAATTGGATTGCTAGATCATCTGAGTCTAATGATCTGAGGTCTCTTTTCCAGATCTTTGATTTCGTAGGATGTGCCTTCCTCAGCGATACCTCCTTGTTAATGTAGAATAAAATGGAGTGGTGATCGGACCAATCGCAAGGCGTAATATTCTCTAATGTGATGGTCTGCGCATTCGCGATGATCAGGTCTAAAGTTTCTCCTTTATTGTGAGTTGGTTGGTCACAGTGCTGAGTAAGATCATGATCATTCAGAAATGCTTTGAGGCAAGAAACAGCATGGTCGTTGGGGTTGGACCAGTGGAGGTTGAAATCACCAAGGAAAATTTGGAAAAAGGCTGAGTCGACATTGCCAGTGATGACTTCCATTAGATGCTCGATGAAAGGGAGATTTTCTCCCGGGGGGTGGTAAAAAGTGTGGAGTTTGCAAATCGGCAGGTTATCCGAAGAGATGCTGAGACAAAGGTATTCACATGAGGAGGGTGAGGAGGAATCTGAGTGAGAAATCGAGAGAGTGTTCCTGTGAATACACGCTAAGCCACCCCCAACTTCCGGGCTCTGTCAAGCCTAATTATGTCATGAGTAGGAGGTACTAGCAGGTCAAGAATAGGGGTGGAGGAAGGATTTAGCCAGGTTTCAGTAAGGATGATGATGTCTAAATCATTGTGCTGGATGAGATCAAAGATGTCAGAGGCGTGTTTATTAGCGGACCTACAGTTGAGTAAAACACATTTGAGTCGTGGTGGATTGGAGTGGGAGGGAGACTGTTTGACTTTCACACTCAAGAGATTGTCCTTATTGATGACTCTAGGATTGTGCGGGGGATCTCTGTATGGGTTAGAGTGTAAGGTTTGAATTTTGCGCGGCGGAGTCAAAGTGGGGGTGGAGCTAGGACAGTAATATTTGGGCAGGATATTGAGATCATTGGGGTCCTGGTAGGACTCACATCTTCTGGGACGAGAGGGCGTGTTAGCTAAAGGAATGGTTTGCAGGACAGGGAGGCTAGAGACTTGTCCATGTGTTCACTCTGACTAGGGGAGGCTCAGGGTAGGATCGCAGAGGTAAGGAAGGAGCTGATCGCAGGGAACAGATCATGTGAGAGGGCTTTAAGGTCATGTAGTTCAGTAGTAAGGAGGTGCAGCTGAAGGGATATATCATCCAGGCGCGTAGCAAGGTCTGAGAGGGGTAAAGGGAGTGTTGGGAGAGTAGGCGGAGGAAGGGTGCCTAGGTGTACTCTCTTGGGGTTCAAGGTGATGGGGGGTTGCTGCAGGTGGGGGAGCTGATCCCTTGGGAGTAGCGGAGATCCTTGACCATTAGGTCCCAAGGTTGGAGCATTAGGGGGGGTAACATGTCCCTTAAGTTGGGGGACAGCTATATTCCTGACGGAAGAGGACGGGCTTGAGATAATCAGGTCTATGGAGGGCATTTGCCCACTCACCACCCTAGTAAGAGTCGTGGGGAGAGGGATGATGGAAGAGGAAACATTCACTGAAGGTGAAGGTAGTGGGGCACATGAGGATCTCTCATAGTGAGGAGCAGATATTATCTGCTTAAGGTGTTGACCGACGGGTGAACCCGGAGTTGCTCTCACAATCTGCGGACGGAGTCTAGCGGGTTGGTGCACCTCAATAGGGGATGATACAGGGGATAAGGCCGCTCTGAGGTCATCTGAGGAAGAGAAGCGATTCAGGGGGAGTGAGGGCCTATTCCAAGTGGTAGGAGGAGGGCTAGTGGCGATCTGGGTGATTACACTGATGTATGATAATATATGTTGACTCTTATTATAAACAATATGAATAATGTTTCTTTATATTCAAATGTGTTAATGTGGTCATGTCCTGCATTATTCCTTCCACATTGACCCTTTGGGCATTGTACTATACATTGATCATGTATTGTGCAAATACCAAACATACTTACGAATAATTTCTAACTGGACAGTGTTGAACTTAAATATTTTATACCCTGGTCCTTTTGGATCTATGGTTTACTCCTGTTGTTTATGTTAACACACATACATACTTTACATGTTGCTTCTAAGTTAAGCATGGCTGTTTTTGTGCCAAGCTGCCAGAGGGTTAAGCACACGTTAATTTAATGACTTCTTGTTGTTCACTCTAACAGGCATTGTGGTAGTTTACCCTCCCCAACCAAAAACCCAGTTTCTAACACTATCCCTACTTTATTCTGCTTTGTCAGCCTACTTCGTGATGACAATGTAGGTCTCCGCCTGACTTCTTGCATTTAAGTTAGGCAGGAAAGATGGCACCCATCTAACGTAGCTGTCATGTGGGTGCATTAATGTAGATGTCAATACCTGATGAGCATATCAGGAAGAAGCAACTCTCCTGAAAAGCGGCTTGACTCAAGACTGGTCTAATAAACTCTGATATTCAGCTTCATTGCAGCAGTCATACAGGTGAGGCAAATAAATCTCAGTACAATCATGGGACAGGTGGAGCCTGAAACAGAGGATTAGGCCTGCACGCTTGTATGACCCTCTTTTCACCATGGTGAAAAAGTAACCCTTCCCACTTTTTATTGAGACACTCACAACACGTTTGAATACTTTCATTTAGCTGCATAATGATTTCCACTTTAAACAGTCCTGTATAAAGAAATATCACAACCAAACTCTTCTTGCAAGTCAGCAAATTACAGGCAGTATCAACTTTCAGTGTGTATCCCAACAATTGTTACCAATGTTAAGTATGAAGCAGCATACACAAATGCACATTTTTGTACACAGCGTTGAATGTTCATGCAATAAGCATGACAACTGTGATGCTGAGTAGAATGGGTGCAGGATCAATGAGTATGTGGGTGATATCTGAGACATGGCTAAAAGGAGCAAAATAATCTCCACCTATTTTGTTGGCCTTTCTCCAACATATAACTGCATATAAAATATAACAACTAATGATTGGAAAGCTATCAAGAGGGAGTACCAGTGGTTTAGAATATTTACATGCATTCCCCCAATCACCTTTTGTGTGCTTGATATAAAATATAATGCACACACCTTAAATATTAAATAAATGAAATTTAGGTTTATATGTGGGAAATAATTTTTTCTGATAGGAAAATCCAGTTGGTTAAAGTGATCATTTCTGATGCTTGTAGGTGTACCAGAGAGTCAATAATTTAAATTATGGTTGGAGAACTGGGGAATAGCGACATAACAACATGTATTTAGAATGCTATTATGCCTCAGCCTGTGAGAGAAAGGACTGTGAATATGTCAGCCATTAGTTTGCAGTTACAAAAATGTATTAGACACGCAGTATAGGATATATCGCTGCAAAATGTGCAAGAAGATTTAAGGTGTGGGATGAAGTACAGTACATGCGGGTGGCAGACAATATTAATTCCACCACCCTGACAGATTACCAACTACCAAATTTAGGGATGACTGCTGGCCCATTCCTTAGGAACCACCATCAGGGCTGTTCTTTTCTATGTGCAGAATGTTTTGTGAATGGTCACCATTGGTTTGGCCAGCCACTATATCCGTGAGATGTTCACTGCTTTGATTTAATCATTGTTGGTCTCTTCACTAGAAACAAGTATCTTGTGATGCTCCATATTCATGTTGTAATGCAGCTTTGGCTATAGACAGATTCTATGAATTCATTTAAACCTGATGGTCAGTCTTAAGTATTGTACACAATATAGAAGTGGTTATCTTTTTAATTCCAATTGTCTATGGTGGCCATGAGGATTGTCTGGTAGACAAGTGACATCAGAGAACAAAATCTCAACAACATGTCTATCTCTTCTAATATGAACTTTTCGAATATTCACCCTTCTGTTCTTTTGATCTTCGCTGTGTAAAGACATACAATTTTGATTTGAGTGAATTTTATGGACATTAATCTCTGTTTTTTTCATCTTGATATTGTAACTGACCTGACATGGTTAAAAGTTCTCATGGAATATCTTCATTTGTACCCCTAATTCATGTAGGCTTGATATGAGGATTCATTCTAGATTTCTGTGTGCCTTTTTCTTGATATTTATTTCTTTACAACATCATTTTACATAGGTGTGATTCATTCCCTGCTGTTACTGTTTGGGATGGATAGTTCAGGTGAATGGTTTTACAAGTGATTCATAAAGTAATTCCCTTGCTAGTCACTTACCCTCTCTCATAATTGATACCCATGCTCACAATAGACTATTGGGTTGCCCTATTTCTTCTTGAATAACTTTGTAAAAGTGGCATTTTCAGAATTGGATTTTAAAGAAGAGTATTTTAAATTACAATCCTTTTGAGACCAAACACGATATGTCAACCTGTCCCAATCACAAATTAGCACATATTAAATGTTAAAAGGTAAATAGATGTTATCCAATGGGAGAGATAGGCCTTACAGAAGTGAAAAAACACATTTAGAAGTTTTCGCTACCAGGACATGTAAAGCTCATATGTCCTACTTATTAAAAATAATTCACCCTGCCCTATGGGCCTTTATGGCCTAAGATAGGGGTGGCTTATCTGTATTAAAAAGGAAGGCTTAGGCCAATTGACCAAAGTGGTGTAAGACAATTTCATGATGTTTTAGGAAGAGAACACAAGCACTGTAGCACTAGTTAGCAGTGGTAAAGTACACAGAGTCCAAGTGCCAACAAAAACAAATGTGGAAAACAAGAGGGGTGAAGGCAGAACTTTTGGTGGTGACCCTGCAGAAAGAGTCAAGTCCAACATACACATTATCTAAATAGGAATGATTTTTTTTATGGACCAGGGCTAGGAATGTTTTTATGTTACTGCATCTTGGTTGGAATGAGGTGTGATTGGACCAGGTTTATTGGTTCTCCAGGTACTTAGAGGTGTGTCTGGACAAGGTGAGAGGTATTTGGAGATTAAGGTGTATATGGATATTGGGTTAAGGGGTTCTGTAGGATTCAGAGGTGTATTTGTGTTTTGTATGAATAGGTTTTTAGGACATTGAATATTACAAATAATATATTACATTTTTTTTAAAAGTCAACATTTGCAACATGCCAAAAAAGTACGCAATCGAAATACACTAACACAACCCAATAAAACATCAACAGAACAAACATGACAAGTAATGACATAACAAAACACAGAAGAAGACAAAAACATATTCTTATAACACAACAACAAAGTAAAGCATTGTTGTATTGTTTGGTGTTCTTGTGTCATCGTATCTCAGCTGCTGTCCATCTTCTTAAAAGTAGAAAGACATCCTTGCTGTATGTTACCTCCTACACAAACATGATTTCATAATACAGGGGTAAACAGTCCACTGTAAGGACATAGAAAAACTCCAACCAGAAAAGTTTTGTAATGCAGCCTGCAAAAGATGTGTTCCGAATGGTATCTTTATTGTATTAGTTTACCTTGTTAAACATCCGTAAATGGTTATTTGTTACAAATTATGCTGTTTTTGGCAGGAAATACAGCAGCATTTGCTGAAATCTCTCACGTAATCACAGATCACAACTGAACACAGCACAAACACAAATACAAAAGCATACAAAACAACACATTGCCACCACAACAAATTTGTACAATTTTTTTTTTCCACACCTTAACACCTAGAGAAACCTGCTTTCATAATAGGGTGGTAAAAGGTGTTGCACAAATCACTATCTTAATTACGACAAAGGACCTATAATGACTCTAGGAAAAATAAAGGTTTTTTGAACCAGTCCAAACAGACAACTCCTTTTAAAAACTTTTCTTCATTACAGGAGAAATAAACTACTATAAAATCATGAAATATTATAGAGCGTGATGTAAGAAGGTAATCTTTAGTCTCATGTTAGGATAATGACTTAATAATAAAACATTTTATCAAATATTATGAAAGTGCAAGAAGAAATTACAGTGAAATTTTAAAGCACAATTTCATTCATGGCTGCAGTTTCCATACTAATGAGAGGGAACGCCTTGCCAGCATGTTCGTTGGCTTGTACTCTGTAATTGCTTATCGGACCGTTGATTGTATTTCCTCACTGTCACGTGTATTGACATCCAATGCTTAATTATGCCTGTTCCCACGGAACAGGCTTGAATGACTTCACTAAAGCCTTGTATGAGAAATGTGGTATTGCTTCCAGACACCTTGCATTGACACACCCACACCCCGGAAACATAACTTTGAGATCAGTAATATGGAAGGCGTATGTTTTAGCTACTTTTATTCTGCACGCTGAATTCACTCTTTGCATGAAAGACAAATAAATTGGATATGCTAGATTGATGTTATATGCGGTGTATCCGAATGTTCAGAACAACTTTATTGTTTTGGTGCATTAATTACATTACATCCGATTACCAATTGCACAAGGCTTGTGCTTTAAGTTCAAATATCAGATGCACAATGCATAATTTTAGATATACTTTATCTCCTGTTATTGACTTAATGTTAATTTTACATGGGAATTATTTGACAGGCTTTTAATGCCTTAAATCAGACAAGGTGGGCAAGTTGTCAGAAGAGAGAACTGCTGAAGGCTGAATGTGTCTCTAGCACTGTTAGACCTAGCATCTTTTGGTGTGTTGTTAGAAGAGAGAACTGCTGAAGGCTGAATGTGTCTCTAGCACTGTTAGGCCTAGCATCTTTTGGTGTTTTCCCTGTCTTTTTGCTTTCTGACCTCCTGGGTTTGACTCTGTTTTTGCTGGTTTAGTGTCTCTGCGCACTTTCTCCCTCCAAGTTCTCCTATTGTAAATTGTATTATGGATTGGAATTTCCATGATTGGCATATTTGATTCACTGGTAAGTCCCAAGTAAAGTGCACTGAGAGTGCCAGGGCTTGTAAATCAAATGCTGCTAGTGGGCCTGCAGCACTGGATCTGCCACCAACACGAGTAGCCTTTCAAAGGGTTCTCAGACCTGCCACTGCAGTGTCTATGCACAGTTTTTACTGCTGTGTAGACTTTGCAAGTGCACCCACTTGCAAAGCCCTAACCTTCCCTTTTATTATATGTGAGTCACCCCTACGGTAGGCCCAAGGTACCCCTATGGCAGAGTGTTGTGTTTTTAAAAGGTAGGACATGTACTGGTGTGTGTTTATAGTGAAATACAGTATATTTCGTTTTCCACTATTGAAAGGCCATCTGTCACATAGGATGGAATTGGAAGTACTGGGTAGGATTTTTCAAGTATATCTTCCCATTGGGACAAGATAGAGAAATGGAGTTTAGTATGCCTGAACTCAGAATGTAGAAATGCATCTTTTAGTAAAGATGATTTTTATGTTCCGTGTTTGAAAATATCACTTTTAGAAAGTAGGTCCTTTCTTGCTTAGCCATCCTGTGTGCCTCTGCTGGGTTGTGGATTGACTGTCTGGCTGTGGAGTGGCAAGGGCTGGCGATGTGCATTCTCTTCAGACAGCCACTGGGGGGGTAAAGGTGTGTCCTGCCTTTCCTGGATGAGTCAGGGATGGGCTCAGTAGACCTTGGCTGCATTTTAAGTAGTGGGAGGAGATTTCCTTGCACCTGAATGGGCCTGGTCTGCCTTGGACAATGCTGTCTCCACCCCCTGCCAGCAAACTGGGCCAGAGAGGAGCAAACTGGTTTGGACTGAGCACAGACACTCTCTGCCCAAGAGAACAAAGAGAAACTGAGTATAAATATTGGGGCCCAGAACTTTAGAACTCACTTGGATCAAGGAACCTGACAAGAAGAAGAGCTGGAAGAACTGCCAGGATGAGCACTACCCCATTGATGTGTTGTTGCTTTGCTGGGTTGGCTTGCAGTGGCTGCTTCTGCATTGGGCAGGGAAAGGACTGGACTGAACTTTCTTCACTTGTCGCTGAGTATCTCCAAGGACTTGAAATAGAGCTTGCCTCCTGTTCATGAAGTCTGAGGGACAGCAAAGACTTCACTTACCTCTGGGTACTGCTTCTGGAACTGTGGGTTTCAGTTGCCACAGAGGGGGAAAGCAGCTGACACCGTCACCGACACCGCTGCTGGCTCCGTGTCCTGAAGGCAGTACAGAAGGCATTGCTGCACTTTGCACCGCAACCCTGGTCTTACCAACGAAGACAACCGCCACCAAGCCGCTGCTTGTACCATGACCTGTGGGCACCGCACTCCGCACCGCCTCGCTTCACTTCGCCGCGCTAGTCTCACCAATGACATCGCTGCACGATGACCTCGACACCCGTGACTGCACCGTGGGTTGGGGGCACCGCTCGTAAGTCATACGACGCATGGCCACATTCCACACCTCAGTCTTGGCCAACCGATGCCAGCTCCCATCAACCGGCACTGTGGCTTGCACCGTGACCTGTCAGCACTGCACCGAGCACCGCCCCGCTTCACACCACAGCCCTGGTCTCACTGACAGCACTGGACAACCATCACCAAGCCGCTGCCTGTACCCCGACTTGAGGGCACCGCACGCTGCACCACTACGCTTCACATCGCAACTGCGATGGTTGCCATGACCGGTCCGCACCTACGCAGTCAGCCGGAACCAAAGGTATTGTTTATGAGTGTGCTGACACTGGCGCCAGTCCGCACCGACGCGGTCAGCCGGAACTGTTGGATTCTGTTGTTTTCAGCACTGCGGTAGCCCTGGACGGAGCTACCAGCTTAAATAAACTGCATTTTACAGTCATTCTTGCAAAGTGCATATTTTTGATTACTGTATGGTGGTCTTTTATTGTTTTGGTCTTCTTTGCACAGATAAATATTGATTATTTTTCTAAAACTGGTGTGGTCTCCGTTTGGAGTGTTTTCACTCTATTAATGTGTATTATGTGCAAATTCTTTACACATTGCCACTGAAATAAGCCTGATTGCTCATGCCAAGCTACCAAGGGGTTTGAGCAGGGGTTATTTTAGAAGTGTATCCCCCTTATCCTGACTAGAAGGAAGGGTCCCTATTAGGAGAAAGGTGCAAACCACTGCCAACTAGAGACCCCCATTTCTAACAAGCACCATAGTGTGGGTTCAATTAGAGGTTGAATTGGACAGGGTCTATTGGGAACAATGTTCACAAGCTTTTTACATTTATGAATGTAGTCCCCATGCATTTGTTTAAAAAAAAAAAAAAAAGATTCTAAATGGTTAATGCCGGCCTTGAGTTGCATCTGGCTGAAAAAGAATGAGGGAAGGTACTGTACTGTGAAGAGAGGGAAGGATCAAACAGCTAAAGAACAAACAGGCCTATTCTCCAGGGTACCTGCTACCTGAAGGAAATATAAATGAGTGGAATTAGTTATTGAGCAAAACTAATGGCTGCTTGTGAGGTTGTATTCATAGAATCATTTGAAGCTTCAGGGTGACAAAGAGATATTTTTTGGGGGAGTTACTGTAACAGTGTTACGCAGGGTCGGACTAGCCTATAGGACAATCAGGCAGTGCCTGACGGGCTTGTCTGAAAAGCCTGTCTGTGTGTGTGTGTTTGACTTTTGTATGCTGTTTGTGAGCCTGTTTTATGGTCTTCTGGGCTGGTTTATAATGTTGATTTCCCACATATTTAACCTAACATTGCTGCAGCAAGCTCAAATCCATGCAGTCTTCCTACCTCGCAAAACACTTACACAGTGCGTCTTTAGAATTTAAAACTGCCACAATTTACAAACAAAGGACATTTTTTTAGCTACCTAATTCACTAAGGGGGGGCACTTTTATATTGGTGCACAGGCCAATGTCCTTTCCCAGCCAAACCATGGTGTTACCAATTCTGTAATGTGTCATTTCAATGGAAATCTATAAAAAATGGTTTCCACTAGTGTAGGAAAGTAGGATCTGCTTCTTATGGTTACCCCCACGTTTTGCTGAATGTGATACTGTTTTTGACTAGTCTGACTGGGATCCTGCTAATAAGGACCCCAGTCTATCTGCATTCTCCCTAAACTGTTATGTTATGTACTTTGGTACACTCCAGATTGGATACTGGGGTACCCTTGTCAGTCCCTAGTGTATGGTACCCATGTAATCAGGGCATAGGTACCCCAGAGGCCTCACATGGGCTGAAGCATATATTATGCCACCCATGAGAGGCCATGCAAAATGGAACTACAGGCCTGCCACTGCAGACTGTGTAAGTTGGTGCATGTACCACTTACTTAAGATATAGGTTTACTATATCTAAGGGTCACTGCACTTGAAACCTATAAGTCACCCCTATAGCAGGCTCAACAATCCTGAAGGCAGGGTGCTTGGTTCTAAGTGAGACGATGCCACTGTATGAGCAGGACACCCCTACAGCCTACGGAGTCCATTCTCCCGGGTTGTCAGTGCATCAGCCATTTGCGACATATAGAATGGCAATATGCGACAGCGTGATGACCAACTCTAAAATGGCTGAAAGTAACCCCATCGTGTTTGGTGTCAAGCAGTGTGGAATCATACCGGGAGGTATGATTCTACCCCTCAGAAGCGAGCTTTGTTGGGTCCCTGGTATTCCCAGTACCAGCATTATAGTCCCGTGCATCACAAAATGGTTGCTGCCGACCAGAGACACATTTCTGCCCTGCTGCTGCTGAGCCAAGCTCGAGCAGGGGAAGGCAGAACAATAGGCATCCTGTCACAGGGAGGTGTGACCACCTCCCAGACAGGATTTAGTGTAGTAGGGCTGGGTGGGTGCGCTTGCCAGCGACCGAAAGTCTGCATATGGGGCACATTTGGTGTCCCTGTGCATAGTCCAGTTCAAACCAATCCTGGGAGCCATTGGCTCCTGCTCTGGTGCGAAACTGGACAAAGGACATGGGAGTAACCTCCCCACTGTCCAGACCCTCCCCTGGGAGGGTTCCCTGAATCTGTCCAACCCTCTCCCGTGGGTACAAAAGGGCTTACCTGGCTGTAGGACCCGAGATTCAAAGTGGACAAGATTCTGAACCAGAAACCACTGAACTTCAACCGTCTGGACACTCTGGACTTCGCTGGACTTCGTTTGGGCCGACTTTGTCTCCCTCTCAGTCTGAAGCATCGTCTGTGCCCATGCACCATACAGGATCCGTGCAGGACCTGTGGAACATCAAGGACAACTGAAGATATCTCCCTTGGAGTGAAGGAGTCACTCCCCTGCATTCGCAGGCACCACAACACTGCTGTCCAGTCTGCTGACCCTGAGGTCCTACAGACTCCAAAGGCTTCAGCAACACAGGACATGGGTTTCTATGTACCTCGAGATCCAATTTTCCCTCTCACCAAATTTTAGGTCAGAGTCCCTCATGGGGGCTGCAATACCCGAACCCCTGTGCACCACGTACATTTACAAATGCATATGCTTGTTTGTGTTTCCCGAACAAGTGCACTGGGTTCCAAGTAGCCCCAACCTCTGGCACCATTTCCTACCAATAACTCTGGCCTCCTCACACTGAGTGCTCCGTGGGCTGCTGTTTGGTGAAATCGCTTGAGGTCCTCTCGCGACTCCTGTGCCTCCAGCCTGTGAGTCCACTTGAGGGTCAACTTTGCTTTTCTTGGGCTCCCCTGGTTGGTCAAGGCCTGTCCTGACTCTCCTTGCTTTGGTAAGTCTCCTCGACCTTGCTGGTTTGAACCATAACCATCCTTGAGCTTCTGCATGGGTTGCCATTGCCAAGGCTTGTTGGTGCTCTCGCCGGACACCGGCCCCTCAGTACTCAACATCCTCTGTGGGACAGCTCATATACAGCTCCTGGTCAACCTCGATGACTCCTGGTCCCCGTGGCGGCAGAGTCAAGAACTCCATCAACACATCTTAAGCATCCGACATCGGTGGGCATTCGTCTACCGAGCCCCTGCTCACTCCTGAGTGACCCATACTCTATCCCCTCTGCTTTCAGGTACTCTTCAACAAGAATCCACCTTTGGATTCCAACGGACACTTTTCTTCCTTCCAGCAGCGGCTCTTCTTCCAAGTCCTCCTTTGGGTTCGACGGCGGTTTCTGACGCCACTCCAGACCTATGCACCCGACTTCCCTGGGACAGGTAACTTGGGTACCTCGGTGACCATGGGTGGGGTGGCTCTCCAACCTCCTAGCTTCCACGGGGTTTCTTCGAAGTCCACTGGGAAGGGTCCTTAAACTCTAAAACTTCAACTGCGACTTCCTCATAGAATTGTATGGAGCATGCTGTCGTGTTCCCAGACTGCAGCTGTCCTCCATGGGGTCCCTGCTTACTCACCTTGGGTGGTTCCTTGGGGTCCCAGCGATTCTACAACCTCTAGAAACTGTCTTGACTCAAGTCGTGGTTCTTATACCACTATTTTAGTATATGGTTTGGTCCCCCCCTGGGGCCTACTGTGTATTTGTGCTATTTACTTTCATTTCTGTGCTACAGTATTGTGTGCTTTGTGATTATCTCAGTGTAGGAGATACTGTGTCGTACTAGATAGTGTCATATTAATAAATACATATTTTTATAACTACTGTGTGGTTCTCCTTTCATTTAACCAATACTATGAGGTTGCATTCTGGTAAAAGAAGCTGCTTAACATTCCTTCAAGACTAAGCTTGAAGGCTGCTCTCCACAGCTACCACTTGGATAGCTTTCTAAGGTTATCTCTGACCTCTTAAATCACCATAGGGTTGTTTGGACTGGTGCAAGGTGCCCACTTTAATTAGTGGACTGCATATACCAGGCCAACTTCTCACAACTAGGAACAGTCTGATTGCTTACAACTAAAAATAAAAATAACATTTTGAAAGCACTGTAAGCACTTAAACACTTACGGACTGATAGAGTACCCTGTTTGCCAAACTCTCAATCACAATCGCAACAGAGTTCTCGGTCCACCAAACCCTAGGTCAGCCTGCTTCATTTAGTGATAGGCAGACCAGGCAGGCAATCAGAGGAGTTTCTCTGTCTACAGAGCTAACGGAGGGTTCTGATGACCTGACGGAGGAAGGATATTACACCACCAGCCCGATTTCAGGGGGATGGTGTATTTTCTTTTCCTGTCTATCACAGTAAGAAAAACCTTGCCAGTAAGGGACAGGACAAACATAATGATCCCTACACCCAGGAAGAAAACTCTTTACCATTTGGGGGTCATTTTTGTTTTGATTTTCTGAAACAAACTCTCACTTTCGAGGTCTACTTATCTAAAACAAAATAAATGGAACTGTTTGGTGAATGGCCATCAAAACCAATGGCAACCATTCACAAAACTTTCTGCACTTAGAAGAGAACCACCCTGATGGTGGTTCCTTAGGAGTGTACAGAGATGACTGCTGGGCCAGCAGTCATCCCTAAATTTGGTAGACGGTAGTCTGTCAGGGTGCTGAATTTCAAGCAGTCTTGGGTATAGACAGATTCTATTAATCCATTCAAACCTGATGGTCAGTCTTAAGCATTATACACAACGTATAAGGGGTCATCTTTTTAATTTCAATTGCCTATGGTGGTCCTGAGGATGGTCTCGTGGGCTAGTGACACAAGAGAACGAAACGTCGCCGACAAGTTTATCTCTTCTAAAATGAACTGTCTGAATCTTCACCAGACCGTTGCTTTGATCTTAATGGTGTAAAGATATACAATTTGAATTTGAGTGGACTTTATGGACATTAATCTCTGGTTTTTTCATCTTGACATTGCAACTGACCTGCCAACGTTTATGTTCTCATGGAATTTCTTCATCTGTTCCCCTCTAATTCATATGGACTTGATATACGGATTAATTCTAAATTGGTGTGAGCCTTTTTCTTGATATTTATTTATTTACAACATCATTTGCCATAGGTGTGATTCATTTCCTACTGTCACTGTCTGAGAAGTTTTTCATAAACTAATTCCCTTGCCAGTCAGTTACCCTCTCTCACTTTAGAAAGTTTGCATTTTCTTGTCCTAACCATTTCATGCCTGCAGCCTATGTCACATGACTGTGGATAGAGTGGCAGTTGGCCTTTTTGTATTCCTGCCATGTAGTGAGACAAAGGAGCGGGCTAGGTGTTGGCAGGATGGGCCATTCTGGCAGGATGGGAGGGGTTGAACTGTTTCCTGCCTGACTAATATTTCACAGCGGCTACTCACAAAGAACTTGACACCACCTTATTGTCAGCCCAAACCTCTTGAAGCCTGGGCAGGGGGGGAAGACAATTTCCAGACCTAGATGTAGGAGAAAGTCTAGAAGTTTCTCCCATTTAAAAGGCTGGCACCAGGTATAAATATGGGACTGTCAGACCAACACTTCAGTTCACTCATGGGCCTTTGGAGGAACTACCAGTTGGATTGCATTGTATTTCAGAGGACTGTCCAGCTGTTTGTGGCCTGCTTTGTACTTCAGAGGACTTGTCTGCTGCTAACAGAGGTCTGCTTGGCTGCTTGAAGCCTGTTTTGTATCCTCAGATAACTTCCCTGTTGTTTGAGGCCTGCCTTGTTGCTTCTTCCCAAAACTACCAGAGTGATTCTGAGGGCTAGTTGGCTAGCTCCTGTTCTGAACTACAGGGACACACCAATCTCCAACAACCTTGAATTGTTCCTGGACCTTCCCTGAAGTGTTGCTTAAGGGGATTAAACAGTCAAAACTGAAAATGTTTCACCAAAATGTGGCCTGAGAACCAAAAGAAGACCTGGACTTACATGCTCGCCAATCTGCCCAGTTTGAATCACCAGTCAGCCTGACTTGGCAGTAGCATCCGCTATGTTTTTCTCTGCAGCAGAAAATCCTGTTCAGCAGTTCTTCTCGGAAGGGGTTTTCGGCCTTGTGGAACCCTTGTCAGCTGCATCCTGCAGCTTTGTCCTGCTGGAGACTCTTGGTTCCCAAAAAAGTAACAAAGTCCAAACATAGAAACCTTCACTTTGACTTCATCCAGGGACAGCCCGACTATGACACCTCCTCCTCAGAAACCTCTGGCTGCCATGTGACGCTAAAATTTACCTTGTCAGACATAATTCATTAAAATTTCTTCTAAGTCCGAAGGTAAGCTGAGACCAGGCTCAATCTACCCCATGTATCCGAACCCTGAACCATCACTGTTGGGCATAACTTTTGGCATGCCCAGGTCTCATGAGACCAAAAGTCAGCGGTTGGCACTTTGATTTTTTTAGGTGTGAGTTTTTACTAAATAAGTATTAAAGTTCATAACACCGGTTCTACCCATGGTTTTTTTTGTTGTCAATATATTGATTTAGTTGGTTTTTTTTCTAAATTGGTGTGGAATTTTTCTTTTGTTATGTTTTAATTTTAACACTGCTTGAGTTATACACAAATACTATACACGTTACCTCTAAATTAAACCTGACTGTTTTTGTGCCACGCTACCAGAGGGTTAAGTGCAGGTTAATTTAGTGTCTTTTGTGGTTCACCCTGATAGGGTCTTATTCTCTCTCAATGAAAAGAACCATTCTCCTACAGGCTGTGTATTCTATTTTATTTCAGTTTTAACTAATAACTAGGGTGTTAGTTATTTTTTATATTATAAAGTTTTCAATGCAAATCAAATTGAATTAACTTGAGTTTACAGTTGAATACATTCTGTCAACTTTTGTGACATCTGTACAACAAGTCACAGCCATAGATATCTAATGGGGAGTTTAGAGTGGAGAACTATTCTTACCAGCCTTTTCAAATACTGCAACAAATATTTATTGAGCAGTATCACTGCAGGTTTGTAACTAGATGTTTGTAAGACCTTTCTTACGGAAATTGGGCTTTGTTGAATTGCACATTCATTGTATAGTGCTCTATGGCTTTACAACTAGGTTTGACCTTTAAAAATACTCATATATTCATATGTGCAAATGCTGATGCTCCCAAGTGACTACAGTGCTGAAGAAAAACAGCACTTTGTATATTCTAAACACAGTCAATTCAGGTCATGATGGTAAAAATGACCCAATGTGTCTATAAACGCTAGGTTTGAAGTATAAGACGTGAGCCATACTGTTGGCCCTTTGTGAGAGGAAAAGGTCAAAATCGTGAAAAAGGTGTAATATTATTAAATTATATATCCCGTTAAAAAAGCATCAATGGAAACTAGTCCTGTTAATTACATGAAGCTGTGGAATTAAGGTTCAAATACCAAGTAAAAGACTGATTCATTCTTGAAGAAAAAGTAGAATACAACTTTTTGAAGATGTGAGGTAAAAAGGACTAATTGTGCAGAGAAATTCTCAGCCTTGCATAAAGTTTCAGAATATATAAACCCGAGCTTCAGAAATTACTAAACACACTTCATTTTCGAGTCAGACTAAACCTATATATCATAATTATGATATATCTATTTTCTCTTGTCGAGTTTATTTTTTATAGCAATAACAATCTTGCAATAGCAAGTGATTGGCTAATAAATATGTTTTAAATACTATTGAACTAAAGAATTATACATCTGTAAGGTCGACAACGTATTTAGGAGAAATAAAAATGTATCTCCCAGTGAGAGTCTACGACGATGAAGTGATAAAAATGTCGTCGTTTATAAACTTGACCCTGATGTGATTGATATTTTTGGTTAAATAAGACATTGGGCTGAATATGGCTATGAAACCTGCGCCATATCTTAATATGAGTTTAAATTGGAGAGAGAAGAATTACATTAAAAATTGTGAGTGAAGTTTAAATGCCTCAAATGATAAAAGTCACATACTGCACACAAGGGATTCTATTTAACTACCAGTAGAACTTTGCCGTCCATTATCTTTACTGACTCTCAGCGCATTGAATGAGACTAAATGGGTCCATTACCTTGTAAGATCAAAGACTTTCAATCACAGGTAAATGGATGCAAACCAAATTGGTCTACTTTGGTTGCCCTTTAGATTTTTACTATAGTCAATTCTGATGCTACTTTGCAAGTTATTATCCTCAAACTAGAAACAGTAATCCCTTTCCCCACCAGTACTGCCAACATTCACATTTAAGTTCCAATGTTTTTCACACTCTATTGATTAGAGTCTCATTAAACTTCTCCCAATGCCCCTCTGAATTCCATTAGACCCAGTGGTCCTTGATTGAAAATCCTGTCATGTGGAATGCAAAGGTGCTTGTTTGTGGTAACTCCAGTGCAAGAAAAACGTGCTCAATTATACCTGCTAAAAATATGAATGTTCAAAGAGATCACATATTCATTTTCATTGCGCTTACAACACTTGTTAGCAATTGAAAGTAGTTTGCTCACTAATAGCAACTCTGCACAAGCATGGGCAAAGCTGTTGAAGACAGAGATTTTTCTGTTTGCAAGTCCATGGCCACATGTACGTCAGCCAAACAGCCAAGAAGGTGGGCAGCTGAGGTGAACTGTGAGATGCTCTTCGAAAGTACTGACATGATCTGTTGTACTTTTATTGAGGGTTTGGTTTGCATGGTTCCTAGCATGCGAGAGGCTACAAAGCATGTTGCATTTAAAATTCAAGGAATCTTCTAACACTTTTTAGATTGTCTTGTGCCCTGGCAAAACTGACAGTAGAAACGATCATTAATGTTTGTACAACACAGTGGTAAGCATTCTATGCCTGTTCTCCACATAATTAATTTCAATAACTTGGTAGAAAAATTAGAATGTTTCTGTAATGCAATTTAGCTAAGAGTTTCTGCCTGGCAGCTTAGACAGCGGTAGTGTTAGTGAGGCCAAATCTTACAAAAATTGCCAATACAATGGTTGCATTTTAGCTCTCTGCTCTATAAAGAAAATCTTGACACATATTTGGTGAAACACTGAATTATAGAGGAGGAGATTGCTGTGAACTATAACAAAAATGGTAGAGTGCTTCTCAAAATTAGGTAAAGAGACATCTGCCTTTTAAAGAGATTGGGCTAGCCAGAACTTACAAATAATTCTCCTCTAGCTTACATTTTGATAAAAATGTGTGCCATATTTTTATATTTATGTACCTAATTAGAAATCTCCCCAACTAAAGGGCCGATTAGGACGGCGGTCGGAAAACCATTCCGACCGCCATGGTAGCGGAAATTCACCGTCTGCCGGTACCGCGTAAAAACCGGCGGTCCGATTAGGATCAACCGCCAGAAAAACCCAACCGCGGCGGAACGATGCCACGAAAGACCGCCGGTAACGGGTGGAGCAGGTGAAAATCCGTCCGCGGCAGTCGGATTCGCGGCGGAAACACCCATAAACGCCGCTAGGCCAGCGGATTGACTGCACTTTAAATTAGGATGCCATTGAGGTGACAGCGGAACGATCCGCTGTTTCCAACCGCCGCAATCGCAAACAGTGATGAATGGGAGAGCCGGCGGAAGGACTGTTGCATAGCCGCCGCCGCGGCCGCTCCGTAAAAAATATAGCGGTCGAAAAAAAACACACACCACAAGGCCACCAAGTGCACACATCAAACTAGCTCAGCCCCCCAAACACCCAACACACACAAATGACACACCCCCATGGCAACTAAAGAAATACAAATCCCAGGACAACCCACACAACCCACCTGACAGCAATACCACATATTGACACACCCACATAGCTGAGTATAAAACCAGCCCCTTCCCTGACCAGAATCCTTTGCAATACTCCACCCCTGAAGGAAATAACCCCACAGCACAAAGGAGAGGCAAACCACCACACATCCCACCAGCACAACAACACACACCCACACCCCACTTACATCACCCCTACCACCCTCACTCCCGCACCTCAAACCATTTGCACATCACACACCATGGCACAAAAGAAAATGCCCAAATTCACGGACAGTGAGTTGTCAGTCATGACAGATGAGATAATCAGAGTAGAACCTCAATTGTTTGGTAACCTGGTCCAACAGACACCATTAGCCACCAGAGCACAAATGTGGAGAAGGATAGTCAACAAGGTCAATGCAGTAGGGACCACCCCACGCACCAAGAAGGAGATCATGAAGCGGTGGCATGACCTCAAGAGGCTGGTGAAACAGAAGAGCTACAAGAACCGTCAGCTGGCTCAGATGACTGGCGGTGGCTCTCCCATCCCACCAAGAATATTCACTTCCTGGGAGGAGAAGGTGCTTGCCATACTGCATCCAGAGAGTCTCACAGGAGTACCCGGGGGAGTGGAGGCTGGTAAGTATGAACAAATGTCTACCATTACACTGCTATGTACTGTCTTGCACAACAACAAAGCTACACCTCCTAGGCCCAAATCCATTCATGTGCACCACACACTACCCAACAAATGTCTCACAGATGGAACATGCACTCCCTCTGAATCACCCCAAAGGTAGCCAGCAACATTCCCAGGGTTGCATGTGTACAGGCAGCCAGCACTACAACTCCCACCAGGCCCCCTTGTCCCACCCCTGAGCAGGAAGTAGCACCCCAACCCACCCAGAAGCATGTGGCAGCCATTGTATTGTTCACCTTCACCTAACAGGTAGGTAGCCATCTTCACAAGGAGGAGGGTCTGGGGGTAGGAGGCCTGCACAACAACTCCCACCATGCCCCCATGTCCTACCCCTGAACAGGAAGTAGCACCCCAGCCCACCTCACCCAGAAGCATGTGGCAGCCATTGTATTGTTCACCTTCACCCAACAGGTAGGTAGCCATCTTCACAGGGAGGGGGCCTGGGGGTGGGAGGCCTGCACAACAACTCCCACCATGCCCCCTTGTCCCACCCCTGAGCAGTAAGTAGCACCCCACCCCACCCCACCCAGAAGCATGTGGCAGCCATTGTATTGTTCACCTTCACCTAACAGGTAGGTAGCCATCTTCACAAGGAGGGGGGTCTGGGGGCAGGAGGCCTGCACAACAACTCCCACCATGCCCCCTTGTCCCACCCCTGAGCAGGAAGTAGCACCCCACCCCACCCAGAAGCATGTGGCAGCCATTGTATTGTTCACCTTCACCTAACAGGTAGGTAGCCATCTTTACAGGGAGGGGGGTCTGGGGGTGGGAGGCCTGCACAACAACTACCACCATGCCCCCTTGTCCCACCCCTGAGCAGGAAGTAGCACTCCACCCCACCCAGAAGCATGTGGCAGCCATTGTATTGTTCACCTTCACCTAGTCAGGTAGGTAGCCATCTTCCCAGGGAGGGGGGTCTAGGGGTGGGAGGCCTGCACACCAACTCCCACCATGCCCCCTTGTCCCACCCCTGAGCAGGAAGTAGCACCCCACCCCACCCCACCCTGAAGCATGTGGCAGCCATTGTATTGTTCACCTTCACTCAACAGGTAGGTAGCCATCTTCACAGGGAGGGGGGCCTGGGGGTGGGATGCCTGCACAACAACTCCCACCATGCCCCCTTGTTCCACCCCTGAGCAGGAAGTAGCACCCCACCCCACCCCACCCAGAAGCATGTGGCAGCCATTGTAATATTCACCTTCACCTAACAGGTAGGTAGCCATCTTCACAGGGAGGGGGTCTGGGGGTGGGTGGCCTGCACAACAACTCCCACCATGCCCCCTTGTCCCACCCCTGAGCAGGAAGTAGCACCCCACCCCACTCCACCCAGAAGCATGTGGCAGCCATTGTATTGTTCACCTTCACCTAACAGGTAGGTAGCCATCTTCCCAGGGAGGGAGGTCTAGGGGTGGGAGGCCTGCACAACAACTCCCACCATGCCCCCTTGTCCCACCCCTGAGCAGGAAGTAGCACCCCACCCCACCCCACCCTGAAGCATGTGGCGGCAGCCATTGTATTGTTCACCTTCACTCAACAGGTAGGTAGCCATCTTCACAGGGAGGGGGGTCTGGGGGTGGGAGGCCTGCACAACAACTCCCACCATGCCCCCTTGTCCCACCCCTGAGCAGGAAGTAGCACCCCACCCACCCAGAAGCATGTGGCAGCCATTGTAATATTCACCTTCACCTAACAGGTAGGTAGCCATCTTCACAGGGAGGGGGGTCTGGGGGTGGGTGGCCTGCACAACAACTCCCACCATGCCCCCTTGTCCCACCCCTGAGCAGGAAGTAGCACTCCACCCCACCCAGAAGCATGTGGCAGCCATTGTATTGTTCACCTTCACCTAACAGGTAGGTAGCCATCTTCACAGGGAGGGAGGTCTGGGGGTGGGAGGCCTGCACAACAACTCCCACCATGCCCCCTTGTCCCACACCTGAGCAGGAAGTAGCACCCCACCCCACCCAGAAGCATGTGGCAGACATTGTATTGTTCACCTTCACCTAACAGGTAGGTAGCCATCTTCACAGGGAGGGGGGTTTGGGGGTGGGAGGCCTACACAACAACTCCCACCATGCCCCCTTGTCCCACCCCTGAGCAGGAAGTAGCACCCCACCCCACCCCACCCAGAAGCATTTGGCAGCCATTCTATTGTTCACCTTCATCTAACAGGTAGGTAGCCATCTTCACAGGGAGGGGGGTCTGGGTGTGGGAGGCCTGCACAACAACTCCCGCCATGCCCCCTTGTCCCACCCCTGAGCAGGAAGTAGCACCCCATCCCACCCCACCCAGAAGCATGTGGCAGCCATTGTATTGTTCACCTTCACCTAACAGGTAGGTAGCCATCTTCACAGGAAGGGGGTCTGGGGGTGGGAGGCCTGCACAACAACTCCCACCATGCCCCCTTGTCCCACCCCTGAGCAGGAAGTAGCACCCAACCCCACCCCACCCAGAAGCATGTGGCAGCCATTGTATTGTTCACCTTCACCTAACAGGTAGGTAGCCATCTTCACAGGGAGGGGGATCTGGGGGTGGGAGGCCTGCACAACAACTCCCACCATGCCCCCTTGTCCCACCCCTGAGCAGGAAGTAGCACCCCACCCCACCCAGAAGCATGTGCCAACAATTCTCCCAAATGTGTCACAGAACAGGTAGGTAGACAGTGCATGCACCCTGACACTCCCCTCAAAAGATTGGAGCTATATGACCACACCAGCCCTCACATGTCATCCAACTTGGCATACATCAAATAGCCACTTCCAGTGTGCAGACAGAAAAGCGTATGTAACTGTCACAGAAACCAAAGTGTGACTCTCAAAATCACATTTAGAAGAAATCCAGGGCACAACCATGCACAGCACTGAATGCTATCTTGAAGTGCCATGGGGGCAGAGCATCAACGCCCATATGAAAACAAAACAAGCATGGTCAGTAGTAACAAGAAATCAAAGCACATGATATGACAAAGGTATGCATGAGACTAAAATGGCTAGTCCATGCCCAGTCGCAATGCCTTCCATGCAGAGTGAACAACAAAGATGCTGCACATAAAGTAATTGTGCTGCTAGTCGTTATCTGATGACATGTCCACGTAATCACACAATCTGCACGTTGTGCATGGTACCTATTGACATGTCACACCATGGACAAGTAAGGTATGTACCTCCACATCATGCCCAGATGCTCAAAACTGTGCAGACATACAATGTAATATCAATGTAAACTGTGTGGTGCATAACATGTAACAACAAAACATCTAACACCTTGAGGTGGCACTGCAATGACCATTTCCCCTCTGTTCCACAGGTGACCAAGAACTGACAGCTGCAGATGACCACACCAACCTGCAGAGCCAGTCTCCCCCCCCCCCCCCGGAACATGGACTCTCCGATGCAGACTCCCTAGATTTTTCAGATGCGGAGCCCGAAGCTGGCCCATCAGGCATGCCAGGGCGCAACAGGTCCCAGGAACCCACTGTGCCCACCACCAACACCTCAACAACAACTATGCTGACCCCTGCTGTAACGACCTGTGCGGCCTCCAACACCACCACCACCACCACCAGTGCTGCCTGCAACACTGTCCCTGCCTCAGCGGATGACCACCCCACCCTACAATCTGAGGAGGGCAGGGAGAGTACGCGTGTGCGTAGAGTGGTGACGCCACAGGTCCGGGACAGCAGGGCAGGTGTGAGGGCTACTAGGCAACAAGACCAACCGGACACTGGGACCGAAGCCCTGGCCAACATCGCCAGAGTCCTTGGGGCCTATGAACAAGCCCAGGGACACACGGGCCAGGCTCTGGAGGAATCCCGTGAGCTCCGCCTGCTGCTGAGGTCCATTGACAGACGAATGGGCCAAATCGTTGACCTCTTGGGCTAGCTAGTGGGTGTCCTGAGAGACAGGCCTGCGGCCCAAACAACAGCTCCACCTACCTCCAGTGGCCTGCAGGATGACAGTTCCCCCACCCCCCTGAGGGGTGAGTCCTCAGACACCGCTGAGCTGAGAAGAGGCACCCCCTGCCAAACGCTCCAGGGGCCGTCCAAAGAAATCCAGGGTGGATCACGTGGTAAAGCACCAGCCAAACGCCAGTCAAGGAGCCAGCCATGATGGCAACCCTCTTCACCTTGCCATTGACTTTGTTGACTGTCCTCATCCACACAGCCAGGTTAATGGAATGCGTCTGTTGGACTGTCACCACATTAATGTGGTGACTACTCTATTGTCTCATCTACCATCACTGACAACTCATTGATTCACTTTTCACCTGTTTGCAAATATTCACTTCCCTGTCACATATACCCATTGTTAATAAACACTCCCTACACACCTATGTTCACGTGTCAGCTCCATGTTTATTACAGGATGTACAATGTTGACTGGGATTACAATGCACCAGGAGCACGGATTGTTTGGAGGCATTGAGAGGCAGAAGGGACCTAGGAAAACACAAAAGAACAATATTCAGTTGTCAGGTGATGGCATCACAGCCACTACACAACACGTGTCGTCAAGGTACTCAAATATGCACACATCACAATGAGCAACAGTACCGACATAGACATCCTGTAGCTGGGCACAACTACCCTTTCCCAGAAACCTCAGCACCCAGCACAGAGACAACAACAGGCAGCAGTCACAAATCCCCCCTAGGCCTTTCCAACAACAACACAATCAGCAGACAATGGCACCATTGTATGTTTCCACTCACCTTCAAGGGATGTAGCGGTTGATGAGCTGTTGACGCAGGTCAACACCTTCCTCCTCTCCACTATCCTCGTCACTGGACATGGGTGGGTTTCCAGGCGGTGGCCTCGGCTGCTCATCAGCATCCAGGAGCAGGGGGATCTCCTTGCGCAAGGCCAGGTTGTGGAGCATGCAGCATGGAACTACGATCTGACACACCTTCTGTGGAGAGTACATGAGTGCACCTCCTGTCCAGGCAGCGAAATCGTGACTTCAGGAGACCAAAAGTACGCTCCACCACACGATGGGTCCTCCCATGGGCATCATTGTAGCGCACTTCACCCGGGGTCCTGGGATTCCGCAGTGGGCTCAGCAACCAAGGCCGGTTGGGATATGCAGAGTCACCTAGGTGTGAGACACACAGAACACACTTGTAACATTACTGTGGCAGAGGACAGCATGTCACACATACAGCACGCTACTTCACCCTGCGTACTCACCCACAATCCATGCAGACTCCGGGTTCAGATTTGCAATTAGCTGGGGCCCAATGCTGTTACGCATGATGTACGAGTCATGAGCAGAGCTGGGAAATTTGGCACAGACATGTGAGATTATCATATCCGCCTGGCACACCACTTGCACATTGATGGAATGGAAATGTTTCCTATTTCTGTAGATGTGCTCACGTGCCTGTGGTGGAACCAGGCCAACAAGTGTGCAGTCAATGGCACCAACAACATTAGGGATGTGGCCAAGGGCATAGAAATCAGCCTTCACATCTGCCAATTCATGCCTCCTGGGGAAATGGATGTATCTGTCCTTGTAGGTCATCATAGCGGACAGGACATCACGTAGCACCATGCTGAACATGGGTTGCGACATCCCACCTGTGCTGGACACCGTGTACTGGAATGATCCAGTAGCCACAAAATGCAGGGCCGCCATCACCTTAGACGTTGGTGTGAAAGCAGTCGGATATGTTCTGTGAGGCCGCAGGTGGGGCTCCAACAGAGCACACAGGTCTTGTAGGGTGGGTCGATCCAGACGGTATTTCCGGATGACGTCCTCATCCTCCATGTCCGCCAGCACTGTGAAGGGAAGATGCACATTTGGTTGCCTCCTAGGTGAGATGAAAGGGGACACATGTCAATGCAATCCACCATGAGATATGTGCAACATCTTACGTTTTGACTGACACAGCGCAAACAATGACTGGCATCACACTTCAGCTTACTGCACAACTTACATGTGGGGACACCTTCAGCTACACTATTCGTACACCTGTCCAGTTTTCACACAGTGAGTACCTCCCATGTGAATGGCCAAAGGGACATGTCCACATCTTGCGTAACCAGCCCTGAGAGTAGTTCATACAGCATATGTGTGAAACAGCAACACTGTCAGCTCCTACCTAGCTGCTGTACCTGCCACACCTTCTTGCGTAAGTCGAACAGGGCACACATCAACAACACAATGAGCACAGTCTGTGCATTAAGATCAAGTATGTACATGAGCAAAGCAAACTACACAGTGAAGTATGCACATTGTGTAGTCTGACCTTCATCACTGTGTGTTGCGTAGCCAGATCACACATTGACTTGTGTACACATTGGAGAGTCCATCACACCACTGATCTCTGTACATGCACAACAATATCATAAGTGACATGTGAGGGAGTACATGCCAATGTTTGCAATCATGTGCACTGACATGGCATGTGTAGTCAGCAGTGGGCTAAATGTTACACTGGCACTGTTTGCACTATCCTCTGTCATGAATCAGGTGTCTACTGTACACTGTTGAGAACTGGCCATTGCCATTGACACAGCATGATGTGTTCATAGGTGCTGTGAACGTGCTCCGCCACCCAAATCACGGTCATAGGCACCTATGTATGGCAGCCACATCGCGGTAGCGACCACCCGGCCCCTGCGGTGTGTCACCGCCAATGCCCATGCCCTTACAGCCAATGGGACCCGCATCCGCGGTAGTGACATACAGATTTGTAAATGGCAGTTGGCATGCTCCGCCACCCAAATCACGGTCATGGGCACCAATGTATGGCAGTCATATCGCGGCAGCGACCGCCTGGCCCCTGCGGTGTATCACCGCCAATGCCCATGCCCTTACAACCAATGGGACCCGCATCCGCGGTAGTGACATACAGATTTGTAAATGGCGGTTGGCATGCTCCGCCACCCAAATCACGGTCATGGGCACGAATGTATGGCAGCCATATCGCGGTAGCGACCGCCTGACCCCTGCGGTGTGTCACCGCCAATGCCCATGCCCTTACAGCCAATGGGAGGCGCAATCACGGTAGCCAAATACAATTTTGAAAATCGCGGTAGGTGTGCTCCGCTACCGCAGGGCCGGTCATTGGGTGCAATTGAAAGATGCACAATCGTGGTAGCGACCGCCTGGCCCCTGCGGTGTGTCACCGCCAATGCCCATGCCCTTACAGCCAATGGGAAGCACAATTGTGGTAGCCAAATACAATTTTGAAAATCGCGGTAGGCGTGCTCCGCTACCGCGGGCCGGTCATTGGATGCATTTGGAAAAAGCTGAGCTGGAACACCAATTGCAGCAGCTTAGAACCACAGAAACTAACCCAGGGGGCTATATATGTGTGGGAGAGAGCCTCACATTTCCACTGCTTCCAGACACTGCTGCCTGACACTCTTCACCACCAACTGCTGCTGCTCCTGTCTCCTGGACCCAGACACTGCTGCCTGACACTCTTCACCACCAACTGCTGCTGCTCCTGTCTCCTGGACCCAGACACTGCTGCCTGACACTCCTCACCACCAACTGCTGCTGCTCCTGTCTCCTGGACCCAGTGATGGTGAGGACTGATAACATCAGGGCCCGTCCCTTCACCACAGAGGAGCTGGAGGTCCTGGTGCACGAGGTGCTCACACAGTATGGGAGGCTCTTTGGTGCTCCAGATGTCCTGGTAAGTGTTTCAGAGTGAGAGTGCAGGGAGTGCACACATGAAGTAGATCTGCTGCAGTATGTGCCTGAGAGTGTGGGTTTGTGTGATACACTGCCTAGCATGCTGACTTCTGGAAAATGGGGTTTGTAGCCTATTTCACACATTCCCTGGGCTGCATTTCAGGATGGGAGGGACATGCAGTCTTCTTGCAGCCATACAGTGACACTGCATGTATAGAAAGTGGGAGTCAGGACAGACTCTGCCTGTGCTAATCGATCTGTGAGTCCATGAGGTTTTTCACAGCCTCATTTGTGAAATGAGAAAGACTTCACATCCAGAGGGTACTGATGGAAGCGTGTCTGACTCTATATTGCCACCATGGATATGTAAGCATTATGCACAAGAGTGAAATGCCGGAGGGTGACACTCTTGGCAAATCATACACATGACACCTCAGATTGCTGTACTTTGCAAATATCATCCTCCCATTGCTTTCATCATGTGTTCAGACTCGCATGTGTAGGCACTGTTTGCCCTCTCATATTGTACCTGCATGTGAATGTTCTCATGGCCCACGTTAAACCTCAGTGTGAGCACCCTGGCCTGCACAGTCACTGCCCAATTTGACAAGGACCCATCACTGAATGGACAGAGTGAGACATATGTGTTGCCTGCTACCCTATCCATCAAAGAGCTATCTCAGGCCTGTGTATTGCACAAGACAGACCTTGTGAGAAGGGTGTGAGAATGTAAGATCATGTCCCTAAATGTGACCTCCATGACACAGTGAGCCATTCACAGGGCAAGGACATTGAGGGGTGTGCAGTGTTGGGCACAGTGAGTCTGCCCCTACACATCATTTCCAATGTGATGTATGTCTTGCTCACTCACAAACTGCATCGCAGAAGTGGGCCTCCTTCACATTGCTTTCTGTGCTGCCATTCAGCATGTGTATGAGATGGGCAGGTACTGTGTCCATCCTCATACCTGCATGCATTTTGTTATGATAATCCCATGCTCATATACTACGTGTCATGCTGTATTTTCTCTGCTAAACGTATCTGTGTAGCTGTGCTGAGTTTGTGCATTCTCCTGTACTGAGAGATAGTGGTACATAACCCAGTGTCACTGAAATTTCCTCTTCTTGACTCCCAGGCCTGCAGCTCAAAGTCCACCAGCGTAAGGCCGTATGGAGGGCCATTGCACGCAAGGTGCGGGCTCTGGGTGTCTCCAACCGACGACACACACACTGTCACAAGAGGTGGGATGACATCTGCTGGCTGAGCAAAAACGTGGCAGAGATGACGCTGGAGCTGCTCCCTCGGACTGGCAGGTTGGCGCGCAGGAGCATGACACCACTAATGGCCCGCATCTTGGCAGTGACACAGCCAGAGCTGGATGCACGTTTGAACTTTGAAGGACCATCAGCAGCAAGCTAGGGGTGAGTATTCTGGGAAGGGTGACTTTGGTTGTGAGTGACTGCATGTATTCCAAGCCTGAGCCAGTGCTGGGCTCTGTGATGTTGCTATTGTGATGCAATAGCTTGTGAGTGGCCTCTCTGTTGTGTGCAGCTGTCATGCTTTTTTGCTACATGTACTTTCTCATGTCATTGATGTAATGGCCCTTGACGTTGCATTCTGAATTGTAGGCTTATGGCATCGGCTGCATTGGTGGAGTCAGGGACATCTCATGGCAGTGACCGGCAGGGTGTCACATCTGAGTGTGCTTTCATCAATGTGTGCAGTGTCTGACCTCAAAATTGTGTGAACTACACATCTGACACCAATGTGCAACTGTAGTTGTGCCCCAAAGCCCACAATGGTGGATGGCATGAGCTCATGGCCATTGCGAATTCATATTTTGGAGTCTGTATCTGTGTTGTCCCCTTATGGTGACTCCATATGTGACTGTGACAACATGTTGTGATGTACATCTTTTTCACCCACAGGGACCTAGGCATGCTGAGAGGGATCTGTATGCCTGGTTACACGGGGGCACGGGCAAGCTGTTTGGCTGTGTGGACATCACATGGGTCAATTATGCCAAGTTTGCATGTTTCCATGCAGTTTTTTATATTTGTACTTAGGGGTCGCACAATGTGACTGCACAGGGTGTTGTGCAACATGGGGGTATCACCATCTTGTTTTGTGCGTTGCTTGCATGTGATGTGTATGTGTATGGCACTAAACTGTACCTACGTCTCTGTCTCTTGCAGCATCTACCGAGGGCACAGAAGGACAGGGGACGGACACCAGTGGTGAGGCATCAGGCATGACTGCTTCACATGAGCACACTGACACTGATGTGACCAGCGCCTCGCAGGGGTACCGGAGTGTGCTTGAGGAATCACAGCCAGAGACACCAACCTCAACTTCATCTGACAGCAGCGGTGACTCCTCAATGTTGGCGGGCACAGGGAGTGGGAAAACTGCCTCCTCTTCCACCACACATCGTCCAGTGCCCACCCTCCCAGCGACTTCCACTAGTGCTGCCCGTGTTCGCACCAGTAAGAAGGGAAGAGTGTCCTTCCCCCCAGGCACCGCTGCCCCTGCCCCTGTCTCCCCTGCTGCCCTCAATGTTGAGTCTGTTGAGCTTTTGCGCCAGCTGTGTGTGGGTCAGACGACTCTCCTGAATGCCTTCCTAGACCATGATAAGAAGTTGGCACAGGTAGTTGCCTTCATGGAGGGAATTCATTCAGACGTGGGTGGGCTACACAGGACTGTCCAGTCTTTGTCCTCCACAGTGACGGCAGCCATTCAGCTGTCACAAGCTCAGATTCCAGCTCCAGTCCCTTTGGCCACCCCCCTGCCAGTGGCTACATCTGACGAGAGTGATCAGACACCACAGCCCTCAGGCTCAAGGTACACCACACGCAGCACACAACAGCATCACCCCAAGCGGGCCAGAGCGCATACACCATCCCCCAAACCAACCAAAGTCACCCCGGTGTGCAAAGGCAAAAGCCCTTCAGGTGACACTCAGGGGCACCAAGCCAAGAAGCAGGCCTCAGGCTCACATGCCTCAAGATCATCCCCATCCAAGGACCCTCCTGTCCAAAAAGCGTCTCCCAAAGACAAACAGACAGTTGCCGTGCCTGCTGTGAAGCTGGTGCCTGCTAAGAGTCCACAGAAAAAGGCCTCTAAGGCAGATTCACCCACAACCTCAACTCCCACCCACACCCCTAGGAAGCTGGGAAAGGGGGGCACTGCAGGGGAGTCACCTGGTCAACAGGGGATGGAGGGGAAAAGGCAAGTCCAGGCCAAGCGTACCGCCGGATCCAGCAGATCCCCAGAGGGAGGGCCGCCGCCTGCACCTGATGCACCTTTGGTGGAGAGTGTGCCTGTTATGGCCGCCCCACCTCCCACTCCTACCAAGACCAAAATTACCTATCGAATCCCCAAGAAGTGGAAAGGCACCCCTCCACATTCTCCCTCACACACTGTGTCTCACGACAGCATGTCTCCACCTCCACGTGCCACCACACCACCCGGTCCAAGCAGCCCTCTGGCTGACAAAGCCACTGATGCCTCTACCTCAGCTGGTCATCTCTCTCCCAGGTCCAGTACTCCAACTGGGCACGACAATCAGCCACCTCCCAGTTCGACTGACAGCCACATCTGAGGCTGAGTCCCCCTCCCACACCTGTCCATCACACAGCGATGCCTGGACTGCCCATTGTTGTCCCCCTAGCTGTGTTGTTGACCATGGCAGTGTACGGTCTTACCCATTCCCTGTGCAGGTTCTCATGCACACATGTGCCTACTTGGAGCTCTTGACTGGCCACTGGCCTTGCTGTGTTTCACTTTGTTTGCCCATTCCCTGTGCAGGTTCTCATGCACACATGTGCCTACTTGGAGCTCTTGACTGGCCACTGGCCTTGCTGTGTTTCACTTTGTTTGCCCATTCCCTGTGCAGGTTCTCATGCACACATGTGCCTACTTGGAGCTATGGACTGGCCACTGGCCTTGCTGTGTCTCACTTTGTTTGCCAATTCTCTGTGCAGGTTCTCATGCACACATGTGCCTACTTTGAACTGTGGACTGGCCACTGCCCTTGCTCTTGTCTACTTTTGATGCCTTTCTGGGTAATATGTAATAAAGACAGTTTACTCCTGTTTTCTGCTTTGTCAGTGTCCTTGCTATATGAAAATGTATTATGTATGGGTATGGTTTTATGTGACACATGATCTGCATGCCACTTTAACATTGCCAATGGCTTGTTTCACTTTTTCTGAGTTTACCAGAGGTGACAGGCTCTTCAGTTCTTCTTGAGTCTTAGGCTTGGGGGTGCAATGATGGTTGTTTGTGATGACCTACTGTTATCCGAATCATTCTATGGTCAGGTTTGCTAAATTGTACACATGACATGTTAGGATGCACTACCAGCACAGAGGGGAATTCTATCCACAATATTGGAGGCAGGCTTGCCAGGGTCCATCATGTGTGTGTCATCTTTCTTGATGTGTGAACAGCAGTGTTGGTATATGGTCATCTTGTGATGGGCTGTCTTCCTAGTCACATGGGTACATTTGTATGTGTACACTTTAGTGGTCATGAAGTGTGAAGGGGTGACTTTGTCAGTAGTGTTGATGTGTGTGTGCCCCTGCAATGCCAACTGCACACATGTATGGCCCAGGAGCTGAGTGCCTGTTTGTTTAATTTGTCAGCCCTGTGCTTGTGATTGTGTGCACATGTGGGAGTTGTAGGTTGTGCACTGTACAGTGTGTTGGTGTGTCCTTGCACTCCTGGGGGACACCTACTTGTTGTTGCTGCCAGTTGTGAGTATGCAGAGTGTGTGACAGCCAAGTCTGTGTTGTGTTTTGTTGATCAGCCATGTGTCGTGTTACTGTTTGTGCTCACTGTGCAGACCTGCTCAGCCACACTGACATTGTTGGTGAGTTTTCTCATGCATTGCTGTCACTTGAGGCATTTTTGGCTCCAGTATGGTATGTGGAGTCATACCATCCCCTAGCTTTGCTACTGAAGCCTACCCATTGTGAGTGACTCCTCCATGTATTTGTGTATAATACACTCCTGACCTGTCCACTACTGACGTACACAACACTTCACTATCATGTCACCTGTCCCCTTGGGTTGCCAGTGTGTGACCCTCCTCACCACTTCATTAGTTACACTGTGCTTTGTGGTGCTGATCTGTGCACAGGACCAATGTGCCACTCAGGACAGTTTCACATATGGTTATGTGTGATTTTCTTGTACTGGTTTGCAGTCATGGTTGATCATGTGCAGTGCAACTGTTTGTGCTGCACAGTCCTCTGTTCATGTTGTTTGCACCTGGGTGACCTTGAGTTGTGCATCTGTGATTGTTGGGTTAGCTGTATGTGTGTTTGGTGAGGTACTGCTACCCTTCCAGAGTGTGATGTTGTCTGTGTGCTGTGCTGATTTGTGTTGTGGGAGTACATGGTGTGACACTGAGATGTGTGCGCTACTGATTTGGTTGGTGTGCACACACTGCTTGGCCTGCATGGAGTGCTTTCACTGTATGTTGCCTTGTACTTGCCTGGTGTGCATCCCCTGATGTCCAGCTAAGTTTGCAATGTGATGTATTGGCATGTGCATCTGTTGTATTTTTGTTGTGGATGTGTGCAGTGTTTGGGCAGTGTTGGCTCTTTCTGCTGACAGATGCTCTGTGTGTGATGTTCTATTTGCATTACATTGTGTGTGAGTTGTTTGTGCATTGTGATACATTCAGATGTGTGTTGCAGGTGTAGTGTAGATTACTTGTGTGTGTGTGTCACATGCAGCAAGTTATGTTCTGGTTGCTGGCCTTGTTTTGAGTGCACACTAGTCCAATACCTCCTATCTTTGACCTGTCACTTGTCAGGATTCTGCATGTGGTACACTATGACACCATGTTGACTTGATGGGTGGTGTGGTATGTCTGTCTGTGTTAGCTTATTGTCCCATTGATCCCAGTTTGTGTTCCTGATTGTTTTGAGATGATGCACTTCTTGTTTGTGTTGGGGTATGGTGTCTGTGCATTGCTCCTGGGTGACAATGTTGTGTACTCCTGTTCTGTCTAGGGACACATTGCCTTTCCACTGTTTGGCTGCACATGTCTGGGCTTGTTGGACTTCTGTGGATGTTGTTGGTGAGCTTTGTGTTTGACTGTTGTTTTTGTGTCTGCATTGGTTCAGGCATCCGTGAGTGTGATGTTTGTAGGTGCAGCACAGGGTGTGTGGTTGGTTGTCAGTGAACTCACAGGGCCTTATTTGCACCATTATGTGTGTTTCTCACAGGTGTAGAGTGTTGCAGGTGTGAGGTGGGTAGGTGAGGGGCATGTGTGGAAGTCCAACTTGTGTTTGACATTCATGGAGTGTGACAATGAGCCATATGTGTTGTGCTGATGACAAACACATGTCAAGTAAGTTGCCACAGTTGTGTGGCTGGTCACTGTATGACTTCAGATGCTTCCTATCATTCCTGTGCCTATGCATGGCTTGCCTTGCGGTCTCCCTGAGTTGTTGTACAGAGGTCACTGTGATTTAATTTCACTCACTGTGCCAGCCATGTCTGATTTGATGGCCTAAGGGTGGTGTGCTATGTTCCTTCTCTTGCATGTGATGTACACATGCTTTGTGGCTTGCTCCATGACTTTCCAACACTGTCCACCTCACTTTTGCCTAGCCCATTTATTGTCCTCCATTGCTGCTGACATCTGTTATGTGTATGTGGCTGTGTGTCAGTGCAGTGTGTACAGTTGAGTGGTTGTTCATATGCAGTGTGAGTGTTCATTTTGTGATTGGACTCAGTTTGCTTGACATGAGTGGGGGATAGGTGTGAGGTGAGGAATGCCCTGCCCCTGAGCTTCTGTGCAGGGTGTTCCTCTTCTCCCCCACCTTCTGAGACAGGCTCCTTGGTTGTTTGGTGTGTGTGGTGCAGGGTCAGGGTACACCTGGCTGGTTAATTGTGCAGGGGGCACAAGAGGAGCACACAGCATATCCCCTAATGGTTGTGGGGGGTGTAGTGTGTGGAGGGTGGGGCCCTATGATCTTTGTGGACTGCCCATGCCTGGCGCTGGCCCTGCCTACTACATTGTGCACATTTTTTCCCGCGTCTGCACCGCTGCGGTGACGTGACCGGGACATTGCTGTGATTTTGCGGTTGATGGATGGCCCGGATGCAGAGGGGTGATTTTGTGACAGGTAGGACATGTGTGGGTACACTTGGGGATGTGTTCCTGTCCCCACCAGAGTGTCTGATGTGGACAGGAACCATATGTCAGCCCAGTAGTTGTGTGTTGTGGTTGTGTGCAGAGTTGTGTGATTGCGTACCTGCGGCGTTATCTGTGACGGGCCATTATTTGCTGGTAGTGGAGCAGGTACAGCACCGGAAAGGTGTGTAGAGCTGGATTCATTGCGGTCGGGACCGGGTGGAGGGGTCCGGGAGTCTGGTTTCGCGCTCCGCTGTCGTGCTACCGCCGTCTCTGGTTGGGTGGTTTTCCCGCAGCGGTGTGACGGGCTGTTTGGGGCATCGTAATTTGTACAGCGAACGGGACGTCATTCCGCACGGCGGTGGGTCTCTATTGGCTCACTCCGCCGCGGTGGCTGGCGCATTTTTATGGCGGTTCACGTCGCACTGCCGCGGACGGGAAATGGGCTGTTTGCCCATCGTAATATGGCGGGCGTGAGGCCCGCTACTGGCGTGCGGAAAATGACATTTTCCACCACCGCCAGCACTGCGGAGGTGCCTCCGCCCGCCATCGTAATGAGCCCCTAAGTGGTTAGACATATGGTGACACTCTTTCACCCTTTGTCATTTTGCTCAACATATATATTAATTTGTACATCATATACTCATATATAAAGTTTGATTTTCAGGTTAAGTTAGTCATAGTTAATGTGAATGACTCATGCTACTATGTAAATTAATGTTTAGCTGCTGTGTTTTTTCTCTCTTTTTCTTGTTTCTAGTATTAGGAGCCAAGCTGCAGTAGCGTGCTTTAATTAGATCGTTACAAAATGTTTTGGTTTCTGTGAGAACAGTTATCTTGTGAGTTTCACTCTTAGTTTAATATTGAATCTCTATACCTGTTCTGAGGATCGGTTGATCACAATGTATCATCCTTGTACAAGATAATTCCCGAAGGCAATGCCGCTGAAAACTTCCATTGTGTGATGGCTGGAAAGAAGGGTGAACCTTCTTATCTGAGAACATTCGATCCTGATTGGCCTCCTCTCTCCAAAAAACAAGATGGGAGTTGCATATTGTTGAGAATTGTGTGTGTTTAATTATGCTTTACTTAGCTAGTTAAATTCAGATGCCTCTTTCTACTTTCCTGAGACACAACACCTACCTTTGGTCCTGCTTGAAGAGTTAGACTACTGAGCAAATCCATTCTTTCCTTACGCAAGTAACTCTTCAGTGATGCCTTTTAGGACTTTATTTGCTGATACTTTCTGCTTTATTTCCTCAAGTCACTTGATTTTTTAGTTTAGCATTTGGGAATTTCCCTTCAGGCGAAACTGAAACTTGCTCATTTTGCTTATGACCAATTTAAAAAGTTTGTATTTTTTCTTTTAGATTGCTTTGAATTATACTCACTAAACAATTTACCTGATGATCCATGATTTATCACTAATTTTAATGATTTGAATTTGTAACTTTCCTAATCTCTTACTAAACTTCATGGTTTGCAGATCTACTACTCTCTGTCATCCTTGTGCAGCCTAATGTGCTTCAATCATTGATAAATTGTTGAATTGTTGATGTTAATGTTAAGCCTCATCCCAGGACGAAAGGTCCATCCATTCAAGTGTAGTGTAGCTTGTACTTGAGTTCGCACTAGCGATCTGCATGGTGCAAATCCCATATATGCTGCAACACATATTTCCCGGTGCACAGACAGAACATCGAGTTTTTAATATCGATATACAAAAATATCGAGTTGGATATATCGTGATACAGGAATATCGACAGCAAGAATATCGTGGTCCAGAATATCGACTTTAAGGTAAGAAATATCGTTTTTTAAATATCGAAGTCAGTAATATCGTTTGCAAAAATATCGTTGTTTAAAATATCGATTTTTATATTAGTGTTATGTATTTTAGTATGTATGTTAATCTAATTATTTTTAATAAGTATTGCTTTTGTTTTTAAATATATGTGTTACATTTTTAGTAGTGATTAATTTTATGTTAATTAAATGTTGCGTTTTTTAGTTCTGTAGCAGGGTGTGGGTTTATAGGGGAATAGGTTGGGAAGTAATTTAATTATAATAAATTAATTAATATTTTTTAATTTATTAGTACTTATTTAATTTAAATTTTATAGTGTTAATTCTGGTAATAATCTTTTTATTAATTAATGTATTAATTGGTTGTCAGTTTTTATTAATTAATTAATTGATACTTATGTTAATTGTGTTATTTTGTTTAGGAGCGGGTTGTGGGTTTATAGGGGAATAGGGTGGGAGGTAATTTAATTATAATAAATTAATGATTTTTTTTTATTTATTAGAATGTATTTAATTTAGATTTTATAGTGTTAATTGTGGTAATTAATGTTTTATTAATTAATTAATAATTGGTTGTTAATTTTTATCAATTAATTAATTGATAATTATGGTAATTGTGTTATTTTTTTTAAGGAGCTGGTTGTAGGTTTATAGGGGAATAGGGCGGGAAGTAATTTAATTATAATAAATTAATTAATATTTTTTATTTGTTAGTATTTATTTAATTTAGATTGTATAGTGTTAATTGTGGTAAATAATTTTTTATTAATTTATTATTAATTGGTTTTTAATTTCTATCAATTAATTAATTGATAATTATGTTAATTGTGTTATTTTTTTAAAGGAGCGGGTTGTGGGTGTGAAGTAATTTATTTAAAAATAATTAATAATTAATTATTAATTAATGGTAATTAAATAATAAAAAATGTATTATGGAAATTGTTTAATTAATTTGAGATGTGAGTTGTGGGGTTTATAGTGGCAAAGGGTGGGAAGTAAATTATTTTCAATTAATTAATAGTTTGTTGTTAATTGATAATAATTAATGTAAAATTAGTTATGGAAATTGTGTAATTATTTTTATGTGTGTGTTGTGGTGTTTGTTGGGGTAGAGGGTGGAAAGTATTTTAAGTTTTATTAATTAATAATTATTTGCTCATTATTCATTTATTAATTGATACATTTTTATAATTGTTTACTTTTATTTTGTGTGTGGATTTAGGTTTTATAGGGGTAATGTTTGGAGAGTAAATACATTTTTATATGTTTTAATTTGATTTCAATTAATAATACTTGTTTATTTGATAATTAATTATATTAATTATGGAGGTACAGTTTTTTAGAAACTTAGGGCCCCATTCGGATGGCGGACGGACTGAAGTCCGCCCGCCACCCTAGCGGTGCTGGGACCGGCCACCAGCGGTGCAGCGTTCCCGCACCACCAATTAGGATGCGACCTCCACCGTGGCGGTCGCATCCGGCATCTCCAACATTGCTGCGGGTGCTGCTGTAAGCAGCACCTGCCGCAATGCCAAAGAGGCAGGTTGTGCATTGCCATACACAACATGACAGGCCACCTTGAGCATGGCAATGTAGGGGGTTACCATAGGTATAGGGGGTTACCATAGGTACCCCCCAAGTGCAGCCCCCCACCCCCCTCCCACTCCCCCGGGGGCCAGCAACAGGCCCCCAAAGCAATTCCCGCCAGCCCTTCCATGGCAGCATCGCCGCCATGGAAAGGCCAGAACCGCCAGGCATCATAATATGGAAGGCGGTGCCTTCCAGGCACCGCCACCATATTATGCCCAAATTCCGCCCGGCGGAAAAGCGGAGGACGGACTTTCCGTCCGCCGCTGTACCCCCCGCCATGGTAATATGGCGGGGGGTAAATGTGGTTTTGATGGCGATCCGCCCGCCATCATAATCAACCCCTTAGATGTGTGTTGTGAAATGTGTGGTGTTATAGGGTAGGAAATAAAAAATATTGATTTTGTGTAATAATGTTTTTGCTTATAATTAATTTATATTAAATATAGTTATTTGTTTGTAAAATCTTTTTAAAATTTTTATAACATAATGTTTGTAGGTAATTTTTAGATTTTTTTAACATTCTAATATGTTTCTATCTTTTGTAATTTTTAATATTTTTAGATAATTTTTATTTTTGTGTTATTAACAATTTTTGTTTTGTAGTTGATAGTTTGTTTCTTTTTATTTTGAATTGACTTTGTTGGGAATATTAATTTTAACCCTCTGCTATTCAACACTTTCCCTACTGTTGCACTCACTGTAGTGGGAATAGTAATTTTTACCCCTCCGCTATCCAACACTTTCCCTGCTGTTGCAGTAGTTGGAGTGGGAATAGTAATTTTTAGCTCTCCGCTATCCAACACTTTCCCTACTGTTGCACTCACTGAAGTGGGAATAGTAATTTTTTCCCCTCCGCTATCCAAATCTTTCCCTACTGTTGCACTCACTGGAGTGGGAATAGTAATTTTTACCCCTACGCTATCCAACACTTTCCCTACTGTTGCACTCATTGGAGTGGGAATAGTCATTTTTACCCCTCCGCTAACCAACACTTTCCCTACTGTTGCACTCACTGGAGTGGGAATAGTAAATTTTTACCCTCCGCTATCCAACACTTTCCCTACTGTTGTACTCACTGGAGTGGAAATAGTAATTTTTACCCCTCCGCTATCCAACACTTTCCCTACTGTTGCAGTAGTTGGAGTGGGAATAGTCATTTTTAGCTCTCCGCTATCCAACAGTTTCCGTACTGTTGCACTGTTTGGAGTGGGAATAGTAATTGTTACCCCTCCGCTATCCAACACTTTCCCTACTGTTGCACTCAATGGAGTGAGGATAGTAATTTTTACCCCTACGCTATCCAACACTTTCCCTACTGTTGCACTTATTGGAGTGGGAATAGTAATTTTTACCCCTCCACTATCCAACACTTTCCCTACTGTTGCACTCACTGGAGTGGGAATAGTATTTTTTTACACCTACACTTTTTAACACTTTTACTACTGTTGCACTCAATGGAGTGCAAAATGTAAGTTTAAAAATTATTAAATATTTTAATAATTTAATTTATATTATAATGTTTTTATTATTAGATTTTATGTTATAGGTGTATGTATATATATATGCCAGCGCGGTTTCAACATTTCCCGGCAAGAAACGCCTCGCCCAGGAGTCTGATGCCCAGTGGTGATCGGGCACTGCTGACGCCTATGCCGAAGCGGTGAGGTTGATTTGGCATATCTGCAACTGTTTGAGCATCGGTCCCCCACCACCTTAAGTTGATGTCTGTTTTATGACATGTTTTTCACGTTGTCTATCGTTATAAGACATTGAGACTTTGGTGCCTTTGATGAACTGCATATGCGACCCCCATTTTACCTTGGAATGCTCTTTGGACCCGATATTATGTTTTTAGAGATGCTGACTTTCAAACGTGACATTTGCCAAACTTTGCCGGCATGATTGAGTTCGCCCAGTTGCATTATGGGAATGGTAGTCCTGATACGGACATGTGCACATGCTGGGTATTAGATTGTTGTGTCTCATATTGATACAATTGTGTATCCTTGGTCCCGCAGCATGTAAGCAGTTACCTCAGTACAATGCGACTTGGGGCCTGAGTCCGTGTTCAGTGTAATGTACATTTGGCTTTGAAAAACTATGCCTGCACTGCGAGTCAGCATCAGATTATCGGTGAACTGTTTATTATTACAGCATTGCATTTTCGTTTTCAAGGGGGACAGAGGCACCTTTAGTCTTCATCGTGATGTTATTGCAGCGTGTCTTTATGTCAAATATTTTATATTATTAGATGTTATATTTTATATAATGGTAGATATATAGGCAACAAATTTAGAGTATTTGGCGCCTCATTTGAAATCTATGAAATTTCCCACTTAGTTTGGCCACATTAAGATTTTTAAGATTTTTTTGTTCAGATTCTGTACCCTCACTATATATATTTCATGTGACATTGTACAGCATTAGCATTGCGCAAGGTGTTAGACATAGTTTTTGTGCAATTGGGAGGGTCAGAAGTGAGGCACGTAGTATGTTGTTTATGTTTACTAGTGCCATAAGTGGGAGTGACTATATATTTTGAAAATGAACTGGCGCCAAATAGATTGACAAAGGCTTCTTGGGGTCGAGGGTGACCTGATACAATAAAAGAAGCCGTATACCGTCAACCTGAAGTCCGTGCCTTTTTCAATTGGATTTTCCTGTTGAAGTTGGATGTTCTGTATATATATATATATATATATATATATGTAGTTGTTATTTTTTATACATTTATAACATTTTAAAATAAATTAAAGTTATTAGTTTATTAATTGTTTTACAGTAAATGTACATTTATATATTACATTTTATATATGTACGTTTTAATTTTTTTAATTACATTTATTTATTACATTTGTTAAAATGTACATTACATCTAAATAATTTTTTTAAAGTTAATTCTAGTATTTAATTTATTTAACATTATTTTTTATATATAAAAAAATATCGATATTTTGTACATTGATATTTTTAACATCTATATTTTTTTCTCAATATTTTTGTATTTTACATTTTAAAGATAGGATGTCGATATTTTGGATATTTTTATTTTTGTATCGATATTTATGTATGGGGATATTTATGTAGTCGATATTATGTCAGTGATCCATATTTCCCAATTTAATATTTTTAAAATGATTCATAAGGCTTTGGAACTGTTGCTATTGGCTAGAATTCAAAACAGAATCATTGATAGCATTCTGCAACCAAAGTGGAAACATTCAAACATTTACGTTCCTAGTAGGCACAAAAACCTATTACTTGGATCTTCCATCTGACACTTTTCCCCCCAAACATTAATGTAAAATTGAATGGCTAATCATTTAAGTCATTTCTGTATTACTCAGATAATGCACTTTCCATCCTGCTTCCACCCCAGAATTCATTTGCTTAGGACATTTTATAGATTTTCTTAAACCCAGGAAGCCCATTTCTGACAGTGGCTCCTTCTGGCTGATCACCTTACTAAACACTGATTATTACATTTTGATGAACATTTAGGCCATCAAACCTCCACTCTACTGGCACTGCTATTTTTAAAGGCCAAGAGTGCTTTCAATCTACTAACCTCTGAATAGATAGAAGCAGTTTTTGAGGAAATGTGATTTGCTGCACTGTATGCCAGGTTTCTTTCTTCTCTGGGGTCGATTCCGATCCGGGTCGGAAACTGTACCGACCGACACGGACCTGGAATGAAGACCGTACGACCCGCGCAGTACGAAGCAATGCGTGTGAATTACAAGCGACTCGTACGGATCACAAGCCGCACGACCGAACCGTACGGGAAACAGTGATTCGCCAGTAAACGGACCTGGAATCGCACCCACCGACACGCATCATGAATGGACGCGACCGACATGGACCCGTGCTGTACGACCCGCGTAATACGATGCAATGCGTGTAAAATGAGGCCGACTCGCACAGAGCACAAGCCAGAAGACCGAGACGTACAGAAAACAGTGACTACCAAACAGTAGACTCCTTTGCATCCAACTCGTTCGCCAACGAAGAAACACAGCAGAATGTCAGTGTGACAGGCTCGGATTACCCCGCAAGAGCCACTGGCAGCTTCCGTCCCGGTCAAATGAACGTCTCCATCACGCCCACCAAAACCTAAGGAAAAAAGACAAAAAAGGACCAAACAAGCAATGACAAAGCCAATAAATAAAAAAATAAAAAAACATGGAACTAAGACACACCCACAACTCCACCTACATAAAGGCCCAAATCCACTCCCATGATCCTTTGCTATTTTCAAACACATGACAGCAGAGGAGACAACTACACAGCACTCTGAGCAACACCCACACCTCACCCACCACACAACATCCACACCATTACCACTTCCTAAACACACTCACCACAAGCAAGAGAAACTGACACCCACTCACCCTCACTTACACCCTCACACACACACATCAACCCCCACAACCACCCAGCACCATGCCCCCAAAGAAGAATCCAAAGTTCACAGATAGTGAGTTGGTAGTCCTGGTTGATGAAATACTCCGAGTAGAGCCACATTTATTTGGAACCTTGGTCCAACAGACCCCATGTCACAGAAAACAAAGATGTGGGTGAGGATCGTCGACAAGGTGAACGCACAAGCACCTTGCCTGCGCACAAAGGATGACATCCAGAACAGGTATTATGATGTGCGCAGGAGGGTCAAGAAGCTCATAGGTAGAGACCATGCCTTGAGCCAGCACACTGGCAGTGGCCCACCTGCAAAACCAACATACTTCACGTCCTGGGAGGAGAAAGTGCGGGCCATACTTCCACCGGAGGGCATCCATGGATTAACAGGAATACCAGAGCCTGGTGAGTACACAACCAATCTAGTCAATATTATGTGGCAACACACACACATCACTGCCAAGGGGACATTGGAAACAAGTAGCGTCAGAAAATTCAAAGTAAGCCAGAAAAAATGTAATTCTGTGATGTGTGTGCCAGTTACACAAACGCAACAGCTGCTATCTCAGAGTAATATCAAACTAGGTCATAACATGTAAAAACCTAACAACAAATACAGCAAGGCATTGGCCATAAACACCAACAAACACTGTCAGCCATCTTGTCAGCACAGTTACACCACCTCACAGGGAAGCTGAGTCACAGTAAGGAAGGTCAGGGATTCTGGGAGGGTGGGTGTAGCCAAAAGCTTGATGGGAGTTGTAGTCACAGACACCAGACCCCCTCACACATGGTCCATCCAGTCCACCCTGAACTATGTTCACCTCACAGGGAGTGGGAAAGTACTGCCAAGATGGTTGACGCTGGGCTCTGCTGTGGGGAGCAGAAGGCCCTGTTGGGAGTACTGCTCATACAAACACCAGGACACCACTGTCAGCCATCTTGCCAGCACTGTTACACCACCTCACAGGGAAGCTGAGTCACAGGAAGGAAGGTCAGGGATGCTGGGAGGGTGGGTGTAGCCAAAAGCTTAATGGGAGTTGTAGTCACAGACACCAGACCCCCTCACACATGGTCCATCCAGTCTACCCTGAACTATGTTCACCTCACAGGGAGTGGGAAAGTACTGCCAAAATGGTTGACGCTGGGCTCTGCTGTGGGGACCACAAGGCCCTGCTGGGACTTGTGCTCCAACAAACAACAGGACACCACTGCCTGACATCCAGAACTTTAACTTGGACTCCCTGCAATGGAAGCATCCTACAGGGGGGATTAGCTGGCCCCTGTGGTAGAAGGTGGGCCTGCAAGTACACCAAATACCTGCAATCCCGCAAATACACACACCTCCACAGCAGGAACAAATACACCCCTTGGGACCACTCACACAAAAAGTAAATGCCCATGCGAGATGCCTGACACATTGGGCAGACGTATGAATTGGCTGCAAGTCACACCAATGCACTTGCCCCCTCAAACCCCTTCACACTGAGAGCCATCGCAACTGTATGTATCCTCTGGTCCTGCAGTGTGGCAGGGGTGCCCCCTGGCCTGGTTGTGAAGGTGTGCGCCCTCTATGACAATTGGGGAGGAGTAGGCATAGCACATACCAAAAGCAACACCCCAAACCACATATACACCATTCACAGGTGACACATGATAGTGAATGGAATGGCCACAGCAACATAGCTGACACCGTAGCATGGTGTCATTTACACAAGGCACTGTGGTGATCTGCATTCCACTCCTACATCGTGCAGCGTTGATTGCATCCCTCACACAACAATCCCCTCACTGTCATTGACACTTGCAACACAAGGAGCAACCTGGCCTGGGCAGGAGTGGGCATACAACTCACAGCAGCATAAGTCAAACACACAAACCTCTGTCCCTCTCTCATGAGCATGGGATAGTCTGCGATCTGCCGTTGTGAATACCCCTTACCATGGATGACATTGACCACATAAATGACATCATCACGCACAGAACTCTGCCCCAACACCATCAACTATGGATAACACCATCCAATGTGTGAAATGAGATGTGAACTAGGGACACACACAACAAAATAGTATCTTCACAGTGAATGCAGCCATACCGTACTGTGACCATGTTGTTCAGACACAACAATGTTACTCACAAATACAAGCACAAATGCCAGCACACAACGTCCAAACATGCTACACATTGCAAGTGGAAGTGCATGTATGTCATTGTTAAAGTACGAATGTTGAGAGGAGGGACACACCTGTGTCAGGCACATGAGGGCACGAGTAGCAATGCCTATGTACAGTCAAACAATCATGAAATGAGATGTTCATGCACACAGCCCTACGTGCCCATCAAAATGCTCAAGCATCAAATGACATTGTGCTAAACCAAAATAGACACCCGACACTGACAATGTAGGACAATGCAATGTAAATACACTCATCATGATGTGCAGTGGCAACTAATGTGTGTGAACTGTTGATGTGTGCAGAAACATTACATACATTGTGTGTCCCTTACACCCACAGGGGATGCTGGGGACCCAGCAAGAACAGAAGATGAATCCCAGCCCCAGACTCTGGATGACCCTGACTTCCCCGGTGTGGATGCCTCTATGTCCTCTTCGGACGAGGATGAACAACCTGGCACCTCCGGTGTGGCCCCGCTCCCAGCCCCAGCAGCTGCAACATCAGCACACCCTGCCACCACTCCTGGACCACCTGCAAACACCTCAATCACCCCTACCAACACAGTCAGACCAAGGTAACAGGACAACGACGGCACAGGTACACAGGGCACCCAGGAGTTGACGGACAACAACACCATTGCCAACACAGACAGTGGCCCAGTGTCGCCTGTGCCTGCCAGGGCAGGTCCTGCCCGTGTGGGCAGGGGTGGTGTGAGGGTGGTCAGGGTGAGGCCACGGCCTGCAGATGGGGCTGGACTGCAGGAAGATCCGCAGTTGGGACGCATCATTGATGCGTACCAGGAAAGCACCGGAGGATTTGGCCAGGTTGTGGGGATCCTCAGGGACATGCAACAGCAGCAGGCTGCACATCATGCCAAAATGGACTCCCACATGACCCGGATGGAGTCCAAAATGGACACAATTGATGAACTCACGGCCGTGCATAGGGACATACTGACATGCCTCCGCCAGATAGCCAACTACATGACCACACCTCCCTGTGTGCCCACTACATCAGTTACCACTACATCAGCAACTGCCACAGGGAGGGAGGTGGACTCTGGCGGAGAGTCCTCTGCACCGCAGCAGCCTGAACTTGAGGGTCCCCCTGAGAAGAAGAAGAGGGGTCGTCCGAAGAAGGACAAGTAAGAGGCAGATGGCCATGCATACCCACCAGGACGTGACTACCTGTTCTAGACATCATCCAATGTGTGCAAAGCGTTCACCTTGCTGACTGTCGCTAAACTCCCACACATGTGATGGAGGGTCTAAGTTGGACCAATGTTCCAAAGGAATGTGGACTTTACTCTAGAAATTTCATCAACACTACCAACTGCACTGTGAGCTTTGGATTCCTATTACACTGTACAGCACTTTCACTTACGTATAACTTACAAACACATGCATGTAAATAAATTCACTATAACACAATACATGCCTCTGTTGTGACTGAAACTTGGTTTGTGTTATTGAGAGGATGACCTGTGAAAAGATGTCTGTGCATGTGAACTACTACAGCTATATAAACACAGTCATGTGAGTCATGGTGATGTGACACATATGAGGTAGACACCCCACTACGTCAACACAACACATACTTACCATGCCCATCTAACTCATCGTCCTAACTTATGTGAACAGAGAATGCAGTGAGATGCATATACACAACACCCTTCTTGAGTCTGTGGCAAGATGCCCACAGGTACAGCATGCAAATGAATGTTGGATGTGTGGAGACCGACAACGCACATCCCAAAGTGAAGCACAGGTTTATCACACATTTGAAACATGTTGATGCCACCACAGATGCAAGGTAATCCCACATGACAGTGGCCACACAGTCACCAAGTGTGGAATAATTAAAGTCCAGGGGTGTGTGGCACATCACTTGTTGGTAGACGACTACTTCCACCCTGGAACTGGATTCTGGGAGTCGGGGGTCAGAGTTGAACAAATAGCCAAAGTACCCTGTGAAGGACAGAAGAACACACTAGAACAGCAATACACATGCCCGAAACATGTCACAAGATACCCACACAAAACCACGTAATCATGTCAACAATGTTGAGGAGTACAGACTACCTGAAAGGACACATCACTGCACGCATCCAGTCAAGTAGCACACAGCCACAGTCACACAGCAACTGAGCACCACCAACACATATCAGGCAAACACAATACATTGACAAAACATCCCTGTATACTCACATTCAGGTGAAAAAGTTGTTGATGAGCTGTGTGCGGACATCACCCTCATCATCATCATCACTGGCATCGTGGCCCAGGCCAGGATCCTCCACAGGTGGCGGATGTTGGTCATCGTCATCCGTGATGAGAGGCAACTCCTTCCTCACTGCCAGGTTGTGTAGCATGCAGCAGACTATGATGATTTTGCACACCTTAGCAGGTGCATATGGGAGGGCCCCTCCTGTCTTGTCCAGGCAGCGGAAGCGGCTCTTCAGGAGATCAAAGGTCCGCTCGATCACTCTCCTGGTCCGACCATGTGCCTCATTGTAGCGCATCTCTGCTGGTGTCACAGGGTTCCTGAGGGGTGTCAGCAACCACGGCATGTTGGGGTATCCGGAGTCACCTACATACAGACAATTGCACATTAGCTGAGTTTGAAAAGAGCGTGGAAAACAACATTGCCAAACACACACAATGTCAAACAGTCAGTACACACCGACAAGCCAGGCACGCTGGTTCTGCATCTGTGCCATCATCCTCGGGATGCGCCTAATCCTCATGATGTATGCATCGTGCGCAGAACCGGGAAACCGTGCACACACATGTGAAATAGACATGTCCGCCAGACATACCACCAGAGCATTAATTGAATGGAAATGTTTCCGGTTCCAGTATGGCAGCTCATGTGCATGTGGTGGTACCAAAGCCACATGTGTCCCATCAATGGAGCCGATGACATGTGGCATCCTCCCCAGTGCATAGAAGTCACTCTTGATGTCAGTGAGTTGTTGTGAGTTAGGGAAATGGATGTAGAGGTCCAGAAAAGTTAACATTGCCTCCAACACATCGCGCAGCACACGGCTGAACATAGTCTGTGACATTCCACCAGCAGACGCCACAGTGTATTGAAAAGTACCGGTGGCAAAGAAGTGTAGGGCAGCCATCACCTTCAACTTGGGGGTCAGCGCTGTAGAGTATGGCCGGCCAGGTTGCAAATGTGGGGCCAACTGCTCTGCCAAATCCTCAATCAGTGGCCTGGTGAAGCTGTACCGTCGGATGCAGTCACGTTCAACCATGGTAGCAAGGTCAGGGAACGGTCTATGGACAGCTGGTCTCCTGCAGTACATAGGTGAGCAAAGAAAGATAGTAAGTTCCCCTACCTATGTGGCACTGACCATGCTATATTTCACATGAGACGTCATAAAAAGACACAAGTGCTTTATGTGTGTGCTGTTGTGTATGGACACATATGTCACCTACATGCCCATCATCTCACATCTCATCTCAACATGTGTACACAACAAGTTCCATGTTGTGCTGTGTCAACTCAATGGGCTGTGTCACAGTACATCTGTACTGATGTCACATACCAAACACACACCACAGTGACAAGTGAGGACAGATGTCTTCCCTGCATCACAGCTCCTTGACAGGCAGATACTCAGGGACCTTGTATTGCCACGCGGACACTGGCATGATGTGGCGTATCATGTACACGCCACTACACGCCCATGACTCCCACAGGAAGTGGCCCCTGATGTCTCTGCAGGACTTACATGGACATCTGTGACACACAGACACAACATCAATGTGCATGCACAAACCACATGGATGTGGAGACTGTTTACCATTGGGCACATGGAATCTGAGCCATCAGAAACACAATATGCGCACAGACTGGGGATGTACATCACAATTGTGGCACTGGAACACCCTGTGACACATACCATCCCACCTAAGAGTCAGGGTGTATGTAACATGTCATACACAAAGTCCCCCTTGAACTGTGTACATGCCTCAAGCTCTGAACTGTACAGTTATCTATTACAGTGGTAATGTGCACGAACACACAAAGGAAGCTGTCCCCATGAACACTTGCACAGTCTGGGAGTGGCTGCCACAAAGTGCTACACAACAAATCATATGTTGTCCCCCATACACACACAGGTAATGCAGCCTTACATGCCTTTGGATACACTGTGTCACAGGCTGTGGTGTTGCAGGTGTGCACCTGAGTCCCTGGCAAGTAACAGTGGGTGGCATCCGTTAGCCAGTGACACCAACAGTGGCAGACGCGGGTGACTTCAGGAAAGACGCGTCGTACAGTATGAGACCGATCCGTGCACATGCCTGGTCCATAGATTGTAATGGGGAGAGACGCGGGTGAGTTTTCAAAATACGCGTCGTACACTGAGGGACCGAGCCGTGCATACGCATTGGCTATGGACTATCATGGAGACGGGTGCGTGTTGTTTTTCAAAATCCGCGTTGTACAGTCAGGTACCGAGCCGTGCATACGCATTGGCTATGGACTATCATGGAGACGGGTGCGTGTTGTTTTTCAAAATACGCATTGTACAGTCAGGTACCGAGCCCTGTGCACGTATTGGCTATGGCCTGTCATGGAGACGGACACGGATTCGAAACTTGTACGAATCGTGAGCCGAAAATTCAGTTGGCACACCACAACAATGTTGCAATTTCAATGGTGTTCTGAAGTTGAAATTTTAAACGATGCGGAAGGCGTGTACGACTTGTGCAATTCCATGGATTGGCCAGATTCATTAGATGCAAACGTGTCGGACCAATTGCATTGTACGCATGGGACAGATTCTGACTCTGCAGCACAGATATAAGGCTGTGTGTGGCCCTGAGAGCTCACTTGCCTGCACTACATGCTCCAGATTGACATCTCTGCTACCACTGCTGCTGTCTCTGCATCCTCTGGCTTCAAGAATGGCACGTACTGTGGAGAGGGCCCCAGCCTTCACAGAGGAGGAGAACCAGGCCCTGCTGGACAGCCTCCTTCCACAGTACAGTCAGCTGTATGGGAAACCAGGGGAGCAGGTGAGTGTGCAAACCACATCCTTTCTCATTGTGCATGTTGTCTGACTAGCAGTACCAGCATTGTGTACACCAGTGGCTAGCATGCTCACGGAGTAGCTGTCACCCCCAAAGTGTGTAGTTACATGTACTGAACATGTACTGTGCTGACAGAGTGCAAATTGAGTAGTTTGTCATTCCCAGGCAATGTTTGCATGTTGTTACTGCTGGACAACTGTCCATTACCATGGTTGCACTACCTGTGTACATCTTGTGCCCCTGTGATAGAGACATGTATTTGCAACTGTGTGATGCACAAATATGTTGCATGTGTAGTGATGCTCTTCTAACTTTGTCATCCTCACAGGTTGATGCCCATCAGAAGCAGGAGATCTGGCTGACCATCGCCCGGGCAGTACGATCTGTGGGGGTCTACAGGCGCCGCATCCGCAACTGCCAGAAGAGGTGGAAGGACCTTCGTGGCTGGACCCGGCGGATCGCAAGAGTCCAGTTGAAGCTGTCGCCTCCTCGCAGGAGGGGCGGATGACGGCACCTGACACCCCACATGCTCCAGATTCTGGAGGTGGTCTTCCCTGACCTGGATGGGCGGTTGAAGGCCGGACAGCAGCAAGGAGGGGGTAAGTGCTAGCCTTTTCTGTGACCTTTGTCTCACATGCTGTTTGCACTCCTTTAGGCTGGTTACACTCCCACAGTGCGTCTGTCTGCTACAACAAGAGTCATGTTCCTCAATTGTGTTATGCCCCATCCTCATCTGATACACAGGTGTGGCCCTTTCAGTCTGTGACTTCTGTCACTTGGGTTCTGCGTCCTTGCTGTTAACTAAGGTTAAAGTTGGGGACAGCATCTGCTACAGGGACTTTGTTGTGGGCTTCATGACTGGGTCAATTGGTTACACATTTGCCGAAATCTGACATGTACTGTGTGTGGTCCATTTATATGTGTCCAACTGCTGATCTGACTCACCACATGTGTCTGGGGAATTTACAACACACCCATGCAGCAGGTGAGACCAATGTTGGGGCCACAGAAGAATGTACATCATGTGTGTCACACATGCATAGCCACCTGCCTAGTGTTCAGGGTAATCCCATGTTGCACAGGGACCAGGACAGGTATACCCTCTCCGGCTATAATTAGCATTCTGCTCTCCTACTCCTGTGTGTCATCCAACATGTTGGACATTGTGTAATGCGCACCCAGGTGACTGCCTCTGTGTCATTGTGTACTGGCCTAGCTTTTCGGACTACTGGAGTGTGACACAGTTTGGGGTGTGCAGCCATCTGAGATGTGGCTGTTGAGTCTGCACATGGGGTAAAACATAGGTGTATCATGACTTGAGTGTGCCCAATGGCCATTTCAACATTCAAGTGCAAGCAGCTCATTATCGTTCTCATCAGCCTGTGATGTGTACATGTGTATAGAGTTGTGTTTGCACTTACTCAGATGTCACATGTGAATGACGTGGGTGCATCAGAGTCCTAATGATGTGGGTAGCAGGGGGTGTACATGTGCACTTGACAGCTACTGAGCTTGCAATCCCAAAACATCCATGATGGTGGCACAGTGCAGACTGCTGTTTTTGGTATGCACTGCCCTTGTGACAGGAGCCAGTGATGACTGATTTGCCAGACATGGCTGTGCCATGGCATACCACTTGCAAAGGTGTATCCTGCATTATTGTGAGATGTCATGCATGCACCCCATTTTTACATTGACTATCAAGACATGACGCCATCATGGTGTCTGGTGATGAGTGACGAACCATTATATCGGCAATGACTCTGCCCATCCCTTTCCCTGACACATGTACTGAGTAACTAGCAGGAGAAGGGATGTGTGTAGTGACACATTTCAATCTTAACTCTTGGAAGTTGGACAACGGTCTATGTGGTGCATGTGTGCACACATGATTGTTTCCATCCTACATGCACCACATAGATGGCTCCATTAATATGAGGGATATGAGGGGCATGGTTGAGTGGCAGGCCGACAAGTGGCTAGTTCAAATATGTGTCGGCACTTTTTCCAATGTTTAGCAACTGATGCCAAGGCTTGATCTGTAATGTGCTGTACTTACTGTGGTGTGTCAGGTCAATACAGGTAACTGATGTGGATCTGTTTTTCATGATTGTTTGCAGATACATCTACAGCCACAGGAGGAGACAGCTCCACGGACCAGGAGGAGCCGCAGAGCCAGACTGGGTCAGCTGCCGGGGAGTCGGAGGAACCCAGTGGCACGGAGGGTGAGGGGAGCCACACCGAGGAGACCTCAGCGCCATCCACCTCAGCTGAGGAACACAGCAGCTCGGATGATGACTTCCTTGTGGAGGCGGGTGTCAGCAGCCACCAGACACCAGCTAGCAAGTCTGTCCCCACCACCACCACCATCACCACCCTCCCATCTGCTCCCATCCCTGAGGTCCGTGGAGGGTCCCGTGTTGGGGCGCACATGTCTCCTTTGTGCCAGGCACCGCACCCCCTGCCCCTGTCTCCCCTGCTGCCCTGAGTGTGGAGTCTGTGGACTTGCTTAAGCGGCTCCATGTAGGGCAGACATCGGTGCTGAGTGTCCTCAATGCTCACACCAGTCTGTTGACACAACTGGTGTCCTTCATGGAGGGCATCTCATCTAACATGTCTGCCCTACAGAGGACCAATCAGTCCATGGCCTCCTCACTGATAGCAGCAGTGTCCCTCCTCCAACAGTCCCTCACCCCTCCTACCTCTGCCCCATCCACAATCCCCACTACCCTACCTGTCCAACACACACACACACCGGCACAGGCAAGCACCACCACAGACACGAGCAGCACACGGCCACGCAAGCCCAAATCCCAATGCACACGCACACACACTCAGGGGACTGATACCACACACACAGGGGATGGGGCCCAGACACACACACAGGCATCCATGAGCACTCCGCAGTCCTCAGATGCCTCTCCCTCCAAAACCCCTTCCCTTGCCTCACCTGCAACCCCCCCTTCCCAGAACCTCTTCCTCTGTGACCTTGGCCTCTTCCCCACAGATCCATCTGATCCTACTCACAAGGGGAAGAGGAAGTCACCACGCACAGAGGGGAGTTCCCGTGCCACACGGACACCCTCCCCCAGGCGCAGTAACACTGAGGCCCCCATATGCAAATCCCCCTGGACCAGGAAGAGCAAGACCCCACCAAAATCACACAGTTCCACCACACAGTCTCCATCCTCCAGCCCCCAGGCCACCACTCCACAGGTTCCCCCGCCACACCCTGCCCCAGGTTCCCACACACACTGATACCACATCCCCAAAATGATCAGGCGCCTCCCCCCCTGGCACATGCACTTCAACCCCCACCCCACACGCTCAGCCTGTTCCTGCCACTGGTGTGGAGACCGTGTCCCCCCCCTCTGTCCTGGCCACCTCATCTGCACCCCATTCCACTCCTTCGGAGATTGGCACTGCAGTGGAGTCCACATCCACCCCATCTGACTTGGGCACTGCAGTGGAGAACCCGTCCACTACATCTGACCTGCCCACTGCATTGGTGCCGGCACCCACCACATCTTGCTTGAGCCCTGCCTTGGTGCCCGCACCCACCACATCTGGCTTGAGCCCTGCAGTGGTGACGGCGCCCACTGTATCAGACACCTCCACTGCAGTTGCCAGTGACCCTCCTGCACCCACCACCCTCCCCTGCCTCATTCTGCTATCCCCTGATCTGTCCCTGCGGTGCCTGGCCGGCCCATATGTATGCCCCTCCAAGGGGGGATGTCCCCTGTCGGTATCAGTGCAGGCAAACAATGGGTGACATTTGTCACATTTCACCCTTTTTGGACTATGTGAATGGACTGGCCATTGCCCTTTGTTTACTTTGGACTTCACAGTTTAAAAGTTCCAGTTGCTGAATAAAGCCTCTAATGGTATCTAGTGGTTTTGCTTTTGATGTACATGATGTTGTTGAGTATTATCATGCATTTTCTGTTGTAATACTGTTGTTGAGATCAGGAAAGTGAAGTGTTGGTGTGATGGACTCCATGTGGCCCATGGGATATGTGTCCAATTGTGGTCTGTATCCATGTCATACTTTGCAGCAATCTGAGTGTGTCATGATTACCAAATTTTGCACAGGGATTTTCATCTTTCATTTGCCAGATGACATTTGTGGCTTGCAGTCATGCACATCTGTTGGGCTCAACATTGTTAAATTTCTCTATCTCCCTGACTGTGGGCCCATCTCCACTGGACATGCAGGTTTGTGCATCAATGATGTGGAAGTCTACTGTGTCATCAGTGCAACTTGCTAAACATGTGTATTCAGTATGTGCAGATGACTTGAGGGACACCCCCATACACAGGCTGATGTGACCAGAGCCTTCATTGTGTCGTAAATGTTGGCTCAGTGACCAAGTTTTATGGTGACATGACAGAGCCCTGCATAGACAACGTTTGGCACAGATGACCTTCCACAGGAGTGGAGTCACCTCATGGCAGTGTGTTATTCCGTGACATTGCCTGAGCCCATGGTGTGTGTTCTGTGAGCATGTCTGTGTGTGTTCCCTTCCATTCCTTTTTACTACACAGGCTGTATTCCCTACAGATGTTCCAGTTTGTGGTGCTTGCTGAGTTGTCCTGTGTTCATCTCACAGCTTGGGACAGGGTTTTCTTGGCTGTTGGTACATGGCTAACTACTGGTCATTAGGGTGTCATCCCTAGGTGTGTTTGTTGTGAGGTCCTGGGATGTGGGCAAACGCACGTGGGACACATTCAGGATTCCCCAAGGCCATTTTGTGTTTACGCCATCATGTTGTTATGTCTATGTGGTATCTTTCAGTGATTGTGACACGTGTATGTGTGTGTGACTGATCCCACTCCTCAGGTACAGTGGTGCAATGTTGGAAGGTGTCAGCATGTGTTCAATATGGGTCTCCTTGGGTTCTTAATTGGTGTGTGACTGTGGCAGGGATCCCAATGATTCTAGTACATTTCAGCTCATGGCAATGTCCAGCATACTGTGCAGTGTGTCAGACATTCACGAGGGTCGTTGACTGGGCATGTGTGATGAATGATGGGTACCTTAGATCCCCACCCCCACCCCTGGGATTGTCATGGGTGCACCAGTCCATGTGGGCTTCACTGATGCACATTGGTGCAGATCCAGGTGTGTGGTGTTTGGAGTGGCCAAATGTGAGTTGTGTTGTAGCTAGGCCCCTACCTCCATTTGGGCCTTGCATTACAGGCCATGCCCTGTGGTTTCTGTTTGTGTGATGGCAGTTTGTTTGTCAGGAATCATGACCCAGTGTGCACAGGTGACTGTGCTTCACAGTATGTGCAACATCTACATTTGTCATCACAGGGGAATTACTATGCATGCTAGGGTCACCACATTGTGGGGTCCCTGAGGGTAGTGCTGTGGTGGTTGTATCTCTTGCTGTGTTGGTTGATGTTCCACCCAGCTTGTGTCACATTGATCTTTTGGTATCCCACTCATCTTACAATGTGTGATTGACCACAAAGGTGTGCCGAATCAATGAGTTTCTTTAGTTTGTCACTGTTTACACATCTGTGTGATTGCAGTTCTGCCCCCTCATGTGTTGTGTAGTACCCTGGGGACACTGACACACACACACACACGTTGTGTTTGATATGCAGTGTGAGTCTGGCTGGCTGTGTCTGTGCATCTGCAGCACTGCATTGGTATGTGTTTTGTGGGCCATTGGGTGGATGTTGGTTGGAGTTTCTTCCCTACTGTCCCTGGGACTCTTGCCTCATCAGTGTGCACATTCATCATGTTTGGTATGTCCCATAGCTGCCATGGTCTGGGACTTTGTGACCTAACAGCTGCAGCATCCACGGAATGCTTAGTTTGTGTATGTGTTTGTTCAGGTATGTATGTTTGCATTATGATGGCCACTTCTGACATTGTCCAATTGGACACTGGAGGCATTCTCAGCCCCCATGGGCGATGCTTGTCTGCACATGGCAGAGGGTGTTTTTGTTGCACAGCAATCTTTGCCTCACCACATCTGTGTCTGTATGGGACACAACTAGGCCTAGGCGGTAAATTCCGTTCCGCTCGCGGAATTTGGGTAATTTCGCGTTCTGCGGAGAACGCGGAATTGGCAAAAATTCCGCGATCCGCGGCTTCGCGGAATTTTTTGCTTGTTCGCGCTTTCAAAATGCGTGTTTGCAAGATATTTCCCCCGAGCACGCAAACAGCATTCGCGAACAGGAAAAAAGCATCGCGAACGGGCGGAACAAGAAATTCCGCGTGTTCGCGGAACTTTTGCGTGCACGCGGAGATTTTTTACCGTTTCGCGGAGCTTTGCGGAGCGCGACTACGCAAATTCCGCCCACCCCTAGACACAACCACTACTTTGCCTCACACGTGCTTGTGGTTTTGGGACCAGGAATCATACATGCTGTTTGGCAGTTGCAACTTTTTTCATGACAACACTCACCTTTAGCTCACTGTGGTTTGTGTGGGTTTAGACCCCATTACCACAATGTGCAAAATGTGCTGTACTTTTAAACCCCACATTCACATTTTGCTCAGTGTGGTGAGTGGGGGTTTAGACCCCATTTCCACAATGATCATGGACTGGTGTAGTTTTGAACCCCACACTTTCATTTTGGTCACTGTACTGATGGGGGGTTTAGATCCCATTACCACAGAGAGCATAGACTGCAGTGGTTTCCCAACCCACACTGGCCTTTTGGTCACTGTGGTGAGTGGGGGTCCAGACCCCATTACCACAGTGATCATGTAATGCTTGAATAGGGGAGGCTATGATTATATCCTATGCCGACGACACGCAACTGCTGTTCACTTGCAAGAAGGGGGAGGAGTTCAACGGTGAAAAGATTAATAAATGTCTGAAAGATATCTTTGCTTGGTTCAGACATAACCATCTCAAATGTAATCCGGAAAAGTCGGAAATTATTTTCTTTGGCACACCTCCTCTGAACGCCTGGAAGCAATGGTGGCCCTCGGATATGTCTCCCCCCCAGTCAGCTGTTAAGATCGTAAAAAATCTGGGAGTGAAAATGGATGACACTTTATCTATGATACCTCAGGTACAGTCGGTAGCGGGTACGTGCTTCGGGTTTTGAAAATGCTCCGTAGGTTTCTTTTCTATTACCGACCTCTCACAGAAAGACGGTCATTCAGGCCCTTGTCACTTCCAGATTGGATTATGCCAATGTGCTTTATCTGGGCCTTCCAGAGTCTATCCTTAATAGACTGCAAGTCGTGCAGAACGCGGCAGCCAGAGCAGTCTTGAGACTTGGACCTAGAGAACGGATCTCCCACCATTTGAAGAATCTTCACTGGCTGCCTGTCCGATGCAGAATACTCTTTAAAGCATTGGTCCTTGCTTTTAAAGCTCTGCACGGCATGGGGGCACAGTATATCCGCAGAAGAGTCTCTTACTACATACCCGGCCGTTCCCTTAGATCAGCACATCAACATCTACTTGTCATCCCTAAGTGTCTCAAAGCCCGCCGTGGTGGACGCTCGTTCCAAGTGCAAGTGGCTAGATTCTGGAACAAGCTACCTCTATCGCTGAGACAAGCCTCAAGTTTAATGGCATTTAGGAAACAACTGAAAACCTGGCTGTTCCAGCATGCAGTTTAATGGCCTTCTGCCTCGGGAACGTTGTTTCTCCCTGGCCTCTGTAGCTTTCTATCCTAGCGCCGGGATACTCTTTGAGTAGCTGCGCGCTTTACAAATCCACTCTTAACATAACATAACAATAGTGAAACACACACTCAGGTTTTGGTCACACATGTGATGGGAGGTACATTGTCTGTTCACTGTCAGATTCACTGTTGTAGGCATTTGACACGGGAAACCCACTATTGCCATGATGGTAGGGGTGGTGTGTTTTGCATACACACTCACCCTATGTGTGTGGATGCTGGTAGTGTTATGCATCCCCCATCCTGTGTGTGGCTACTGCTAGTACAGGTTGGCATCCAGCCCCTATGGGCTGGGCACTGGTGGTAGTGGTAGGCATCCAGCCCCCTATGAGTGGGGATGGTAGCAGTGATAGTCATCCTGCATCCTGGGAGCAGGGGGTACTGGTAGTGCTAGGCATCCAGCCCCCTATGAGTGGGGATGGTAGCAGTGATAGTCATCCAGCATCCTGGGAGTAGGGGGTACTGGTAGTGGTAGTCATCCAGCCCTCTATGAGTAGGGGGTACTGGTAGTGGTAGGCATCCAGCCCCCTATGAGTGGGGATGGTAGCAGTGATAGTCATCCAGCATCCTGGGAGTAGGGGGTACTGGTAGTGGTAGGCATCCAGCCCCCTATGAGTAGGGGGTACTGGTAGTGGTAGGCATCCAGCCCCCTATGAGTGGGGATGGTAGCAGTGATAGTCATCCAGCATCCTGGGAGTAGGGGGTACTGGTAGTGGTAGGCATCCAGCCCCCTATGGGCTGGGCACTGGTGGTAGTGCTAGTTATCCAGCCCCCTATGAGTAGGGGGTACTGGTAGTGGTAGGCATCCAGCCCCCTATGAGTGGGGATGGTAGCAGTGATAGTCATCCAGCATCCTGGGAGCAGGGGGTACTGGTAGTGGTAGGCATCCAGCCCCCTATGAGTAGGGGGTACTGGTAGTGGTAGGCATCCATCCCCCTATGAGTGGGGATGGTAGGAGTGATAGTCATCCAGCATCCTGGGAGTAGGGGGTACTGGTAGTGGTAGGCATCCAGCCCCCTATGGGCTGGGCACTGGTGGTAGTGGTAGTTATCCATCCCCCTATGAGTAAGGGGTACTGGTAGTGGTAGGCATCCAGCCCCCTATGAGTGGGGATGGTAGCAGTGATAGTCATCCAGCATCCTGGGAGTAGGGGGTACTTGTAGTGGTAGGCATCCAGCCCCCTATGGGCTGGGCACTGGTGGTAGTGGTAGGCATCCAGCCCCCTATGACTAGGGGGTACTGGTAGTGGTAGGCATCCAGCCCCCTATGAGTAAGGGGTACTGGTAGTAGTAGGCATCCAGCCCCCTATGAGTGGGGATGGTAGCAGTGATAGTCATCCAGCATCCTGGGAGTAGGGGGTACTGGTAGTGGTAGGCATCCAGCCCCCTATGGGCTGGGCACTGGTGGTAGTGGTAGGCATCCAGCCCCCTATGAGTAGGGGGTACTGGTAGTGATGGGCTTCATGCCCCTATGGTAGAGCTGTTGCTAGTGTACGGCATATCAACATCCCTATGTGTGTGTGAATTATTGTGGGTACGTGCCATTTGTTTCTGTGGTGGGTGTCTGACTTACCATCTCCGACGTAGGCGTCTGTTCCTGATCCGGTCATAGATGTAAAGTAGTGGGATGACCTGCGCGATGGGATTCATGCTGTCTTCGTCTCGTACACGCTGATTGTTGCTCCGTCTCGTACCCGTTGCTAGTTGGTCCGTCTCGTAGCAGTGGATCGTGTTGTAGCGCGAATCGTGCCTATAATACTGCTCTCCCGGATGCTGTGACGTGCTGGAAGTGGCGACCCGTTCGGCGCACAGGAAGTGCGCATCGTACTTGTCCGACCGGAAACTACTGTGTATTTGCTTCCGTGCGACTCTATTCAGCGTTTACGGATCCGGCTCGCACGGGAACTGTAGCTGGGACCGGAGCGTACGGCTCGTTCGGATTTTGAGCACATTTGCGCATCGTACTTCCTTGCCCGGATGGACCGCCTGCCGGTACGTGTTGTTCAGAAGGTAAGCCTACGAGCGGCTCTTGGAGGTCATACTGAGCGAGATCGGAATCGGCCCCTAAGTGTTGGGGTGCTTCCCTTCCACAGCTCTTATTTACAATAAATAATGTGTGGAATCTGTAAGGGGAGGGCAGTGCAACCAGCAGGGGAGTCCTCTCTCACTTCTCCTTTTTGTAATATTTTGTAATATTTTGAGGCCCCTGGCTAGATGCATTTGGCAAAATCCAAAGTTAAATGAAAGTCTGAGACATCCAGGAGCCTAAAAGTATGCCAGCATGCTAATAATATTGCTCTCCTCATGGTCCTTGAGATTATTAACATAGCTTGGATGTTTAAATGAAATGATTATTTTTCAGTTATTCTGTAATACTGCATAAATATCAGAAAAAAAATTAAGTTGTCATAAGCATAAACAATTCCACGAATGTGTAGCTGATTTACAACTTACCAGAGACACTCACCCAGTATGATACTGACTACATCTTGGCTAACGGAAAAATTTGATGATGTTCTTTGATTAAATCATAAACAGGGTTTGACACATCTAAATTAGATTCTGTAGCCAAGTCCTAAGAAGTCCAAATTAATGTATTGATGAATGTCATACTTCCCAACTCTTTTTTTACTTCAAACATTTCCCCAATATTTAGCTAAGGCTTTCTTAGTCAAACATAACCATGCTTTATATGTTTCAAGTATTCACCCAGAGTAGCCACAGAACATTTTGCTTTAAATTACAAGTAAGGAAATAGGTGTTACCAGCTTTTGCCTATTATTATTTGGCTATGATTTAATATCTACTGCAGCACCTGGTAATTATTGGCAATTATGTGCACCTAGTAATTCTTGGCAATTATGTGGCAATCTAAAAAAATTCATTATGAACTCAGAACCCCACAGGACTTGATACAATCCAACTGGATCTTAAAAATTGAAAATTTCAATCTGTGGACTGCACATTTTGGTTGCTGCAAATACAACCTTGTAGGACTGAAATGCCTGCTTTGGGGCTAGGAGCTCGTTACAATGCGTTCCCAAGTAGTGCACTTTATCTGGATTGTTGATTGATATCTCAGAAACCAAGTTCACAGTTTATATCTCTCAATAAAGACTAAGAAACAAAATGTATCTTAATAATTGTTAGAGTTTGCACCCACATTTATGGATATTAAATTTGGGAGATTGATTGTACTTCCAGAGCTTCAATAACTGTGCAAAGGATATGAAGAATCCCCTTATGACACACATTTTAAGATTTTCTACAGGATCTTAGAGGTGTTCTGTGAAATGGAGAAGAAAAAGAATTTCTAAGAGGGGTGCAGTTTTATTGGTCTGGAAAGAATGTAATGCTAATTACAGATACATTTGGAAGGACATACAGTGGTTGATGATGATGGCGGGCGGATTGCCACCGCCCGGCCGGCGGTGGCGTTCCGCCCGCCATCACAACCACATTTACCCCCCACCATATTACCATGGCGGGGGGTACCGCGGCGGACGGAAAGTCCGTCCGCCGGTCGGCAATCGTCACGATTGCCGGCCGTGCGGAACTCGGGTATAATATGGTGGCGGTGCCTGGAAGGCACCGCCATCCATATTATGATGCCTGGCGGTTCTGGCCTTTCCATGGCGGCGATGCCGCCATGAAAGGGCTGGCGGGAATTGCTTTGGGGGCCCGTTGCGGGCCCTCGGGGGAGTGGGGAGCTGCACTTGGGGGGTACCTATGGTAACCCCCTACAATGCCATGCTCAAGGTGGCAGGCACCGCGCTGTGCCTGTCACGTTGTGCATGGCAATGCACAACATGCCTCTTTGGCACTGCGGTGGGTGCTGCTTACAGCAGCACCCGCCGCAATGTTGAAGATGCGGGATGCGACTGCCAGGGTGGCGGTCGCATCCTAATTGGGGGTGCGGGACCGCCGCACCGCTGGAGGCCCGTCCCAGCACCGCTAGGGTGGCGGGCGGACTTGGGGCCCTAATTTAGGTTTATCCAACTTTGGAGGGCCCGGGGGAAATCCCTATCACATGTGCCCTATTGTAACCTACCTTAGGTGAACCATCTAATACATGAACAAGCCCTGGAAGTTAGGTTCACCTCAACTTAAAAATGCATCACATAGCATTTAGTTCAGGCTAACATAACACAGGTCAATTTGTCTACTGTGTAACAACTTGTACTGCCCCTCAGGGAATGAGCAGGTTTTCCAAACCAAAATTGGACCAATGTAGGACATGTTCAGTTGTTTTTGGCTCATGTGCTCAGGCATTATCCAATGGTCTATGTCAAGGGGGTTTTTGTCAGGTATATTTCAGAAGATGATTGCATTTGTGGGGAGGTTTGTACTCCCATAAACTTTCATGGCACTTTAGGTGAACCTTTAGGCAAGCTCTAAATTAACCTAGACATCCAAGGCATGGAGAGTTTTTTTTATACTGTTGTGCGCTTTTTGATTATGAAAAATTGGAAGGCCTTGTGGCTGCCATTAATTAACAATTAATTTATTTATGGGTACATTTCATCTTTGGCATATTATAGTGGAATTAATGAATGTGTTAATTATGTTCTGAGTTTTCCAATAAACATGTTAAAATGGGAAGCATTCAAACACTCTATATCTCCGAAAAGGCATAAAACCCACTACAATGATCTTCCTTCTGGCACATTTCTCTCTTAAAGATTGATGGAAAAGTGTACAGAAAGTAATTGGCTACCCATCTTATTCCTCTTGACATTACTCAGATAATGCACTTTTCATTCTGTCTCTTGTAACGGTATAACTGAGAAGACCCAATTAAACTATTCTTTATTTCTTTGACAGTACCCAAAAGTGTGTTGTCTTCTTAGCACTGCCTTAATTACTGCTTCACCACACATCTTACTTTCTTTGGGAAAATCCACACGAAAACAGTAGTGAATTAACTTAGAGAACACACTAACCTCCACAAACTTTTCCGAGGTCTGGCTTGGGTCAATACTATAACAGAAAATTGCTAGTATAACAGTTGTAGATCACATTCTATCAATAACTGATAACTATGGTATTGCTTGACCTGTCAGCAGCCAAACATACCATTGACTACCAGGTTTACATAAACCTCCTGAGTTATACATGAGCAATACTGACAACATATTAAATTGGTTCACCATTTACACATATGAAACACAACACTTTCTACTGATGGAATCCTCCCACTCTCCACTGATTACATTCTCATTTGGTTTGCTGCAGGGATTTCTCCTTGCTCGCTTGACATTCAACCTCTGCATGAAGCCACAGGAAGTACTTTTTAGCCAACTGGAAATGGACATCCACAAATCCAGTGATGACAACAATTCTATTTGGACATTATTTAAGTATAGATGTGTTCATACATCTTACATTCCACCAAACAACTGGATTTGTCCACATCAACAGTGGAATTAACAAAGTCCCTCAACTAAAATTGACTCAATTATGTGGCAGTAAACTGATTTCCCTGCCTTTCTTCGTTCAGTAAATTATTCCGTTTTTTTTCAACTCTTCTCTCTCCTTCAAAGAACACATCAAGAAAAAAAGCAAAAACAGTGTGGTTACAGATTTTTTTCCTGAGAAGACTAAGCCCTGTGTCTCAACTATGAACTTTTCATCCACTGACAAAGCCCTCATCTTACGGAACACTGATGGAGGTAGGACTCTACTTACTAGTTAAATTATATCCTAATTGTAACCAATTAACACAGTTTCTCATACAGTGGTCAATTACCTACCAACTAGAGACACTGTGGGCATATTTCCACATACTTAACCTGCACCAAAAGTTTGCCCCTGCCTAAATTCCTTTCCAGTTGAAAACCCTGCATCAAAAGAACATCCCTTACTGACTAGAATAAACTCAAAACTAGCATATTTTCAGTCTTCCACACTTCCTAGTCAGTATGCTTCTTCTGTTCTTTGTGTCTACAGTACCTAAACTTTCTTGCATTACCTGACATTTCATGTGGGATATGTATATAAATGTGTAACACGTTTGCTACATTCAGTGCTCTGCTATCCTTTTGGGTTTGCCCAGTCCTATTTAAATTCCTCTATCACAATAAATACAAATCTACTGCATAATTTCAGTGAATTGCCAATATGAGTGAGCCATCTTTCCCAAGAATGCCTTCTCTGTGGAGCTGCATGGCAATCGTGCCCTGCCAGTGAGAGTTCCTATATAATTTTGGTTTGTTGGTGCAAGATTCTTCCAGGCAGTGCCCTGCCATAAAATATATTTACAGCATGTAGAATGAGAAAAAAAAATTCTAAAGTGGTATATAATGTAACTGAAATTATAAATTCAACTCCAAGATAAAATCAAACAACTTTCTTTGACTTGTGAGATTGGCAGGTTCCACTGTCAGTGTAAATGTACCTAAGAAACCTAACAGAAAGAACAACGCAAAGACTGAAGATTTATGATCGCCCTCTCTATCTGTCAACCAGCTATCCCTTTGAAGTTGTATGGTGTTAGTCGATTTCAAATTACAAAAGTGCACATATATTTTACATTATTATCTAAGACGTGTGTTTCCACTATACAACACAAAACAGAATGCAATGCACCTCTTGGCAGAGAAATAAATGCACACTTCATATGGGAGAAAAGGCTGAACAAACGAATCGTGGTTGCAGTGGCAATCAATTAATGTTATTATATATTAAGAGTTGAAACATTAATTAAAAATAATGAACTTCAAACACATTGTCTACTTGGGATGGAGGCTATAATAAGGATAGGGTATTTATTCAACTTACTCATATTTCTTAGCACCTTGGATTAATATAAGGCAAATTTTTCCAGAAATGGTAAAACACAAAAGGCTGTACTGGGTTAAGAACATGTGCTGCTGCAGAAGAAGAAAGTCCTACTTCTTCCTCTGAAACAAGGGGACCACTTGTCATATATCTTGATCTAGCTGAGAAGAATTCAGGGATAATCTATTCAGAAATGCATTTAATATACAAACTACTTTGTGGTGAAACTTCTATGTATATGACAATATGTGATAATCTGGCTGCAATGAACCTGAAAGGTGAAACATTTTCATAGGGAACCCACCTTTTGCTCATTGTCAGCTTCTCTTTTGTTTTTCTGTCTGCGTTTGAATCTTTACCAAAGTCATCAAACTGCTAATACGCGGACTTCACAGAAAGAGAGTCATGGACTTCCCTCAGTAGCTAGCTGATCCTATGGTTGATTTTCTATTAGACACAGAAGGATGTAGAGTTGGTATGCACTCTCAGGAATTAACACAGATAGATTAATCAGCAGACACCCTGCATTTGGCAATGATTTATCAACAGGCTTCTCAACAGAGAAGAAAGGGATATCTTGCCCTGTGACATGAAAGACAAGTTGTGAAATCTTCAGCAAAAACCAAAAGCACCAGCGTTAGACAGTTTGATGGTATTGGAATTAGGAGCAGAGCTGTATTGAACTGTAGTTCCCTATCAACAGCCTTTGTTGTAATTCTTCTTACATTAGGGTAACTGCTCTTGAAAGCATTCAACCGGCAAGTGTGAAATTCCTAAGCAGTATGGGAGAAGGTAGGTTAGTGCCTGCGCTTTGTTCCCCAGCTCTTGCACTCACCATCTTGATTAACGATATTAATGTAAGATCGTTGATTAAGAACAAAGTGGCTTTCAGGGACTTTGTCTCATTGAGGAAGCCAACCTGGGTCTTCATTACTGAAACATGGGCCACGGACTCCTCAGGTCCTGACCTTGTAGACGCCATCCCCTCCGGGTACACCTTCGCCAGACTGGACAGGGTAGGCAGGCGTGGAGGGGGTCTGGGCATCCTGTACAGAGAGACGCTGGCTTGCCGGACTCAAGCACTAACCGCCTTGCTTGACCTCTACCAAGCTCTTTATTTTTCAATTAATTTGCATCCTACAGAGAGCTTTTCCGGCGTTTTGTGCTACCGGCAACCGGGCTCCAGGGCCTCTTTTAGCCAAGATTTTAGTAGCCTTCTAGAACCCTATCTGGATAGATCAAATCTCACTCTCTTGGGTGACTTTAACTTTCATTTAGATAACATTCATTGTAGGGACACTCAAAGTCTTTTGGAAACTATGGGTTGCTGTGGTTTTTCACAGCAGGTCAAAAATTCCACCCACAGAGCAGGGCACATCCTTGATGGTGTCTTCTCTAATGACCCTCGCATCAGGGTTGGAGAACCGATTCCCCTCGCCTGGACTGACCACTGTGCCATCCCTTTTGAATTATGCTACTCGGCATCAGGGAAGGCTCCTCCTGGTGATAGGAATGTGGAGGAAAGGAGGAATTTTAGCCTCATAAGTAAGGAGTCGCTCTCAAAATTCTTTAAAAACTATGAACCCACTAAGTCCCATGATGCCAACTTGGCAGCCATCGAGTTATCGCAGCTACTGATAGCATCAATGGACACGCTTGCTCCTGTTAGTAGCCACTACTCAGCTAGAAAAAAAACCTCCGCTCCCTGGTTTACGGAAAGACTCAGAAAGCTAAGACAGGGATGCCATAAACAGGAGAGGCTGTAACACTCTAAGTTAGAGCCTCTGGGTAGGAAACTTCACAAACAATGTCTAAAAGAGTACAAAGCAGCCATTATGGAGGAAAAGGGGCTATACTATTCAAAGATCACAGGATCTATGAAATCTTCTAGGGATCTTTTTAAAGTTATCAATTCTCTTATCTCTCCCCATGTCACAGACCACTCAGAATTCTCCCAGGAGTTCTGTGACAAAATATCTGATTTCTTCCAAACTAAAATCATAGACATTTACTCCTCGTTGGAAGCTTCTAACTCCAAGGTGGGGTCACCTGCTCATTCTACCCCCCTTCTAAGTGAAGGCCTGCTCTCAGAGAACACTCCCAGGCTTCTCACCTTTCCCAGTATGCTGCCAGAGGCAACAGACCGCCTTCTGGAACAAGTGAAATCGGGCTCACCGTTGGATCCCTGCCCCCTCAAGGTGCTAAAAATCGCTTGTGAGGTTATTATCCCTCACCTTACGGCTGTCCTCAATGTTGCCATCTCAGAGGGACAGTATCCCACTTTGTGGAAGACGGCAGTGGTGAAGCCACTTTTGAAGAAGCCCTCCCTGGATCCCAGAGAATTGAAGAATTACCGGCCGATCTCTTTACTTCCGGTTCCAGCGAAGATTCTTGAAACCTACTTAAACTTCCATCTCAGTTCTTACCTAAAGGATCACCGTTTACTCGATGGCTCACAACATGGATTTAGAAGTCACCATAGTAAGGAAACAGCATTAACCACTGTTTTTAACAACATCCGTACTCAAGTGGATTCTGGGCATACCACCTTGCTTGTTCTACTTGACCTTACCGCTGCCTTTGATACCCTGTCTCCTCTGAGGCTGGTTGAACGCCTCAGAGAGATAGGCATCGGGGGCTCGGCTCTGGGGCTTCTTACCTCTTTTCTCAATGAAAGGGCACAAATTGTGAAATTCGGCCAATTCTACTCGGCCTCTAAATCCTTGTCATGTGGTGTTCCTCAGGGCTCCTCCCTGAGTCCAACACTTTAACATCTATGTCGCCCCTCTGGCTATGGTTGTGAGATCCTTTGGGTTAGAGGTGCTGTCCTATGCGGACGACACCCAAATAATGGTATCTATTGCTCATAGCATTAGGGATTCTGCCCTTAATTTCAGGAATTGTATGCAGGCAGTCTCCTCCTGGATGGTGGAAAATTTTATGAAACTGAACTGTGAGAAGACTGAGGTCCTGATTTTTGGCAGTAAATTGGAGATCTGGTCCGGTGACTGGTGGCCGGACTCTCTTGGCGTCTGCCCCTGTCCGGTAGCACATGGGAAAAATCTAGGGGTCATTGTTGGTAACTCACTTTCCCTTAATCTCCAGGTCAGCAGGACAGTGTCCACTTGTTTCGGGATCATGAGGATCCTTAGAAAAATTGCCCATTTCCTTTCCTTTGAAGCATGCAAGCAGGCTGTTATTGCCTTGGTAACGTCTAGGTTGGACTACTGTAATGCCCTTTATCTGGGCATTGACAAGGGTCTGGTGCGACGTTTGCAGCTGGTACAGAACACGGCGGCCAGGCTGGTGATGAATCTACCTAAATTCCATTCAGTCACAGCCTCCATCAGGTCATTGCATTGGCTGCCTGTGGACCGTAGGATCCTTTTCAAAACTCTGTGCCTGACTCATGATGCTTATTTTGTCTCAGGCCCAGATGGGATCAAGGCGATGTTCCAGCGGTATGTTCCCAGCAGACTGCTCCGGTCTTCAGATAAAAACTTGTTAACTTTACCGAGGTTTAAGAAGGCAAGGTGGGGAGGCAGAGCTTTTTCCACGGCTGCGGCTAAGCTGTGGAACTCCCTCCCGGAAGAGCTCTCTAGTCAGTTGTCCCATTCTCTCTTCCGTAAAACCTTAAAGACCTGGCTCTTCTCACAGACGTCAGGATGAGCTTGTTTTTGTTTTGGTCTGTTCCTTGCAGTCTGCTAATAGCGCCTTGACGCCCTTGGGCTAAGTCCGCGCTCTACAAGTCCAATACTTACTTACTTACTTTCTTACAGATGCCAGCCTCTTCAAACCCAGTGGATGATAGTGAATGCATGCCATGCTTCAAATTGTAGTGAACTGACAACACTTTCCAGACACCATGGAGATACTTATTTCAAATTCCACAGAAAGCAGTCTTTACATATTTCAGATCAGAATCAAATTAACTGGCTTTGGTTACCCGGACACCCACTGAAATTATAAAGAGTGTATCAAAGCGCAGAGCCCACTGAATGGTGAGAATTGTATAAAGGACACTACAGGTCCCAGCCTGCACTAACAATGTGAACTTACCAGAAAGGCCCACTAGAGGGCAATAAATTTGAAGTAATACGAGTGTTCTTTGTTTTTGCGCAGGTGCACCAACAGCCAGGATCAAGGAGCGAGGCAGCTCCGAAACGCGTTAGGCAACTCACCATCTGGATGCCAGTGCCGGTTTGCCTCAATAAAGAATTCAGTGGAATGACCTTGTTGTGGAGTGCGTCTTCATGCAGTGGATAACAACTTTGTAATATATATATATATATATATATATATATATATATATATATATATATTATCTACTGGCGGTCGCCAGTAGATAGTTATAGTTAGGACCTATTATCCATAGGAAATCCGCGACATTCTATTTGAAATAACGTTGGCGCCGGTTGACGAATCTTCGCGAAAGTTTCCAACTTGTTGGGGCGCTCCGCTCCTACCCTGAAAGTCTCGGGTTGATTCGTCAAGCGGGGGCCGAGAAAAAGGGGGTCCCAAAACGCGTTTTCCCCATTCATTTTTCCATAGGAACCTTTAGTCGCAGCTACAGCCCGAACTGCTGAACGGAATTACACCAAATTTGGCAAAGAGGTAGCCCTTGGTTCAGACTGGTGCCTTTGGCTTAAATGGTGTAAATCCGTTCAGTAGTTCCTGAGAAATTCACAAGTAAAGTCACATATATATCTATGGCCGAGTAGGGTCTGCGTACCCTCAGCGCACCCTGCGCGCACCGTCCCGATCACGAGCTGCATGCTAATTGGCTGTCAGCTGGCTGTCAACACTCCAAACCAGGAAGTGTTGGCAGCCATTTTGTCCCTCGGTAGAACCGAGGCACAAAAACAAGTGCGCAAACGCACAAAGGGGGCAGGGTAGAAACACCCTGACCCCTAGGTCTGCTCAGGGGTCCCATAAGGACCCCCTGGGCAGAAAAAGCATATATATATTTTAAATCGGCAGGATGCGCTCAGGGTGCGCGGATCCTGCCGATTAGAAAAAACCCCAGAGGAAACAAGTGCGCAAACGCACAAAGGGGGCAGGGTAGAAACACCCTGACCCCTAGGTCTGCTCAGGGGGTCCCACAAGGACCCCTGGGCAGAAAAAAGCATTTAAAAAAAAAACGGCGGGATGCGCTTAGGGTGCGCGAATCCCGCCGAAAAATAAAATCGAAGCGCGGTCTCCCGCGCTTCAATGTCAATTTGCCCCCGGGTGGGCCAAGTCCCGGGGGCATGGTTGGGGTGGTTTCACTTAATGTGGGGGCCTCTAAGGCCCCCAAGCCCCGGAGACCGCCACCCCCGGGGCTTTGAAAAATAATGGTGCGGGAGGGCTCTTGGCCTCCCGCAGCCCCGGGGACCGCCACCCCCGGGCTTCTTTTTTTTAAATTTTTGACCTGTGTGGGGGCTCCAGCCCCCCACACGCCCCGGGACCGCCACCTCCCGGGGCACTAAAGATTTGAATATGGGGGTCCGTTACGGACCCCCAAAGCCCCGGGGACCACCACCTCCCCGGGGCTGTTAAATGGCTGGGAGGGGGCCGCGCGGCCCCCTCCTGGAGCCCTTGATGGCCCTGGGGACCGCCACCCCCAGGGCCGGCTCCTGCAGTGTCCCGGGGTGCCTACCCCGGGACACTGTAGTTTGCTATGACAGGACGGGAGCCTCGCGGCTCCCGTCCTGTCATAGCAAACTTGGTTTGCATTTTGAAAGAGAGAGCAGGAAACCTGCTCTCTCTTTCAAAATGCAAACCCAATTGCTTTTCCACATGTGGAGCAGCATGTTAGCTCCCCATGTGGAAAAGCAATGCCGGCTCGCGCAGGAGGCGGGGAGCCGGCTAAGACTGTGGGGGGATTGGGGACCCCCCCACAGTCCCCAACCAGAGGCCAGGCCCCGGGGGATGGGGTCCCCGGGGCCATAAGTGGCCAGGGAGGGGGGCCACGCAGCCCCCCTCCCCAAATTAAAAAAAAAGGGAAGGCCGTCCCCGGGGCCTTAAATGGCATGAGGAGGGGGGCCACGCAGACCCCCTCAAAATTTAAAAAATAAAAATCGAGGGCATGCCCCGGGGGATGTGGTCCCCGGGGCCAAAACAGGCCCAGGGAAGGGGGCCACGCGGCCCCTTCCCGTTTTTGTTTTTTTGATTTAAAAAAAAATGCTCAGGCCCCGGGGGATGGGGTCCCCGGGGCAAAAGTGGCTGAGGGAAGGGGGGCCATGCAGCCCCCCTCACAATAAAAAAAAAGACCGGCATTGTGCCGGAGGCCCCGCCCCCTCCCTGCAGTACTTGCAAACGCGCCCTGGCGTGTTTTAAGAAGGGTAGTAATTCCCCTTGAATACTGGGGGTCCTTGGGGCTAACTAGCCCACCAGGAACCTCCAGTATGCGCTAGGGCTGCGTTGCAGAGAGGTGTACAGAGGCCACGCCCCTTTTACACCTCTCTGCAACGCAGCTCTGTGGCGCTTTTGGAAGTACATGGTGGGCTAGTTGGACTCCAGGGACCCTCAGGATTCAAGGGGACTTAATCCCCCAACTTAAAACACGCCATGGGGCGCGTTTGCACAGTGGTGAAGGGAGGGGGCGGGGCTTCAGGTGACATGTGTGCAAACAGGCCCGTGGCGTGTTTTAAGATGGGGAATTAAATCCCCTTCAATCCTGAGGGTCCCTGAGGGCCAACTAGCCCAACAGGTACGTCCAGAAAGCGCCACAGAGCTGCGTTGCAGAGAGGTGTAAAAGGGGTGTGGCCTCTGTACACGTCTCTGCAACGCAGCCCCTGGCGCATACTGGAGGTTCCTGGTGGGCTAGTTGGCCCCAGGGACCCTCATGATTCAAGGGGACTTAATCCCCCAACTTAAAACGCGCCACGGAGCGCGTTTGCACAGATGTCACCTCAGGCCCCGCCCCTCTCTTCACCATTGTACAAATATTCCTCTAAAATCAGCCGAACTACGAATTCCTATTTACTCACCTGTTATCAGGAGAGACCTCAGTGCTGCATCTTTCAGCCCAGTACTGATCCTGAAAAGTAATTTTAACCGTACTTACCAGTAACTTGAATTTCCTTCCATAGGATATCATTGCCTGCTTTTTGATGAAAAGTTTCTAAGTGTCGATTTTTGAAACATACAAATATTCCTCTAAAATCAGCCAAACTACGAATTCCGATTTACTCACCTGTTATCAGGAGAGATCTCAGTGCTGCATCTTTCAGCCCAGTACTGATCCTGAAAAGTAATTTTAACCGTACTTACCAGCAACTTGAATTTCCTTCCATAGGCTAACATTGACTGGTTTCACTTGGAAATTCTTCTAAGTGTGGAGTTTTGGAACTTTATAATATTCCTCTAAAATCAACCGAACTACAAATTCCGATTTACTCACCTGTTATCAGGAGAGAACCCAGTGCTGCATCTTTTAGCCCAGTACTGATCCTGAAAAGTAATTTTAACCGTACTTACCAGTAACTTGAATTTCCTTCCATAGGATATCATTGACTTGTTTCACTTGGAAATTCTTCTAAGTGTGGAGTTTTGGAACTTTATAATATTCCTCTAAAATCAGCCGAAATACGAATTCTGATTTACTCACCTGTTATCAGGAGAGACCTCAGTGCTGCATCTTTCAGCCCAGTACTGATCCTGAAAAGTAATTTTAACCGTACTTACCAGTAACTTGAATTTCCTTCCATAGGATATCATTGCCTGCTTTTTGCTGAAAAAGTTTCTAAGTGTCGATTTTTGAAACATACAAATATTCCTCTAAAATCAGCCAAAATACGAATTCCGATTTACTCACCTGTTATCAGGAGAGACCTCAGTGCTGCATCTTTCAGCCCAGTACTGATCCTGAAAAGTAATTTTAACCGTACTTACCAGTAACTTATATTTCCTTCCATAGGAATCCATTGTCTGCTTTTCAGCAGAAAAGTTTCAAAGTGTTGATTTTCACAAACTACAAATATTCCTTAAAAATCGCCTGAATGACTTAAACGCATTCTTTCAACTGTTTACAGGAGATGCACCAGTGCTTGATCCAGGATCCACCACTGAGTAAGAAAAAGTAACGATAACACTACTTACCTGCTAAGTGAATTTCCTCCCATAGGATAACATTGGTGATTCTATGTGAAAAAGTTTCTAAGTGTCAACTTTTAAAATACAATAATATTCCTTAAAAATCACTACTGTAACCAAAACGCTTTTACTCAACTGTTTACAGGAGATGTCCCAGGACTGACTCTAGGATCCAGTCCTGTGGTTAGAAAAGTAATCCATAAAGTAACTAATTGCATTTAACTTGAAATTCACATTGAACTCAATGTTGCATTGTGTTTGAAATTGTGTTGCCCATTGCAATAACTGTAACTACTGTACTTAAAAGTCTATTGCCTATTTGCAAAGTATTTAAACTAAAGTAATTCATTCTGAGAAAGTATATTTTGTAATGTAATGTATAATGTAATTACAATGTATTTAAAAAAATAAAATATCTAAAAATAAATAGTTTAAAAAAATGTAGTAAATCAGTATCAAAAAAATAAATATAACAATTAATACATTTAAAAATTGTCATTTACAAAACCTTTGAAATTCACTGAAAAAAACCATAGGTTTCAGACATGTTATAGTTAGGAATTAGCATTTAAAAAACCTTTGAAATTCACTGAAAAAACCATAGGTTTCAGGCACGTTATAGTTAGAAATTAGCATTTAAAAAACCTTACAAATTCACTGAAAAAACCATAGGTTTTAGGGATAGTTATAGTTAGTTGGACATTGCACTCGTTCAAAACCCGTGAAATTCCCCCGTTATAGTTAGTTCAGGTAACTATAACTCGCGCCCCCGCAATGCACTGCTGATGACGTCACATATTACATCACTCATGACATGGTCAGTGACATCACTGATGACATCTCAAATGACATCAGAGCACATATCTTCCTCATTCATGTGACAAAGTTGTATATTCTGAGTGAAACAGGTACTTTCAACAGCATCAGCAGCTTGACAGTTGATTCCCCAGTGATTTACTGCAGTCTCCCACCGTGTTCTAATGAACAACAAAAGCACTATCATGCTGTATACATCAAAAAACTGTGGTATACTTGTGGGATCAAAGCTGTGAAACTTCAAGCATTTCCTTTAAAAATTACAATAAGAATGGGTTTATTTTGTAATAGAAATGTTGGTTAGTACTCTAGAAAGCTAAAACGAGGACATATTTTCCATGAGTCCTCAAATGTATTTCTCATCCACGTCAATAAAACATTTTAACATGTAGAGTGAAACATGTACTTCCAACACCAACAGTATAGGAATACAGCAGTACTGTGAAACATTTAAAAAAAAAAAAAGAAATAAGAAAAATGTGGGATGAGGAGTGAAAGGGGGTAGGCTGCGTGTGGGGGTTGGACACACCAACCCAATGCTGCGCATTGCCAAACACTATCTGCGGTGAGGATAGGTGTCTGTGGGGGTTGGATGCAGGGCTTGGACAAATGCCAGGATCTGCAGGCAACCTAACACTGAGCATAGCCAAAAGCCGTGCTCAGCAGGGGAGTTGGGTGAATATGATCAGAAAACACCTTGAAATCCTAATGTGAAAGTCACATTATAGTTAGGCATGGTAATAAGATTTTACCGGTTAAAGTGACATTATATGTGGATATGATAAAAAAGATTTTTACGTATGTTAAAATAAAACCCTAGAAATTCACTGAAAAGTTAGGCATTGAAATAACACAGAACCTAATGTTTAAAAAACTAGAAAACACTAAACATTATCAGTTATAATTTACTGAGCTAACTATAACTTGTGCCTCTTACAAGCACTGTTTAGGACATCACATACTTCGTCACTCATTACACATTAAATGACAACATTGAACATCACAATTGACTTTCCAATGTGAACCAAATGTTGAATGAATCCTCAACAGTGAAATGAATATTTCCATCCCATTAAAGCAACTACATCTGCCTATTTAATAGGTAGCATACATTTCCAATAGTTTACTATCACTTACAAAATAACGAAGGATTAAATGAAAACTGCACACACGGAGGGGCAGATTTACAAGCCCCTTGCGCCACTTTTGCGTCACTTTTCCCATGTTAAAAGTGACGCAAAAGTGGCGCAATGGGCTTGTAAATCTGCCCCGGAGTATTTTGCTGTCATGCAGTGGTACACAGTGGCATACATTGTCACAGAGTTTTTAAGCTGACTAAGATCCTGATTTACAGCTTGACAAATAACCCACTGGTGCATTATGTGATCAGAAGGCATGACCACTGCCATCCAGGTAGAGGACCATCTATCCTAATAAGTGTTCCCAACTGTGTGGGAGGGATATCTGTGCTGAATGCAGCAGCCCCCTTTACAAAATTGAATGTTTGTCAAGCAGATGCCTTGTTTATTCTGAACGCTTTTTTGTTCACAGAAAGCACACTCCCAAAGTGAGAACTGGGAGTCTGCTGCCTCTGAAAAAATACCTAAAATGCGTACATAGAAAATCTTAAATTACTTATACATAAACAAATGCACTAGGGGCATTTATTTTCTAAAAGGTATGTGTAAATGACTGAAAGGTAATCCTTCCTCCCTAGCTACACACATTGAAGTAAAGTAAAAAAAACATAGTGCAGATAAACTTACTCAACGATTTAAGAAAATGTCTAACCACACATCACATTTCTATATATTATGTTATAAAAAAAGTTACAAAATAAAAAATGTTCAAAAATCAGCTGAAGAAAACATTGGTAAAACGAAGATTAGTTAGAACAATTATAAAATGTTATATTTTGAATTTTTAAGAGACCTCGGAAATTCATTATAAAACAATTAAAGTGAATTCATAGTTACAGCATATTCAAAGCATTTAAGTTTACATTTAAATAAACCTCAGAAATGCAGTGAAAGGAAACAAAGCTAAAGTGAAGTTTGCACTTAAAGTTGTTATGGTTTCAAAACAAAACCTAAAAACACTGAAATAGCCAGTTAACTAACCATAACTTTCACTGCTTATAATTTTACCCAGTCCTATGGTGCCTTCAGGAGAAAGAAGAACTTCAGCCTTCTATTTCCCACAGTCAGGTTAGCTAAATCCTCTTTCTTCCAGACTTCCAGATGTTTTTTCCAGGTTCAAGAATGTTCTGAGGAGGTGGTGGTGGGATGCCAGTCTTACACGGTGAGTGAGCCTAAGGTTTAAGAATTCCTATTCCCAATCCTGCCAAGTTTTTCAATTAAAACACACAAACTTTTGCAGCACTTCATTTCCCAATTTACTGCAAACCTTCCTAGAGACCCTTTTCGAAGAGTTCACAGCGTTCCTCCCTGTGTTTGCCCAGCTTTCCATAAGCTATTAAGAAGTAAGATTTCAGTCAGAAATAATGTTATTTCCTTTGAAATCGACTTATACAAACCCAGGCAAAATATATTTATTTCTGAAAATGGTTGATGGCTAACGATAATACAAATCTAACTTTACCACTGGTCTTTTCAGCTTTGCTCAATTTAGTAAGCGCTTTTGAGGTCATATTTAAAAACATTTCATGCGGCGCAGCACAACAAGTGAAGTTTCTGTGCTGTGTTGCATGAAAGAGAGAAAAATTAACAGCAACAGCATCTAAACAGCAGCAATCTTTCAAAGATATGGCGCAGTTCTGCTCTGTTGTAGCGCTGGTGGACTTGTCTCTGCTTAGTGCCAGTGTAGGCACCCTTGTGTCAAAGCACAAGGGTGCCTGAGTTGTGGTCACGTTAGTTTTTGTGCAGGAAGTGATTCATTTCTGCACCAAAAATATCCTTTCCAGCTATTTCCTCTTTCCATGTGTGCTGCACACATGCAAAGAAGAAATAATGAGGAGAAATAAATACCAGTCTTGGGTAGACGCACCATTTTGGCACAAACTATTGTTTAAAAGTCTTCGTATGTATGGGTTTGTGTCAAAATACATGGGTGGATACACAGGAACTCCTATGCTTCACACATGTAACACCTATCTGATGCAAAGTTGGTCTTTGTGTGGCTTTATAAATCCCAAAGTAGAATTTGCGTCAGGATTGCGCAAAAAAAGTGATGCAACTCCAGCTCAAAATCTTAGGAAATCTTTGACCAGGTTCTGTTAGTGATTTCCTAATTTAAGGCTCATATAGATACTCCTCATTAAGAATATCGCATTCAACAAGCTGCAAAGAAAAACATAACATTTAAAATCAAATGCTTCAGCGTGGCTTTGGCACCACTCAAGATGGCCGCCTAACGGAGGAGGTCCGCCGTGCTTCGGCCGAGTCGCGGTCTTTCGGCACCGGCTGGCGCCATCCCGACGCCCCAAAATGGCAATGCTTCAGCAGACTGCCATGGCCATGAAAAGGAGCTGCTTTTTTAAATAAAACACAGTGCGTTTACCTGTATTTTCTTGGCGTCGCGGCTGCTCCCTCATGATCGGCCGCCATTTTTTCTTTTTTTCTTTTTGCACCTCAGCAAGTAAGACTTTTTTTTCTATATGCAACATGCTACGAAATAAGGAATTTTGAGACACACAGGGTTTTGGAAGGTTGTTGATGGTTCCTGCAGTATTTTATATCATGGATTGATGTCTTTTATGCTGGTTTCTTGGTGCTTTACTGTTGGGACTGTATGTAGTTCTAGAGTTATAAGGCATTCTAAGGTGGCACTCCTTTAATACAAGACAAGTCAGAGGAACACTGGTGATGTTATTGTCTTGGTATATGGCTCCTTTTTATGGGTAAATTAAGGAAACCGCAATTTGTCTGTACTCCTAAAGGACATTCCTCATCAGGTCATGGGCCTCATTTATCAACAGAAGCCCATTCACTTGCTGCTGAGGAGATGGCTAACTCGGCCACTACTCGTAGTTCCTCACTCCAGTCTGTTGTTGACAAGACCACACCGCCATCTTCCACATCCAGAAGACTGGAACAAGATCCTCCCTCACCTGATAAGTCAGCGTCCCCTATTACCTGAGAGTTGTTGCTGGAGGAAATTAGAGTGCTACGTCCTTTTGTGGAGGAAACTAATAACAGAATGCAGCATCTAGATGATAAATGGTCATCAATGGAAAATCGTGTATCCGTAATGGAGCAGCAACATTTGGTAGTTCAGGATGAGGCTCATAGAATTCACTCATTGGAAAAGGAAGTATGCAAGCTCCAACAACATACAGAAGATTTGGAAAATCGCAATAAGAACGAAACATTTACACATTTATGGCCTGCCTGAAGTCTTAGAAGGAGATGACCCTGTTTCCTTTTTTACCTCCTTTCTGCCAAAATTGCTGGACATGCCCTCTTCAACCTCACTCAATATTCAGAGAGCCCATAGGCTTCGTCCTCGTCCTCCACTGTCTGCGTCTCCAGTTAAACCTCGAGGTGTTATCATCCTCTTTTTGAAGTTTACTGACTTGTTGTTGGTCCTTTCTGCAGCCAAGGCTAAACGTCAAGTTTCTTGGCTAGGTCAAAGAGTGTTCCTCTCTCAAGATGTTTTTAATGCTACTGCAGCCAGAAGAAAAGAATTTCTGAACCTTTGAGCTTCCCTTCATTCTCTTGGAGCTAGATATGGCCTTTTCCACCCCTGCATTTTTAAGGTTACATTCCAGAACAATACTGTGATGTTTGAAGATTCAGCGGAACTTAAGAAGTTTATACAATCCCATACTTTGAATAGTATGGACACTGCTTGCCCTTCTAATGGTTGATTTATTTGTCTTTCTCATTATTGTTCTTATTGTTAGGTCCTTCAAGAGATTTGAATGGAAATTTTTGACGTCTTACTGTATTTTGAATTGTAGTTCCTTGGATGTTTTATTGTATATGCTGTGTCTTACGTTGTTTTTTTTATCTCTCTGCAGATTTGTCAGTTGTAGTGCAATTTGTTCGGTCCATTTTTTTAAAGTGTTTTGTGTTGGTCGTGGTGTGGCTTGGCCTCCCCTTCCCTTTGGTTGTCACCACCCCTTCCTTCTTCGTCCTTTTTAGATATGTACTCTCTCTTCTTTTGGCTTTTCTTGTCTTCCTCTTTAGCTTCCCCTCTTTTGGCTTTTTTTCTTTCTTCCTTTCTACCATTCCTTTTCTTGCTCTTTGTTTTCCCTTCATTCTTCCCTTCTTTCTCTACTTCTTGTCTCATTTCTGCATTGCTCTTTCTCTTTTTTGAGTTACATGTTGGAATTTTCATATATGCCTCATTGTTCTCCAATAACTATTTTCTGCATTGTATATAATTCAGAGAAATCACATGGAATATTAAAGGATTGCTTAATCCGATTAAACAACAAACAAAGGGGCATATTCTCAAGGAGCTATCGCCGAGTTATCGGCACTTTATCGCAGCCAAAGTCGCGCTAAATTTACCGCCCCATTCACAAGCTGGTGCTAACAGCCCATAACACCAGTTTGCCTGCGAAAGCACTCGCAAAAAACATCGCCACAGATGACCCAGGCAACTAACGCTAATGAGATGCAGAGCAGGCGTTCCCGAGCAAAAACCCGCGACAACACCACACCTCAACATTCTCAACGACCAGCCACATCAGAGATAAGACCACAAAACAGGAGATAAGGCGCGTTAGCAGCAGGAAACTAACACCTGCTCTGACCTGGTGTAAAGTCGGACGACAAGCTGCACCATCAAAGGGAGCCCAGCCCAGAGCCACACAGGAAGAACAACAGATGCCATGGAGCCACTCACCATGCACCCCGGAGCCCCGAGGGGGCAACAACACTCACCGGCACCACCCCCAGGACCGCCACCCCCCCAACGGACCCACCCCGCCCCCCCAGACCACCACAGAAGCAGCGCAGACAAAGACAGCAGACATACAGGAAATGCAACAGCCCTACAGACCTAACACCAGACAATGCCAATGCCCACTACAGGCCCAAAAGGACAACCATCCTCCGCATCCTGAACATCATTGCCCACAGGCTGATGGTACCAACACAGCGGACTACCAACATCCCTCCGCAGACAAAGCTGCTGGCTGTGCTGCACCTGTTGGCCTCTGGTATCCTCCCAAACAACAACTGCCCGAGTTGGAGGAGTCTCACAGCCAGCCCCATCCACGTTCCTCACACCTGGCCTGGATGCCCTCACCAGCTAGGGACCCCAGCACCCATACGTCCCCCACAATGCGCAGGAACAGCTGGAGACCAAGCAAGGACTATACGCCATAGCTGGTTACCCGCATGTGTCGGGGGCAATTGACTGCACACGTGTCCCACTTGTGCCCCCTGCCAACACCGCACACAATACCCCAACAGAAAGCACACGCATCCCATCAACGTGCAGGCAATAGTGGACCACAGGGGACTCCTCACCAATGTCATAGCCAACTACCCAGGCAGTGCGCATGATCCCTTCATCTTCCGACAGTCCAACATCAACCAGCGCTTCCAGGATGGCACCTATGGAAATGCACTGCACGTCGGCAAGTACCAAATGAACACACCGCACACCTCAACTCCGCAATCATTCAATTCACAACTCTGGCACTGCACACGTCACAAAATCACATACAACATGCCAAACAACATGCCCCCCCCAGACATGACAGCACAACTTACTGTGGCAACCTTAGTTAGCCATGTACATGAGCCATCAACGGCATGGCACCTCAGCCATACAATACCGGAATGTGGGGAGAGGTGGGAACCAGGCATGTGCGCAGGAGGCAAGTGACCCATGAATGATAATGTACACAATGCCAAGTGTTGCGGAGATGTGCTGGACAGACTGCAGTATGCAGACCACAGACATAGCCATGTCTACATGCACTGCTGGTGTCTGGAGGGTAGTGGACAGTGGACGCAACTATGCTACCCCAGCCAGTGGGGAAGATCATGGAAATGTAGCTTGTGACGTCCCCCCCTGTAAGCGTGTGCGGAGTGGGCTGGCCCGGAGGACGCCAGGCCAGCGTAGGGGTGTGAATAAAAAGCACATAGCCCTGGGCATGGTTCTCTTCCGGAATGCCCAACGTGCCTGCCAGGGCGGCGCCTCCCACCCCGCCACGAGGCCAACGCTGTCGCCGTGAGCGGTGTGGCCTGCGATCCTGTGCGCCTGCTGCACCCCGGGCTGCTGGTCCCCGAACCCGTCATGCCCACCCCTGTGCAGCCAGGCCTCATTGCTCACCTGCCGACACTGGTGTGTGTCGAAGAAGGCCCACCACGTGCCGGCGCAAGCTCCAAGCCCGAAGCCCGCGACCTTGGCACCCGCCTCAGACCATCACGGCCTCCGCGACACAGACCCGTATTACTCCTTTCTCGTTGACATACTCCACCGCTGCCTCCGGCCTACACTACGGTCAAGTAGGTCACACATTTGGAACTGAGTCTTGAGTATGCAATGGCAGAGTACACACCTTATGGCTGAGTTTATATCACTGTACTACCTTCGATGTGGTGCCACCAACTCTGTGCATAGCATTCGAACTACACCTGTCTGTGGTCCCTTGCTGGCTACTGCCTTCGCCCCACACTGCGGTCGAGTGGGTCACACATCTGGAACTGACTCTTGTTTTCTGCATGGCGGAGTTCATATCAATGTACACAAGGAGACGAGTAAGAGAAAGACGCGGTTCAGTCCGGAGCAGAAAAGGACCATCGTTACGGAGGTGATCGAACACTGCCGACAACTGCTCTGGTGTCACTAACTCTGTGCATCGTGGGCCAACGACACGTGTCTGTGGGCCCCTGCTGACCGCTGCCTCGGGCCCACACTGCGGTCAAGTAGGTCACACATTTGGAACTGAGTCTTGATTACACAATGGCTGAGTACACACTTTATGGCGGAGTTTATATCATTATACTCCCTTCGATGTGGTGACACAAAGTATGTGCATGGCATCCCAACCACACGTGTCTGTGGGCCCTTGATGTCTACGCCTTCAGACAACACTGCAGTCCTGCAGGCCCCACACAAATCCATGCCAGTCCGTACCAGGCAGGACACGGCATCGTCGCTGGCTAAACACCCACTCAGCTCTGTCGCTACTGCCTCGGTCAACCACGAGTCATCCCCACATGCCATTTCAACGCCGTATGTCAGTGTTCCAGGAGGAGCTCGCTGAACAGCATTTGGCCTGCGCTGGCCGATGCCTCTGGACTACACATTGGTCGAGTTGGGCACACATTCGGAACTCAGTCATGATTCATTTATGGCAGACCTGATATCATTGTACTGGCCTCGCCGCAGACTGCATCCCCTTCCAGCTCCGGGGCCACTAAGTCTGTTCCCCGACAACCATGGACACTTTCTTCTTGAGATTTGTTGGCGACTGAGTCCATGGACTGGGGTTTGTCTTCATCATCATGTCGGTGATACTGACTATGTGGCCAAAACGAGGCAGTAGCATTCCACTCCTCCATTTGCTGCTTCCAGCCGGCTCCTGCCCTCTGCATCATGCCCTGGAGGACACCTTCCACTGACCCCCACAAACCTCCGCTACATTCACCTTTGACATCAACGAGGACACGCTCACCTCGCGTGGCCCTATCTCACTGCACCGCAAGTCACCGTCCCGTGGCAGTGTGCCTGTGCCAGCCGCAGTGCATCCGGGGCCACTAACTCTGTGCAGCTCAAATCATGGCCCCAGTGTGGTGGCATGTTGGATGGCCTCTGGGTAGATGGCCTGGGGGTCATCAACGCCATGTGTCTGTGGCCCTGCGCTGTCCACTGCCTCCGCCCTCAATTGCGGTCCACCTGGGCTCACACATCAAATCGAGTCCTGACCTGCCTGGACGTCGCATCACCGCAGGATGCACGCGCCACCACCGCCAGGACCAGGTCCAGACAACAAGTGCCAGAGTCGGAAGTGTCTTACTGCCAGACTTTCAGAGTAGCTCACACCAGTCGTGGGTGCCATCATCAGCTTGATACCCTGCTCAGCTCCTCAGGTGCCACTAACTCAGTGCACCACAAATCAAGGACCATTCTGCTTGCATGTAGGGTGAACACTGTACTCTCTCCGGCAACCACCATGATGCTTCACAGTTCTTTCTGTTATGCTGATGTTTTATTTTTCTGCTTCAATTGTGATCACTGTTCAAGTTTTTGCCAGCACCAACGACTCCCTGCGGGCTGGCTTGCATTCACCCCACACACATCCAGCACATGCGTCACTGTACATGTGACCATGCCAATAAAGGTGTTGAGCGCATGTGCTCGTGGCCAGTTCAACGAACTATCTGAGTGTGTCCGTGTGCTCATGATGTATGCATTAGGGCCCCGGCCCCACAACCTTAGATTGTGCCGTGTGCAGAGGATGCAGCCATGTCACCGCAGGCAGAGGGTGGGACATTGCACATGTAGCTTTGTCGTCCCCCACCCAATACGTAGGAGGAGTGAACTTGGCCGGCGTACGCCAGTCTGGCATGGGGGTGTGGGTGATTATCATGTGGCTCTGGGTGTGGTTCAGTACTGGAAATGTACAAAGGCATGTGTCCCTGTCGCAGTGTGGGTCTCCTTTGGGGTGGGTAGGTGGTCCATGATGGGACTTGGACACCCACGTATGGGATCTAGTTCGTCTCCCATGAGGTAGTACCCCACCCACACATGTTCGGCCAGCCCCTTCTGGCAGTCTGACAGCTGGCCTTGTAATAGGATGTGTGCTTAGGTGGGCTGCTGTGAGCCAGCCGGGGTGGTGGGTGCATCCAGCTGTGTTGTCCGTGCAGGGGTTGGTGTGTCCTCGGTGCAGTGGGGCTGCCCTGCTCCTGGAGCTCTATTGCCTGAGATGTCCACGGACTGTTGTAGGGTGTTGGTGTCGGAAGTGTAGAGGTCCTCTTCAGCATCACTGATGGGTTGTCTGGTCTGCTCTGCTGGAGGTGTTGTTTGTCCCTCTGCAATGTGAAGGGGAGATGCTTGTTGACATTGTGTTGGCATGTATGTTGACGCATTGTTCGGGTTTACATACAGACTGCATGCCATTGTACATTGTGACTGTTTTGGTTGGCGGACTATTTGATGCGGATAGTAGACAATTGGACTACATGACGTAGGTGATGTTGTACACGTACATTTTCATCTCACAGTTTCCAGCTATGTCAGATGTGATTGGACATTTTCTACGCACAGGTGGAGCCAGTTGTGTCCTCTGTTCTGCGGTGTAAGTGTTGCACTGTGTCCCACATTGCCGTCCATCTGGATGTGCTGTGATTGCTATGTGTGTGTGCTGCATTGCATGAGAGTCGCACCTGCTGCTGTGATTTTGCTGCCCCTTATCCCTTGGAGGTGGTGTGCCTTTGGCTTTTGTGCTGTTGAGGTGCTGTGATGTTGGTGACTGGGGTCATTTGTGCTTCTGGACGGATTTTGTTCTCTTGTGCATTGTTTGTCTGCAGATGTATTGTTGACGTCATTGGTTGTTTGTACATGTGGATGTGTCAGGGTGTGACCTGCTCCTTCCGGATGTAGTCCACACTCAGCCACCTCAGTCTTGTGGCGTGCACAGTGTCATGGTGATTGTACTCCGGCCATGCTGCTCATCATGTGGTGTCACTTGCATTGTCAGTGTGGCTCTCGCATACGCATCTTTGCTGTGTTTTGCACTGGTGCATGTGTGTGTAATGGAATTGGTGTTGTGTGGAGTGGGTCCCCTTCGGGCACATGGTGGACGGGGGCCTACTTGGTGTTTGTATGTGTGCTGCAGTGTGCCACGGGGATCAGGGACATGACCCAGGGAATTGTGGGTGTGCGGTGTGCTACAAGTCGTTGTGCATGTGTGCCATTGTGCCCGTCCCTCCAGTCCCTGTTAGTTACTCACCCTGTTGATGTTTTGTCAAGTCATGTCGAGCAGTGTCCGGACTCCCGACTCCTTGCACCGTCTCCACACTCATGACTGTCCGCCATTTGCTCCAGCTCCTCCTGTGGCGCAAGATTCCCACCTCCATTTGCTGTTGCTGCCTTCCAGGTGGCAGCGGGTTTCTGCTTGGTTTGGCTTCTGACTTTGTGCCAGCGTATCTTGGCCTCCTCGGCAGTCCGAGTGCTTTCACGGGGGAATGCCATTTTTCCGGCTGTGTTGCCAATGACACGGTGGTGGAGATGGACAGTTGTTGTTAGTGCTCTGTCACCTCCGTGACGACGATCCGGTAGTCATGCGGACTGTACCCCGTCTTCCTCTTCCTCTTCTCCTTGGCCTTCCTCAACCCCGAGGTTCCTTGCTGGTGGTCTGTGGGGCTTGTGGGGTTCGCGTTGACCTGGACACTCGTTCCGGGTGCGTCCATGTTGCTACGCATTTTATTTTGTTTATGGTGTGTTTTTCTTGTTCGGCTTTTATGCTGCATTTTCCCGCCAGGCGCGTGGGAATTGCAGGCCTGTCGCTGGTTATCGCAGTTAGTTTTTTTTTTCGAGGTTGGCCTCATCGCAACTTTATTCGCGTTGGTGTTTCGCATTTTTGGGCGTTGCGTTGTTTTTTACGCGGTCATTTGATGCGTTATCGTGGGACTATCGCATGGTGCCGCAGGTTGAGAATGCTACATTAACACGGTGTTGTTTTCCCGCGATGGACTGCGATGTGAGGAGTTGCGTTAAGCTAAACTTGCGGTGGTTATCACACGTTCTTGAGAATATGCCCCAAAGAGTGTTATCCCATCTAGGTAAATCTAATCCTGATCTGGTTCTTCTCCAGGAAACTCACTTAACACAATCTGAAGCTTTGAAATTTAAATGAGCCTGGGTTGGTTATGTATCCTTCAGTGAATAAGAAGAATGGGGTTGTTATATTGGGTAAAAAATCCCTTAATGTTAATATGGTTTCTCAACAAATAGATGATATGGGTAGGTGGATTATAGTAAGCCTTATTATAGATAATGTCCCCATTACTATTCTGAATGTTTATGCCCTAACGCGACCTGATACTGCTTTTGGCTCTCCATTGCACAAAAATGTGCACAATTTCTTTCTTTCTTTATTCTAGGGGGAGATTGTAATCAAATAATGGACCCTTTTTTGGATAGACAGTCCTCAGTTCAATTTGTCCCATAAAATGCATAAGCAATTTCACTCTGTTATCCACAAGGGAGCCTTGGTGGACTCTTGGAGATTGTCTAACCCAACTGCCCGGGAGTATACTTTTTACTCTGCTTCTCATGGTTTACTTTCAAGATAGGATCATGTATTTCTCTCTAAGCCTCTTGCTCAGTTTATTATACCATCACGTATTTCTCCAATTGTGCTTTCAGACCTTGCTATGGTGATTACAGACTTGGATTTGGTTCCCTCCTGTCCTCCTTTGCATCGTTGGAAATTGAACAACTACTTATTACAAGATGCTCAATTTTCTAGTTTGTTTATTACTTTTGCTTCTAATTTATTTTCCTTTAATGATAATATGGAAGTTTCCCCTTCCTTGCTCTGGGATACATGCAAAGCCTCAACAAGAGATTTTGGGGCATATTAGCAAGGCGATTATCGCCACTTTAGCGGGACTTTTTCCCGCTAAAGCGGCGATAATATTATCGCCTTATCAACAAGCTGTCGCTAACTGCTGTTAGCGACAGCTTGTAGGCGATAGCGACCGGGTTGGGTGCCGCTTTGCATGCCAGCGATATTTATCGCTAATGGCATGCAAAGTAGGTGTTCCCCACCTAACATCGACTGGAAACAGTCGCTGAGGTCGCTAACGCCTATCAGCGAGGCAGGGGCGGTGATTAGCGAACCAGCGCTAAACACGTTTAGCGCTGGTTTGCTAACACCTGGTCCCACCCTGACTTAGCCATGTAATCCAATGAGAGGTGGATTACATGGCTAAGTCCCCCTCGCACTATCAGCAAGCAGAACTGGGGAACAGTGTGAATATCGCCTGTTTTCAGGCGATATTCACACTGTTCTCCAAGGTTTCTATCGCTTTGGAGATTAGCATTGCTGATTGCACGCTAACTCCGCGATAGAAACCGGCGATGCCTGGCAATAATTATCCAAGCGCTAATTGCGCTTTGCGATAATTATCGCCAGGCATTGCTAATATGCCCCTTTATTTTAAATGATGTCTCTAGGCAAAGGAAGATGCGATTAAAAAAACATACTAGACTTCTCTCATCGATTAAATCTTTAGAAAAGAAGTATTTCTTCTTTAAACTGCCCTCTGATCTTAATGCTCTGCTTAAAGTCAAATTGCAATTTAACTCTATTTCTACTGAAGAAGCCTCCTCTGTACTTCTTTGGAAAAACGCACATTATTATGGAGACAGGAATAAAGCTGGCAAGTTATTAGTGAATTATCATAAGAGAAGAAAGGAGTGGCACATTGACTCTCTCGAAATTTAACTTAGTGAGGTCTGCAATATTCTGAGTGATCCTAACTCCTAGATATCTCATTTCTTTCTTACATTTTATCCCCCCGTCTCCATATTCCAAGCCATGACTTCCGTTTTCTCCTTATTACTGTCATAACCTGACACCTTCCCAAAATCTGTTGTTACTTCCAAGACACACCTCAGAGTTTTTTGTAAATTAGTTGTAAAAATTAAAATATCATCCGCATAGAGCCCTATTTTCCTACTCCAGCCATTAAATTCAAAAGGCAGAATATCGGTGTTACCCCTTATTTTCCTAGCTAGCGGCTCAATATAAAGATCAAATAAAAGTGGGGACAGAGGACAGCCCTGCCTAGTACCCCTCATGATTTGAACCGGCTCTGTCAGTACCCCATTAACCAAAACCCTGGCTTCCGGCCCTGAATAGATTTCTCTCAGAACTTTGTAAACGTTTGGACCCAAATTAAGATGTTTAATCATCGTCTGTAGATAGACCCAATTTACGCGGTCAAACGCTTTAGCAGCGTCGAGCGCTATTACCGCCAAGGGGAGCTCATACGCCGTAGCCATGTCTATAGAACCAATAAGTGAATACGTCAGCTCTTTCAAGGTCCTTCCTCTAATAAACCCTTTTTGATCTTCATGCACTAACTGGGGCATAACCCCATTTAATCTCCCTGCCATCACTTTTGCAAAGAGCTTATAGTCACAGTTTAAGAGTGAAATGGGCCTATAAGAATCAACGCTTTTTGGGCACTTCCCAGGCTTAGGGATTAAAGTTATAATGGCCTCATTCCAGGATTCAGGCAGTGCAGTATCCGTCAAGAGTATTACATTGAAGAGATGCATAAAGGAGTTAGGGTGCTAGCTAGGACTTTATAAACTTCGTGCGGTAGGCCATCCGGCCCTGGGGCCTTCCCTTTTTTACCCCCCCAATAGCTTCCTCTAGTTCACCAATACTGATCTCCTTATTCAACCCTTCCATTTTCTCATCTGCTAATGGCTCTGCTTAGTTTAACCAAGTCAGCACGTCATCCTCCGAGACAACCAGATCTTCCTTATAGACTTTCCCAAAATGTCTATGAAAAGCTTGTCTGATTCCCTGACTCTCACTAAGAACCATACCTGACTCTTCACTTCTAACCTCTTTAATCAGGTTCCTGACTTGATCACTCTTTGCCTTCCAGGCTAGTAATTTACTACAGCTTTCGCCATATTCAAAATGCGCCATCTGACTAGCCTCCCATTTCTCTTTAACTCTGTCCTGCAAAACTCCAGACAGACTCGCCTTTAAGTTTGTTACTTCAGCCAGCTTCTTCTCAAAGCCTTCTAAGTTTCCTGGTTTACTCAAAACCCTTTCCAGCTTACTGAATCTGCTCTTCTAGTTCCAGAACATTTTTATGATACGCTCGACTTTTCCCTGCCACTAAAGCACCTAGTCTACCTCTTAAATAGGCCTTGTATGCGTCCCAGACTACTCCAATCGTAGCTGAACCCAGGTTCCTCTCCAAAAAATCCTTTGTTTCTTCTCTTAAGATCTCAGCAGTCTCTGTTCCCAATAAAATTGTGCGATCTAACATCCACCTTGAACCAGCAACCCCTTCCTCTAGTCTCATGTGGAGTAATATGGCCGAGTGATCCGACAGGTGTACCCCTATATGTTTAACCTCCAACACACTATCCTTCAAGACCCTGTCTACAAGAAAGTAGTCAATCCGTGACTGGTGTTTATATTTTTTATTATAATATGTAAAACCTAACTGCGACCCAGCCTTACATCGCAGAGTCCCAACTGGGCCATCACTAGTCGCAACCTATCAGACATTTTGGGATTTATTACTGCTCTGCTATTCAGAGATCTATCCAATTTATGATCTAAAACTGTATTGAAGTCTCCTGCCATAATAATCCGGTCCGGAAAGCCCAGAAGCTCATTGACTAATTCATCCAGTGGGCCTGTGTCATCTTGATTCGGGCCATAGTAGCCCACCAGCGTCTAATTCTGCCCAAAATTTTTTAACTTTGCCACGAGCCATCTTCCTGCAATTTTTGAAACACTGCCTTCTACCGAGATAAGTAAGTGTTAGTTTGAGGGGTTGGATGCATCTTTTGTTAACGTTATACGGCCGAGTTAACCTAGTGAAAATGATTGTTCTTCCAAAGTTTACCCTCCTGTTTGATTCTATCCCTTTATCTTTTAGAAAAGAGTGGTTTATGAAATTGCAGAGTGAGATCAGTTCCTTTATTTGGGCGTCCAAAGGGCCGCGGATAGCCTGGAAGAAACTTAGGAGGAGGTTGGGGAAGGGGGGTTTAGCACTACCTGATTTGTTGTTTTATTCTTGGGCGTTTCTACTAAAAAATGGCAGAATGTTGCTGGATACTCCCATAAAATCAGAGATAGGCAGAATGTTTGAGGCAATGTTGAGGAAAGAGAAGGGAGCTGAATGGGGGTTCATGTACAAATATGCAGATCCAAAATATTTCAAGAAAGTTAGGTTAAAGATTTTAAAGGGCTTGGCTGAATTGTGGTATAAAATCAGGAAAACCTTAAAAATTCCGTATTTCAGTCAGTGGGCTCCGATATGGGATGCGCCAGGTTCTCCGGAATGGACCAAGGACATACTGGCATTACCTTTAAAAGAGGCGGGCATACTAAGGTGGAAGCAGTTATTGCCAGAAGGTCAGCTGGTCTCTTGGGGTTGGTGCGAACAGGAAATAGGTCAAAGGTTTTCAAGGTTTAAGTTCCTCCAGATTCAAAGTTGGTATTCTGCGTTGTGTGAAAAAATAGGAGACCATAATGAATTCGAGGAAAAACTGTTGTCTGGGGCTGTGTTCTAAAAGGAAGTTGCAATTAACCCTGGGCGAAGTGCTACGCTCGCGTAGTTTGCGAAGCTTGCGCTACTTCGCACAACGCGAATTGCACGTAGCACAGTGCGAACACGCGTAGCGTAGTGCCGCAGTCATTTTTTGCTTGCTCGCAGTCCTCAACGTCAAGTTGGCGACCGCGAGCAAGCAAAATGACATCCCGGCGAGACTTTTTCCTCGTTCGCGATCAGCAACATCAAGTTGCCGATCGCGAGCGTGGAAAATAAACCTCCCGGCGAGATTCTCAACGCGGGGAGGTCAGGTTTCTCATTGCGAGTGGTCGCGTATGCTCGCGACCGCTCGCGATGAGAAACTACCAGTCCGCGTTGAGAAAGCTGCCGCCGAGTAAAAATCTACTCGAGCGGCAGTAAAAGACAGCTCGCACTGTGCAAGTTGCCGTTTTCAATGATTGCACAGTGCGGACAAGCATCCGGCACTGTGTAATCATTGCGAACAGTGCGCTACGCAGTTCGCGTGAGTGCTACGCGAAGCTTGCGTAGCGCGAACTGCACTTTGCGTAGCTTCGCGAAGCATTACTTCGCGAACTACGCCCACCCTTAGTTGCAATGTGGTACTGGCTGATCCTAGAGATGGAAGATGGGGCCTTCACGTTGCCGGAGGATTTGTGGGGAGGATGCTTGCCGGAGACTACGCTGAAAGATCAATGGCAAGTATCAATGTCTATGCTTTACAAAACAGTGAAACCTGCATACCTGAGGAGGAACCATCTTTTTACTATACAGAGGGCTTATTGGATGCCACAAAGGTTATCTAAATTTGGATCTGGAGGAGAGGTGGCGTGTCCTAAGTGTGGCAGTTTAAATGAAGACGATCTGCACATGTTTATATACGGCCCGAAGATTCAGACATTCAGGGAGGCCGTGAGTAATAGCCTGTCCAGTATTTTAAACCTACAGATTAAGGTAAGCGCTGTAATGGTTATATTTGGAAGGTTGGATCTGCATTGTATTGTAACCAAAGACAGCGCAAAACTGTTTTTTTATGCTATGCTTTTGGTGCGTAGAGAGATTTGCAAATTGTGGGTATCTCTGGCCCCTCCAACGGAGGATGGCTGGTTGAGATCTATGAGATATATTGCTAAGTTGGATTTTTCGGATCAGGGGAAAAAGAGATATGAGTTTTGGACTCCCTTTCTGACGTGGTACGATCGACGAATGGGGACTCTAGAGCAAGGGTCCAATGATTAAGCCTCTATCTGCCTCAGCTGGACAAATCTCCCCTGTGCGAGCAGGGAGACGTGGGAAAATGGTGTATGGATTGGAAATTAAGGAGAAGGTCTCTTTCTTTACATACAAGGGCGTCATCTAAAAGCCTATGCCTTGTTTTCATTTCCCAGCAAATTAGGTTTGAATAACCCAGGGTTGGTATCGTTAGTAGAAGGGTGAAAATGAGGCAAATGAGGACTAAAAAAAAAAAGGAGTGGCACATTATTGATTCAATACCCACATTGACGGGTAAGTCTATTACTAATCATCAGGCTATTTTAGAAGAATTTGTCAGGTTTTATATATCTCTTTAAACACCTGAATCAACTCCTCCTTCCTCTGCTATCGTGGACTATTTACATCATGCACCTCATTCTTTCGTTCCTGATTTGGACTTTGATTCTTTAGAGAATGACCTTTCTACTGAAGAAATTGCTGCAGCCTTATGAACGCTTAAATTAGGGAAAACGCCTGGCCCAGATGGTTTCACAGTGGAGTTCTATCTCCACTTCTCCAACATCCCTCTTCCCTATCTGTATCTTATCTTATTTAATCATTTTTCTCCATCTTCTTCTACTTCTGCCACTTTCCGAGAAGCTATAATTTGTCTAATTCATAAAGATGGTAAAGACCCTCGGGAATGTAAAAATGATAGGCCTATCTCTTTATTGAACGTTGATTATAAAATCTTTGCTAAGCTCTTAGATCTTCGTTTAGAGTCTTTTCTTCCCCATCTTATAGGAAAATAACAATCAGGGTTTATCAAGGAAAGGGTCATATAAGATAATGCAAGATTATTTCTGAATGTTCTCAGTAAAGCTCCTTCTTTTTAAATCTTCTCTCACAGCTATAACAATTGATGCTGAGAAGGAATTTGATAGAATAAATTGGGATTTTTGATTTTATTCCTTAAAATGGCATGGGTTTGGGTCTATAATTATGAAATTATAGCTCTTATCTCCCACTTATATCATGCGCCCCGGGCATCAGTAATGGTTAATGGCATGAATTCCTCATATTTTCCTCTTAATAGGGGGGTTATACAAGGTTGCCCACTTTCTCCTTTATTATTCGTTTTAGCTCTTGAGCCCTTCCTTTCTCGGATTCGTCTTAATCCTTCTATCTCTGGCTTTCCCTATAGAGATCGGCATTTAAAATGTTCTGCTTATGCAGAGGACATTCTTCTCTTTATTTCTTCTCCTGATGATTCACTACCTTCTCGATTACAAGAAATTTAGCTATTTTCTAATGTCTCTGGATATAAAATTAATAAGGATAAAACAGAAATTCTCCCGCTTACTAAATAGACATTCAGTAATTCTTATTCTCTCACTGGTTATCAGTGGTCCACTTCTGTAAAAAATAAATATTTGGGGGTATGGTTCACAAATTCCATCCCTGACACCGTTTTAAAATTAATTTTACAGAACTAAGGGGTCTATTACGATGTCGGTCGGATGTCCACCGCCGGACCGGCGGTGGCGCCAGCCGTACCGGCGGTGGACATCCGCCCGCGATCGCAACCAAGAAAACCGCCGGGTCAAATTAGGATGGCAGTGGTGGCCGCGGCAGTGGGAAATTCCGACCGCCGCTTTTCCGCTGGTTGCCATCCGCACTCCTGCCTGGCGGACAGAGCAGGACCGGGATAATGGTGGCGGTGCAGAGCAGGCTCCGCCGGCAGGATTATGATGCCGGCGGTAGCCAGCCTTTCCTCAGCGGTCAAACCGCCATGGAAAGGCATGCGGAGATTGTCTTCCGGGGGCCCGTTGTGGGCCCCCAATGTGTTGGGGGTGTGTGGGTGCACTGGGGGGGTACCCATGGTCCCCCCTACATTTCCCTGTACCAGGTGGCAGGCGCTGTGCAGTGCCTGCCACGCAGTGCAGGGAAATGCAGGACATGCTCCTTTCGGCATCACGGCGGTGCTGCGGGCAGCAGCAACCGCCGTAATGTTAAGGCCCGCAATCAGTCCGCCGCGGTCGGATTTCGACCGCTGGTCATCGTAATTCGACCGGCGGTGATGTCGCGGTCCATGCAGGCGGTCTTTTCCCGCTACCATGGCGGTCGGGGAGGTTTTCCGACCGCCATCGTAAAAGGCCCCTAAGTATCAAAATTGCTCTCCTCTTGGAATCTCTATTTTTATCATGGTGGGCCCATTTAGACTCTATTAAAATGATGATTTCCCCCTTACTATTATATCTTCTTTCTATGTTGTCAGTTCACATTCCTAAACATTTTTTTTTAAATCAACACGTTACTCCTTAAGTTTCTTTGGAAACATAAAAAACCGAGAGTAGCATTAGTCAATTGACAATAACCGAAATTAGGGGTAGGGGTCAATTTTCCTCATTTTTATGGTTACCATAGACCTTTTGCTTTGCGACAAGCGGCACTATGGACTCATGATTTATCTTCGTCCTTTTTTCCATTATTGCTAGATATTGAGCGTATTTCTCTTCTTCCCTTTAGCTTTAAAGAAGTGCTATCTCCTTCTGCGAAGACGTCGCATCTTCATTCCCCTATATTACACAACACTGTATCGCTGCTCAAATCCACTTTTCTTCCACTTACTCTAGATGCAGCCCTGTTTTTGAAAATGCCGATATGGTATAACTCCTTACTCAAGATAAATAGTAGGCCTTTTTAGGATAAAGGCTTAATGTGGATATCTCGACTTTTTTATAACGACTCCCCTATCTCTTTTCCTCAATTTTGCCTTATGTATCACTGCCCAAAATCCTTTTATACTCACTTTTTATCATTGATGAATGTGGTTCTTGATGTTTATTTCTCCTTACAGAACTCTTCGAAGAAGGTTCCCTTCTTTTCTGGCATTACGGAATTTCTGAAAACGGGTTTTAGGGCTTCGACTATTTATAAATAGTTATCCCTTACTGACCCTTCCAGAACCAAATCCAAATCTGAGCTTCTATGGGAGAGGGATCTGGAGTTTCTTGGACAATCCCTTTTTGAAATAAGGTATGGGCATGTATATATAAAATCTCACGGTCTGCTAGTATTACACAATCTCTATTTTTTGTTTATCATCGCCTTTATTTTACTCCCTTGCAGTGCTCCAAATTCTCCTCCGATTCCCCTACTAAATGTTGGTCTTGTGATTTTCCTGAGGCAGATTTAATGCATATCTTATTCAATTGTCCCAATACCCATAATTTATGGTAAAAAATTTGGGCTCAGATTAAGAGGCTTTTTAACTTTGATAGCCCTTTCAATATTATTTATCTTTTTTTGGGCACACTGTTCTATGCGTTGGCTCCATCATACCCTAAAAATAAATTATTCGATATTTTGTTAGCAATAGCTTTTCACCAGATTAGTCTGAATTGGAAAACATCAGATAAATTATCCTATAAAGTATGGTGGGATTCGGTGTGTTCTCATCACAAGTTAGACACTATGTATGCTATACAATGTAAATCTTCTCAGAATGTGCAATTGTTATGTTTACCTCCTAGTTCATATCCCAACCAAGTTGATAGTGATGTATCAAGTACTGTTTCTGTATCTTCTGAAAATTTTCGCTCTCCATGAATTTTCTCTCTCTGTCCTCCTTTTATATTAGAGCACATTTTATGATATGTTTATAGATATAATGCTTATTATATAAGGTTAACTTAGAGGCAATCTGTTGTTATTTCTATCAACATTTATGATTTGTCATAAGATTTCTATTTAACCCTCCCTCCTATCCCCTTCCTTTCTTTTCTTCCCCTCCCCCATAAAAATATAAAGACTTTTATGGTTTTCTTGATAGTGTCTAATTCTGCATATGCACTTCTGATTATTATTGTTGTTCTTATTGTGTTGTTGTTATGCAGTACATAATGAATTTAATAAAGTCTTTTAAACAATAAAATCAAATGCTTCATTCCAGGCAAAGTTGGATAAAACGTCATCCCTCCTAGTCCACAGTAGGTAGACTATGATACTGCCTAGTGGGTCTGTGAGCAGACATAGTTTTTGTTAATCAGAGCGACAGTAATGGCACTTTGAAATCAAAGCAGTTGTTGTTACGCAAAGTTCATCTGAAGATTCAGTGGGTAGGAGTACAGTGCTGGCATGTCAGCACCCATTCTTCCAAGAGCATTGTGCTATGTGCGATTTATACTCACAATTAAAAGTGTTGCTCAGTATACAATGGTTACACATAGAGTGATGGTAATTTCTGGACAGGCCTTTCAGTCATATTCTAGGAGTGTGACCAAGCACCTCGTGCTCTCTGGAACTGCCAGTCCAGACCTAAAGGGGGTACCAAAACAGTCAATGCTGACATGGGTAGGCATGGGCAGAAAAATTAATTCTGCTCTCGGAGTTTGCGGAATTCAGGAACTCCGCGTGTAGCAATGAGTTCCCACTAAATTCGGTCATCTGCTGCATGAATAAAAAAAAATTCCGTTGATGTGTGAGAGACTTGTTTTGCCATGTGAAAGACTTGTTTAAGCACGCACTGGCGACCACCACGAGACTTGCCAGCTGCGAAAATGTGCAAGTGAGATTTGGTGCCTACTATTGCAGCTTCTGGCTGTGACAGTGCCTTTTTCATGAAGCTTGTGAGCATGAGCCGATGTGGTTGCACCCTCAAGCCAATTATCTTCTCAAGAATTAGCTAAATCTACTTGAAAACACATTTTCGAATTGATATACTACTCCAATGGACCGCTCAAGTTGCTTTATTTTCAACAAGAAGAAAGTGCCCCAGAGACTCCAACTTCCTGTTCCTGTCCAGCAGGCTCCTCATAGTGCTTTGTCCAACTCCTGTTCACTTTTCATTTGGATTTTGAGCTGGAAGGATCATTCTCTTTGTTTGCTGCATACATGCCATTGGATTTAAGGACTTTGTTTTTGTGATACCACAGATAAGTTCAAAAACTGTTCTGTAAGGGCATTGTTTGTGTGATAGAGGGCATGCACCTTAATTAATTTGTACTTCTATTCGATTTAAACATTTATTGTGTTGGGTGGCATGCAGTTTCAGTAGGGGTGTAGTTATTTTTTTGCATTCAATTTGTAATCTTTTGTAAATAAAAAATGTTGCACAGTTCAGTACATTTTCTCCATGTTTGTTACTAAATTTGCAATATATTCATTTATTTTACTATGTGACCTAGTCTGCCAACAGGCCATCCAGCGAGTAGGCCCAGTACTAGTCATGGGTGTATGAAACAACTATTTCTGAGGTATATGATGTTTAAAACATCATTTAGGGCAAAAATGGCATTGGATTAAATGAAAAATATGTTTTTTTGGGTAGTTTATGTTTTTTTTTCCTACAAAAAGTGTATAGGTGGGGTAATATTTGATGCCTTGGGAGGAAGTGTGTTGTTGTAAAATCTTTATAGCTCAATTAATTTTTGATTTTGGCATTGTTGAATTAATGGTAGTGTTTTCTTTTATGTTACCATTGCCTCCTTTGTCTGGCCAGTGAGTGTGTTTGTCATAGGCACTATTTGTCTTTGTTCTCCATTCCATGTGGACAGGGGCCATTTTGCGTAGTCGATGCCAATAGGCCTGCATGTGTTCTTTGTTTTCCAAGCTTTCTTGCTTGTTGTTTGACCATATGGCTGATGGCCATTTTATGCGGTCAGCCAGTGTGCTTTTGCCATAGGCCTGCATGTGCTCTATGTTATGACCATGCCTCCTTGCTGGTTGTTGTTGTTGGACCATGTGGTTGGTGGCCATTTTGTGTAGGCAGTCAGTGTGATTTTGCCTTAGGCCTGCATGTGTTCTTTGTGTTGGCCATGCCTCCTTGCTATTTGTTGTTGTTTGTCCATGTGGCCGGTGGCCATTTTGTGTAGCCCTAGCCAGCCAGTGTGCTTCACTGCTTTTGTCATAGGCCTTAATGTGTTCTTTGTTGTGGCCACGCCTCCTTGCTGGTTGTTGTTGTTGTTTGATCATGTAGCCAGTAGCCATTTTGTGTAGCCAGCCAACATGTTTTTGCCATACATCTGCATGTGTTTTTTGTTGTGGTCATGCCTCCTTGCTGGTTGTTGTTGGTTGACCATGTGGCCAGTGGCCATTTTGTGTGGCCACCCTTAGTTTACTTTTTCCAGTTTTCATTCAAAGCCATTTTCTACGGAGATTGATATGAGAGGGCTATGCCTTTTTGTTTCTATCCAATGTTTTACTTTTCTGTGAAATCAGTTTAATTATGTTTGCTGATCATTGTATGATATGTATATTATGATTATTATGAACAGTGTTTTATATTATATGCATTTATTTACTTGCTCCTTCTTGCCTCCCAGTGGGTTTCTCATAGTCCCCTAGTACACCAGTAATTAATGTTTTTTCTTATTTATTTATTTAAATAACTTACATTTTTTAATTTTTAATTTTTGTTTTTTTCTGAATTTGTACGTGGTTAGACTCACAGGGCCATTTTCTACCCACACAGACCTCACATAAAAGGTATCCCATCCACAAAATTCAAAATCAGGCACTCTATCCCACTGTACTCCCTGGCATTGCCCTCCACCACAAATTATTTCCAACAAATACATTTGTTTGGCAATAAGGAAATGAAACTTAACGTCCTCTACTGCAGGGTAAGTTAGAGGGATTTGGCTGGGTAGGCTAAGGTTTTGATATAGAATAGTGGGCTGTCAGTGATCTTCATCATCATGTGCACACTGCATAAGGTTTGGCTTAGTCAGTCACTGTAGTTGACAAATGTCGAAAGGGAAAAATATGAACAGCCAAGCGGTAAATCCATTATGGAAGCCATGAAATATAAATGATAAGTTGGCCAGAAAAATGTGGCAAATGCCAAGATTTTTCAATTTTTGGTAGGATGGGACAGAAGGAAAGAATAAAGGAGTGAAGCACTAGTAGGTGACTGAGTGAGCCCTGGGAGGGAAGGGAAACACACCTTGCTTTCTGTTTGCAATGCAATGAAAAGTTTGTAAGTGCTGCATCAACTGAAGCAGACACACATTGTACAGCCAACACTGCAGTGCTGGATTGAACCATGCTGCAGTTAGGTCATGGCTGGCAAAATGCCATGGGCAGGAGGTGATGAATGATGATGGGTGGGATATCTGCATTGCTTATCAAATGCAGTGTGTGATGGGAGTAGAAGAACATTAAAATGCACCCCGTTAGAACCAAAGCTTTGATAAAACCAGTAAACCGAAGTAGGTGAGCATGCCCATCTCCAGAAGAGCTCCCTTGTTTCTTCATCCAAGCAATCCAATCATCCTTTCATTGCTCTAGTATTCACCCTCTGAAACTCACAATTTAAGCTTTACATTCTTTTATCCAGTCTTTCACCATTCCAATCCATCCATTCATCCATATATCCATCTATTCATATTATCCATGTCTCAAGGCATCTATCCATTCACTTATCATCATATACCCTTTCAACCATCCTTTCACCCACCCACTCATGCATCTTATCATCCACCTATGCATCCTTTCACCCACCCATGCATCCTATCACTCATATACCATTTCATACATCCGATCTTTTAACCTTCCATCCTTTTTTCCCTTTTCCATCAACCCATCGATTGTAGTGTTAATTGTGAGCTTTTGTCTGCTGAGTTGCACATAGAAGAGCCCATTAATCAGAACTCAACCCCACTGTGGCTGCTAAAGTGGGTAATTCATGACACACTTGCAGTGAGTATACTAGTAATTGTCAATAAGCAAGCAATTTGACTTACCACCGCCGGTACCTGCCATCACAGGGACTCCCCTGCCTCAAACAGCTGCCACATCTGCTGAATACTGCCGCTGGCCCGGCACTGGTGGCCTGTGTGGCGAGAAAATAACATTACACATTTTAGATGCCACATATGCCTCCCCTTATAATTTATATTTTACAAAATAAACTGCAATACATCACTACAAATAGAAACATACAAACAATCCAGTATTGCGGAAGCCTTGTGATACATACAAAGGATGTGCAACCCATGTAGCCATAAGATGTGAGTATTGTAAGGAATGCATACATGAGTAAGCTTGGTATTCAACAAACATCCTCAAGGTAAGACACCGAAGTACGTGTGTAGGTACTATAACTGATGAAGCTGCTACAGCTGGAACCATGGTGAAATAAATCCCAATGAATCTAAGAGAATGTATGATGTGAAATCTGAGTCGTATGTCATATGAAAGTAGGTTATCTATGACAGCTATCATATGAGAGTATCAGAAAGCAAAAAGAATGAAGAGGGCTGAGGGGAGAGAGGAGGGGAAAAGGGGTAGAGGGGTAGTGTGATCTTCGAGTACTGGGCGTGAGATAGTACCTAGGACCACACAATTGGTAATAGTAGGTAGTGGGCATGATCTTCTCTAAATCTATAAACTTATCTAGGGACCGCCAGACCTCACTCGAAATGTGGGGGTAGGTCTGGCGACTGGATTGAGAGCCATGAGTCCCTCTCAAAAAAAGTGACCCAGGCCCACCAGGTGTGGAAAGAAAGATGACTAAACAAATTCCATTCTGACAGGATGACCTTCACAGCCATCACCAGAAGGAGGTCAAGCAGAGCCATGTCAAGGTCTTTAAGATTCAAATTGGTCTTAGAGGCCAAGGGTACCAAAGCCACCATGGGGAAGTCTGAATGAATCGGTGTATTAAAAATAGCTGAGATGTAGGTCTGAATTTGGGCCCAGTAATGATCAAGGAGTGGGCAGTAGAAGAGCATATGTTGATATGAGCCCGTATCCTTGTTGAAATTCCAACAGGAGCCCTTCTCCCGCAGTTTTAGTTTATGTAGTCTAGCTGGGGTCCAGTGTAATAAATACATTGTAAAGAATTTTGATTGGAGGAGAGAAGGAACTATTTTATTGCACATAGAAAGCTTGCTAATATTTTGCCAATTGTCTTCTGAAATGTGGTCATAAACGTCTGAATCAAAATGGTTGGCCCATTTTGCCTACAATATCGAAGATTGTGTTTGGGGTGAATTTGACAGGGTTTTGTACATTTTGAAGCAATGTGACCTCAGCTAAGCCATGAGGCCAGACGATCAGGGAGAATCAGGTAGATGACATGTCTGGAATTGGACAATTTTAAATTGATTTTCAGGAAACAGTTGAAGTCTAGGTTAGGGTAGTCATATAATTGTGCTAGGCATGAGAAAGGCAGTTGACTATAGTTATTATCATATAGATCTCTAATTTTTCTAATACCCTTGGAGGCCCACTTGTGAGGAATATTCACAGCAGCATCCGACTTTGTTTTAGGATTGTACCACAGTGAGGCTAGCCTACAGTTATGGAAAGATTGCCCCATGTGCTTGTCTAGGAGATTCAGTGCAGCCACAGTATCTGAGAGTATAATCAGAGACTGAGGGGCTTTAAACTTTGACATTGTGATTATGAAAGATAGGCTTAAGTCAGAGCAAAGGGCACGTTCTATCTCTACCCATCGTGGGGAGCTCCGGGTATTTGGGACAGGCCAGAAAGTGCCCTACACCAATAGAAAGGCTGATTAATACAAGCTCCAATTTAGAAGATTGCAGCCCCTATGAGCAAAGCTTTGACTAAGTGACTTATATGAGATCCTCACTCTTTTATCGCTCCACAAAAATTCACAGGTTAATCTGACAATATCCTGAAAAACGGAGGAAGACAGTGTCATCTGCAACATAGCGTATACAAAATTCACAATTGGAGTTATCATCATATCAGGCAAATGTCCCGACAAAGACATGCAAATCTTTAATGACAGTTCAAGCGTCAGCACTACGTTGCACAAACCCAAAGGAATCTAGTGAATGAATCCACTGCAACCAAAATGTGTTTAAAAGCAGTGTCAGATGTCAAAGGGACCGCAGTGATCAAGATAGATAGAGCTAAACGGCTGATTAGAGGTGTAAAGTAGAGTGTGGGGTGGACAAGCAACAGTAGAAGGCTTAATTTGTTGACAAATGTCACAAGAAAGAACATATTTACGTGCCTGTTGATATAAACCACGCCACCAGAAATGTTGCTGTAAAAGAGACACTGTCGCTGTTACTCCAGCATGCACAGGAGCCACACCTTCATGAGAGGCAATGATCAAAGAAAGTCTGCGGTCCTCGTTGGGAATCAGCCGATACCCAACGGGCGGGATAGTTGCAAATGGGACTTGATCGGATGACAAGTGGTATGTGTAACGTGAAGGAAAACCTTGGGGAAACTCCGTTCCCTCCTTCGTGGCAGCAATAGCCACTAAAATATCATCATCAATTTTAGTCATGGACCTTGTGACTGCTGCTACTGAACAAGTGGCTACTGCCTCATCAGCCAGTGAATTACAAACAGAGTGCGCACCCACACGTTGATGGCCCAAAGTATGGATAACATGTGTGAGTGGCAAACATTCCTTAAGAGCGGCCACTCGAACCCAAAGTGTTTTATGCTGTATTGCGCTATCTTTGAATCACGAAAATCATTTTGTGTCCAGAAGAACAAGTTGTCATTGAAGGATTGTACATAGTAAAACCAATTTCACATAATAAGCGTAGGAACATCTGGATCAGCAAATTCGAGAGCCAAAACCAAAGCATGTAGCTCCGCCAATTGAGCCATGCAGTCACCAAGAGACTGTGTGTGCACCAAGAAGGATTTATAATCCCCATCAACAATTTTCCCTGCCACAATTGCACAGGCCGCCGAATAAGCATGTTTAGAACCAATGGCTGGCTGCTCATATCCATTAGTGTAAATAATGCATTTGTACTGATCAAGAGTAAGCGGGTGAACATGTTCATATTGTAAAAACTCCTGTGTCTGTAAAGACGGGTCAGAGATAAAGTTGACATCAGCCAACGTCAGAGAACCAGCCCATTGTATCCTACGTAGATGCAAGGCTTTGAAATTCGGAACCCTAGCCTTTGTAACTGCTTCCAAAGCAGGTACAGGCGAGACCATGAAAATGTGTTTACCCTGAGCCAGAGAGCGTTCTTTCAGAATCGCCATCTGGACAGCAGTCAAATACATTTCTGTAGAAGAGAAACACATCTCAGCCAAAGTGTACAAATGCGATTTGTAAGCTATGGGGACCGTGTCCCCTTCATTGAAAGTCAAGTAAGTGAAACCTAACACGCCTGGTACAATCCGTATGACCAAATTAGTAGAATTGTCTTGTGTTAACAAGAAGTTGATCGCAAGCAGATCAGACTGCAGAGACCGAAGAATTGTGGTATGTTCCAGAACCCAACAGGAAGCCGAAAAAGAAGGTTGTATCAAGAGTAAAGTGGTTTGATACGCTCGGCATAATCAGGAATGTAAGTCTTCCCGAAATTCAAAAAACCCAACAAAGATTGCAATTTTTTAAGAGTTGAGCACATTTCTCCACAAAGTGGGGGGCTAACCCTCTACCTTCATTGGTGAGTTTGTAACCGAGAAAAACAACTGCCAGACAGGCAATATGCGACTTGGCAAAGTTGAATTTGTACCCCAAGTCTGCAAAAGACATTATGATGTGGTCCACACGAACAAGATGCGGTATCAATTCATCATCTGTCAAATAAATGTCATCGACGTATGAGAAAGCATCAGGGTCAATTTCATGTAAAACAGACACTATGCGTGCCGTAAAAGCACTGAGAATATTTTATAACCCATGGGCAAGCACGTGTACCTTTTATGATTGACGAGGGCGCTGAAGGCTGTCAAGTCACAGCTATCAAGAGACAAATCGTGACTATAAAAACCATTGGAGATATCAAGAGTCATTTTATATTTTTTACAAACTATGTTATTCACTAATACAGAGCTGTGTGTTTTCTGTACCGCAGAGGTACAAACATGATGGTAATCCAAAACAATACGATATGAACCATCTGGTTTCAATATCGGAAAAAGAGGATTATTCATCGATGAAACACAGGGTTCACTCACACCCTGATATTCCAATTGGGCGAAGATTTAGCTTAATTGGATTTTGGGGTTGGGGTTGTGGCATTGATCGCAAAGGAATTTCCTGTGCCCGCGAATCCTGATCCCAACCCACCTGATTACGAAACACAGCCGGAGCCAGGGCTAACGCCCACTGTGACGCATAAGCTTGTTTATCCTCCTCTGAGACAAAATGCGAAAAACTTGAGCGAATAACATCTTCCCCTCTCGAGGAAGCCAGATCAAATGGGGGAGGCCAAGCAACCTCTGCCAACAAAATATCATAGGAAGAAGTAAGGTTGTCCCAAAAGACCGCCTTGATTGTGCATTTAATATCACCTTCAATTTGGAGGCCTATCTCATAAAGTCTATCAGGGGGTGCAACTCTTGTGTCAGCTGTTTCCACTGTAATGAACATGTCAGTTGCTTTCGTCTCCAGATACTGTTGGAGTGCTTCCCGCACTATGGTAACTTCTGCCGCGCTGTCGAGGAGTGTTACCGTCCATCTCCAATTGAGGAGCAGGGTTCTCACCGTCTGAGGTATACTTTGCAGTCAAAGCAACAACTTTTTTCTTCTGAAATGGGGCACGACATTGAGATGGTCTCTCCGATTTGGCTTTTTCATCAAACTGGTGCTGCGGGTCACGTCATGGCTGCATTGACTTGCCTTGCCTGTGATCGAGATGGTCTCCCCCACCGAACTGTTGATATGATGATTCCTGAGAGGAACGAGGAGAACTAGGATCAGGGACCTGAAACATCTCAGGAGGCTTCATTTTAGAGAGGTCGGGCAAATCATATCTATGTTCAGAAGCGTCAGGTGGTGGCAAACCAGCACAAGAGCCAGGCTTCTGCTGTTGCTGCAGCTGGTTTTTTTCCAAGCCTTTTTAGGAAAGACTGGACTACTCTCCTTTTCAGGAGGAGGCTTATTTTTTACCTTAGTAAAAGGTCTTACCCCCAAAATATTGCGACCCAATGATGTGTACACATCCGCAATAATAATCAGCAACTGCTGCTGCCTGTCAACGTCTGCCACAGCCGATAGGCGTTGACGCACTTGTAAGCTAACTGCCTCACCTTTGACATTGGCCAGAATCATATCGGAGACAATAGGGAACATGCCCACTAATCTCATCCCCAATTCCAGGGCTGGACCAGCCCCGTGTTCAACTTGAACCTTCTTCAGAACGCTCGGTAGAACGACCATGGAGAGGGTGCCAAAGCACAGTGTGTACACCACAGCAAACACCGTTCCCTAGGTGTTGCAACCAGCCAAAGCGGGAACAATATTACTCAGTAAAATTATTGTCAGGATCCTGTGTTTCTCAACAGGTGTAGTGTGTGGAAAAACAGCCTCGAGTTGCTCAAATTTTTCTGCAAGCCAATATGGTAAATTGTCTCTTTTTCGAGGACGTTTGCCCATCACCGAATTAATCATAATGGAAATAATGACAAGACCATGTATATATAATAAGTAGAGAGAGACCCCTTGTGAAACCAAGGGAATAAGGTACTCTTCAACAGTAAAACAAAAATGTTTCCCCTCGGGCAACACTACAAACACACTAGATCGTTACTCATTTAAAAAGACAAACTATTGCTTATCAAATTTACACTAATGCTGGTTGTCAGCTCCAAACCAACTTCAATACAATCAGATACTGACACCTAAATTTGAATATTAAAAAACATGTTTTTATTAAAATCCTATTCTCACAAAAAATTAAAAAATTCTAGTTATATAATCACAATAAAAATTAATTGATACATTCCATATACTTAGTAAAATCAATTCAAACAGACGTTACAACATTACACAGGACAAAACGGACATAATACCCCCACATAAAAGAGAAAAAAACAAAAACCTTTAGACACTCTATTTTGTCATTAACAGTACATATCCTAAAACAACTACACCTAAGGACACGATCTGAATGCCTTCCTCAATTAACAATTGCAGAACCGTGTTTCTCCAAGGATTATGTAGCTTAGCTACATAATCCTTGGAGAAACACGGGTGAGGAAGGGCGCCATTAAACCAGATGGTATGCTACCAGGCTGTTAACGGAACTTCAAGTAATGCATAAGGGCGATAATTCCGCGGAACTGCGGCTGCTGTATATTCATGAAAGAAATTATCATTCCCATCCACTGTAGGAAATGTAACCCAAGAGTAGAAAACTTCGAAGTGGTAAGGCGCATCCGCCTCGACAACAAAGATAAAATCTGCCCCCGCATTAGGGACTCCACATTCAGTCAAGAATACAGTACCCGCAGCGCGGTTAGGTGCCGCAATAGCGACTGGTTGTGCTATATTAGAAATGGGACAAAGAAACTGAGAACATGGTAGCGCAAAATAGGGTAAAGAAAAACCTTTTAAAATTCAAGCTTGAAAAACCTATAAAGCTATGCCCCCACACCATGGACGTCTCATGAAACAGGTGAGAGGGGATTGTGGACAAGCACAAGCGCTACTCAGGGGTCTCGTGAATAAGTACCAGACCAAAAATTGGTGGTGCCATGTTGCACGGATTCTGTTCAAATACAGAACTATGGGACCTTGGTGTATAGGGACTGGGTCTTCCTACCACCTTAGTACCCACGAACCCAGGACCGACTAGCTATAGTGCCTCACTTGCTCTCCTACTCACTCACAGAGAAACAAATGATTAGACACCCCAGAACACAACACTGCCAGATCTCTCAGGAATCTCAGTAACAAGACACACCCTTTCGCTCACACTGTTGTACTTGTCCAGAATAAGATCTGAAAGAGACACAAAATAGTTTAAAAAATGTATTTTAACTAACATGCCCTAACATGCAGTATACGTGCCACAACAAGCAGGAAAATGCATAGTACAAATATAGTCAGCATAGCAGCTAGTCCATATATCATGAAGGGAGATTTCATCATAAAAAGACAATGGAGAAATGACTATAGTGCCTAACCTCCCTCCCCTTGCTAAGAAGAAGTATTATTATATAATAGAAGATCTCTGGGCTTTGTCAGCAGACCCCATACCTTAGCCTATAGATGGTAGATCTACATCATAGGTGCTGTCTCGCAGTAGCGGCCTGTGGTGGGAGTGCTGCCGGGCGGTGACGCGGGGCGGGGAGGGGCAGGGCGCTGCATCGCATTTGGTGATGCAGCGCGCGCAACGAAATTCGTTTTATTTATTTGTTTGTTTACTTACCTCTGTGCGGCCGTATTCCGGAGTTTACTACCCCCCACCCTGCCCCTCCCCCACCCCCGCGTCTCCGCCCGGCAGCACTCCCACCACGGGCCGCTACTGCTGTCTCGCTCTTCTCCCTGGAAAGGTCCCTCTCCAAGTGTGTCTCACCTATTCATGTACCTCACTAAAAACCCAAGTACGCTGTCCTAACAGCAGCTGCATCGGTATGTTTTGTCTAAGGGCTAAGGTCTGGCCAGAACAAAATAACAAGGGGCATTGTTGTTCGACCTTGCACATAATGTTCAGTCAAAATCCCAGGAGCATGCAGAGAGTGAACACAGCAATGAGTTCTCATGTGAAAGCAATCATTGAAAAATTGCAAAAATAAAAACGTGTAGGAACGTGCGCAAAAGCAGCAGGCAAGCTGCTCATGCTAAGTTAGTGAAAAACGACACTGTCCCTATGGGCCACGTGACATTTCACAATAGGATTAGATGTTAGTATAGAGAGAGGCTGACGTCATAGGTTATAAGAAGAAGAAACCATATGTGTCTAACTGCTTAGAGTTATGAATGTGGGTCCCAGCACGCTAATGAAGCAAGCACGGATCGTCCATTTGGCACAGCCAATTGGGTATAGGTCGTTTTTACAGGAAATTGAGAATAAAGAACATGATGTAAGTAAAAATCCTTCCATTGGTTGATGTGAAACACACATGAACAATACGATTGACTCTTTTTGTTCAATATTTCAGCAAAAAAATTGTGCCTGCAATATACAGCAATTCTTATTTTGACGCGTGATTGTCATGTTGGCAGTCAGATGATGCAAGCCATGTTCTCACTAAAATGCCACAGATTGCTGAAAGCTCGCTTTACCACTCATGCTTTTCTTGACTTAGATTTCTTGTCTGTAGGCTGGCCTTTAGAAAATGTAGTTTAGAGTTCAGTTATGTGTCTGTCTCTTTCTGAGTGGATAATGATTCTGATTGCCTGCTTCTGTTTGCAGGATTCTTTAAAGAGAATCACAGAACAGGGTCTCAAGTATCAGAAAATCTTTTGTGTAAACCATTACTAACCCAGAGTATTTCACAAGTGCAAAATGAGAGGAGGATGACTGGTTGGCGGGGAGGGTTGTCAGACCGCTAAATATAAACAATATGGGTAAGGGAATTGAATGTCTGGAAGAAAACAAGTTGTTATCATTTTCTTAGGTAGAGCAGGGAATGTCAACGAGGTGAATAAGTGGCATGCAGCCATCACAAATTGGTGTATCAAATAAATTGGTTCAATCTGAGTGTTTGGCAGCATGAGGATGAAATGGGAAAGGGCTGAAATTAGTTCTGAAAAGCGTCTGGTTCAGCAAGGACTTTCGCTGTTATTGCTACGAAAAAGGACTTGGCGCAAAGGAGCAGCTCAGTCTGCAGAGGATGAAAGCACAAGAAACCGATTCAAGCTTATGCACTTTATATTGTTATCATAGAAGAGATTTTCAAAGGGGGACAATCAAGTGGTTTATACTTAGGTATGATGAATAGTAGGTCCACGTTTGTTCAAGATTACAGGAGTGATAAGGAGGCCACGGTTTGCACCAAAAAGCTCCTTCGCTCCATTTTAGATATTGAAAGAGTTTGCTATTCTGCTTCAATAGTTTTTCTATTAAAATCAAGTTTATATTTCACCTACATAGAAAAAACACAGTATTTCTGCTTCGTGATAGCACCACTAACTTTGGCATAGCAAATGGAGCAGTACAGCACAGCCTTGTACTGTATATCCTGGTGCTATAACATGATCTGGTTCTGCACCTGTGCATGAGCAGAAAATTGATTGATTGATCTGTTTTTTAATAAATCACACTGTGTACAGGACCTATACTAACTCATTAACTATACATATTTGTGCATTAGCTCCAGATAATTCCACTCATAAATGCTATGCTGCGGTTGTTCCTGGCTTCTTCGACGCAATGTGCATAGATTATCCACTACACTACCTCTTTGGGATATCACGCTAGCAAACTAGCATGGCTGCTGTAGGGATCACAGTGTCTTAAAAAAGGGTCTCGCAGTTTTCTACTGGTATTAGCATGGAACAGGATCTCTTTACAGCTCATGCTAAATTGTGCCTCAGTGCAAATTAGCACCACATAGACAGGCTTTTCAATTGAATCCTTCCAGAGTAAGTGCATGAAGAATGTGTGAAAGGCTCACATTGGTAGGAGCCACCCTGGTTATTTCATTTTTAGTAGCTAGCATGGAAACCATGTAGTATTGTCTCTGCTATCAGAGAAAGTTTTTCTGTGTGTCAAGGATGGCGAGAGGAAACCGCTTACCTCCACGAAACATTGGCTAATGGGCAACAGGGGAGTAAAATGCTGATGACATCAGAAGGACGCTGTCTTCACGCAACTGTTTCGGCATATTCGCATCTGTAGGAAACAGTAGAGTTGCTTCCTCATGTCTGTCAAGTTGATCCTTCTTGCTCTTCACATGAGTCATGATGTAATTTGTCCAGGATGGTTGATTGATTGAGTGCACATTAGTGCACATGAGTATGTGTAGCGGCTCTATAAAAGACGGAGATTCCTACAACCATTTAATTCACAACTGTTCCAGATGGAAGCTTGCCATGGCAGGTTTTGAGGATTTCTCCCTCCAGAAGTCTCTGCTCCTTGGTGTCCTCAAGTGGCGTATCAAGGATGGTAATGACCCTAATGCAAACAAGCAAAATGTGCCCCCTATTTCCTGAATTGGCACTGGAATACTGATATAAGTGAAGTCCAGAGGGACCATAGAAATCCTAGGTTCTAGTGCCACTGCACCTGCTGCACCATTGATAGCTACGCCCCTTGATTCCTCCTCTTTCCCTGCTGTCTTTGCTCATGTCTTTCATTTTCCTTTTCTCCTGACCAAATATCCTGAATTCTATTCTATTTGTGTGCTAGAGCTGACGTCTTGTTTGCAATCTGAATCCCTTTTCTTCTTGCAGTCTGTCCACTTTTCTGCAAGACCTCCTTCTGGGTTCACTTTCCCATTACCAGAGTGATATGACATTACAGTCTTTCCATACCACCTGTAGCAGAAATTGTGACAAGTCATTTTTACAGTACAGAATGGTCCGGCAATCCAAATCTCCACTTATTTTTAAAAGAAAATATGGCAAGAATTCCCATTCCAAAGAGAAGGTCCAACAAGCCACAATAACACCTCTTCAAGAAATGTTACCAGCTCACTCATTCAACTATACGCCATTTAGATCCAGTGGATTTTTGGAATCACTCACTTCTGTCCTTGAGTCAATGACTACTCTGATTAGGAGTCACGCTGAGTCCTCTTGTAAAGGTTGCTGCTTCACATCCTGTATAGAATGTGACAGTTGGTGAAGCCAAAAGAGAAACAAGTGCAGTTGTTTAATCATCATGGAATACATTTTGCAGTAATTTAAAGATATGATTGAAAACCTACAATGGCAGAATGAGACTCTACAAAAGAGTGTCAAAAATGTGCATGCCTAGTCTATGACTTCAGGAATGCCAGGGCCTAGTGTCACTTTACCACCCCATGGAAAATGTAATGGCAGTCCTACAACATAGCAACTATTTCTTAATCAAAGCCAGATACAGTTTATATTTTCCTAATGACCGTGCCAAAACTGCCTGCAGACTGGGTAATTTTAATTGATATGCTGCTCTTTGTACTACACTCTTGTTAGCAACTGCTCATCATCCCCGGTTATCCTCATTTGCCGTTTTCGTTGACCCATAGTGTTGCGGTAAAATAGACCAGATATTACTTCATATAATGCTAAATTGAAAGTATTTAGCCACAACATCTGATAGTTAGGACCAAGTCATTGTGCTCACTTAATGTATTTCCATTCTTAATTTTGTTTTAAACATATTTGTCACACATTATTGTGATATAAAACCTACAGATCATATCCTAATAACCAGTTACAGAAACATCAACGCTCATTTGACAATACAATGGATATCGTTCCCCTCCCCCCCCGATTCCCCATTGACATAACCCCTCTTCCTTAGAACATGTTACAAGTATTCCTTATTATTCTAATTTGTGATACTTGAAGCCTACCCTATCCTATCCTATTCATAGTCAATGTCTGTTGCCAAAGTTTCCCGTATTAAGTCCCGGTATCTCACCAAATTTGTACACTCTCCTAGAGGGTGGACTGTGTCACAGTCTGCTACCCTACATCTCCAGCAACTTGAGTCTTTACACATTTTTGCCTGATGTAATGTGGCTGGCGACCAATGCCACCAATGGAAAATTTAAAGTAGCGAAATTTCAGCCATACTTCTTGCATGATTTTGTCACGCTCTATCATTAACGAATGCATGACGGAATTCCAAATACGTTTTTCATGCATGTCTTAGGAACTCCGTCATTTAAACTAATGCGCCTTTAGCAAGCATTTCTTCTGCACGCAAGTAGTTTTAACGACTTGCCTTAGGGGGGCGCTGGATATTGGAATAGTTTAATTTACTATTCCAACTCCAGTCAGCGCAACAGAAGGGAAGGTGTTGGACTTTAATTCCAACACCACTCCACCATTGCGCCCCCCTAAAGCAAGTCGTTGTAACGACTTGCGTGCAGAACGAATGCGTGCTGAAGACACATTCATTCGGTTGCCAGCGCTGTGAAGGCACAGCATGTTTCCGGCTTCGGCCTAAAGGACATTTCCCGTCATTAACACGTCCCAATCTTTATCTAAGAATTGTTTTGCCAATCTCTCTTTTAGTCAGTGCCTCAGGTCAGTTGAGGTTTTAAACTAAATATTTCTTATTAAGTCTGCATTCAGAAATGAGACTGTTTACATGTAATTCTTCTACATATGTAAGTATGAGGTAAGGAGTGATTTTGTTAGATTTATGGTATGCCTTCCCAAATATCTTGTTAAACTTTGGGACAGTTGGCTACATCACCAGTATTGTGATTGTTATAGCCCATATTTCTTTTGTAGCACCATGTATGATTTGATGTCCCTGTTTGTTATCTTATCGTCTGTGGGGCATATTCTTAAGGACTTATCGCCGAGTCAGCGGCACTTTATCGCAGCCAAAGTGGCGATAGATTTATCGCACCATTCACAAGCTGGTGCTAACAGCCGATATCGCCAGTTTACCTGCGATAGCAGCCGCAAAAACATCGCCAAGGATGACACCGGCAACTAACGCTAATGAGATGCAGAGTAGGCGTTCCTGTGTAAAAAGCCGCGAAAACACCACTTCGCAATATTCTCTACGACCAGCCAGATCGGTGATAAGATCCCAAAACAGGCGATAAGGCACGTTGGCAGCAGGGATTTAACACCTGCTCCTACCTGGTGTTAAGTCGGACGACAACCTGCACCACCAAAGGGAGCCCAGACCAGAGCCACACCTGAAGAACAACAGATGCCATGGAGCTACTGATCATGCAGCTCGGAGCCCCAAGAGGGCCACAACACCCACCGCCACCACACCCAGGCCTGCCACCTGCACGTGTTGGGGGCAATCGACTGCACACATGTACTCCTCGTGCCCCCTGCCGCCACTGCACACAATTACCGCAACAGGAAGCACACGCATTCCATCAATGTGAAAGGCAATAGTGGACCACCTGGGACACTTCACCAATGTCGTCGCCAACTACCCAGGCAGGGTGCATGATTCCTTCATCTTCCGACAGTCCATCATCAACCAGTGCTTTCAGGATGGCACCCATGTGAATGCATTGCTCGTTGGTAAGTACCAAATGAACACACCTCACACCTCAACTCCACAGTCATGCAACACGCGACTCTGGGAATGCACACATTACAAACCCACATACAACATGCCAAACAACATGCCCACGTACCAGACACAACAGCACGACTTACTGTGGTAACCTGGGCCAGCCATGTACACAAGCCATGAACAGCATGGCACCTCAGCCACACAATAGCAGAATGTGGGGAGAGGTGGGAAGCAGGCATGTGCGAAGGAGGCAGTGACCCATGAATGAGAATGTGCACAATGCCAAGTGTGGCGTGGATGTGCTGGCCAGACTGCAGTATGCCGACCACAGACATGTCTATGTCGACAAATACTGCTGGTATATGGAGTGTAGAGGACAGTGGATGCAACCATGTCACCCCAGGCAGTGGGGAAGATCTCGGAAATGTAGCTTGTTACGTCCCCCCCTGTAAGCGTGAGCAGAGTGGGCTGGCCCGGCGTACGCCAGGCCAGCGTAGGGGTGTGAAGAAAAAGCACGTAGCGCCGGGCGTGGTTCTCTTCCGGAATGGCCAACGTGTCTGCCAGGGCGGCGCCTCTCAGCCCGCCACGAGGCCGACGCCGTGAGCTGCGGTGCCTGCGATCCTGTGCGCCTGCTGCTCCCCAGGCCGCTGGTCCCCAGACCCGTCTTGGCCGCCCCTGCGCAACAAGGCCTCACTGCTCACCTGCCGATACTGGCATGTGTCAAAGAGGGCCCACCACATGCCGGTGCAAGCTCCAAGCCCGAGTCCCGCGACCTTGGCAGCCTCCCCAGACCATCACGGTCCCCGCGACACAGGCCCCCAGCACTTCTTTCTCGTTGACGTACTCCACCGCTGCCTCCGGACTACACCGCAGTCCAGTAGGCCACACAGTTGGAACTGAGTCTTGATAATTCAATAGCCGAGTGCATATCACTGTACGCAAGGAGAGGAGTAAGAGGAAGACGCGATTCAGTCCGGAGTAAAAAGGATCATCGTCATGGAGGTGATCAAACAGTACCAACAACTGCTCTGGTGCCACTAACTCTGTGCATCGCAAGCCTACGACACGTGGCTGTGGACCCCTGCTGACCGCTGCCTCCGGCCTACACTGCGGTCAAGTAGGTCACACATTTGGAACTGAGTCTTGATTTATTTATGGCAGAGTTTATACCATTGTACAGGCCTCATCGCAGACTGCATCCCCTTTCAGCTCTGGTGCCACTAACTCTGTGCCACGAAATTCATGGACACTCCCTGGTTGAACTTTGGTGGCGTCTCAGTCAATGGCCTGGGGGTTGTCTCCATCATCATGTGGCTGCACTGACTTGGTGTTAAACATGAGTCTGTAGCATTCATCTCCTCCATATTGGCTGTTTCTGCTTGGTTCTGCCCTCTGCATCATGCCCTGGAAGAACACCTTCCACTGTCCCCCGGAACACTCCGCGACATTCACCTTCGACATCGACGAGGACCCGCTCAGCTCTCGTGGCCCTACCTCAGTGCACCGCAAGTCACCATCCCGCGGTGGTGTGCCTGTGCCGGCCGCAATGCATCCGGGGCCACTAACTCTGTGCAGCTCAAGTCTGGGACCCTGTCTGATTGAATATTGGATGGCCTCTGAGTCGATGGCCTGGGGGTCATCAATGCCATGTGTCTGTGGCCCTGCGCTGACCGCTGCCTCTGGCCTCAACTGCGGTCCACCAGGGCTCACACATCAAATCGAGTCCTGACCTGCCCGGACGACGCATCACCGCTGGCTGCACACGCCACCACCGCCAGGACCACCTACAACCAACAACTGCCAGAGTCGGAAGAGTCCTACAGCCAGACTACCGGAGTTGCTCACACCTGTCTTGGATGCCACTCTTCAGCTTGATACCCTGCTCAGCCCTTCAGGTGCCACTAACTCAGTGCACCACAACTCATGGACCCTGTCTGATTGAGTCTTGTGCTGTGTACAGCGGACGCAACCATGTCACCACAGGCAGTGGATAAGACCATGGACATGTAGCTTTGTCGTCCCCCCTTAATGCGTAAGAGGGGTGTACTGGGCCGGCGTACGCAAGTACAGCATAGGGGTGTGAATCCTCATCCCTGGGCTCTGGGCGTGGTTCATTTCTGGGCTGTACAGGAAACCAACTGATGCGTGTGTCTCTGTTGCAGTGTCTGCGCCACAAGGCCCGCAATCGACAATGTTGCATGCACCCGGAGGGCGCCTGCGCACGAAGGGATTGTACAAGGAGCACAAGGCCGCTCGGGCTCTTGGCTCATGCATGCCAACTGTTGTGTGTGTATTGCCATTGGTGCACAATGAGCCTAAGGCCTAGCCTCAATTGCAGTGCGAAAGCCACATCACATTTCCAGAATGCAAACAGTAGTCAGACTAACATTAGGGATGAAAGCTCCTTTGTCTCAATACAGAAGGCGGAAGGGCATCTGCACCTCCGACCTTGGTCTTGCATGCAGCAAGCACCCCCTGAGAGAGATACCATATCAGATGATGACGACTCCCACACTACGCACAGCGCAAATGAAAGTCCAAAGTATCCACACCCCACACACAGAAGTACTTGCTTGAGGTACTCTTGCATGGAATGCCCTTGACACTTACGTACACAACAACCCATACGTCCAAACGTTGAACACACATACGACTCATTGCTCCGAGCTGTGGCATATCATCCACATAACTGCCGCAGGTCAGAAGAGTGCCGGTTCTACGAGAGCCACCAACGCAATGGCAGAACATCCCGGGCGCATGCACAACGCCTGTCACGTGGAACTGTACCGTGTCCGAATGCTGCCTGTTCTTGTCTGATGCATTGTTCTGCATGTTGTGGTCCTTGTCTTGCCCGTACTGACACGCACATGGCAATAAAGTCTACGCAACTACACTAGTGTTCAACTGTGATGAGTGTTGATTAGAATGACAAATTGTGTGCCTCAATGAGCATTGTCCGTACACAGGGAGGTACTGACTGACGCATTTCACTTAGGGATGAGTCCCTATTGCCAGCTCCATCTCTGTGTGCCAGACATAGTGGTTGGGATAGTTGCTGATAGACCTGTGCTCTTACATGTCTTCAGCAATGTGAGTATGGTGTCCATATTCTTGCCATGTGTATCAATGTGATCCATCACTACAGGCTATGTCCACCCAGTTGTGTGTGAGTAGGTATGCGAAGAGATGTTCTGTTGTCAAATGTGATGGTGGACACTACTTTAGGCCTGCCAACGACTTTGACATCTCATACCCACCCCTATTTCTAACATTGCATGGGGCAAAGCTGAGAAATTGCGCGATTGTTGTTTCAGAGCAATGAGGCCACAGCTAGTGCACACATTCCCAGTCATCTCACTTCCTATGTGTGTCACGGTCACACATGCGCATTGCTTTCATTTCCCAGGGTGTACCTTTTTGGGCAATCAATGTCCTTACATTCATCCGTACTTTCATACTTGAAAGATTATGGACATGACACATCTGTGTGTATTTGAATGATTTATTCACATTCGGTGGAGTGTCGGAGCGTGAGCAGTATATGGCCATGCAAACCCCACATTACATTGTAGCCCAATGGAGGGCCAGCCAGAGTCATTTAGGGATTGACAAGTACATAGGAGGAGGAAGAGTACAGTCCGCAGTCTGATTGCTGTGTAATTGGTATGCAAACAAGATATGGCAGTCCATGTCGAGGTCCAAGGTGAGTGTCGCAGAGTGTTTCGGGGGACAGTGGGAGGTTTTGTTACAGGGCATGATGCAGAGGGCAGAACCAAGCTGAAACAGGGCATATGGCGGTGAAGAATGCTACTGGGTCCTTCTTACTACAAAGGTGGAATCACCTGCATCTTCGTCCTCTATGTCATCTGTCTGACATGTGGATGCTGATGTTTGGTCTGCAGCACTGTGTGCCACTGACACATCAGGGGCCAGAGATGTGTGTGTAGGGGGACAAGCAGCATTCATCAGCGACTGCCTTGGTGGCAGCAATGCGATGATGAGGATCTGCAGGGCATTGTAGATCCCAACAACGTTTCGCTGGTGTGCATCCGTGGCAGATATTCTTTCCGCATGCATCCGCTCCATGTTCTCCATTATCATCAGCATCTGTGGCAACTCTCGGCTGACATAGTTGAGGCCCCTCTGACTAGGCAGTTGTTCTCCTCTCAGAGTCATGACTCCAGCTATGTCGGGCATGGATTGTTGGACATCATGGAGCGTACTGTGGGTGTCCGTTAGGTAAAGTAAGTGGTCCCTGCTGGGACTTAGACACCCACGTATGTCATCTAGTTTGGCTGCCATGAGGTCGAACCCCACCCGCACCTGTTCAGCCACCTCCTTCTGGCAGTCTAACACATGTCCTTGGAATGCGATGTGTTCTTTGGTGAGGTGCTGGGAGCCAGCCGTGGTGGTGGCTGCTTCCTGCTGTGTGGTCTGTGCAGGGGGTGGGGTCTCCTCGATGCAGCTGGGCTGCCCTGCTCATGGAGGTGGGTTGCCGTAGCTGTCCATGAGCTGTTGTAGGGCATCTGTGTTGAAGGTGTGGAGGTCCTCTTCATCATCTCTGATGAGTTGTCTGGTCTGCTCTGCAGGAGGTGTTGATTGTCCCGCTGCACTGTGAAGGGGAGATGCATTTTAACATTGTGTTGACATGTATGTTGACGCATTGTTCAAGTTTACATACAGACTGCATGACAATGTACATTGTGACTGTTTGGGAGGAGCTGACTATTTGATGCGGCACAGTGGACATTTGAACTACATCACGGATGTGAGGTTGTACACATACATTATCATCTCACAGTTTACTGCTATGCCAGTTGTGATTGTCCAGTTTCTACGCACAAGCAGGACCAGTTGTGTCCTCTGTTCTGTAGTGTAAGTGTTGCACTTTGTACCACATTGTCGTCAATGATGGTGTGCAGTCATTGCTATGTGTGTGTGCTGCATTGTGGGAGAGTCGCCCCGGCAGTTGTGATTTTGCTGCCCCTTAACCCTTTGAGGGGGTGTGCCTTTGTCTTCTGTGCTTCTACAGTGCTGAGATGTTGCAGACTTGGCAAATTTTTGCTCGGGTTCATATTTTGGACTCTTGGGCATGGTTTATCCGCAGATGTGTTGTTGACGTCAGGGGTTGTTTGTGCACGTGGATGTGTCAGAGTGTGACCTGCCCCTTTACGGATGTGTTCCACACTCAGCCACCTCAGTGTTGTGGCGTGCACCATGTCATGATGATTGGACTGCAGCCATGCTGTTAGTCATGCGGTGTCACTTGCATTGTCAGTGTGGCTCACAGACACGCAGCTTTGCTGGTTTAGACACGTGGGCATGGGTTGGTTGTGAGCTTGGTGCTGTGTGGGGAGGGACCCCTTTGTGCCCATAGTGGACGGGGGCCTACTTGCTGTAGGAGAGTAGGATCTGCCTCTTATGGTTACCCCCACTTTTTGCTGGTGTATCACTGTTTTTAGACTTTAGTCTGGCTGGGGCCCTGCTATCCAGGACCCCAGCCTAGCTGCTTCCTCTCTAAATTGATTCCTTGTACTTTAGGTACATCACAGATTGGATTCTGGGGTGCCCTTATAAGTCCCTAGTATATGGTATACTATGTACCCAGGGCATAGGTACCCCAGAGGCCTACCAGGGGCTGAAGCATGTATTGTGCCACCCCTGGAAGGCCATCCAAAATGACACCACAGGACTGCTACTGCAGCCTGAGTAAGGTGGTGCATGCACCCCTTGCAAAGATATAGGTTCCCTATATCTCACCTAACACTGCACATAGAATCCTATCAGTCACCCCTATGGCAGGCCTTATCAATCCTGAAGGCAGGGTGCTTGGTTATATGTGAGAAGGTGCCCATGCATGAGCAGAGCCCCTCTGCAGCCCTCGGAATCTCCTATCCGGGGTTGTCTGTGGTGCAGCCTGACCATATACTCTTAAGTGCATTATATCTAAACGGTAAATGCTAACTTTGGGATGGCTGCACGGAAACATGTCATGTTTGGTGTCAAACACCTTGGAATCATACCCCCACACCAGTTCCTGGTGTGGGAGTATGATCTCACCCTTCTAGAGGGAGAGACATGACAGCACCGGTATACCCGGTACCAACTAAACAGAGCCTGGCATCACAAAATGGATGCTGCAGCCACATATACGAGTCTAGCCTCCTGCTGCTGACTGAAACTCTGGCAGGGGAGGCCTGGACAATAGGTTTCCTGTCTCAGGGAGGTGTTACCACCTCCCAGACAGGCCTTAGTGGATTGGGGCTGGGTGGTGCACTCTCTGAGTGCTTTGAAGTCCTGCACTGGGGGCACATTTGGTGTCCTCGTGCATACCCCAGTTCAAACCGGTTGCAGGGGCTGCCAGCCCCTGCTCTGGTGTGAAACTGGACAAAGGAAATGGGTGTAGCCACCCCTCTTTACAAACCCTCCCGTAGGTGGGTCCCCAGAGTTAGTCCAACCCCTTTTCTTAGTATAAGTAAAGGAACCCTGGCAACAGGACTTTAGATATCCCTGGACGAAACTCTGAAGCTGAATCCTGGACCTTCGACGCTCTACATCAAGATTAGAGGACTGAAGAATCTCCCTTGGGGTCAAGGAGTGACTCCCCTGCTTGGCAGGCACCAACAAAGCATCTGTCCGGTCTGCATCGCTGAAGCTCCTGCCGGACGCCGAAGTCTTTGCATCACCAGAGGTAGATTTCCAGACTTCCCGAGGCTGCCCTGAGTCCCCAGCAAAGCTGAGGCCCATAGCTGTCGTGGGTAATGTGGAACCGTGACCCCTGGACACCGAGCACATTTGCAAGTGCATCAACTTCCTGACATCTCTCGAAGCTATGCTTTGGGTTTCAAGTAACCCTATCCCCGAGCACCAACTGCAGCAGAGATCATTAGCCTACACTCCACGAGTGTCCCGTGGGCCAGCTTGAGGCTCCTTTGCAATCTCTAGTCTGTTGGCTAGTGGGTCCCCACGAAGGCAACTCTTCAATTGCTTGGGCTTTTCTGGTTGCTCAAGACGTGCCCTGACTTACCCTCACTGGGTGAGTCCCTCAGACCTTGCTGGTCTGCACCGCAGCCTTTTCTTTACTTCCCCATGACTTGCCATTGCCAAGGCTTGTTGGGTCCCATCCGGTCGCCAACACCGCAGCAATCGACAAACTTTGTGGGACAGCTCGAATCCAGCTCCTGCTCATCGTCGATGCCTCCTGGACCTCGTGGCTGAAGAGTCAAGGCACCCGTCAACTCACCTGAAGCACCCGACATCTGAGGGCATTCGACTATCATGCTCCTGGTCACTGGCTAGTGACCCAGACTCTGTCCCCTCTGCTTTCAGGTCTTCCTATCCCTCGATCCAGGCTTGGATCGCTCCGGACACTCTTCTTCTCCACGGCAGCAGCACTTTTCCAGCGGTCGCCATTGAAAACGATGACGATTCCCGACACCTTTTAACACGTATGCACCCGGCTTCCCTGGGTGAGGTAACTCGAGTATTTCGGTACTCACGTGGGTGTGGGCCCTAGAAACTCTTAAGTTTTAAGGGGTTAACTGGAAGTCCTCTCCGAAGTGTCCTTTTTCTATAAAAATCTAACCGCGACTTTCCCTATAGAAGTCAACGGCGGCTCGCGGCTGTGTTATCACACTGCATGCGTCCCCCGTGGGGCCCCTGTGTCACTACCTTGGGTGGTTTCTTGGGGTCCAAGCACTTCTACAGGCTCTAGGCCGTGTGTCTAGTTCAGTCGTGGTTCTTATACCACTATTTTAGTATATGGTTTGGTACGCCCCTAGGACTCAAACGTGTATTGTGCTAAATACTGCTGATATTTGACTTGTAACTTATTTACTTCGAACTCTAGCCTCATAAAGAGACTAGAGGGGTGTGTTTAAGACTAAATACATATATTTTATATATATATATACCTGGTGTGGTCCTCTTTCATTTGGTCGCTCAAGAGATTATAGACTGGTAAAACAAGCTGCTTTACATTCCTCTAAGACTTAGCCTGAAGGCTACCACTCGGATAGCTTTCTATAAAGGTTGTCTTTAACCTATCATCCATAAGGGGTTGTTTGGACTGGTGCAAGGTGCCCACTAGAACTAGTGGACAGCATATGCCAGGCCTACTTCTCACACTTGCTGTTTGTATGTGTGCTGCAGTGTGCCAAGGGGATCAGGGACATGATCCAGAGTCATTGTGGGTGTGCAGTGTGCTCTACTTAATTGTGCATGTGTGCCATTGTGCCCTTCTCCCCCGTCCCCCCAGTCCCTGTTCGGTACTCACCCTGGTGCTGTTGTGTCAGGTCATGTCGAGCAGTGTTCGGACCCCCAACTCCTGCCACCGTCTCCCCACTGATGACTGTGGCCACCATTTCCTCCATCTCATCCAGCTCCTTGTGTTCGGCTGGACTGCCACCTCCAGTCTGCATTGCTGCCTGATGGTTGTCAGCGAGTTTCTTCTTGGTTTTGCGCTTCGTATCATTCCAGCGCCTCTTGACCTCTCCAATTGTCCTCCTCCTCACTCCGACTGCATTCACCTTGTCCAGGGTGGACTGCCATATTGCATTTTTATTTGCCAATGATACGTTGGTGGTGACGAACAGTTGTTGGTGGTGTTCTATCACCTCCGTGATGACGATCCTGTTTTCCTGCGGACTGAACCTCGTCTTCCTCGTCTTCTTCTCCTTGCCCTTCCGTGACCCCGAGGTCCCAGGCTGGTCCTCCTGGGGGCTTGTGGGGTTCTGGTCGTACTCTGTACTTGCTCCGGTTTCCTCCATGGTGCTACGCAGTTTTAATTATTTTGTTTGGGTTTTTAAGTGCTTTTGTAGTGCATTTTCCCGCATGACGCGTGGGAATTGCAGGCCTGTCGCTGGTTATCGCTACTTTTTTTTATCGCGGTTGGCCACATCGCATCTTTTTTATCGTTCGTGTTTCGCGTTTTTTTGGCGTCGCGTTATTTTTAACGTGGTCATTTTGCGCATTCTGGTGGGACTATCGCATGGTGCCGCCGGGTTGAGAATACAACGTTAACACAGCGGTATTTTCCCGCGATAGACTGCGATGTGCAAAGTTGCGTTAGGCTAATTTTGCGATAATTATCACACGTTCTTGAGAATATCCTCCTAAGTGTCTTATACCCTTCTTCTGCTAATGTGACCATTCAATTTGTTCCTCAAGAATTTGTGTCACCTTGTTTTTTCCGGGGGCACGGTGACATGCAAATCTGCAATAATTACTAGCATTGTGTGTGCTGTGTTTTAAGCATGTTGAGTAGCATAATGTATGGAGCTGTTAAACTCTCTTATTTGTTCACGATTCCTACAAAACATTCTTAACATTCTTAGATATCCCACATAGTTTAAAAGATGCTTTTCGGTATGTACGCACATTGGGATTTCTCTGTGTTTAACATGTAAATCACTAGGGCTAGTTGGTTGGTAATCAAATAGAATTCCATATTTGGAAGTTTCTCAGCCTGCCTTTGTGTCTGCCCATAATTTTTAATTGCATAATCTAGGAGATGTACCTCCCCACACAATTTTCTCGATCTGTTTATCTATGGATTGTATAAGGTCTCTAGCAAGTTTTAGCAGAACATTCCAAAAACGTAATTGAATCTGTGAGTGATATTCATTTTAATCAGCTGTACTCTGCCCCAGAGTGAGTGTTGGAGTTTAGAACACTTTAAAAGATCCTTCGTCATTTTATCAATTAGCAAGTCTAAGTTGCATCTTAGCAAGCTGTCCATTCCCCTATTTATGTATATTTACAAATATTTCAGGTTAGAAGGGGTCCATATAAAGGGCTAAGACCCTCTTTAAGCCTTAGTTATGTTTGCATTTGGGAGAGCAGACTTAAAATTGGCACGAAAATAACGCTGGTTCTTAATTAATGCGCAGAATAAATGTGCAAGTTTGATGAAATGTATCTAGAATGCATAAAACTGTGAAATGTTTAATTACTCATACTAGGCCTCAATAATGGCTAAAGCAATGCTGCTTGAAAAATGAGCGTGAATAAAAAAATGCTGAATGCACATAAAAAGTTTGCTTCTTGACCACACCATGAACTTTTGCATTCATGAACAAATAAGTTATTCATGTAATTTCAAGTTTTCTCACAGAATGTTTTCACTTATATAAAGATCACTGCTACATAAAACTAGTTTTTGTCAATTAATGAGGTAACAAATTGTTCAAGCATTGACTTACAATGTTTAAAATGTGAAGTTGACTTTCTATCTGACTTATTTGTCCATGATGATCCTGCAGAAATGTTTTCTTTTCATTAAATAGATGTTACGATTTTTGCATAGTTTACTGGTTAGAAGCTGATACTAGAGAATTAAATAACATTGTACAGATGTGAGAAAGCCAGCCTGAAGGAAGCGGACTCCATGTGAAAGCATAGTTGATAACACATATTGAGAGTGCAACATTATCGTATAAAGACTATTGTCTTTGTGTGAGAACATGAACAGTGATATTGTTTCCAGGAGAACATTGAACGCTGATTGGCTGACGGAAGAGGAGATTTGAAACATGTTAGAAATTTGTAAAATGCGAAGTGTATAATAATGCATGTTCGTAGAGTAGGTTGCCATTAGCCCATTCTTCCATTCCACACGCTTTATTCATTTACCCAGACCTATTGCATTGAGATTCTGCTGAGTTTCCTGAACTACTCTTTATGGGAAGATCTTGCTGTGATATTTGTGTTCTGTTTGAACTGATTTAAATGCTGAAGCCTTATGCTGTCAATCACTCTCTTACTTTACAACTCTTTATGGGCGCTAAATAACTCCATGTTCTACCCATTCTTAGGATAGGGATTCATTCCTTTATGGAATGCACTTTAATGCAATGTTTTTACTGAATTAATTAACTATTATTGATTTTATATTTCTGTCATAGATTGACTAGTGAGATTAATCTCCAGCTACCTCTGAGTATCTCACCTTTGTGCAGCCCAACTTATTAAATTAGAAAGCTTTTGCTTGGTTGAATTAATATACATATAACACAATTGAGACTATACAACACTAATATTATTAGTAGCTCTCAATGCATTTCATTGAACATGAGTAGCTCTCAGTACAGAAAAGGTTGGAGACCCCTGTTTTTGGTCCATAAATTCCTTACAGCACATCCAGCACAGCCCCCTGAGTGAAGGCCCCCCTTTTTAGATACCAATATCTGAGTGGGTGGCCGTCAGGCCTCACCCGGGCTGCAAATGCCGTGACTGCCTACTGCTGACCCCAAGCTGGTCATTCGCCACAGTGCCTCTGCCGTAAGGCATCCCAAGGACACTGTTTTGCGCAGCTCGTCATCCTTGGCTAGTGTGCTTTCTTGTCTGTCTACTTTGTGCTGTTTTTGCCATGCTGCCTGTGCTTCACCGAACTCTGGCAGCTCCCCCTTATTCCCCTCCAGTTTGTTTATGGAAACCCTAACTGCTCCAGCGTCCCTACCAGGTTAAGTAGGAAGGTGTCCATCCCCACCCCAGTCAGATGAACTCTGTCAACCTCGTAGTACCCTGTTGTCTTGAGATTGATGAGGCCATGCTTCACGAAACCCAACTGCTCCCCCTGCATACTTTTGCCATTGAGATGCTCAGTTTCCTTCTAGACCTTTCTAGAGCTGCATGGTTCAGTTCCCCCCTCCATTCGTGCTGTGCTATGACTTCAGACCATATGATGACCGCAGGGTGAACTAGCCTTGGTACTGCCATTAAACCAGATGTCATAGCCCCTAATAATTCTTTCCTACTCAGGGTTGCCAGATCATTATCCCCAAGGTGCACTAGGACTGCGTCTGGGTAGCAATTGTACCCATCACATGCCCGACTGCCCAAGCCTTGTCACCGACGTGTTTCGCAACCAAATTCCTTTGTAGTCCTTGTGCGCCTCTGACCACAGTTGTACCCTTGTGACATAAAAGTGGCCCACGATCCAAACTCTGCACCCATCTCCAGAGGGCCCTGCTGCAGGAGAAAAAAGTCTTAGCTGATTGTGGGTTGCATGGAGCATTTGAAGGCCCCAGACACCCAGTGACCTATCAGCTTCATGCACTCCTCACTTAGCCCACTAATGGCCACTGTGGTCGCGGCCCCTAAGCAAAAGGAATGTGAACCAAACTCCTTGCTGGTAAGCCTGCTTTCCTTATTGCCATTCTCAACACCGCTGTGAATTAGAAATGACTTAAGTAAGAACCATCCTGGTGCGTGAAGAGCGGTCGCCACTCCCTTACTCCCAGTGCTATGTATTTGCGCATGAGACAAACCAAGCAGCATGCATTGTCCTCCAGGCAATATCGCCGCAAGCTTCTCCCTTTACCCTCCAGATCTATTTTAGACTGACGTATGTAAACTGTCATGTATCTGTCACGCATGCGGGCATCCTCCCCCCGCATGCAGGCTGTTCCTGGGTTGTACCTGGAGGGGCCTACAAGCTCAGTCACCCTATAGGCCCCAAAGAAATCTAGTGAGAATGCTGCTCTGAACAGCACCACCTCATGTGTCTGCCCGCAAATGTCGGGAAGCGCCGCCATCAGCTTTATAAGCATTGTGATCTCTGCGTAGGTTGCAACCTCCCCGACCCTTTCATTGTTGCCCTGCAGTAGAAAGAATTTGCCAGGTCCACCCTTGCGGCCAGTTTTGCATAAAGTTATATTGCACTGAAGTGGGCCTGTGCCCAAGCCCTACTTCTCCCCTCCTTGAATCCCCACTGGATGAATTCCGTTACATCCCTAGTTGTCACTGAACTATGCCCAGCTGCACTAATGACCTGTTGGAAGACTTCCCAGAACTTACGATGTTGTTTCACCGTCTTGGGTGTTAGTGTGTTCTCCACCAACATCTTTAGGTCAGGTCCACCAGACCCCATGTAGGAAAGTTGGATCTGCTTCTTAAGGTTACTCCCACTTTTTGCTTCATGTTATACTGTTTTTGACTAGTCTGACTGAGATCCTGCTAATCAGGACCCCAGTCTATCTGCTTTCTCCCTAAACTGTTATGTTATGTACTTAGGTACACTCCAGATTGGATACTGGGGTACCCTTGTCAGTCCCTAGTATATGGTACCCATGTACCCAGGGCATAGGTACCCCAGAGGCCTCCCATGGGCTGAAGCATGTATTATGCCACCCATGAGAGTTCATGCAAAATGGACCTACAGGCCTGCTATTGCAGCCTGTGTAAGTTGGTGCATGCACCGATTACTTAAGCTATAGGTTTACTATATCTAAGGGTCACTGCACTTAAAACCTATAAGTCACCCATATAGCAGGCCTTAACAATCCTGAAGGCAGGGTGCTTGGTTCTAAGTGAGAGGGTGCCACTGCATGAGCAGGATACCCCTGCAGCCTACGGAGTCCATTCTCCCGGGTTGTCAGTGCATCAGCCATTTACGACATACAGAGTGGCATTATGCGACCACGTGATGACCAGCTCTAAAACGGCGGAAAGTAACCCTATTGTGTTTGATGTCAAACATTGTGGAATCATACCCCACACCGGTAACCGGTGTGGGAGGTATGATTCCACCCCTCAGAAACGAGCTTTGTGAGGTCCCTGGTGTTCCCGGTACCAGCCTTCTAGTCCCAGGAATCCCAAAATGGTTGCTGCCGACCAGAGACACATTTCTGCCCTCCTGCTGCTGAGCCAAGCTCGAGCAGGGGAAGGCAGAACAATAAGCATCCTGTCACAGGGAGGTGGGACCACCTCCCAGACAGGATTTAGTGTATTAGGCCTGGGTGGGTGCGCTTACCAGCGACCGAAGGTCTGCATGAGGGGCACATTTGGTGTCCCTGTACATAGTCCAGTACAAACCAGTCCTGGGAGCCATTGGCTCCTGCTCTGGCACAAAACTGGACAAAGGACATGGGAGTAACCTCCCCACTGTCCAGACCCTCCCCTGGGAGGGTCCCCTGAATCTGTCCAACCCTCTCCCGTGGGTAGAAAAGGGCTTACCTGGCTGTAGGACCCTAGATACAACGTGGACAAGATTCTGATCAAGAAACCACTGACCTTCGACCATCTGGACACTCTGCACTTCGCTGGACTTCGTTTGGGCCAGACTTCATCTCCCTCTCAGTCTGAAGCATCGGCTTTGCCCGTGCACCATACAGGCTCCGTGCAGGACCTGTGGAGCATCAAGGACAGCTGAAGATATCTCCCTTGTAGTGAAGGAGTCACTCCCCTGCAACCGCAGGCACCACATCTCAACTGACCGGTCTGCTGCTCCTGAGCTCCTACAGACTCCAAAGGCTTCAGCAACACAGGACATGGGTTTCTATGTACCTCGAGGTCCAATCTGCCCTCTCACCAAGCTTCAGGTCAGAGTCCCTCGTGGGGGCTGCAATACCCGTACCCCTGTGCACAACATACTTTTGCAAGTGCATGTGCTTGTTGACGTTCCCAAAACAAGTGCACTGGGCTCCAAGTAGCCCCAACCTCTGGCACCATTTGCACCAAAGAACTCTGGCCTTCTCGCACCGAGTGCTCCATGGGTCGTTGCTTTGTGAAACTGCTCAAGGTCCCCTTGCAACTCCTGTGCCTCCGGCCTGTGGGTCCTCTTGAGGCTCAACACTGCTGTTCTTGGGCTCTCCTGGTTGCCCCAGTCCTGCCCTGACTCCCCTGTGTTTGGTGAGTCTCCTGAACCTTGCTGGTCCGAACCGTAACCTTCTTTGACCTGCATGGGTTGCCATTGCCAAGGCTTGTTGGTGCTCCAGCCGGACACCGACCCCTCAGTACTCAACATCCTTTGTGGGATAGCTCGTGTCCGGCTCCTGGTCATCCTCAACGTCTCCTGGTCCCGGTGGCTGCAGAGTCAAGAACCTCCTCAACGCACCTGAAGCACCAGACATCGGTGGGCATTCGACTACCGAGCCCCTGGTCACTCCTGAGTGACCCAGACTCTGTCCCCTCTGCTTTCAGGTACTCTTCACCAATAATCGACCTTTGGATTCTGACGGACACTTTCCTTCTTTCCAGCAGTGGCTCTTCTTCGAAGTCCTCCATAGAGATCGACAGCGGTTTCTGACGCATTTCAGACCTAAGCACCCGGCTTCCCTGGGATAGGTAACTCTGGTACTATGGTATCCATGGGTGGGGTGGCTCTCCAACCTCCTAACTTCCACGGGGTTTCTTCGAAGTCCACTTAGAAGGGTCCTTAAACTTTAAAACTTCAACCACGTCTCTCCCATAGAATTGTACGCAGCACGCGGTCGTGATCCCACACTGCACTCATCCTCCGTGGGGTCCCTACTTACTCACCTTGGGTGGTTCCTTGGGGTCCCAGCGATTCTGCATCCTCTAGACACTGTCTTGACTCGAGTTGCGGTTCTTATACCACTATTTTAGTATATGGTTTGGTCTCCCCCTGGAGCCCACTGGTTATTAGTGCTATTTACTATTGTTTCTATGCTACAGTATTGTGTGCTTTGTGATTATCTGCATGTAGCAGACACTGTGTCGTACTAGAGAGTGTTATATATATAAATACATATTTTTATAAGTACTGTGTGGTTCTCCTTTCATTTAACTAATACTATAAGGTTGCATTCTGGTAAAACAAGCTGCTTAACATTCCTTCAAGACTAAGCCTGAAGGCTGCTCTCTACAGCTAACACTTGGATAGCTTTCTAAGGTTATCTTTGACCTCTTAAATCACCATAAGGGTTGTTTCGACTGGTACAGGGTGCCCACTTTAATTAGTGGACAGCATATACCAGGCCAACTTCTCACACCCCACATCTGCTCAGGCGTCAGATACTGATCTGCATATGGTGCCAGCACTCGAAATATCTGCCACTGAAAATGGGACACCGCGTCAGCTATGGAATTATCACAACTCAGCACATGTCTAGCTCTAATCGCTATATTGGCTCTCAGCTGGCAGCCTTAACAGCCTCACCACAACTGGGCATTTTGCGGTCCCTAGATTCAATGCCTGCACTACTGTATGGTTGTCCACCCACCGCGTGATCTGCTTGTTAGTAAGCTTGTCCCTCCAAATTGTAAATGTAACAATGATGGGGAAGAGCGGGCAAGGTGGTGTTTTTGGTGACCCCCGCTTTGTGCCAAGACTCTGGCCACCGAGATGCAGTTCAGGCAGTGCCCAGTATTGCCCCAAAGCCTTCACTCCCAGCAGCGTCTGTTAATAGCTCTAGTTGTTTGGCTGTCACCCATGGCTCACACCACATCAGCGTCCCATTAAAGCTAGCTAGGAAGAAACCCACTGCCCTAGGTCCTCCTTCACTCCGTGAGGAAGCCGCATCTTGTGATGCTTTTTTGATAAGCACTTGATTAGCCATGCCAGGCGCCATGCAAAAGGCCATCTTGCCAGGACCACTCGGTTGGCAAAGTTGAGTTTTCCTAATAGTGGTTGGATCTCCCACAGTGTGGCCTTCTCCTTTGTGAGGATCCTTTGTATTATATCCTGCAGTTCCTTCACCTTACCTGTGGGAAGCCTACACACTCCTTCCAACATGTCCAGCTCAATTCCCACGAAGGCTAGCTGCATGGTCGGGATCTCCTCTGCTAATGGCACCCCTTTCTCCCCTGCTAGGTCAATGAAGCTGTGCAGAAGGCCAGAATATTCTGTCATACCTGGCTTCCAGATGAACAACAAATCATCCAAATAGTGTATTAGCCCCCCTGCTGGGTGTTGTGCCCCTACCTCCCACTCTAATTACCTGTTGAATGGAGATGGGTCACCCCATGGAAACGTATTTGTTAAAGTAGTATGCATTGTCTAGTTGGAAACCCAGCAGGAGGTAGCTGTCAGGGTGTACTGGCATGAGGCGAATGGTGGATTCAATATCTGACTTTGCTAGCTGCCCCCCTTTACCCATCATCCTAATCAGGTCCACAGCCTCATCCAAGGTGGCGTATGGTACAGAACAGCTCTCCTGGCCTAGCCCATAATTAATTGACTCGCTCCATGATAATGATAGAGGGTGGATAAGACGGTATTTTCCTTCCACCTTCTTGGGTACTGTGCCTAGCTGGAGAGCACAAAATTGTCTAAAGGGGGTTCTGTGAATGGTCCCGTTACCCTACCCAGGAGCAGCTCTTTCTCTACTTTCTGCCTCACTATCTCCGGGTTCTCCATTACTGACTTCAGATTGCGGCTAAGGCGGCTGACCAGGGGTCCTTGATAGCAGATGTGAAAGCCAGTCGTGAAGCCCTTTGTTAGTAGTTGCCCCCCCTTAAGATTAGGAGACCTGTTCAGCAATTGGAACAATACCTCCGTCTTAATGAGGGTGGGGAGGGAGGACGGTGGGGTCAGTACTTGATCCTCCCCAGGCCCCCGCCCAACCCCTTACATTTTGTTGTTGTTGTCCAAGTTCTCCCATACACCCTTGGCCTTTCTGCAATCAATTGCTGAGTGGACCCACTGCAGTTGCCACAGGCATGCCTGAATGTGCAGGCCTGCCCTCATTTACATTCATCCTTATCATATCTCCAGCAGGCTGCAGGCCGGCTCTTCCCATTCCTGGCCCTGGCGCTCCCTTTTGCCTTGCTCCTTTGTTGGGTGCCCTTGTTCATAGTGCGAAAGGGGTGGTTGCCTGTGCTTACCCCTCCCTTGCTGCCACCAAGTGATTAGTAAAGCACTCTACATCTTGATTGTCCCAATCTATCACTGGCCAGGTTTGCATTTTTTCCCTAAAGCCTTCATCATAATGGAGCCAGGTGTCCCCTTGATACTTCTGCTGGGCTTTGTGCACCTTCAGCTCATGTAGGAACAGTTCTACGGCACTCTTCAGGATTTTTTCTACAAAAACACTCCCTAAGGTTCTGAAAGCTGATAACCAGTTCTCAATTGACTGCTCCACCCTTTGTCTCCGCCTATCCTTCCTGTCCTTGTCTTTTTAATCCTGTGTAGTAAGATCTAGCCCTGCCTAGCGCACCTCTAGGAGTGAGAGGATATTGATGTGCTCCTTGCGCCAAATCCTCTCATTAACCCCTAGGGGAATGAGACTGGTTAGCCCGGTCTCCTGGGTTGTGATGGGGGATCCCCAGGGGAGGGCCGTATATACTCGTCAGTGGGTTTCAACCCACCCAACTCCTGTGGTGACACTCCGGTCCTGGCCTTGGTGGGGTCAGTCTACCTGTCCTCAGCCGGGGGGCTACTCGCCTGACTCGCCTCCTTATTCCCCGCCCTGTCCTTTCTTATTGTGCCCCCTTATTTTTTTCATGGCTACCTCTTCTGCTATCCCTTTGCAGTATTGCCACTATACCTGTTGCCCCAGCCATGCTTGTTATCCCACTGCTAGTCTGCAATGCTCCTGAGGCTTGTGTGCTGCCCTGCCCACACCCTGCCCCCCACAACCTTCTTGCTTGAACCTTCCACTAGTTCCCTACCTGGCCATGGCCCTGCCATGAAAACATGCCAGGCAAGCAGTACGCTGGGTAACCCGGGGTCAAGAGGGTACCTGACCCTGCCCATGGCCCCAAAGTTTGTCAATGGGTGGGCCCATCATTGATGCTGGATACTGTGCTTGTGACCAATTGGTCGCCAGCCCCTGTGAACATAGCCCCCCTTATGAAGTGTTGTTGTGTTGGGCCCCTACAGGATGGGCCTGGGGAGACTAGGACAATCCAGTTGCCCCTACTGTGTCCCATAGTTCACAATGCTTGTCGCAAGCCCTGTGGCCTCCCTGCATAGCTTGCCCAAACCCATGTACCCCAGTTGCTGATCATTTGTTCTTCTTTTATCAGCCTCACTCGCCTCTCTCTGTCCATCAGGTGGCACTGCACAGGCTCCTTGTGCCCTCTGTTCCTCACCCTCGCTTTCCTCAGAGCTGTCTGCTTCACTGTTGGATACTATATTAAAGGAGACCGCTGCTCCTCTGCGACCTCTGCTCCCTGATGATTTTACACTGGCCGCCTTTTTCTTGGGCTCCCTTTTGTCACTTACAGCCTTTTTTAACCTGTGTCGGGGGAGGCGGCTGTTCTGGCTGCAAGCCTCCCCCTACTTGGCCCCATGCCTGTGGTGATCTTTTCCTCAGGGCTTGGTGAATGGGAGGCCTTTGTGAGCCTGGGCCTCTTTGCAGGCCAGCCTCACAGCTGTGCGATCACTTGTTGACTCACCCACTCGAGCCCCCGGCTTGACAATAGCTGCCACGGTTTGGGGAAAAGCGTTTCCAGATCCTCGTTGAGCTTGGTCAGGTGCCCTCCTGAGCTCCTCGGGCCGAGCAGGGACCTCTTCTTGACCTCTGTCTGCATGCTCCATGTACCGGGTGAGCCGATGGCGTTCCTGTGGCTCCTTGCCTGGCATTTGCCTATAAAACAGCTGGCTGGTTGGTTGGGCCGTCAACAGTGAGTGCGCACCAAGGTGCTTCTGCTGTGGCCCATTAGCAGGCATGAAGCGGTCTGCTGGGAGCCCCACTTCCTTACAATATCCGGGCTTGAAAAGCCTGCGGTGTGAACCACGTGGGCTGCCACTGGGTGAGGAATCTTGAGGAGGGGAGAGGAACCATACCATGCCTCCCAGACCACAGTTGGCCGAGATTCTCTGCTGCCGGCACCCCCTTCAGGTACTGTGTCTCCCGGGTCTTAGCCACCCCCCTTGCAGGCCCTGTCTCGCTTCCTGTTTGCAGACAGTCCAGGGAGGTCTCGTTTTCTCCTCAGGCTGACTGAGCTAATGAGATGCTGCTCCCTCCCTCTGCAGCTGTTGCTCAGATGTATGCCGACTGTCCCCGGAGACAGCTCCAGAGAGCAACGAGCAGCGGCAATCCTCTCAAATATTGAGAGGTCACTGTATGCCCATTGCTGCCCTTGTCCCCTTTTTTAACCCCTGATTCTCCAGAACTCTTCCCTCGGATTGGGGGGTGGGTTTCAAAACATGCCACCCAATCGCCTGCCCTCCTTTTCGCGGGTTTGTAGCTCCTTTTCATGGGCTTCTGTCCTCTGGGCTCAAGAAGGTCCCACCCTCTGGAGACGTTCTTCACCAGCCCCTCATGGGTCCGGCTCTGCCTTCCCAGCCCGCACCGTTTGTATTCTTAAGTGAGTTAGTCAATAGTCTATCTGTGGCTGTCCACTTAGCGTGTAAACTATTGGAGGGTTCTACCTCCTTAAGTTGCGCAACCAAAAGTCTCCTAGCCTTCTTACCTCTTTCATAGTGCTGTTTTGGCCCTTGAAGTATACATAGCCTTTAGATAATATTTGCCGTTGGTGAGTGCTAACTGTGCTTTTGGGAATAGGATGCATTATAATCTGAATGGAGTTGTTCTACTACACTTTCTAGCCTATCTTTCTCATATTAGCTTGGAGTTTGAGCATTGTTGTTAAACTAATTATTTTACCTCTCCCAGATGCCTATGAAGTATGTGTCGAAATAACTGGCCCAGTTACTTTACACGTATGTCAGCAAGAAAGAGCACACGTTTACTTCCTCCTGTGTGTCTCTAGCAAAATGGCACCACAAGCTTAAATTGTACAGGATTTAGTATGATGTTGAAAACTATATGCAGTACATTAGTAATATAAGTCCGGAATGGATTAGATTCAAAGAGTATTTCTGAGTTCATTTAACATGTTTTTCTTATTTCACAAATAATGAAGTATGGTGCACAAAATGAAATTTAGTAATGTATTGTTTATGCTCCCTAAGGCATCTTGCAGGTGATCACTTCAAAAGAAGAAACAAAACGGCGCTTCTGTGTGTGAGCAAAGTTGCAATCAGCAGGCACATTCAAACTAAAACACACCCAGGTTTTATGTGCCAGCTCAGCGTCCTCGCCACAGGAAACACCTCTTCTACATCAGGCACCAATAGCATTCCAGTAACGTGCAAGCTATCTGTTATTCTAGAGTCTGTTTCACTGACGTACACTCTGCCTTTCCTAGGTGCATACTCAACAGCCCTATTTTCTGACAGATCACTCTTGTTCATCATTTGATTGCTGGGATTCTCAGTGACATATGGCTACTAGGTAAGCATAAGTAACAAATATTGGGATTTCATGTGAATCTAGGGATTGGCATCACAAACAATATTACTAAAAAAATTCACCCTATCACAATAGAAACACATAAAACTAACATTGTGGGGCGTGGCTTTGACGCCAATCGAGATGGCGGCGTGATTCCGGAGCTCCGCGCCGGTGTTCCTCACGAAACCCCGTTTCGAATGGAGAGCACCTCTCTTCTGGATTGAAGATGTAGGCCTTTGGCTTTCTTTTACTGCGGGAAGCACTTTGACCCCTTAATTGCTGGTTTCCTCCCGTTTTCGGCATTTTTGGTGATGCGAGCCGTTTTCCCTCATAACGGCCGCCATTTTGGATCTAATACATCGCGCTGTATTCCTCTCTTCAGAAATGCCTAACTCATACTCTCTGGAAGCGCTTGCTGAATGTCTTCTCAAGTTGGGCAAGTGTATTTCCTTTATTTATTACCTACCTTGATACTTTCTTGGTACTTCAAGAGAATTGGTGTGTTTTATCTGCAAGCGGCCGCCATTTTGTGACTTTCTCACCTCACATTGTGACTGCTAAATGATTTTACTTTCTTTTTGAGGTTTAACCTGAGTTTTGATTTTTGGGTGTCCTTCATACTGTCCTTCTGTCAACGTTACAAATGACTGATTATTATTCAGTTTTCATCGAATATATACTAGTGACGACACCCCTTTTTCAAAATGTTTTGAAGCCTTTTATATCCATTATAGAAAGAACAATGATGTTTTTGAGCCCTTATTTTTCAGATTTTTCTGTTCCTCTGGATTGATTTCCCTTACTATATTCTAAAGAGCTTAGGTAGTAAGAGGGTGGACCCTGCAACTTCAGTTCTGATCTGAAACTTTCATCTCCTCACAGTCCACTTGAATCTGCTGTATTGTTTTTCAAAAGTAAAAAGTGTTAAACATTGTTTACTAAATTTCCTTTGTCTCGTTTATGGGGAGACTAAAAAACCTTAAGCTTACTACATCCTCCAAACTTTCTTCATATTCAGACTCTGACTCTGCTCTCAACGACATGAAGGACATTTCTCTTCAGAAACCTGATCACTCGACAGGCACCATTCCAAAATCACATCCTTCAAGCGATTTCCACCAAACATCCGAAAAAAGATCCTCCTTCTCCAGTGAAATCATCTTCAGCCTCCATGGATATAATCCTTGAAGAAATTCGTGCTTTGAAACACTTCATGGAGGAAACCAATAAAACTTTGCAGCATCTGGATGATAAATGGTCTTCTTTGGAGTCGCGTATGCTTGTTGTGGAACAAAGAACAGACTCTCTTCAGGCCTCATGCTCTCGCATTTCAACTCTGGAGTCTGAAATTTCTCTGCTTAAGGAGCAGTCAGAGGATTTGGAAAATCGTAATCGCAGAAACAATCTTCGAATTTATGGTCTTCCCGAAAACATTGAGGGTTCCAATCCAACCGTTTTCTTTCAAACATTCTTGCCTAAGCTATTGGACTTACCTTCTACATCTTCTTTTAATATTCAAAGGGCTCATAGACTTGGTCCCAAAATTTCTGTAAAACCTCGTCGAGTTATCATGTTTTTCTTGCAATATACAGACCTTCTACAAGTCCTGTATGTAGTCAAGTCCAAAAAACAATTTTTGGGGGAGGGTCAACGTCTATTTTTCTCTCAAGATGTGGCTAAAGTTACAGCTGATCGTCGGAAGAAATTTCTTGATCTTCGCCCTCAATTGCGTTCTTTAAATGCCAGATTTTAACTAATCCATCCTTGCCTTTTCAAGGTCACCTATAAGGAAAAGACTACCACATTCTATGATCCAGCCGTTTTGCAGGAATTCCGTTCGTCAACATGGAGCTGTGGCTATGGACACTTCAAAATCTACTTGATTTGTTATTTTATTTCATCATGTCTGACTGTTTCCTGTTTATGTAATTCCTTGATTGTTGTTTTGCTTGTATTTTTGTAATGTTTACTGCATTAAGGTGTTTTACCTATTTCCTCCCTTTTCTATTCTCTTCGAGTGTATTTTCTTATCTATAATGCTTTCTTCTCTTCTTATACAGGTGTAGCTTTTTCCTGTCTTTCGCTTTCCTTGTGGTCTCTCCTATAAGTTGATGTCTTACCCATGGTTCCTCTGGGGTCCGGTGGGGTTCCGGTGATGTCGTCATCATCTTCTGGTGTTACCATCCCTCATTTTGTCTTGTGTTGTAGGTATGTTTCTCAGTCGTCATTTGTATGATATGTATTGTCTTTTTTGTTCTCTATCATGACTTGTACTGTCTCTTTGCTTTCTGTTATGTTCTTCCTTTCTCTCAAGTTCCCTATATCATTAGTCTTTTTTCCTTTTTCTTCCTAATTTTCTTTCTATTGCTCCCTTCTTCCTTTCTCTTCTAATCAAACAATGCTTTTTTCCGTATATTCTCTCCCTTTCACTTTATTTCAATTCAAAGATTGGTTTTATCACTGTACGCTTAATGACTGTTCATGTTATTGCCTCCTGGTCACATTCCGAGTTACTACATGGAATATTAAGAGATTAGGTAATCCTATTAAAAGACAACGGGTGCTGATCCATTTAGCTAAACTAAAAACTGACATTGCATCACTCCAAGAATCCCATCTATCTGAAGCTGAAGCTTCCAAATTAAAGAACTGCTGGGTTGGGAATGTTTTTTCTTCTCCGGCCCTAGGTAAGAAAAATGGTGTTTTGATTCTCTGTCATAAAAAATGTCATGTTTCTGTTGTTCACTAAGAATCTGATTCTGATGGTTGTTGGGTTATTGTTAAACTCCTTATTGATCAAATACCCTTAGGTATTTTTAATGTATACGGCCCTGTCTCCGTTGACAAGGTTTTCTGGACACAGATCTCTGATAAATTAATTTTGTTTGATGATGATTATATTGTTTTTGGTGGTGATTGCAATCAAATTCATGACCCCATATTGGATAGACATTCGCCAGTTAAATTTGTAAATACTAAAATGCACTCACAATTTACCTCCACCATACGCCGTAGGTCTCTAGTCGATATTTGGAGACTTTGTCACCCAGATCTCCAAGAATACAGTTACTACTCACCTCTGCATCATTCACAGTCCCGTATTGATTACCTCTTTTTAAGTAAATCCTTAGCTCAGCATGTCCTTCACTTCGAAATAGGATCTATTTTAACATCAGATCATGCCCCGGTTTTTGTTGACTTTGATTTGATACCTTTTACTCTGCATACTGGTAGGTGGCGTTTTAATAATTCATTACTTGTTGATCCTAGTTTCTCTAGCCAATTCAGCTCTTTTGCCTCTGAATTTTTTGCTATTAATTCAACTCCAGATTCTTCTCCTGTAATGATTTGGGATTCCTTTAAGGCGGCAGCTAGAGGTTTTATAATGAATTTTGTCTCACAAAAGAAAAATCTTTTGAGGTACAATCTACTCAATTACTTAATAAAATCAAACAACTAGAATACACTTATTATCATTCCAATACTGAATCTTCTTTAAAAATCTTATTGATACTAAGCTCACTTTTAACAGGCTATCTACAGAAGCCGCTTCTTCCTACCTTTTAAAAAGCAGTGTTCGCTATTATGGAGGCCAAAATAAAATGGGGACAATACTGGCCAATTACCTAAAAATAAAGAAAGAAAGAACTAGAATATAATCTTTGCAGAGTAACGCCGGATCCCCATTATTTAAAGACAATTATATTTTAAACGAATTTGTTTCCTTTTATAAAAATCTATATACTCCAGAGACTCAACCAGCTCAATTAGACTTATCCTCTTATTTTCAATCTATTATTTCCCCTCCTTCCCAGCATATTGATTTTGACTCACTGGAATTTGATATTACCTTAGCAGAAATTACCCATGCGGTATCGGTCTTACTTCGAGGGAAGGCCCCTGGACCCGATGGGTTTACTGTCGAGTTCTATGAACATTTTGCTAAGCTTCTTCTTCCAAATCTTTTACTTTTATTTAACTCTTTTATTACAAATGGTTTGTCTCATGGCACTTTTCAAGAAGCCATGATATGCTTAATCCCAAAAGAATAATAAAGACCCTTCCCTTTGAAAATATTATCGTCCCATTTCTTTAGTCAATACTGACTATAAGATTTTTACAAAAATTTTAGCACTGCGCATTGATCCTATCCTGCCTGAACTTATCGGACCTGAGCAATCCGGCTTTGTGAAAGGTCATTTATCCTCTGATAATTCTAGAGTCTTTTTCAATATCCTCAGCAAGGCTTCCTCCTTAGACTATCCAATTGCTGCTATAGCTCTAGATGCTGAAAAAGCATTTGACAGGATTGGATGGGATTTTATGTTTCATGCTTTAAAGTGGATAGGTTTTCCTCCCAAATTGATTTCTTTAATTTCCTTACTATATTCGGGTCCCAGAGTTTCTATCTTCGTTAATTGTAAAGTCTCGGATTATTTTTCTCTTCTTAGAGGAGTACGACAAGGGTGTCCTTTATCACCTTTATTATTTGTAATAGCGTTAGAACCCTTCCTAACTAAAATTAGAGAGGATGCTCGGATCTCTGGGTTTCAGCTTTGTTCACGTCAAGTCAAAATGTCTGTTTACGCGGACAATATCCTTTTATATTGTTCTAATCCGGCTACTTCCCTCCCTCCTTTCCTCCATCAGGTTGATATTTTTTCTCAATTATCAGGATACCGCCTTAATCCGGATAAATGTGAAGTTTTACCTCTCAATGTCTTATGCCTTAAACATTACTTTACTCACACTGGTTTTTCCTGGCAACCTTCTAAGCTCAAATATCTAGGCATATGGTTCTCCTCGTCTATCCCGGAGACATTAAAATTAAACTTTGATCATATTATTAAGACATTAAACGATACTATTGCACGTTGGCACCCTCTTTTTCTTTCTTGGTGGGGTCGACTGGATTTGATTAAGATGATGCTTACCCCCCTGATTTGATATATTCTTTCTATGATTCCTGTCCACATTCCCGGATATTATTTTAAAAAAATGGATTCACTTTTAACTAAATTTTTTGGGAAGAACAAACCTCCTCAAATAGCCTTGTCCTCCTTGAAAAAGGACAAATCTAATGGAGGCCTTAAATTTCCAGATTTCAGATCTTATCATTCTGCTTTTTTTCTAAAACAAGCTTCCCGTTGGCTTTCCTCAGAACTCCCCACGCATCCCCCAGTATGGATTTCTATAGAGAAATTTCTAATCTCCCCATTTGCCTTTCAGGAAATTCTTGCTTTCTCCAACAATATCTCCTTTATACGTTCTCCCATTATTTCTTATACTCATAAGATTTTAACTACTCTTCTGCCATCCTCTTATCCTTCTATTACTTCTCTCTTTCAACAGCCCATTTGGTATAATAAATTATTACGCATCAAAAATCGTACCATTTATTGGAGATCCAAGGGCTTGCTTTGGATTTCCCAACTTTTGAATGATAACCACCCCCTATCCTTTACTGATCTTCAAACAAATTTTTCATTACCTAATTCTTTTCATACACAATATAATCTTCTACTTCCTTCTCTTAATCAGTATCTTCTTACGTTATCTACTAACCCCACACTTCCTATAACTTTTTCCACTCTTTTTCCCATATTGGACTCTTCCCCCTCTGCATCTTCCATATATAAATGTCTATTATCACCTTCGGATAGACTCAAGACAAAAACTGAATTGGCATGGGAAAAGGATTTACAACAATGCTGGCCAACCTCCACCTGGGATAAACTGTGGCTTAACATTCATAAAACATCAAGAGCTGCTAATACTTCCCAAACCCTTTATTTTGTTTATCAACCTTTATTATTTTCCCCTGCAACATTAGCATCCTTTTCACCCACCTGTTGGTCCTGTTCTTGTTCTAATGCTGATTTAAAGCACATGCTATTTGAATGTCCCAGTATCTTCCAATTCTGGAAACTAGTTTGGTCCCAAATTGAAAAGATTTTTAAAGTTAATATTCCCTTTTCTTTATCCAATATTTTCTTAGGTTCCTTGTCCTCTCAATGGCCTCAACTACCTTCAAACTTCAAGCTGTTAGATTTGTTGTTGGCTGTAGCTTTACACCTAATAACTCCAAATTGGAAGCAAGCAGATAAAGTTACTTTTAGAGCCTGGTGGAATGCCATATGTTTTCATCACAGACTAGATACCAATTATGTCACCCCTATTTCTTTAGCAATTAAAAGAGATCTTTTATGGCTTCCGCTCACTACACACTTATCCTGGTCCGCTTCTAACGTTGTAAATGCTTCAGATGATGTCCGAAAACCACCGTAGTTGCACCATATTGCCTTTCTCTTAAAATATTAAGATATTGTTGTTCATACCTATATATTGATATTATTTTATAGTACGATTTTTTTTTAATCCCTAGGTATTACTATGCCTACAGTGTTTAATTTTATATCTTGTTTTTTCTTCAAAAATTATTGTAGTCATAATATGTTGTTCGCCCCTTGTCCCTCTTTTTTGCCCTCCTTCCTTTCCCTTCCTTCCCCTGGTTTTATTCCTTTTACATACAGCATGGTTGTTATAACAGTTGTATTTCCGTATACTTTTATACTTCCTCTGTTAATTGAGATTCTCTAAGCTTATGTATATTGCTGTTCTTTTTCTCCTGATTTTCAATAAACTCAAACTTAAAAAAAAAATAAAAAAAACTAACATTGTATGCCTGCATGTATAGATTTTGAGCAACATTGTCAATGGAATCACATCCTAAAAACATCCCGTCTTTATTTCAGATGATGCTGGCTACGCAATGTCTCTCCACTTCCTCGCCCCTCTCTGAAGTTCAACCACAGACTTAACAGAGTTATAACAGAGAATCCCTACACGCCATCATTGAGCACACTTTTGTTATCTGCTAATCAGGCTTCTGATAGCTTTACCATATAAGAGGGATGTTTAAAACATACAGGATGTATAGTGAAAGACTATTCTAGTGTTTTGTGTGTTGCAGACCATCACCGTGTAGTAGGGCTTACATGTTACCTTATCTTTGAACTGCAGACCCTTCTAGTTTTCCTAAGTGGGACAGAGAACAGAGGTCGGAGTCTACAGGCACATATCTGACTAGTGTCCTCACATGACCTTATAATTTGTTTGCTGTTATTGTAGGAGCTGGATTCATTGAGTCAGTGATGAAAAGTAGAGTGTGTCACCATCCACATGTGCAATCTTGAAACACCATTGCTGCACTGTTGTCACATTAAAATGCTCAAGTCTCAAGACTTCAAATGTGGTGTACAGACAATGATTAACACACACAGGATTGCACATTTCATATTCACATACATCTATTTAAATAACATAAAACCATGAACATAACATTTGTTGAGGTACTTCTAGGGACAATGTACTAACCCCATTTATTTTTGCTTTTATTTTCTATATATACCTATTTAACCCGCCAGTGTGGCACAATCCTCTGCCTATACAACGAATAACTCCATAGCGGAGGAGGAGAGTTATTTACCAATCACTACCATGTATTCAAGGACCATCGCACAGTCCTCCACAATCCAGCTTCACCTTTTGCTACAAAAATCCCTTAAGGGCTGAGGATCAATATAAGAGAGCCCCCAGTTTCTCTCAATAATAATTTGACTACATCTCAGAGAAGGTCCTCTAAAAGTATACTTAGCTTTACGAGGGACATACAACCCACCTAATCAATGCAGCATGGACTGAGATCTGGCAGAACATCGCTAGGCAGATGTTCACACTGGAACATAGTAGGAAGCGCCACAATTGCTAGGAGGTCTGTGCTGCTAGACAAAGTTGAAGCCCGAGGATGTCTTGGGAGTATCCTCCTATCCATATATAGTGTCCCCCAACTTTCCTCACTGCACCAGAGAGTACTGAGAAAGGCATGACCGACCCTCCATGTTTACCTGAAGACTGAGGAGCATCAGAAAACAGGTAAAGATTAATAAATAAGATTTACAATGTTATCTGTGGTTTGAAAGTTTCATAATGTCACGCCCCCTGCTTAATTTGTTCATGTCCATTTTTTCAATAATATATACTGTGGACTAAAATCTATACTTGAGTGATTGTTATGTACTTAACAATTACAACTTTTATTATGATATTTTTGTTAACTAATTAGAATTTATAATATATTATGGTGGCACATAGGACCTTTGTTAAAGAAAACATCTATTTTTGATAAAATCATATTACCTCTCCATTGTCATATGCCCTTATTTAATACAATTACTGTTTAACTATACATTACACATAATGCAGGTACATTTTGTCAGGTAAGACATCTTAGAGAGTGTGCGACACACGTCCTATGTCACTCTCATGTATTGCATGTGAAATGTACTATTACAAGTATCATCCTTCATATATCAACATAATGCCGATGTATACTGTCCCATTCATTAATCAGTTCTTGGCCTTCAAAGCATATATATATATATTGGCACGGATTCAGTGGCATTTGGAAGATATATATATATATATTTATATGGCGGTTGCAAGAAGGTAGTTATAGTTAGGACCTTGTTTCTATTTAAAAAGTGTTTTTTCTTTTGCCAATATCTTTGGCGCCGTTTGAAGAATCTTCACAAAATTTTCAAAACTCATGGGGTGCTCCGGTCAGCTCCTGTCTTAAAAGTTTCGGTGTGATTCGCCAAGCGGGGGCCGAGAAAAAAGGGGGGTCCCAAAATACGTTTTCTCCATGTTAATTTCCATAGGAAACTTTATACAAGGCAACAGCCCGAACTGCTGAACGAATTACACCAAATTTAGCAAAAAGGTAGCTTTTGGTTCAGAAAGCGACCTTTTTTTAAATGGTGTAAATCCTTTCAGCAGTTTTTGAGAAATGTAAACATTTACAGATAACAATATTTCAGTATTGTGAGATCTGATTGGCTGAACCCTCTGATCTCGAGCCTGAGATCTGATTGGCTGCCAACCCTTCAAACCAGGAAGTGTTGGCAGCCATCTTGTGACTCGGTTGAAACTAGTCACAAGCAAAAAGGTAAAAAAACAAGAAAAGGGGGCAGAGTAGAAATACCCTGACCTCCTAGGCCTGGTCACGAGGCCTCACAGGCACCCCCAGGGCCAAAAAAAGCATTTTTTAAATATTTTTGGCTAGATTCGGGTACCGTGCGTCTATCCTGTCCCCCCCAAAAAAAACAAAGCTCGATCTCCCGCTCTTCGTTTAATTAATCCCCAGGTGGGCCAAGTCCCGGGGGCAATGTTATAATATGGTGCAGGGGCCCCCGCAACCCTGGGGACCGCCACCTCCCCGGGGCTTTGTTTATAATTAATATGTGGGGGGCACGCGTCCCCCCAGCAGCCCCAGGGACCACCACCTCCCCGGGGCTTTGTTTTAAATAAAAATGCGTGGGGGGCTCCTGCTCTCCCACGCTGCTCCGGGGACTGCCACCTCCTGAAGGAAGTGGCCCGATTAGGGTCACTCGGGTCACTCATGACCACCTCTCAGCCATCCATACCAAATGACAAGTCGGTCAAACAGTAGAGAATACAAACCAATATCTGTTTATTCAGAGTACACTCAGAGTGGAGCCCAGTCTTCCCAGGCGCTAGGAGTGCTGCAGAGGGACTGACTTCAACAAGCATAAAGATACTTTATGTACATTCAAAACCAAAGGAAAGCACGCCCACAATGGAATTTTCCAGACAGATGCTGCTGAACAAAGAAATACAGAGAATAAGTTTTGATTCCAAGGCCGGGCACACACTATCTACTACTCAAGGTCGTTCTGTCCGTGCTCGCCACTAGACAAATGGGAGAAGGCCTCTATCTAGCTAGAAAGGTATGCGCTAATAAGAACAGTCTATTCATTTGTGAAGCAAAACCCAACCTTGGGGAAGGGAAACTTAACAGAGGCCTTTTCTCGGAATCCACGAAAAGTTAGTTTTTTCTATTCCAACAGACTCTCCTTTTAGCATGAGCTAAACATTTTCTAGTAATAACAAAGAGCATATAAATCAATCAACAGGAAGGCATAGGTAAACTTCTTAGACACATTCCATGTTGTCAGCATCTGGAAAGGAGACCATGAGAAGGGAAGAAGTCTCAAAAATGCCCTCATCTATCTGCATGAGGTCATCTATTTCTTTCTGGATCATAATTGTAGCATTGGTGTCATGAATTGATATTTTCCTCTTAGGAGTGACAAGGGCAGTGCAACAAGAACAACAGAAGGGAAGGCATTGAACAAGGTCACATCAAGAGACCAAGATCACAATGAAATAAATCACCTTTTCAAGGATCCAACACCAGCTGCCAAAAAGAGACCAACTCCAGTTCCCACTTTCCATTCCTTTAACATTTTCTAGGATGTCTAAAATATGTTGGGTAATATTCTTTTTCATATTTGTAATCCCGACTACACACTGGTCTCCTACTACCGCACATACACCACCACTCTTAGCTAGGATGAAATCAACTGCATATCTAGTCTGCTCGGAATATATCTGCATACTTTCCAATTGGGTGGTGATGTCACTCAAAGCTGCTACTGTGGAGTTAGACAATATTTGCAGCTTACATCCAAAATATTCTCTAGCTTTCTCCCCTCGGACCATGGAAGTACCACCCAAAGTGAAAATAGAGGAAAGGATGTATCCAAAAGTGATGCCATTACTATAATTATTGACCTCTATATCTATCACCCCTTCGCATAATTCCTTGGTCAATGTTCTTTTAATCCATCTTACTTTAGGCTTCGCACTTTTACAAGGTACACCCAATGGCAGCACCATCCCAAGTGCCACATCGTTTGGACCATTATGAATATTAGAATACGTTCCATTAGACAAAAAGAAAATCGGATCAACGAAAAGAGGCTCCTGGAAAGCTCATATTTCCGGAGGAACAGCTGCATTCAGCACATCATCATTTTCCTTGTCCGTTTGCGTCCAGGTCAACCTTGCGTCGCTGAAAGGGACAAACTGAGGCACCGTCTCGCACTCAGAGTCCCTTACTCCATCCTTCACCCACTGGTCGTAGGGCAAAGGCAAAGGAATTCTGCAACAATGGGTCGCATGAATCCAGTTCTTACGGCCGGCGACCTTGACTGCAGTGCGTGTTGCTGAAAGGACCTGCGCTGGTCCCTTCCATCGCGGCTCCAAACTTTTCTTCCGCTGAAAATTCTTGACTATGATAAAGTCCCTAGGCTGAATGTCATGTCCGGGCCTCTCTGGTGTAGCTGGCAGGGCTTCCCAGACCTGTTGGTGAAAAGAACGCAAACTTTCAGTTAACTGGCCAAGATAATCGATCAACAATGGGTACTCAATATCAGAGAACCACTGAAGTCGCGGGACGCCCCAGACATTTGCCAGGCATCCAAACACGACCTCATACAGTGACAATCCTGTTCTAGAATGCGCTGTTGTTCTTGTTGACAAAAGAGCTAACGGTAAAACATCTGGCCACTTTAACCCTGTGGTCTCCTGAATTTTTGCCAATTTGAGCTTGAGAGTACCATTGTACTTCTCAACCAAACCTGCTGACTGTGGATGATTGGCAGCATGGAACAATTGCTTTATGTGTAAGCCGTCACAAATCAATTGAATAATTTTTGCATTAAAATGACTTTCGTTATCACTCCAAAGCAATCGGGGCAAGCCGAAACGAGGAAAGAACTCCTTCAGGAGTACCTTGCAGTCATAATGGCTGTATTGTCTCTAGTGGGGTAATCGTCAACCCATTTACTGAATGCACATACACCACCAAAACATACTTCAAAGTATTGCATCTTTCTAGATCTAAATAGTCCATTTGGAGGACTTCAAAAGGGAAAGTAGGTGGTGCAAAGTTACCAGGCAGTGTCGTGGTACACTTTCCAGGATTGTGCATCATGCACACCGTGCAGTACTTCACTAAATGTGCAGCTGTCTTAGGGATATTATCATTCTGCCACACAGGGTCTAACAACTTGCGAATACCCTTAGCACTGATATGAGCTGGGCTGTGGGCCATCGTAACCACAGGGAGAACATACGCATCAGTCAACATCCATCTCTGCTTCCCTGACTTATCAATCCACATCGTTCAATTGTGCTGAACTTTCCTGCCACACTGCTAACTCTTCAATACCCAGAATGCACCTTTATAGCTTAAACACATGCTCGTTTTCACGAATGAAAATTTGAAAGGTTTTCGATATGAAAAACAAAATTCCGGCTCATAAGGACTCCAAATGGTACTAAGCAAGTAATTTTTTACGAAAAGACTAAGCTGAAACCAATTGACGAATATGTGTATTTCTAATAAATACACAGATACAGTTTCACAACTTTCAACTATAGAAACATAAAAACGACTCACAGGAACCGGATATGGAAAGGAATCCATAGGACTCCAAGCCTGGAGAAGTCAGAATCATTTGCCGGAGCTACCGCATCATTTCGAAGTAAGTCTTGAAACAAAATCGAACATTGCATCCGTTTTAAACCTCCAAAGAATTGCATGAACAACAGCCCATGTTTCTGTATTCTAGAGTAACACTGAAACCGCCATTTCCACTACTACAAACAGTAATCAAACAGCGTTCCCTTGGGGCAGTGCAACAATGCTTCACCAAGTAAGTCGGAGCTTCATAAAAAAATTACACGACTCGCATGGCTCTTTTCCTTTTGAAAAAACATGGAACAGTTTTGGACTTGTTAGCTCGTAAACGATAAGCCGGGCGTGGCCAGTATGCTTTTAAGCTATTCTTTAGTTACTCACTGAACAAAGCAAGTTGTAAATCATGACGCTTTAATTCAGCGCTTTCAAAAGGTATTGACACGCTTATCTCTGTCATTGCAGAAACGTGAACCCATACGAACATAAAAAGTTAATTAAGAAGAGTTTGGCAGGACAAGCTGCCCCACAACTAAAGTAAGTGGCTTAGCCGATTTTTTTCTTAGTACGGACTACGTAAATGTGTGTGAAGCACAAAAGAATTCACAAAACCAGAGAGACAAGTCCACACTAACAAATGTCTCCTTTTAGCTTCAGACCATAAAATAAAACAGAATATCGCTTCAGACAAGCTCGGCGCAGATCAGAACATTTTTTCAGTAAGTGTTGAGATACAATGTTAAGATCGACAACTTCATTTATAATCAAAGAGGCAACTAAGTAGCTCTTTCAACTTTTTTCTTTATAGCCAGAAATAAATGTTAAATGCCGCTCAAAATAAATAAAATGAGCTAACATGAGAATACACAAACAGGATGCGAATGCGGCTCCAGCAACTAACGAGTAAGCACTTTTCTTTTAGCAACGTGCGCATTTTATGCAGCTCATAATTATTTCTCAGTAAATTATAAAAAAGATATTTTTTCCTTTCAGCATTCAAAAACCAAATTGTCGAAACCCTGAGTTACAACTATGAGAAACAATCCAGGTACTCTAACCAAATACTAAGTCGAGCTATTACTCTAACCAAATACTAAGTCGAGCTATAAAATAGTGTAAATTCCTGAGAAGGGCCCAATTATAATTTGCATTTTTAATTTTTTCAGATTACACCGCACCATTTGCCCTGAAGAAAATCCCCCAATAAATCTAGGGATTTGAAACCCGTCGGCACTTTTCAAGTTATTCCATGAGGGTGACTAATTTAGCCCAATTGGCACGATAGGGAGACTAATTCAACTTGATATCCCCTAATGCCCAGAGCTTAACCCCATGGAAATAGGAACTCAGAAAAAGAAAGAGGAATAGTTTTTCCAAAGGAGTTCCTCATGATTATTGGTCTGACAAACCACTGGTGTAACATTAAGTAATAGTTTGTGATTAATGCACTTATTGCCAAATTTTAACAACAGTGAAAAGTTGTATTGTTTTATGAATTTGTACACATTATGTTTATTTGTGAAAACCACTATATGTATCGCTTTATGTTCAGGCAAACGTTGAATAATACAAAAAATGTGTTTTTGAATGTTAAATACATGGCATAAAATAGCCAGGACCAATACAAATAGGTTTACATTGGTTCTTATTCTGCTGAAATAAATAGCAGGAACTAAATTAAGGTGGTCAGATTCTCTTTTTTCAAAAAAAAAAAAAAACCTCTGCAATTGTGGCCTAGCTTTGTATCTCTTTTACATTCTCAAGTGTATCCTCAAACATAACACCGTCAGGCACCCACCTAGCCGGACCTGCTACAAACATTCTTTTCATCTTTGTCCTGGCTGTCTCCTTAGCTGTCTGATCTGCAAAGGCATTTCCCCTACCTACATCGTGAGTAACCTTCTTATGGGCACTACACTTTACTATAGCCAACTTCTTAGGGAGTTACAAAGCAGATAAAAATCTCAAAGTAAGGTGCCCATATTTGATTCTGGTACCATGGGAAGTAAGGAATCCTCTCTCAGACCATAGTCGCCCAAAATTATGAGCAACTCCAAAGGCATACTGGCTGTCAGTATAGTTATTGACAACCAGTCCCTCACTCAATTCACAAACTCGAATAAAGGCAACAAGCTCAGCAGCTTGAGCCAACTGATAAGGAACTTGTGATGTCTCTACTACTGTACGCAGTGTGGTAATACCATAAGCCACAGTTGTTGTGCCATCTGGTAATTTGAAACAAGAGCCATCGACATATAGTTCCCCTTGTGGGTCAGATAAGGGAACATCTGTCAAGTCTATCCGGACTTTCGTCTCTTCTTCTGTCTGGAAGATACAATCATGTTTGTCAACTTCATCACTCTCGGAATGGAGGGGTAGTAACGTGGCTGGATTCAGAGTAGTACATCTCTTGATCGTAATGTGTTTGGCAAACAATGTCAATTCATAGCCAGTAAGACGTGCACTGGTGAGGTGCTGTGTCTTTGTCTTATTCAGAAGTGTATCCACAGCATGGGGTACCATGACTGTGAGGTCAGTATCCAGTGCAAGCCCAGCTGATTGTCTGATCGAAGTGGCCATGGCGGCGACCACTCTTAGACATTTTGGGAGGGCTCTCGCGAATGGATCAAGGACAGCAGAGAAATAAGCACACGGCCATTGCTTATCTCCAAATTTTTGTGTTAGGACGGAAAGCGCACAACCAGCCATCTCATGGACGTACAACACAAATTGTTTGTTATAATTAGGGGGCCAAGCACTGGAGCCGAACAAAGCGCAGTTTTCAATTGCTCAAAAGACTGCTGACATTTAGGCGTCCAAGGCAAAGGCTCATGCATGTCTTTCGTTGTTAGGGCAAGCAAGGGTTTGATTAGTAGGGAGTAGTTAGGTATCCATTGTTGACAGTATTAAGGGATACCAATAAAAGCACGCACATCTTTCTGAGTCTGCGGAATAGGCATTTTAACAATGGTACTGATGTGCTCAGGAGTCAACCTTCTACCGTCCTTGGACAGTAGGTGACCTAAATAGGTGACCTCCTGTCGACAATACTGACATTTAGAAAGAGAAACTTTATGCCCATGCTGAGTTAAATGTAGCAACAACTTAACTGTACTGTCTTTACAACCTTGTTCAGTATCTGAAGCAATAAGGAGATCATCAACATACTGCACCAATACATTACCTGCGGTAAGTGAAAGGGAATCCAACTGACCTTTTAATGCTTGGCTATAAATACTTGGACTCTCTGTATAGCTCTGAGGAGCTTGACAGAACCTAAAGCTCCTACCAGCTTGGGTGAACCCAAACAGATATCTACTATCCGGATGAATAGGAATACTGAAGAACGCATTTTTCAGATCAATAACAGAAAATAATTTAGCAGTAGAAGGAATCATCGTCAAAAGGGTGGTAATATCAGGAACAACTGGAAACTGAGGAACCACTATTTTATTAACTTCGCGCAAGTCGATCACAAAACGGTACACATCTTCATGATCATCAGGGGAACCTGAGGGTGCCCTTTTAAGAATAGGACTATTATACATATTGGCAGACGTCTCCTCAACTACACCTGTTTGTATCAATTCCTGAATAATCTGTAAAAGGACTCGTTCCCCCGCCTGAGGTATCTTATACCGAGGAATACGAGGTAAAACAGCATTGTCTTTCACTTGTATTGAAACTGGTGGTATGTGCAACGGTCCTACATCTGTATCACCTGTCGCCCACAAAGTGGGTGGCATCTCAGCAAATTCAACGTAAAGAGGGTGAGACAAGCACTGTGTAATACACACATTGGGGCCCATCGTGATATAAACACCATCCGGGGAACAATAAATAGTAGCAAGCAATTTTTTCAACAAATCCAAACCCATCAAATTCTCACCACAATTAGATGTCAACAAAAATGGAAAATCCACATTAAAGGGACCGATAGTTAATGCAAAGGGTCTTGAAATGGGGCTCACAACCGGTATACCTGAAAAACCTACTGAAATATTAGTATGGCCAGACAGAGCCGCCCAAGGGACCATATTTCGAGAAACAGAACTTTCTGTAGCACCTGTATCCACCAAAAATTCCTTAGTCGAACCTTGCAGTACCGCTGGTACATAAGGACCACGTTGGTCTACAGGTATCGGAACTGGTCCCCCACTCTGTCCCTGGCTGTCCTAGTTGTAAGACATTCCTGTCACTTCATCCATATCATAGTCATCATGGTAGTACTGCCCATCACAGGGGTCACCAAAGTAATTATTATCAGAACGACCCTATGAGGCTGTAGCGTTCTGAACCCTATTAGCCCCACTAGCTCGACGACCCCATCCACGAGAACCTCGTCCTCTAGGGACCGCCACCTTCTGCAAAAGCACGGGACACTCGCAATGCCAGTGATCCTCCTCCTTACAATATGCACACTGATTCGGCCCAAGAGGCATCGTATTCGGCTGCCTGCTAGTGTGTGGAAGCTGTCGGGCAGGACCATCACGTTCTCTACCATTCCCTCTAAATGCCTGTTGCAATAATATATTTCTCTTCAAATCCTTATGCCTTTTCTCCGTCCTCTCTTTCTCCTCCTGGTCCCGATGTTCATAATATTGAGCCATATTCAAAATAACAGAAGGGGAAGAGGTGGACCAGGTACTTTCAGAAGCCTGTAAACGAGTCGCAATTTCGGGAAGCAAATTAGAAACAAACCTATTAACAAACACCCATACATCCCCCTCAATAGACAGATCCTGTCCACTGTAATCCAAAAATGCATCATCAAACCGGGTTAAAAAATCAGACACACTCTCTTCTTTCTTTTGGCGACAAGCCGTTAACTTGTCCCAATCGACTTTCCTCTGCGGAATAAGAGAATGCATATATGTGATAATGAGGCCTGGCAAAGTAAGTATCTCTGCTTGGGGCTTATCACCTGGCTTTCTTTCCTGATCCCATGCTTTTATTTGATCCCATGTCCCACCCAACTCCGTAGCATGATCCTGAGTATGAACCTGCCGCCAGATATCAACCGGGACAAGAAGACCAAAAAACATTTCAATATCAGCAAGAGTCATTACCGTCGAAGAGGCAGCTTCAGTCAGTTCCTTATAATAAGCAGTAGGATTTTTCCTAGGATCGGGCAAATGAGTTTTAAGAGATAAAACCTCACTTCTTTTCCACGGAGTATAAACCCATTGTTCTCAAAAATGGGCCGCTACACCCGCTCGAGTAACATTACCACGCTGGTCCATTAACTCTGGTATCTCTGGGTTGTTATATGGCCATTAGGGTCATTGTCGAGATTGCTAAGTTAGCATGAGCTCTGCTGCCATGATGCTGCTTGTGTGCACGTTACTACATGACTTTATTTTGCAAGACTCTGTTTGTACCTTTCACATGAGAACTGTCTGCTTTTCACGTTCTCTGCTAGTTCCTGGAGTTTAGTCTGAACATGATGTGCAAGGTCGATAAACAATGCCCCTTGTTATTGTGTTCTGGTCAGTCCCTAGCACCTAGACAAAACCTGCTAACACAGCTGTGCTGCTGGAAACTCATGCTTTCATATTACGGGGATGCATGTAGTTCTAGACACACACTTGGAGAGGGACCTTTCCAGGGAGAAGAGCTATGCTGTTCCTATAATGTAAAACTTCCATCTGGGCACTAAGGTATAGGGTCTGCTGACAAAGCCCAGAGATCTTCCTTTATATAATAAACTTCACCTTACCAAGGGAGGGTGGTTAGGCCTTATAGTCCTTTATCCACTGTCTGTATATGATGACTTCCCCCTTCATATTCTATGGAATGTAATAATGCTAACTGTTTTAGGTTTATGCATTTCGCTGCTGGTAGTGGCTCGTATACTGCATTATAGAGCACAATAGTTAAAATAAAAATTTTGAACTATAACCATGACTCTGACAATTCTTATTGTGGACAAGTACGAATGATTGAGCGAAAGGGCATGTCTTGCTACCACGATTCCTGAGAGAGTCGGGAGTGTTATCTTCTGGGTTGTCTAATCATTTGTAGCTTCATGATTATGTAGGAGAACGAATGAGACACTATAGCTAGTCGGCTTTGGGATTTTGGGTACTAAGGTGGTAGGAAGGTTCTGCCCCTATACACCGAGGTCCTGTTTTCCTGCGCATATTTCTGTGTATGTGCAGAATCCCCGCAACAGGGTTATATATAGGATGAACATCTCTCATCAGAAACTGGGATACCGTGGTAGGACTCTTATCATGCAACCTGCCTCTATAAGCAATCAACCTGGTAATGTTCCCAAAAAACTTGGCCTGGGCCCAAACCACTGGCATACACGCAGTCTCTAATGTCAAATAAAATTTGTGGCGCGTCATTCCCAAAATGTTGCTGTCAAAGGCCATTCAACCTAGAGGACATATGTTTAAGAGCATGCTGCTGTACAAAGGGCTTATTGTATTTCATCACACCCCAAACATCCTCCACGCTGTAAATGGGATTACAACCCCACTGCGCAGCCTGATTAGCTACTACCTGCTTCTCCTCATCCCCCACCGCAGATCGTACAAAAGGGCCCATACGCTCCTTAAATTTTGCCAAATCTCTATCCTCAAATCCAGGTGTTGGTGCCTCAGCACCCAATAATGCTGGGAGGTGAACCATTAAAGACAGAGAAGCAACAAAAGCACTGGGTAGGACAGTCGCGGGCGGGCGTGCCGGGGGAGAGAGAGCTGGAGATAGAGATGCTGAATCAACAGGTGTACTTGATGTACTAACGGTCACGGTTGCCACAGATGGCGAAGGCAAAGAAGGAGAAGGAGGAGCCGAAGCCGCAGCCATTGAAATGACAGCAGTGGCACAGGGACAATGGAAACAACTGTAACAGGTGGCTGTGATGGCACAGGGACAGTGGGATATATCCTTTGTGGAGCATATGGGGGCGTAGGTCAAGTGTCTAACAATTCTTCCTCTTGAGCCAAATACGATTTATCAACATGCAATCGAAACCTCCTAACTTCACATTCAACTCCCTTTTCTTGCTTTTCTTTATCATATGCTACAGGTTTCTGAGTCAATGTCTGCAATCTCCCCTTTCATGCATCCTTTTCCACCTTCAATCGTCTCTGTTTAGCTTCTTTCTGCCATGTTCTAAGAGAATCAAACATAGACTGTCTACTCTGCCTCTTAAATAACTGTTCCTGTAAGAACCCAATCTTTTGTTCATCAAATGTGCCCATCAACGGCCACAGCAACTCAGCATTGTCCCTCGTATATTTGTGCCACAACGTACTAAACATAATAGTGCCAAGACCATGTTTCACATACATATCAAAGTTAGGAGTGCCTTCTAGAGGTGCCAGCTGAGCTTCTTCCAATCGAGCATCTGCAGAACAACAGCGACAGCACAAAGAAAACAACTTACTGACACCAGGCATCCTCAAAAGAAAACAAGTTCACTATTTATGCCTGGCAAAGCAATTGCAAATGCTTTTGTCCTAAAGACGGTCCTCAGACCATACCAAATTCAAACCAAAATGGTACCGTATCCACAAAGAACCAAAACAAACTCACCTGGTATATGCGGGTCAAGCTAACAAATTCTCCACTGCCGATTCTTCAGACCAAACGGACAGGTACAAGGTTTCGCCGTTTAGGACTCCAATCGGGATGAACGCTGGGCGAGGCACCATCCGGCAGGACAGAAGGAGCAGCTGCGAGCAATCAATGCTCCTCATACAGGGATCCCTGATCCGTCAGCCAAACCGGACAATGGCCTCAACCTCCCCAGGGGGATATGTCACTCACCCGAAGGAGTCCCTGTTCGGGTGCCAACTGAAGGAAGTGGCCCAATTAGGGTCACTTGGGTCACTCACAACCACCTCTCAGCCTTCCATGCCAAATGAAGAGTCGGTCAAACAGTAGAGAATACAAACCAATATCTGCTCCCACAGGAGGCAGGGAGATGTCAGGGACCGTGGGGGCCCCTGGGGATCCCCCCACAGTCCCCAACGAAGAGGCCAAGCCCCGAAGATGGGGTCCCCAGGGCCAAAAATGGCCCAGGAGGGGGGCCACGCAGCACCCTCCGTGTTTTATTTTATTTAATTTTTAAAAAACATAAGGCCGGCCCCGGGGGATGGGGTCCCCGGGGCCATAATTTGCCTCAGGAGGGGGCCAAGCGGCACCCCTCCAAAAAATTTAAAAAAAAGAAAGGCTGGGCAGGCCCCGGGGGATGGGGTCCACAGGGCCAAAAGAGGCCCAGGGAAAGGGGGCCACGCAGCCCCCTTCTTTAAAATATTAAGGACATTTTTTTTTTAAAAAAGGCTGGGGGATGGGGTCCCCGGGGCTGAAATCGGCATCGGGAAGGGGGCCTCATGCCCCCCTCCCTATTCATTTTTTTTTTTTTAAAGCAACGGCTCAGGCCCCGGGGGACGGGGTCCCCAGGGCCCAAAAGAGTTAAGGGAAGGGGGGCCACACAGTCCCCCTTCCAAAAATAAAAAAAGAAAAGAAAACGGCAACTCGACGGAGGCCCCACCCCATCCCTGCACCACTCTGCAAATGCACCTCCTGGCGTGTTCTGTGTTGGGGGATTAAGTCCCCTTGAATCCTAAGTGTCCTTAGGGGCCAACTAGCCCACCAGGTTCCTCCAGTAAGCCCCACACAGTGGGATTGCTGAGAGGTGGTCCGAGGCCACGCCCCTTTTTGCACCACTCTGCAAACTCGCCTCTTGGCGCACTGCTGGTGGGGTGATGAGGTCCCCTTGTGTCCTGAGGACTTCAGGACTAAAGTGGACTTCATCCCCCAGCTGTGTGGGGCTTACTGGAGGTAACAGGAGGGCTTGTCGGCCCCCAGGGACCCTCAGGAGGCAAAGGAACTTCATCCCCCAACCAAGAGCGCACCATGAGGCGGGCTTGCAGAGTGGTGAAGAAGGGGGCATGGCCTGTGCCACCTCTCAGCAATCCCACTGTGTGGGGCTTACTGGAGATAACAGGAAGACTAGTTGGCCCCTAAGGACCCCCAGGAGCGAAGGGGACTTCAATCCCCATCCAAGAGCATGCCAGGAAGCACGTTTGCCGAGTGATGGGCAAAGGGGGCGTGGCCTGCTATGAGAACTTCTTGCTGTGTGGAACTTCCTGGAGGTAATAGGAGGGGTAGTTAGCCCCCAAGGATGTCCTTGGGGGCCAACTACCCCTCCTATAATCTCCAGTAAGTCCCATAAAGTGGGATTGCTAAGAAGTCTTCCGAGGCCATGCCCCCTTTCTCCACCACTCTGCAAACACACCTCCTGGCACACTACTGGTTGGGGATGAAGTTCAATTTACTGCTGAGGGACTTTGGGGGCCAAGAAGCCATCCTGGTACCTCCTGTAAGTCCTAAACTGCGGCATTCCTGAGCGCTGGTCGGAGGCCCAGCCCCCTTTCTCCACCACTCTGCAAACCCACCTACTAGTTAAAGAAGCATTTGCAATGTAATAGGTCTCGCATTTGCAAAAGTTAGGACTATTAGCGTTGTAAATGTAAAAGTTTTTTACTAATGTTTTTTTGAGTGGAATAGATGTATGTTGTATGTAGTGGAATTATGTGTTATGTTGTGCAGTGAAATTATGTGGATAGAAAGTATGTGGTATTTAGTGTATAGGAATTATGTAGAGTGGGATTATGTATTATGGAGAGTAATTATGTGGTATGGTAGTCTGTGTTGTAGAGTGGTAACCTCAGGTTTAGTCTTCCTCGTTTCCATAGAAGTTAAACTATAAACTCAATGAGACAAAAAAAGAAGGAACCACTGAGGAGCACTTCTGGATCTAGTCGGAGGTATGAGCAGGGCCACTGGAATTATGCGACTGTTCGGCAGCACCGATTTTCGCATAATTGAACATTTTCAGCATTTGCCACATAATCCATCATCTGCTGCATAATCTGCAGATTTGAACAAAAAAAATCTTGTTTCTAGCTCAAACAGCTCAAACGTTACCAAAAATGCAGCAACAAGTGTTACAGCGTGGTGGAAGGCCCTTTGAAAACCTGGAATGGTCACCTGTTACTTATTGCTAAATATGGGTGTTAAATTGGTACTAATGGTGCGCAACACACTCTTGCTTCTTTCTGCACTTTTCTTGCCTCTTTCTGCACATCTCTTCCACTTTCTGTACCTCCCTTCTTTCTGCACCTCTCTTGCTACTTTCAGCAACTCTCTTGCTTCTTTCTGCATTTCTCTTACCTTTTTCTGCACCATCATCCCTCTTTCTGCACCGCTCTTGCCACTTTCTGCACCTCTCTTGCCTGTTTCTGTACTTCTCTTGCCTCTTTCTGGACCTCACTTGCTTCTTTCTGCAGTTCCCTTGCTTCTTTCTGCACCTCTCTTGCGTCTTTCTGCACCCATTTTGCCTCATTCTCCACCTATGTTGCTTCTTTCTGCACTTCTCTTGCTTCTTTCTGTACCTCTCTTGCTCCTTTCTGCACCCCTCATGCCTCTTTATGCACCCCTCTTTCCTCTTTCTGCACACCTCTTGCCTCTTTCTGCACACCTCTTGCCTCTTTCTGCACCTCTGTTGCTTCTTTCTGCACTTCTCTTGTTTCTTTCTGCACCTCTCTTGCTTTTTCTGCACCCCTCTTTCCTCTTTCTCCACCCCTGTTCCCCCTTCTTACATCATGTTGCTTCTTTCTCTACTTCTCTTGCCTCTTTCTCTACCCCTCATCCCTCTTTCTGCACCTCTGTTGCTTCTTTCTATACTTATCTTGCTGCTTTCTGCACCTCTTTTGCCTCCTTATCCACCCCCCTTACCCCTTTCTGCATCTCTGTTGCTTCTTTCTGCACTTCTCTTGTTTCTCTGCACCTCTCTTGCTTCTTTCTGCACCCCTTGTGCCTCTTTCACAACCCTCTTCCCTCTTCCTGAACCCCTCTTGCCTCTTTCTGCACCTCTGTTCCTTCTTTCTGCACTTCTCTTGTTTCTTTCTCCACCCCTCTTCCCTCTTTCTGCACTTCTGTTGCTTCTTTCTGTACCTCTCTTGCTTCTTTCTACACCCCTTGTGCCTCTTTCACACCACTCTTCCCTCTTCCTGTACCCCTCTTGCCCCTTTCTGCATCTCTGTTGCTTCTTTCTGCACTTCTCTTGTTTCTTTCTCCACCCCTCTTACCTCTTTCTGCACTCCTGTTGCTTATTTCTGCGCCTCTCTTGCTTCTTTCTGCACCCCATTGCCTCTTTCTGTACCCCTCTTCCCTCTTTCTGCAACCCTCTTGTCTCTTTCTGCACCTCTGTCCCTTCTTTCTGCACTTCTTTTGTTTCTTTCTGCAGCTCTCTTGCCTCTTTTGTCACCCCTCTTTCATCTTTCTGCACCTCTGTTGCTTCTTTCAGCATCTCTCTTGCTTCTTTCTAAACCCCTGGTGCCACTTTCTGCACCCCTCTTCCCTCTTTCTACACCCCTCTTGCCTCTCTCTGCACCTCTGTTCCTTCTTTCTGCACTTCTTTTGTTTCTTTCTGCAACTCGCCTGCTTCTTTCTGTATCCCTCTTGCCTCTTTCTCCACACCTCTTACCCCTTTCTGCTTCTCTGTTGCTTCTTTCTGCACTTCTCTTGTCTCTTTCTCCACCCTCTTCCCTCTTTCTGCACCTCTGTTGCTTCTTTCTGTTCCTCACTTGCTTCATTCTGCACCCCTCGTGCCTCTTTCACACCCCTCTTCCCTCTTTCTGCACTCCTCTTGCCTCTTTCTGCACCTCTGTTCCTTCTTTGTGCACATCTTTTGTTTATTTCTGCACCTCCTTTGCTTCTTTATGCACCTGTTTTGCCTCTTTCTGCATCCCGCTTCCCTCTTTCTGTACCCCTCTAGCCTCTTTCTGCACCTCTGTTTCTTCTTTCTGCACTTCTTTTGTTTCTTTCTGGACCTCTCTTGCTTCTTCCTGTACCCCTCTTGCCACTTTCTCCACCCTTGTCCCCTCTTTCTGCACATCTGTTGCTTCTTTCTGAACATCTCTTGTTTTTTCTGCACCTCTTTTGATTCTTTCTGTACCGCTCGTGCCTCTTTTTGCACCCCTCTTTCTGCACTCCTCTTGCTTCTTTCTGCACCTCTGTCCCTTCTTTCTGCACTTCTTTTTTATGTCTGCAGCTCTCTTGCCTCTTTCTGCACCCCTCTTTCTTCTTTCTGTGCCTCTGTTGCTGCTTTCAGCATCTCTCTTGCTTCTTTCTATACCCCTTGTGCCTCTTTCCCCACCCCTCTTCCCCCTTTCTTCATCTCTGTTGTTTCTTTCTGCACTTCTCTTGCCTCTTTCTGTACCTTTGTCGCTTCTTTCTGCACCTCTCTTGCCTCTCTCTGCAACTCTGTTCCTTCTTTCTGCACTTCTTTTGTTTCTTTCTGAAACTCTCTTGCTTCTTTCCACACCCCTCTTGTCTCTTTCCCCACCCCTCTTCCCCCTTTCTTCATCTCTGTTGTTTCTTTCTTCACTTCTCTTGCCTCTTTCTGTACCTTTGTCGCTTCTTTCTGCACCTCTCTTGCTTCTTTCTGTACCCCGCATGCATCTTTCACACCCCTCTTCCCTCTTCCTGCACCCCTCTTGCCTCTTTCTGCACCTCTGTTCCTTCTTTATGCACTTCTTTTGTTTCTTTATGCACCTCTCTTGCTTCTTTCTGCACCCCTCTTGACTCTTTCTCTACCCCACTTATCCCTTTCTGCATCTCTATTCCTTCTTTCTGCACTTCTCTTGTCTCTTTCTGTACCCCTCTTCCCTCTTTCTGCACCTTTCTTCCTTCTTTCTGCACCTCTCTTGCTTCTTTCTGCACACCTTGTGCCTCTTTCACACCCCTCTTCACTCTTCCTGCACCCCTCTTGCCTCTTTCTGCACCTCTGTTCCTTCTTTCTGCACTTCTTTTGTTTCTTTCTGCACCTCTCTTGCTTCTTTCTGCACCCCTATTGCCTCTTTCTGCACCCCTCTTCCCTCTTTCTGCTCCCCTCTTGCCTCTTAATGCACCACTGAGCCTTCTTTCTGCACTTCTTTTGTTTCTTCCTGCAGCTCTCTTAGCTCTTTTTACACCCCTCTTTCTTCTTTCTGCACCTCTGTTGCTTCTTTCAGTACCTCTCTTGCTTCTTTCTGTACCCCTTGTGCCTCTTTATGCACTCTCTTCCTTCTTTCTGCACCCCTCTTGCCTCTCTCTGCACCTCTGTTCCTTCTTTCTGCACTTCTTTTGTTTCTTTCTGCACATCTCTTGCTTCTTTCTGCACCTCTTTTGCTTCTTTATGTACCCCTCGTACCTCTTTCTGCACCCCTCTTTCTGCACTCCTCTTGCCTCTTTCTGCACCTCTCTTGTCTCTTTCAGCACCTCTGTCCCTTCTTTCTGCACTTCTTTTTTTTCTGTCTGCAGCTCTCTTGCCTCTTTCTGCACCCCTCTTTCTTCTTTCTGCACCTCTGTTGCTGCTTTCAGCATCTATCTTGCTTCTTTCTATACCCCTTGTGCCTCTTTCTGCACCCATCTTCCCTATTTCTGCATCCCTCTTGCCTCTCTCTGCACCTCTGTTCCTTCTTTCTGCACTTCTTTTGTTTCTTTCTGCACCTCTCTAGCTTCTTTCTGCACCACTTTTGCCTCTTTCTCCACCCCCCTTACCCCTTTCTGCATCTCTATTCCTTCTTTCTGCACTTCTCTTGTCTCTTTCTGCACCTTTCTTCCTTCTTTCTGCACCTCTCTTGCTTCTTTCTGCACGCCTTGTGCCTCTTTCTCACCCCTCTCCCCTCTCCCCTCTTCCTGCACCCCTCTTGCCTCTTTCTGCACCTCTGTTCCTTCTTTCTGCACTTCTTTTGTTTCTTTCTGCACCTCTCTTGCTTCTTTCTGCACCCCTATTGCCTCTTTCTGCACCACTCTCCCCTCTTTCTGCACACCTCTTGCCTCTTTCTGCACCACTGTCCCTTCTTTCTGTACTTCTTTTGTTTCTTTCTGCACCTCTGTTGCTTCTTTCTGCACCCCTCTTGCCTCTTTCACACACCCCTTCCCTCTTTCACACACCCCTTCCCTCTTCCTGCACCCCTCTTGCCTCTTTCTGCACCTCTGTTTATTCTTTCTGCACCCCTCTTTTGTTTTTTTATGCACCTCTCTTTCTTCTTTCTGCACCCCTCTTGCATCTTTCTCTACCCCTGTTACCCCTTTCTGTACCTCTGTTGCTACTTTATGCACCTCTCTTGCCTCTTTCTACACCCCTCTTCCCTCTTTCTGCACCTCAGTTGCTTCTTTATGCCCTTCTCTTGCTTCTTTCTGCACCTCTGTTCCTTCTTTCTTTCTTCCATTTTTTCCCAATTTTTTTGTTTTTTTCTGCAACTCTCTTGCTTCTTTCTGCACTTCTTTTGTTTCTTTCTGCAGCTCTCTTACTTCCTTCTGCACCCCTTACCTTTTTCTCTACCCCTCTTTCCTCTTTTGCACCCCTGTTGCCTCTTTCTGCACCTCGTTCCTTCTTTCTGCACTTCTTTTGTTTCATGCTGGACCTCTCTTGATTCTTCCTGTACCCCTCTCGCCACTTTCTCCACCCCTGTTCACTCTTTCTGCACGTCTGTCCCTTCTTTCTGCACTTCTTTTGTTTCTTTCTGCACCTCTCTTGCTTCTTTCTGCACCGCTCATGCATATTTCACACCCCTCTTCTCTCTTCCTACACCACTCTTGCCTCTTTCTGCACCTCTGTACCTTCTTTCTGCACTTCTTTTGTTTCTTTCTGCACATCTCTTTCTTCTTTATGTACCTCTCTTGCATCTTTCTCCACCCCTGTTACCCCTTTCTGCACCTCTGTTGCTTCTTTCTGCACCCCTCTTCCCTCTTTCTGAAACCCTCTTGTCTCTTTCTGCACCTCTGTCCCTTCTTTCTGCACTTCTTTTGTTTCTTTCTGCAGCTCTCTTGCCTCTTTCTGCACCCCTCTTTCTTCTTTCTGCACCTCTGTTGCTTCTTTCTGTACCCCTTGTGCCTGTTTCTGCACCCCTCTTCCCTCTTTCTGCACCCCTCTTGCTTTTCCCTGCACCTCTGTTCCTTTTTTCTGCACTTCTTTTGCTTCTTTCTGCAACTCTCTTGTTTCTTTCTGCACCCCTCTAGCCTCTATCTCCACACCTCTTACCCCTTTCTGCATCTCTGTCGCTTCTTTCTGCACTTCTTTTGTCTCTTTCCCCCCTCTTCCTCTTTCTGTACCTCTGTTGCTTCTTTCTGTTCCTCTCTTGCTTTTTTCTGCACCCCTTGTGCCTCTTTCACACCCCTCTTCCTCTTTCTGCACTCCTCTTGCCTCTTTCTGCACCTCTGTTCCTTCTTTGTGCACTTCTGCTTGTTTCTTTCTGAACCTCCTTTGCTTCTTTCTGCACCCTTTTGCCTCTTTCTTCACCCAGTTTCCCTCTTTCTGCACCTCTCTTGCCTCTTTCTGTACCTCTGTTCCTTCTTTCTGCACTTCTTTTGTTTCTTTCTGCACCCCTGTTGCTTCTTTCTGCACCCCTCTTGCCTCTTTCACACACCCTTTCCCTCTTTCACACACCCCTTCCATCTTCCTGCACCCCTCTTGACACTTTCTCCACCCCTGTTCCCTATTTCTGGACATCTGTTGCTTCTTTCTGCACAGCTCTTGTTTTTTCTGCACCTCTCTTGCTTCTTTCTGTTCCCCTTGTGCCTCCTTCACACCCCTCTTCCCTCTTTCTGCACTCCTCTTGCCTCTTTCTGCACCTCTGTTCCTTCTTTGTGCACTTCGTTTGTTTCTTTCTGAACCTCCTTTGCTTCTTTCTGCACCCTTTTTGCCTCTTTCTTCACACAGTTTCCCTCTTTCTGCACCTCTCTTGCCTCTTTCTGCAGCTCTGTTCCTTCTTTCTGCACTTCTTTTGTTTCTTTCTGCACCTCTGTTGCTTCTTTCTGCACCCCTCTTGCCTCTTTCACACACCCCTTCCCTCTTTCACACACCCCTTCCCTCTTCCTGCACCCCTCTTGCCGCACCTCTGTTTCTTCTTTCTGCACTTCTTTTGTTTTTTTCTGCACCCCTCTTTCTTCTTTCTGCACCCCTCTTGCATCTTTCTCCACCCCTGTTACCCCTTTCTGCACCTCTGTTGCTTCTTTCTGCTCCTCTCTTGCCTCTTTCTGCACCCCTCGTCCCTCTTTCTGCACCTCAGTTGCTTCTTTCTGCCCTTCTCTTGCTTCTTTCTGCACCTCTGTTCCTTCTTTCTTTCTTCTATTTTTTGCTTCTTTCTGCAACTCTCTTGCTTCTTTCCGCACCCCTTTTGCCTCTTTCTGCACCCCTTGTGAGAAGTTGGCCTGGCATATGCTGTCCACTAATTATAGTGGGCACCTTGCACCAGTCCAAACAACCCCTTATTGGAGATAGGTTAAAGACAACCTTTATTGAAAGCTATCCTAGTGGTAGCTATGGAGAGCAGCCTTCAGGCTAAGTCTTGAAGGAATGTAAAGCAGCTTGTTTTACCAGTCTATAATCTCTTGAGTGACCAAATGAAAGAGGACCACACCAGGTATATATTCAAAATATATGTATTTATTGCTAAACACACCCCTCTAGTCTCTTTATGAGGCTAGAGTTCGAAGTACATAAGTTATAAGTTAGTTATCTAAAGTAATAGCACAAATACACGTTTGAGCCCTAGGGGTGTACCAAACCATATACCAATAAAGTGGTATAAGAACCACGACTGAGCTAGACACAGGGCCTAGAGCCTGTAGAAGTGCTTGGACCACAAGGAACCACCCACGGTAGTGACACAGGGGACCCACGAGGGACTCGTGCAGTGTAAGAACACAGCCGCGAATCGCTGTTGACTTCTATGGGGAAAGTCGCGGTTGGAAGTTTAAAGAAAAGGGACACTTAGAGGAGGACTTGGAGCAAACCCTTTTAGAACTAGGCTGTTCTAGTGTCAATACCCACGGGAGCACCAGAGTACTCGAGTTACCTCACCCAGGGAGCCGGGTGCATAGGTGTCTTTCGGGGTCGGGTTTCGTCGTCGTTTTCAATGGCGATCTGCTGCAAAGTGCTGCTGGCAGCCAAGTCGAAAGTGTTCGGGTGGATCCAAAGGTGGATAGAAGATCTGAAGAACCTGAAAGCAGAGGGGACAGAGTCTGGGTCACTAGCCAGTGACCAGGAAGGCGATGAGCAGATGCCCACCGATGTCGAGTGCTTCATGTAGGTTGATGGTCATCTTGACTCTTCAGCCACGAGGTCCAGGAGGCGTCGACGATGACCAGGAGCTGGATTCGAGCTGTCCCATAATGTTTGTCGATTTCAGGTGTGTTGGCGACCGGATTGGACCCAACAAGCCTTGGTAACGGCAAGTCTTGTGGAAATGGAACAAGGATGATGGTGCAGAACAGCAAGGTTTTTAGGACTCACCCAGCGGGGGTAGGTCAGGCCATGCTTGGAGCAACCAGGGAGCCCAAGCAGAAGAAGATTGGCCTTCGGGAGGGCCTACTAGCCAACGGACTAGCGACCGCAAAGGTGCCTCGAGTGGACGCACTTGGAGCTGGCTCACAGGACACTCGTGGAGTGGAGGCCAGTGATCTTCGGTGCAGTCGGTGCTGGAGGATGGGGCTACTAGTAGCCCAAAGCACAACTTCGTGGGAGACCCAGAAGAGGATGCACTTACAAAAGTATGCAGTGTCTAGGGGTCACGGTTCCACATTACCCACGATAGCCACGGGCCTCAGCTTTGCTGGGGACTCAGGGTAGCCTCAGGGAAGTCTGGAAATCTACCTCTGGTGATGCAAAGACTTTGGCGTCCAGCGGGAGCTTCAGCGATGCAGACTGGACAATTGCTTTGTTGGTGCCTGCCAAGCAGGGGAGTCACTCTTGACCCCAAGGGAGATTCTTCAGTCCTCTAATCTTAAAGTAGAGCGTCGAAGGTCCAGGATTCTGTGTCAGAGTTTCGTCCAGGTAAATCTAAAGTCCTAAGGACTGGGGTCCCATACTTATACCAAGTTAGGGGGTTGGACATACTCTGGGGACCCACCTATGGGAGGGTCAGGGCAGAGGGGTGGTTACACCCCTTTCCCTTTGTCCAGTTTCACACCAGAGCAGGGGATGGAAGCCCCTGAGCCGGTTTGAACTGGGGTATGCACAGGGACACCAAATGTGCCCCCAGTGCAGGATTTCAAAGCACCAGAGAGTGCTCCCGCCCAGCCCCAATACACACTATCCTGTCTGGGGAGGTGGTTACACCTCCCTGGGACAGGAAACCTATTGTCCAGGCCTCCCCTGCCGGAGTTTCGGTCAGCAGCAGGAGGCCAGACTCGTGTCTGTGGCAGCGGCATCCATTTTGTGATGCCAGGGCTTGGAAAGAAGTTACCGGGCAGGCCGGTGTGTACATGTCTCTCCCTCTAGAAGGGTGGAATGCTACCCCCGCCACCAGAACTGGCGGGGGGTAGTATTCCAAGATGTTTGACACCAAACATTACATGTTTCCGTGCAGCCATCCCAAAGTTAGCATTTAACGCGAGGTTATAATGCGCTTAAGAGTATATGGTCAGGTTGCACTACAAACAGCATCAGAGAAGGGTCTCTGAACGCTGCAGAGGGGCTCTGCTCATGCAGGGGCACCCTCTCACATAGGAACCAAGCACTCTGCCTTCAGGATTGATAAGGCCTGCCATAGGAGTGACTTATAGGTTTATATGTGTGTATGTATGTATGTAGTGATATAGGTAGCCTATATCACAGTAAGGGGTGCATGCACCACCTTACCCAGGCTGCAGTAGCAGACCTGTGGTGTCATTTTGGATGGCCTCCCAGGGGTGGCACAATACATGCTGCAGCCCCTGGTAGGCCTCTGAGGTACCTATGCCCTGGGTACATAGTATACCATATACTAGGGACTTATAAGGGCACTCCAGATTCCAATCAGAGATGTGCCTAAGGCACATGGAAACCATTTTAGAGAGGAAGCAGCTAGGCTGGGGTTCTGATTAGCAGGGCCCCAGCCAGACTAAAGTCGAAAAACAGTGAAGCATTAGCAAAAAGTGGGGGTACCCATGTGAAGCAGATCCTACTCTCCTACACAACCCCCCCCAAATGTAGGGACATTAAACTAACCTTGCCCAGTTAAGTCTTCATGTTCTAAGTGGAAGTACCTAGAGAGTCCATCTGCATTGGCATGGTTACTCCCAGGTCTATGTTCCACTGTGAAGTCCATCCCCTGTAGGGAAATGGACCACCTAAGCAGTTTGGGGTTTTCACCCTTCATTTGTTTTAGCCATAAGAGGGGCTTATGGTCTGTTTGAACAAGGAAGTGAGTACCAAACAAGTATGGCCTCAACTTCTTCAGAGGTCAGACCACAGCAATGGCCTCCCTCTCAATGGCTGACCAACGTTTCTCTCTAGGGGTCAGCCTTCTGCTAATAAAAGCTACTGGCTGATCCTGACCTTCATCATTCAATTGTGACAGTACAGCCCCTACCCCCAATTCAGATGCATCTGTTTGGACAATGAACTTCTTGGAGTAATCAGGACTCTGTAGAATGGGAGCAGTGCACATGGCCTGCTTTAGGTCATCAAATGCCTTTTGACAGCTAACTGTCCACTGAACCTTTTGGGCATTTTCTTGAAAGTTAAGTCATTCAGGGGTGTCACTATTGATCCATACCCCTTGACAAATCTCCTATAGTACCCAGTCAGGCCTAAAAAGGCTCTCACCTGAGTCTGGGTAGTTGGAGCAGTCCAGTCCATGATGGTCTGGATCTTGCTCTGCAGTGGTTGAACCTGGCCTCCACCCACAAGGTGGCCCAGGTACACAACCTGACTCTGCCCTATCTGGCACTTGGTGGCCTTGATAGTCAGGCCTGCTTTCTGCAGGGCCTGCAAAACATTTCTGAGGTGGACCAGGTGATCCTCCCAGGTGGAGCTAAAGACAGCAATCTCATCTAGATATGCTGCACTATAGGCTTCCAGACCTGTAAGGACTGTGTTCACCAACCTCTGAAAAGTGGCAGGTGCATTCTTCAGACCAAAGGGCATCACCACAAATTGATAATGCCCACTAGGGGTTGAGAATGCTGTCTTTGGCTTTGCATCATCAGCTAGTCTGATCTGCCAGTAACCAGCTGTCAGGTCAAATGTGCTTAGATACTTGGCTGAGGCCAAAGTGTCTATTAGCTCATCTGCCCTAGGTATTGGATGGGCATCAGTCCTAGTGACTGCATTGAGACCCCTGTAGTCCACACAAAACCTCATCTCTCTTTTCCCACCATTGGTGTGAGGTTTTGGCACAAGGACCACTGGACTAGCCCAAGGGCTATCTGAGGGTTCAATAACTCCCAAATGCAACATCTTCTGGACTTCTGTCTTGATACAGTCCCTGACATGGTCAGGTTGCCTATAAATCTTATTTTTAATAGGCAGACTGTCCCCAGTGTCCACTTCGTGAGTGCACCAGGTGGTCTGACTGGGTGTCAGTGAGAATATGTGCCTGAACTGATTGAGCACCTGTCTGCAATCAGTTTGCTGCTGGGCAGTGAGGCTGCCTGCCAAGGCTACACCATCCACTGACCCATCATCAGGGTTCTGTGAGAGCAGGTCAGGGAGTGGGTCACTCTCTTCCTCCTGTCCCTCATCAGTAGCCATGAGCAAGCCCACGTCTGCCCTGTCCACATATGGTTTTAACCTGTTGACATGGAGAACCCTGTGGGGACTCCTGGGTGTTCCTAGGTCTACTAAATAGGTAACCTCACCCTTCTGTTCAACAATGGTATGGGGTCCACTCCATTTGTCTTGGAGAGCTGCTGGGGCCACTGGCTCCAACACCCACACCTTCTGTCCTGGCTGGTAAACAGTCAGTACAGCCTTTGGTCATGCCAGGCTTTTTGAAGTTCCTGGCTATCCTCAAGGTTTTTAGTTGCCTTTTCATGTACTCAGCCATCCGGGAGCGGAGACCAAGTACATAGTCCACTATGTCTTGCTTTGGGGGCTTGAGAGGTAACTCCCATCCTTACTTCACCAAGCACAATGGACCCCTGACAGGGTGACCAAACAAAAGTTCAAAAGGGCTGTAGCCAACCCCTTTTGAGGCACCTCCCTGTATGCAAATAAAAGGCAGGGCAAGAGTATGTCCCATCTTCGCCTAAGCTTTTCTGGGAGCCCTTTAATCATGCCCTTCAGGGTTTTGTTGAATCTCTCAACTAAACCATTGCATTGTGGGTGATAGGGTGTGGTGAACTTGTAAGTCACTCCACATTCCTTCCACATTGCTTTCAAGTATCCAGACATAAAGTTAGCACCCCTGTCTGATACAACCTCCTTAGGGAAGCCCACTCTTGAGAAAATTCCCAGGAGGGCTCTTGCCACCACAGGTGCTGTAGTGGTCCTAAGGGGAATAGCCTCTGGGTACCTGGTGGCATGATCCACTACCACCAGGATAAACCTGTGCCCAGATGCTGTTTGGGGATCCATGGGACCAACAATGTCAATCCCCACCCTCTCAAAGGGAACCCCCACCACAGGTAGTGGTATCAGGGGGCCTTTGTAGTACCACCTGCCTTGCCACTGGCCTGGCAGGTTACACAGGAGCGACAAAACTCCTTGGTGTCTTCAGACATGTGGGGCCAGTGAAAGTGAGGGACAATTCTGTCCCAAGTCTTGTTCTGGCCCAGGTGACCTGCTAAGGGAAGGTCATGGGCTACGGTCAATAGGAAGCCCCTGAACTTCAGAGGTATAACCAACCTCTTGGTGGCACCAGGCTTGGGGTCTCTACACTCTGAGTACAAGAGTCCATCATCCCAATACACTGTATGGGGACCACTAGCTTTCCCAGCAGCCTCAGCAGCAGCTTGCTGTCTGAGGGGTTCAAGAGAGGGGCAGCTCTGCTGCTCCTGGCTCAGATCTGCCCTGGAAGGGCCCCCTGTCCCCAAGAACTCAACCTGGTCAGGTTCAAGCTCCTCTGGGACAGTTCCTTCCTCAGGACTGAGATCACCCCCCTCAAGAGACTGATCTTCATTCTGAGCCAAGGGGGAAGGCACTGCCTTTACCCTACTACTCCTCTTCTTGGAGGGCACTTGGTCCATTATTCCAGAATCCAAGGCCTGTTCAGTGTTAGACATTTTGGCTTGTGACCTGTTCACAGCAAACACATCTGCAGGGATGCCCAGCATTTCTGCATGGGTCCTGAGCTCCACTTCTGCCCAAGCTGAAGTTTCTAAATCATTGCCAAGCAAGCATTCAACTGGTAGGTCTGCACTTACCACAACCTTCTTAAGGCCAGTTACCCCTCCCCAGGAGAAGTTAACAACTGCCAGAGTATGGTCTGTTCTGACATTGCTAGCATTGGTCACTTGGTACATTTCACCAAGTATAATCTGCCCAGGATCCACAAGGTCTTGTGTCACCATGGTGACACTTGCCCCTGTGTCCCTAAATGCCAAAGCCTCTTTTCCATTGATTAAGGGCTGTTGCCTGTACTTGCCCAGATTACTGGGACTCACAGAGGAGGTCACATCCATGCCTCCCTCACAGACTAGGACAGCCTGAGTGAGTTCTCTGACTAGGTCAGAGCTCATCTCCTTACCCAGGGTCAACCCTACTAAACCCTTGGCTTGTGTAGTCCCACCACCAACTGTAACTGCACTAGGGGGAGCAGGTGCCTTAGGGGCATTGGTGGGGGCTGGAGTAGAGTCTTTGGACTTGGTGCAATCACTGGTCCAGTGGGTCTTTTGCTTACAGACCTTGCCCCATGGCTTCTTTTGGCCTTTTCCCTTGTTAGACTGTGACTCCCCACCTGAAGAAGATTTTTGGGGGCCTTGTGAAGACTTCTGGTCTTTAACCTTCTCCCCACCCTTATCAGAGTTTTTAGAATCTTGCTTCTTAGGGTCACCACCTTGGTTCTGTACCTTCTGCCTCACCCTGGTTCTGACCCATTTGTCTGCCTTCTTTCCCAATTCTTGGGGAGAGGTCAGATCAGAGTCCACCAGGTGCTGATGCAACAGCTGATTTTGACAATTATTAAGAATCTGCTCCCTCATGATAAGATTGTACAATCCTGTGAAGTCACATACCTTACTGCCCAATTACCAACCTTCCAGAGCCTTGGCAGAACAATCAACAAAGTCCACCCAGTCTTGAGTCTGTGCCTTTTGGGTATCTCTGAACTTTAACCTGTATTGTTCAGTGGTTAGGCCAAACCCATCAATCAGAGCACTCTTTAAGACTGTGTATTTATCAGCATCCTCCTCTCTAACAGTGAGTAGCTTGTCTCTACCTTTGTCTGCAAAGGAGAGCCACAAGATTGCTGCCCACTGCTCCTGAGGGACCCTCTGTACTTTACAGGCCCTCTCCAGTGCAGTTATCCATTTGTGGATGTCATCCCCACTCTGGTAGGGAGGGACAATCTTGCTCAGGTTTCTATGGTCATAAGACCTTTCCCTATCTCTGGGGAAATTGCTGCCACCATGGGACTCTAGTCCCATCTTTTTCTCTCTTTGTAGAGATCTAGGGACTCCCTGTCTATAGCCAACTGCTGTTTTCTGAGCTCAAGCTGGGCTTGCTCATACTGAATCAGTCTCTTTCTCCTGTCATGAGAGGATTCTCTCCTATGAGAAGAGACAGAGGTGCCTATTGAGGTGTCAGAGTGGTTAGACTCCTGAGAAGGAGATCTATCCCTTCTTGGCACACTCTCAACTCTTCCTGGGGGACAAAGGTGAGGTCATCCTGATCCTCCCCTTCATCCACAGGAATAGCTGGGTTTTCCAGGTCAAGGTCATTGTCACCTTCCTGGCCAGTTTCAGAGGGGGGCCTGGGTTTCTTCACCCCTGACCCCTTCCTCCTGTTCTGCCCCACCCTCTCTGCCTACCCCTTCAGACCCTAGGGGCCTGCTGAGATCATCAGCTAGTAGCACCTCTCTGAGGTGTTGGGTGCTGGCACTTTTGCCTGCCTTCAGCTTCCTAGTATTGCATAATGCTCTCAATTCCAAGAATGGGAGTTTATCATACTTGGAGGGAAGAAGCCCACTGGCTTCTGGCAAGGACTCACTGGGTCCTGGCTTTGAAGACATTACTAGTGAGGTGTGGTGTATGCACTACCTACTCTAGTGTGGCCTACTAAACTCTCTTGAGTTGTAGAAAGGGTGTGCTATCCCTTAACACACAACTCTAAGTTCAGTAGAACTTACTGTATACTAAGCTTGATTTATATGTACCTTAGGTACCCTTAGTGGTTTTCAGTTGATCAATTCAATTGAGATTATCTGGTAAAACAATAGCAAGCTGGAATCCCACACGCTGCACACCAATGTGAGAAGTTGGCCTGGCATATGCTGTCCACTAATTATAGTGGGCACCTTACACCAGTCCAAACAACCCCTTATTGGAGATAGGTTAAAGACAAACTTTATTGAAAGCTATCCTAGTGGTAGCTATGGAGAGCAGCCTTCAGGCTAAGTCTTGAAGGAATGTAAAGCAGCTTGTTTTACCAGTCTATAATCTCTTGAGTGACCAAATGAAAGAGGACCACACCAGGTATATATTCAAAATATATGTATTTATTGCTAAACACACCCCTCTAGTCTCTTTATGAGGCTAGAGTTCGAAGTACTTAAGTTATAAGTTAGTTATCTACAGTAATAGCACAAATACACGTTTGAGCCCTAGGGGCGTACCAAACCATATACAAATAAAGTGGTATAAGAACCACGACTGAGCTAGACACAGGGCCTAGAGCCTGTAGAAGTGCTTGGACCACAAGGAACCACCCAAGGTAGTGACACAGGGGACCCACGGTGGACGCGTGCAGTGTAAGAACACAGCCGCGAATCGCCGTTGACTTCTATGGGGAAAGTCGCGGTTGGAAGTTTAAAGAAAAGGGACACTTAGAGGAGGACTTGGAGCAAACCCTTTTAGAACTAGGCTGTTCTAGTGTCAATACCCACGGGAGCACCGGAGTACTCGAGTTACCTCACCCAGGGGAGCCGGGTGCATAGGTGTCTTTCGGGGTCGGGTTTCGTCGTCGTTTTCAATGGCGATCTGCTGCAAAGTGCTGCTGGCGGCCAAGTCGAAAGTGTTCGGGTGGATCCAAAGGTGGATCGAAGATCTGAAGAACCTGAAAGCAGAGGGGACAGAGTCTGGGTCACTAGCCAGTGACCAGGAAGGCGATGAGCAGATGCCGCCCGATGTCGAGTGCTTCAGGTAGGTTGATGGTCATCTTGACTCTTCAGCCACGAGGTCCAGGAGGCGTCGACGATGACCAGGAGCTGGATTCGAGCTGTCCCACATTGTCTGTTGATTGCAGAGGTGTCGGCGACCGGATTGGACCCAATAAGCCTTGGCAACGGCAAGTCTCGTGGAAATAGAAGAAGGACGATGGTGCAGACCAGCAAGGTCTGTGGGACTCACCCAGTGGGGGTAAATTAGGGCATGCCTGGAGCAACCAGGGAGCTCAAGCAGAAGAAGATTAGCCTTCGGGAGGGCCTACTAGCCAACGGACTAGCAACTGCGAAGGAGCCTTGAGTGGAAGCACTTGGAGCTGGCTCACAGGACACTCGTGGAGTGGAGGCCAGTGATCTTCGGTGCAGTCGGTGCTGGAGGCTGGGGCTACTCGGAGTCCAAAGCACAACTTTGTGGGAGACCCAGAAAAGGATGCACTTACAAAAGTACGCAGTGTCCAGAGGTCATGGTTGCACGTTACCCACAATAGCCACGGGCCTCAGCTTTGCTGGGGACTCAGGGTAGCCTCGGGGAAGTCTGGAAATCTACCTCTGGTGATGCAAAGACTTCGGCGTCCGGCGGGAGCTTCAGCGATGCAGACCGGACAATTGCTTCGTTGGTGCCTGCCAAGCAGGGGAGTCACTCCTTGACCCCAAGGGAGATTCTTCAGTCCTCTAATCTTAAAGTAGAGCGTCAAAGGTCCAGGATTCTGTGTCAGAGTTTCGTCCAGGTAAATCTAAAGTCCTAAGGACTGGGGTCCCATACTTATACCAAGTTAGGGGTTGGACATACTCTGGGGACCCACCTATGGGAGGGTCAGGGCAGAGGGGTGGTTACACCCTTTCCCTTTGTCCAGTTTCACGCCAGAGCAGGGGCTGGAAGCCCCTGAGCCGGTTTGAACTGGGGTATGCACAGGGACACCAAATGTGCCCCCAGTGCAGGACTTCAAAGCACCAGAGAGTGCTCCCGCCCAGCCCCAATACACACTATCCTGTCTGGGGAGGTGGTTACACCTCCCTGGGACAGGAAACCTATTGTCCAGGCCTCCCCTGCCGGAGTTTTGGTCATCAGCAGGAGGTCAGACTTGTGTCTGTGGCAGCGGCATCCATTTTGTGATGCCAGGGCTTGGAAAGAAGTTACCGGGCAGGCCGGTGTGTACATGTCTCTCCCTCTGGAAGGGTGGAATATACCCCCGCCACCAGAACTGGCGGGGGGGTAGTATTCCAAGATGTTTGATACCAAACACAACATGTTTCCGTGCAGCCATCCCAAAGTTAGCATTTAACGCAAGGTTATAATGCGCTTAAGAGTATATGGTCAGGCTGCACTACAAACAGCATCAGAGAAGGGTCTCTGAATGCTGCAGAGGGGCTCTGCTCATGCAGGGGCACCCTCTCACATAGGAACCAAGAACTCTGCCTTCAGGATTGATAAGGCATGCCATAGGAGTGACTTATAGGTTTATATGTGTGTATGTATGTAGTGATATAGGTAGCCTATATCACAGTAAGGGGTGCATGCACCACCTTACCCAGGCTGCAGTAGCAGATCTGTGGTGTCATTTTGGATGGCCTCCCAGGGGTGGCACAATACATGCTGCAGCCCCTGGTAGGCCTCTGAGGTACCTATGCCCTGGGCACATAGTATACCATATACTAGGGACTAATAAGGGCACTCCAGATTCCAATCAGAGATGTGCCTAAGGCACATGGAAACCATTTTAGAGAGGAAGCAGCTAGGCTGGGGTTCTGATTAGCAGGGCCCCAGCCAGACTAAAGTCGAAAAACAGTGAAGCATCAGCAAAAAGTGGGGGGTACCCATGTGAAGCAGATCCTACTCTCCTACACCCCTCTTCCCCCTTTCTGCACACCTCTTGCCTCTTTCTGCACCTCTGTTCCTTCTTTCAGCACTTCTTTTGTTTCTTTCTGGACCTCTCTTGATTCTTCCTGTACCCCTCTCGCCACTTTCTCCAACCCTGTTCCCTCTTTCTGCACATCTGTTGCTTCTTTCTCTACATCTCTTGCTTTTTTCTGCACCTCTCTTGCTTCTTTCTGCACCCCTCGTGTCTCTTTCTGCACCCCTCTTTCTGCCTCTTTCTGCAACTCTGTGCCTTCTTTCTGCACTTCTTTTGTTTCTCTCTACAGCTCTCTTACTTCCTTCTGCACCCCCTTACCTTTTTCTCTACCCCTTTTTCCTCTTTCTGCACCCCTGTTGCCTCTTTATGCACCCCTGTTGCCTCTTTCTGCACCTCTGTTGCTTCTTTCTGCACTTCTTTTGTTTCTTTCTGGACCTCTCATGCTTCTTCCTGTACCCCTCTCGCCACTTGCTCTACCCTGTTCCTTCTTTCTGCACATCTGTTGATTCTTTCTGCACCCCTCGTGCCTCTTTCTGCACCCCTCGTTCTGCACTCTCTTGCCTCTTTCTGCACCTTTGTTCTTTTTTTCTGCAGTGGTTTTGTTTCTTTTTGCACCTATCTTGTTTCTTTCTGCACCCCTATTGCCTCATTCTGCACCCCTCTTGTCTCTTTCTGCATGTCTGTCCCTTCTTTCTGCACTTCTTTTGTTTCTTTCTGTACCTCTCTTTCTTCTTTCTGCACCCCTCTTGCATCTTTCTCAGCCCCTGTTACCCCTTTCTGCACCTCTGTTGCTTCTTTCTGCACCCTTCTTCCCTCTTTCTGAAACCCTCTTTTCTCTTTCTGCACACCTCTTGCCTCTTTCTGCACCATTGTCCCTTCTTTCTGTACTTCTTTTGTTTCTTCCTGCACCTCTGTTGCTTCTTTCTGCACCCCTCTTGCCTCTCTCACACACCCCTTCCCTCTTTCACACACCCCTTCCCTCTTCCTGCACCCCTCTTGCCTCTTTCTGCACCTCTGTTTCTTCTTTCTGCACTTCTCTTGTTTTTTTATGCACCTCTCTTTCTTCTTTCTGCACCCCTCTTGCATCTTTCTCTACCCCTGTTACCCCTTTCTGTACCTCTGTTGCTACTTTATGCACCTCTCTTGCCTCTTTCTACACCCTCTTCCCTCTTTTCTGCACCTCAGTTGCTTCTTTCTGCCCTTCTCTTGCTTCTTTCTGCACCTCTGTTCCTTCTTTCTTTCTTCCATTTTTTCCCCATTTTTTTGTTTCTTTCTGCAACTCTCTTGCTTCTTTCTGCACCCCTTTTGCCTCTTTCTGCACCCCTCTTTCCCCTTTCTGCAAACCTCTTGCCTCTTTCTGCACCTCTGTTCCTTCTTTCTGCACTTCTTTTGTTTCTTTCTGCAGCTCTCTTACTTCCTTCTGCACCCCCTTACCTTTTTCTCTACCCCTCTTTCCTCTTTCTGTACCCCTGTTGCCTCTTTCTGCACCTCGTTCCTTCTTTCTGCACTTCTTTTGTTTCATGCTGGACCTCTCTTGATTCTTCCTGTACCCCTCTCGCCACTTTCTCCACCCCTGTTCACTCTTTCTGCACGTCTGTCCCTTCTTTCTGCACTTCTTTTGTTTCTTTCTGCACCTCTCTTGCTTCTTTCTGCATCGCTCATGCATATTTCACACCCCTCTTCTCTCTTCCTACACCACTCTTGCCTCTTTCTGCACCTCTGTACCTTCTTTCTGCACTTCTTTTGTTTCTTTCTGCACATCTCTTTCTTCTTTCTGCACCTCTCTTGCATCTCTCTCCACCCCTGTTACCCCTTTCTGCACCTCTGTTGCTTCTTTCTGCACACCTCTTCCTGAAACCCTCTTGTCTCTTTCTGCACCTCTGTCCCTTCTTTCTGCACTTCTTTTGTTTCTTTCTGCAGCTCTCTTGCCTCTTTCTGCACCCCTCTTTCTTCTTTCTGCACCTCTGTTGCTTCTTTCAGTACCTCTCTTGCTTCTTTCTGTACCCCTTGTGCCTCTTTCTGCACCCCTCTTCCCTCTTTCTGCACCCCTCTTGCTTTTCCCTGCACCTCTGTTCCTTTTTTCTGCACTTCTTTTGCTTCTTTCTGCAACTCTCTTGTTTCTTTCTGCACCCTCTAGCCTCTATCTCCACACCTCTTACCCCTTTCTGCATCTCTGTTGCTTCTTTCTGCACTTCTTTTGTCTCTTTCCCCCCTCTTCCTCTTTCTGTACATCTGTTTCTTCTTTCTGTTCCTCTCTTGCTTTTTTCTACACCCCTTGTGCCTCTTTCACACCCCTCTTCCCTCTTTCTGCACTCCTCTTGCCTCTTTCTGCACCTCTGTTCCTTCTTTGTGCACTTCGTTTATTTCTTTCTGAACCTCCTTTGCTTCTTTCTGCACCCTTTTTGCCTCTTTCTTCACCCCGTTTCCCTCTTTCTGCACCTCTCTTGCCTCTTTCTGTACCTCTGTTCCTTCTTTCTGCAATTCTTTTGTTTCTTTCTGCACCTCTGTTGCTTCTTTATGTACCCCTCTTGCCTCTTTCACACATCCCCTTCCCTCTTTCACACACCCCTTCCATCTTCCTGCACCCCTCTTGACACTTTCTCCACCCCTGTTCCCTCTTTCTGCACATCTGTTGCTTCTTTCTGCACAGCTCTTGTTTTTTCTGCACCTCTCTTGCTTCTTTCTGTTCCCCTTGTGCCTCTTTCTGCACCCCTCTTTCTGCACTCCTCTTGCCTCTTTCTGCACCTCTGTTCCTTCTTTCTGCACTTCTTGTGTTTCTTTCTGCACTTCTCTTGCTTCTTTCTGCACCCCTCTTTCTCTACCCCTCTTCTCCCTTTCTTCATCTCTGTTGCTTCTTTCTGCACTTCTCTTGCCTCTTTCTGCACCCCTCTTCCCTCTTTCCTCACCCCTCTTGCCAATCTCTGCACCACTGTCCCTTCTTTCTGCACTTCTTTTGTTTCTTTCTGCACCTCTGTTGCTTCTTTCTGCACCCCTCTTGCCTCTTTCACACACCCCTTCCCTCTTGCACACACCCCTTCCCTCTTCCTGCACCCCTCTTGCCTCTTTCTGCACCTCTGTTTCTTCTTTCTGCACTTCTTTTGTTTTTTTCTGCACCTCTCTTTCTTCTTTCTGCACCCCTCTTGCATCTTTCTCCACCCCTGTTACACCTTTCTGCACCTCTGTTGCTTCTTTCTGCTCCTCTCTTGCCTCTTTCTGCACCCCTCGTCCCTCTTTCTGCACCTCAGTTGCTTCTTTCTGCCCTTCTCTTGCTTCTTTCTGCACCTCTGTTCCTTCTTTCTTTCTTCTATTTTTTGCTTCTTTCTGCAACTCTCTTGCTTCTTTCCGCACCCCTTTTGCCTCTTTCTGCACCCCTCTTCCCCCTTTCTGCACACCTCTTGCCTCTTTCTCCACCCCTCTTCCCTCTTTCTGCACCTCTGTTGCTTCTTTCTGCACCTCTCTTGCTTCTTTCTGCACCCCTCTTCCCTCTTTCTGTACCTCTGTTGTTTCTTTCTGCCCTTCTCTTGCTTGCTTCTTTCTGCACCTCTGTTCCTTCTTTCTTTCTTCCATTTTTCCCCCATTTTTTTTTCTTTCTGCAACTCGCTTCCTTCTTTCTGCACCCCTCTTGCCTCTTTCACACCCCTCTTCCCTCTTCCTACACCCCTCTTGCCTCTTTTTGCACCTGTGATCCTTCTTTTGGCACTTCTTTGGTTTCTTTCTGCACATCTCTTGCTTCTTTTTGCGTCTGTTGTGCCTCTTTCTTCACCCCTCTTTTTGTACCCCTTTTGTTTCATTCTGCACCTCTGTTGCTTATTTCTGCCCTCCTGTTGATTCTTTCTGCATCTCTGTTGCTTCTTTCTGTAATCCTCTTGTCTCTTTTTCGACCACTCTTCCCTCTTTCTGCATCTTTGTTGCTTATTTCTGTACCTCTCTTGCTTCTTTCTGCACCCCTTGTGCCTCTTTCACACCCCTCGCCCCTCTTCCTGCACTCCTCAGCCCTCTTTCTGCTCCTCTGTTGCTTCTTTCTGCACCTCTCTTGCTTCTTTCTGCACCCCTTGTGCCTTTTTCACACCCCTCTTCCCTCTTCCTGTACCCATCTTGCCTCTTTCTGCACCTCTGTTCCTTCTTTCTGCACTTCTTTTCTATCTTTCTGTACCTCTCTTGCTTCTTTCTACACCCCTTTTGCCTCTTTCTATACCCATCTTCCCTCTTTCTTCACCCCTCTTGCCTCTTTCTGCACCTCTGTCTCTTCTTCCTGTACTTCTTTTGTTTCTTTCTGCAGCTCTCTTGCCTCTTTCTGCACGCCTCTTTCTTCTTTCTGCACCTCTGTTGCTACTTTCAGTACCTATCTTGCTTCTTTCTGTACCCCTTGTGCCTCTTTCTGTACCCCTCTTCCCTCTTTCTGTACCCCTCTTGCCTCTCTCTGCACCTCTGTTCCTTCTTTCTGCACCTTTGTTTCTTTCTGCACCTCTCTTGCTTCTTTCTGCACCCCTCTTGTCTCTTTCTCCACCACTATTACCCCTTTCTGCATCTCTGTTCCTTCTTTCTGCACTTCTCTTGTCTCTTTCTCCACCGCTCTTCCCTCTTTCTGCACCTCTTTTGCTTCTTTCTGCACCCCTTGTGCCTCTTTCACACCCCTCTTCCCTCTTTCTGCACTCCTCTTGCATCTTTCTGCACCTCTGTTCCTTCTTTCTGCACTTCTTGTGTTTCTTTCTGCACCTCGCTTCCTTCTTTCTGCACCCCTCTTGCCTCTTTCACACCCCTCTTCCCTCTTCCTGCACCCCTCTTGCCTCTTTCTGCACATCTGTTCCTTCTTTCGGCACTTCTTTAGTTTCTTTCTGCACTCATCTTCCTTCTTTCTGCACCTTTGGTCCTTCTTTCTGCACTTCTTTTGTTTCTTTCTGCAGCTCTCTTGCCTCTTTCTGCACCCCTCTTTCTTTTTTCTGCACCTCTGTTGCTTCTTTTAGCATCTCTCTTGCTTCTTTCTACACCCCTTGTGCCTCTTTCTCCACCCCTCTTCCCTCTTTCTGCACCCCTCTTGCCTCTCTCTGCACCTCTGTTCCTTCTTTCTGCACTTCTTTTGCTTCTTTCTGCAACTCTCTTGCTTCTTTCTGCACACCTCTTGCCTCTTTCTGTACCTCTGTTCCTACTTTCTGCACTTCTTTTGTTTCTTTCTGCAGCTCTCTTACTTCCTTTTGCACCCCCTTACCTTTTTCTCTACCCCTCTTCCCTCGTTCTGCACCCCTGTTTCCTCTTTCAGCACCTCTGTTCCTTCTTTCTGCACTTCTTTTGTTTCTTTCTGGACCTCTCTTGCTTCTTTCTTTACCCCACTTGCCACTTTCTCCACCCCTGTTCCCTCTTTCTACACATCGGTTGCTTCTTTCTATACATCTCTTGCTTTTTCCTGCACCTCTCTTGCTTTTTTCTGCACCCCTCTTTCTGCATTCCTCTTGCCACTTTCTGCACCTCTGTCCCTTTTTTCTGCACTTCTTTTGTTTCTTTCTGGACCTCTCTTGCTTCTTTCTTTACCCCACTTGCCACTTTCTCCACCCCTGTTCCCTCTTTCTACACATCGGTTGCTTCTTTCTATACATCTCTTGCTTTTTCCTGCACCTCTCTTGCTTCTTTCTGCACCCCTCTTTCTGCATTCCTCTTGCCACTTTCTGCACCTCTGTCCCTTCTTTCTGCACTTCTTTTGTTTCTTTCTGCAGCTCTATTTCCTCTTTCTGCACCACTTTCTTCTTACTGCATCTCTTTTGCTTCTTTCAGTACCTCTCTTGCTTCCTTCTGTACCCCTTGTGACTCTTTCTGCACCCCTCTTCCCTCTTTCTGCACCCCTGTTGCCTCTCTCTGCACCTCTGTGCCTTCTTTCTGCACTTCTTTTGTTTCTTTCTGCACCTCTCTTGCTTCTTTCTGCACCCCCATTGCCTCCTTCTGCACCCCTCTTCCTTCTTTCTGCAACCCTCTTGTCTCTTTCTGCACCTCTGTCCCTTCTTTCTGCACTTCTTTTGTTTTTTCTGCAGCTCTCTTGCCTCTTTCTGCACCCCTCTTTTTTCTTTCTGCTTCTGTTGCTACTTTCAGTACCTCTCTTGCATCTTTCTGTACCCCTTGTGCCTCTTTCTGCTCCCCTCTTCTCTCTTTCTGCAACCCTCTTGCCTCTCTCTGCACCTCTGTTCCTTCTTTCTGCACAGCTCTTGTTTTTTCTGCACCTCTCTTGCTTCTTTCTGTACCCCTTGTGCCTCTTTCTGCACCCCTCTTTCTGCACTCCACTTACCTCTTTAGGCACCTCTGTTCCTTCTTTCTGCACTTCTTGTGTTTCTTTCTGCACCTCTCTTGCTTCTTTATGCACCCCTTTCTTCACCTCTCTTCTCCCTTTCTTCATCTCTGTTGCTTCTTTCTGCACTTCTCTTGCCTCTTTCTGCACCCCTCTTCCCTCTTTCTGTACCTCTTTTGCTTTCTTCTGTACCTCACCTCCTTCTTTCTGCACCCCTCTTACCTCTTTCACCCCCCTCTTCACTCTTCCTCCACCCCTCTTGCCTTTTTCTACACGTCTGTTACTTCTTTCTGCACTTCTTTTGTTTCTTCCTGCACCTCTCTTTCTTCTTTCTGCACCCCTCTTGCATCTTTTCCACCCCTGTTACCCCTTTATGTATTTCTGTTGCTTTTTTGTGCACTTCTCTTGTCTCTTTCTCCACCCCTCTTCCCTCTTTCTGCACCTCTGTTGCTTCTTTCTGCACCTCTCTTGCTTCTTTCTGCACCCCTCTTCCCTCTTTCTGCACCTCTGTTACTTCTTTCTGCCCTTCTCTTGCTTGCTTCTTTCTGCACCTCTGTTGTTTCTTTCTTTCTTCCATTTCTTTCCCATTTTTTTTGCTTTCTTTACCCCTCTTGCCTCTTTCTGCACCACTCTTCCCTCTTCCTGCACCCCTCTTGCCTCCTTCTGCACTCCTCTTGCCTCTTTCTGCACCTGTGTTCCTTCTTTTGCACTTCTTTGGTTTCTTTCTGTACATCTCCTGCTTCTTTTGCACCCCTTGTGCCTCTTTATGCACCCCTCTTCCCTCTTTTTGTACCCCTTTTGTTTCATTCTGCACCTCTGTTGCTTATTTCTGCACTCCTGTTGCTTCTTTCTGTAGGAGAGTAGGATCTGCCTCTTATGGTTACCCCCACTTTTTGCTGGTGTATCACTGTTTTTCGACTTTAGTCTGGCTGGGGCCCTGCTATTCAGGACCCCAGCCTAGCTGCTTCCTCTCTAAATTGATCCCATGTACTTTAGGTACATCCCAGATTGGATTCTGGGGTGCCCTTATAAGACCCTAGTATATGGTATACTATGTACCAAGGGCATAGACACCCCAGAGGCCTACCAGGGGCTGAAGCATGTATTGTGCCACCCCTGGAAGGCCCTCCAAAATGACACTACAGGACTTCTACTGCAGCAAGGGTAAGGTGGTGCATGCACCCCTTGCAGAGATATAGGTTCACTATATCTCACCTAACACTGCACATAGAAACCTCTCAGTCACCTCTATGGCAGGCCTTATCAATCCTGAAGGCAGGGTGCTTGGTTATATGTGAGAGGGTACCCATGCATGAGCAGAGCCCCTCTGCAGCCCTCGGAATCTCCTATCCGGGGTTGTCTGTGGTGCAGCCTGACCATATACTCTTAAGTGCATTATAACCTCGTGGTAAAATGCTAACTTTGGACTGGCTGCACGGAAACATGTCGTGTTTGGTGTCAAACACCTTGGAATCATACCCCCACACCAGTTCCTGGTGTGGGATTATGATCCCACCCTTCTAGAGGGAGAGACATGACAGCACCGTTATACCCGGTACCAACTAAACAGAGCCTGGCATCACAAAATGGATGCTGCAGCCACAGACACGAGTCTGGCCTCCTGCTGCTGACCAAAACTACAGCAGGTGAGTCCTGGACAATAGGTTTCCTGTCACAGGGAGATGTTACCACCTCCCAGAGAGGCCTTAGTGGATTGGGGCTGGGTGGGTGCACTCCAAGAGTGCTTTGAAGTCCTGCACTGGGGGCACATTTGGTGTCCTCGTGCATACCCCAGTTCAAACCGGTTGCAGGGGCTGCCAGCCCCTGCTCTGGTGCAAAACTGGACAAAGGAAGTGGGTGTAGCCACCCCTCTTTCCAAACCCTCCCATAGGTGGGTCCACAGAGTTAGTCCAATCCCTTTCTTAGGCATAAGTAAGGAACCCCTGGCAACAGGACTTTAGATATCCCTCTGAAACTCTGAAGCTGAATCCTGGACCTTCGATGCTCTACATCAAGATTAGAGGACTGAAGTATCTCCCTTGGGGTCAAGGAGTGACTCCCCTGCTTGGCAGGCACCAACAAAGCATCTGTCTGGTCTGCATCGCTGAAGCTCCTGCCGGACGCTGAAGTCTTTGTATCACCAGAGGTGGATTTCCAGACTTATCTGAGGCTGCCCTGAGTCTCCAGCAAAGCTGAGGTCCGTAGCTGTCGTGGGTAACGTGAAACTGTGACACCTGGCCACCAAGCACATTTGCAAGCGCATCAACTTCCTGACATCTCTTGAAGCTGTGCTTTGGGTTCCTAACAGCCCTACCCCCGAGCACCAATTTCAGCGAAGATCACTGGCCTACACTCCAAAAGTGTCCTGTGGGCCAGCTCCAAGTGTGACTGCTTGAGGCTCCTTTGCAATCTCTAGTCCATTGGCTAGTGGGTCCCCACGAAGGCAAATCTTCAACTGCTTGGGCTTTTACGGTTGCTCTAGACTTGCCCTGACTGACCCTTGCTGGGTGAGTCCCTCAGAACTTTCTGGTCTGCACAGCAGCCTTTTCTTCAATTCCCCATGACTTGCCGTTGCCAAGGCTTGTTGGGTCCAATCCAGTTGCCGACACTGCAGCACTCGACAAACTTTGTGGGACAGCTCGAATCCAGCTTCTGGTTGTCATCAACACCTCCTGGACCTCGTGGCTGAAGAGTCAAGTCACCCGTCAACTCACCTGAAGCACCCAACATCAGAGGGCATTCGACTATCATGCCCCTGGACACTGGCTAGTGACCCAGACTCTGTCCCCTCTGCTTTCAGGTCTTCCTTTTCCTCGATCCAGGCTTGGATCACTCCGGACACTCTTCTTCTCCACGGCAGTAGCACTTTTCCAGCGGTCGCCATTGAAAATGACGACGATTCCCAACACCTTTTAACACGTATGCACCCGGCTTCCCTGGGTGAGGTAACTCAAGTATCTCGGTACTCACGTGGGTGTGGGCCCTAGAAACTCTTAAGTTTTAAGGGGTTAACTGGAAGTCCTCTCCAAAGTGTCCCTTTTCTTTAAAAATCCAACCGCGACTTTCCCCCTAGAAGTCAACGGTGGCTCACGGCTGTGTTCTCACACTGCACGCGTCCCCCGTGGGTCCCCTGTGTCACTACATTGGGTGGTTCCTTGGGGTCCAAGCACTTCTACAGGCTCTAGGCCTTGTGTCTAGTTCAGTCATGGTTCTTATACCACTATTTTAGTATATGGTTTGGTACGCCCCTAGGGCTCAAACGTGTATTGTGCTAAATACTGCTGATATTTGACTTGTAACGTATGTACTTCGAACTCTAGCCTCATAAAGAGACTAGAGGGGTGTGTTTAAGACTAAATACATATATTTTATATATATATACCTGGTGTGGTCCTCTTTTATTTGGTCACTCAAGAGATTATAGACTGGTAAAACAAGCTGCTTTACATTCCTTCAAGACTTAGCCTGAAGGCTGCTCTCCATAGCTACCACTAGGATAGCTTTCAATAAAGGTTGTCTTTAACCTATCTCCATAAGGGGTTGTTTGGACTGGTGCAAGGTGCCCACTATAATTAGTGGACAGCATATGCCAGGCCAACTTCTCACACTTTCTGCACCCCTTTTGCCTCTTTCTGCACCTCTGTTGCTTCTTTCTGACCATCTCTTGCTTCTTTCTGTACCCCTCTTGCTTCTTTCTGCACCCCTATTTCCTCTTTCTGCACCCCTGTTCCCTCTTTTTGAACCCCTCTTTCCTCTTTCTGTTCCTCTCTTGCTTATTTCTGCCCTCTGTTGATTCTTTCTGCATCTTTGTTGCTTCTTTCTGTAATCTTCTTGTCTCTTTTTTGACCCCTCTTCCCTCTTTCTGCATCTTTGTTGCTTCTTTCTGCACCTCTCTTGCTTCTTTCTGCACCCCTTGTGACTCTTTCACACCCCTCGCCCCTCTTCCTGCACTCCTCAGCCCTCTTTCGGCTCCTCTGTTGCTTCTTTCTGCACCTCTCTTACTTCTTTCTGCACCCCTTGTGCCTTTTTCACACCCCTCTTCCCTCTTCCTGCACCCCTCTTGCCTCTTTCTGCACCTCTGCTCCTTCTTTCTGCACTTCTTTTGTTTCTTTCTGCAACTCTCTTGCTTCTTTCTGCACCCCTCTTGCCTCTTTTTCAACACCTCTTACCCCTTTCTGAATCTCTGTTGCTTCTTTCTGGTCCTCTCTTGCTTCTTTCTGCACCTCTCGTGCCTCTTTTCACCCCTCTTCCCTCTTTCTGCACTCCTCTTGCCACTTTTGCACCTCTGTTCGTTCTTTGTGCACTTCTTTTGTTTCTTTCTGCACCTCCTTTGCTTCTTTCTGCACCCTTTTTGCCTCTATATGTACCCTGCTTCCCTTTTTCTGCACCCCTCTTGCCTCTTTCTGCACCTCTCTTCCGTCTTTCTGCAATTCTTTTGTTTCTTTCTGGACCTCTCTTGCTTCTTTCTGTACCCCTCTTGCCACTTTCTCCACCCCAGTTCCCTCTTTCTGGACATCTGTTGCTTCTTTCTGCACATCTCTTGTTTTTTATGAACCTCTCATGCTTCTTTCTGCACCCTCTTTCAGCACTCCTCTTGCCTCTTTCTGCACCTCTGTTCCTTCTTTCTGTACTTCTTGTGTTTCTTACTGCACCTTTCTTGCTTCTTTCTGCACCCCTCTTTCTCCACCCCATTTCCGCCTTTCTTCATCTTTGTTGCTTCTTTCTGCACTTCTCTAGCCTCTTTCTGCACCCCTCTAACCTCTTTCAGCACATCTTTTGCTTCCTTCTGCACCTCTCTTCCTTCCTTCTTGACCCCCTCATGCCTCTTTCACACATCTCTTCCCTCTTCCTGCACCCCTCTTGCCTCTTTCTCCACCACTCTTCCCTCTTTCTGCACCTCTGTTGCTTCTTTCTGCACCTCTCTTGCTTCTTTCTGCACCCCTCTTCCCTCTTTCTGTACCTCTGTTGTTTCTTTCTGCCCTTCTCTTGCTTGCTTCTTTCTGCACCTCTATTCCTTCTTTCTTTCTTCCATTTTTTCCCCATTTTTTTTCTTTCTGCAACTCGCTTCTTTCTTTCTGCACCCCTCTTGCCTCTTTCACACCCCTCTTCCCTCTTCCTACACCCCTCTTGCCTCTTTTTGCACCTGTGTTCCTTCTTTTGGCACTTCTTTGGTTTCTTTCTGTACATCTCTTGCTTCTTTTTGCACCTGTTGTGCCTCTTTCTGCACCCCTCGTCCCTCTTTTTGTACCCCTTTTGTTTCATTCTGCACCTCTGTTGCTTATTTCTGCACTCCTGTTGCTTCTTTCCGCACCCCTCTTCCCTCTTTCTGCACCTCTGTTGCTTCTTTCTGCACCTCTCTTGCTTCTTTCTGCACCCCTCTTCACTCTTTCTGCACCTCTGTTGCTACTTTATGACCATCTCTTGCTTCTTTCTGTACCTCTCTTCCTTCTTTCTGCACCTCTGTTGCTACTTTATGACCATCTCTTGCTTCTTTCTGTACCTCTCTTGCTTCTTTCTGCACCCCTTGTGCCTCTTTCATACCCCTCTTCCCCTCTTTCTATTTTCTGCACCTCTGTTGCTTCTTTTAGCATCTCTCTTGCTTCTTTCTACACCCCTTGTTTCTCTTTCTCCACCCCTCTTCCCTCTTTCTGCACCCCTCTTGCCTCTCTCTGCACCTCTGTTCCTTCTTTCTGCACTTCTTTGCTTCTTTCTGCAACTCTCTTGCTTCTTTCTGCACCCTCTTGCCTCTTTCTCCACAACTCTGTTACTTCTTTCTGCACTTCTTTTGTTTCTTTCTGCACCTTGCTTGCTTCTTTCTGCAGCCCCTTTGCCTCTTTCTACAACCCTCTTTCCAAATTCTGTTACCCTTTTGCTTCTTTCTGCACCTCTGTTCCTTCTTTCTTCACTTCTTTTGTTTCTTTCTGCAGTTCTCTTGCTACTTTCTGCACCCCTTGCCTCTTTTTCCACCCTTAATCCCTCTTTCTGCACCTCTGTTGCTTCTTTCTGCACTTCTCTTGCTTCTTTCTGCATCTCTTTTGCTTCTTTCTGCACTTCTCTTGTCTCTTTCTCCACCCCTCTTCCCTATTTCTGCACCTCTGTTACTTCTTTCTGCACTTCTTTTGTTTCTTTCTGTACCTCGCTTGCTTCTTTATGCACACCCTTTGCCTCTTTCTGCACCCCTGTTCCCTCTTTTTGAATCCCTCTTGCCTCTTTCTGTTCCTCTCTTGCTTATTTCTGCCCTCCTGTTGATTCTTTCTGCATCTCTGTTGCTTCTTTCTGTAATCCTCTTGTCTCTTTTTCGACCCCTCTTCCCTCTTTCTGCATCTTTGTTGCTTATTTCTGTACCTCTCTTGCTTCTTTCTGCACACCTTGTGCCTCTTTCACACCCCTCGCCCCTCTTCCTGCACTCCTCAGCCCTCTTTCTGCTCCTCTGTTGCTTCTTTCTGCACCTCTCTTGCTTCTTTATGCACCCCTTGTGCCTTTTTCACACCCCTCTTCCCTCTTCCTGTACCCCTCTTGCCTCTTTCTGCACCTCTGTTCCTTCTTTCTGCACTTCTTTTCTATCTTTCTGTACCTCTCTTGCTTCTTTCTACACCCCTCTTGCCTCTTTCTATACCCATCTTCCCACTTTCTGCACCCCTCTTGCCTCTTTCTGCACCTCTGTCCCTTCTTCCTGTACTTCTTTTGTTTCTTTCTGCACCTCTCTTGCTTCTTTATGCACCCCTTGTGCCTTTTTCACACCCCTCTTCCCTCTTCCTGTACCCCTCTTGCCTCTTTCTGCACCTCTGTTCCGTCTTTCTGCACTTCTTTTGTTTCTTTCTGGACCTCTCTTGCTTCTTTCTGTACCCCTCTTGCCACTTTCTCCACCCCAGTTCCTCTTTCTGGACATCTGTTGCTTCTTTCTGCACATCTCTTGTTTTTTATGAACCTCTCATGCTTCTTTCTGCACCCTCTTTCAGCACTCCTCTTGCCTCTTTCTGCACCTCTGTTCCTTCTTTCTGTACTTCTTGTGCTTCTTACTGCACCTTTCTTGCTTCTTTCTGCACCCTCTTTCTCCACCCCATTTCCGCCTTTCTTCATCTTTGTTGCTTCTTTCTGCACTTCTCTAGCCTCTTTCTGCACCACTCTAACCTCTTTCAGCACATCTTTTGATTCCTTCTGCACCTCTCTTCCTTCCTTCTTGACCCCCTCATGCCTCTTTCATACCTCTCTTCCCTCTTCCTGCACCCCTCTTGCCTCTTTCTCCACCCCTCTTCCCTCTTTCTGCACCTCTGTTGCTTCTTTCTGTACCTCTCTTGCTTCTTTCTGCACCCCTCTTCCCTCTTTCTGTACCTCTGTTGTTTCTTTCTGCCCTTCTCTTGCTTGCTTCTTTCTGCACCTCTGTTCCTTCTTTCTTTCTTCCATTTTTTCCCCATTTTTTTTTCTTTCTGCAACTCGCTTCCTTCTTTCTGCACCCCTCTTGCCTCTTTCACACCCCTCTTCCCTCTTCCTACACCCCTCTTGCCTCTTTTTGCACCTGTGTTCCTTCTTTTGGCACTTCTTTGGTTTCTTTCTGTACATCTCTTGCTTCTTTTTGCACCCCTTGTGCCTCTTTCTGCACCCCTCTTCCCTCTTTTTGTACCCCTTTGTTTCATTCTGCACCTCTGTTGCTTATTTCTGCACTCCTGTTGCTTCTTTCCGCACCCTCTTCCCTCTTTCTGCACCTCTGTTGCTTCTTTCTGCACCTCTGTTGCTACTTTATGACCATCTCTTGCTTCTTTCTGTACCTCTCTTCCTTCTTTCTGCACCTCTGTTGCTACTTTCTGACCATCTCTTGCTTCTTTCTGTACCTCTCTTGCTTCTTTCTGCACCCCTTGTGCCTCTTTCATACCCCTCTTCCCCTCTTTCTATTTTCTGCACCTCTGTTGCTTCTTTTAGCATCACTCTTGCTTCTTTCTACACCCCTTGTTTCTCTTTCTCCACCCCTCTTCCCTCTTTCTGCACCCCTCTTGCCTCTCTCTGCACCTCTGTTCCTTCTTTCTGCACTTCTTTGCTTCTTTCTGCAACTCTCTTGCTTCTTTCTGCACCCTCTTGCCTCTTTCTCCACAACTCTGTTACTTCTTTCTGCACTTCTTTTGTTTCTTTCTGCACCTTGCTTGCTTCTTTCTGCAGCCCCTTTGCCTCTTTCTACAACCCTCTTTCCAAATTCTGTTACCCTCTTGCTTCTTTCTGCACCTCTGTTCCTTCTTTCTTCACTTCTTTTGTTTCTTTCTGCAGTTCTCTTGCTACTTTCTGCACCCCCTTGCCTCTTTTTCCACCCCTAATCCCTCTTTCTGCACCTCTGTTGCTTCTTTCTGCACTTCTCTTGCTTCTTTCTGCATCTCTTTTGCTTCTTTCTGCACTTCTCTTGTCTCTTTCTCCACCCCTCTTCCCTATTTCTGCACCTCTGTTACTTCTTTCTGCACTTCTTTTGTTTCTTTCTGCACCTCGCTTGCTTCTTTATGCACACCCTTTGCCTCTTTCTGCACCCCTGTTCCCTCTTTTGAATCCCTCTTGCCTCTTTCTGTTCCTCTCTTGCTTATTTCTGCCCTCCTGTTGATTCTTTCTGCATCTCTGTTGCTTCTTTCTGTAATCCTCTTGTCTCTTTTTCGACCCCTCTTCCCTCTTTCTGCATCTTTGTTGCTTATTTCTGTACCTCTCTTGCTTCTTTTTGCACCCCTTGTGCCTCTTTCACACCCTCGCCCTCTTCCTGCACTCCTCAGCCCTCTTTCTGCTCCTCTGTTGCTTCTTTCTGCACCTCTCTTGCTTCTTTATGCACCCCTTGTGCCTTTTTCACACCCCTCTTCCCTCTTCCTGTACCCTCTTGCCTCTTTCTGCACCTCTGTTCCTTCTTTCTGCACTTCTTTTCTATCTTTCTGTACCTCTCTTGCTTCTTTCTACACCCCTCTTGCCTCTTTCTATACCCATCTTCCCACTTTCTGCACCCCTCTTGCCTCTTTCTGCACCTCTGTCCCTTCTTCCTGTACTTCTTTTGTTTCTTTCTGCACCTCTCTTGCTTCTTTATGCACCCCTTGTGCCTTTTTCACACCCCTCTTCCCTCTTCCTGTACCCTCTTGCCTCTTTCTGCACCTCTGTTCCGTCTTTCTGCACTTCTTTTGTTTCTTTCTGGACCTCTCTTGCTTCTTTCTGTACCCCTCTTGCCACTTTCTCCACCCCAGTTCCCTCTTTCTGGACATCTGTTGCTTCTTTCTGCACATCTCTTGTTTTTTATGAACCTCTCATGCTTCTTTCTGCACCCCTCTTTCAGCACTCCTCTTGCCTCTTTCTGCACCTCTGTTCCTTCTTTCTGTACTTCTTGTGCTTCTTACTGCACCTTTCTTGCTTCTTTCTGCACCCCTCTTTCTCCACCCCATTTCCGCCTTTCTTCATCTTTGTTGCTTCTTTCTGCACTTCTCTAGCCTCTTTCTGCACCCCTCTAACCTCTTTCAGCACATCTTTTGCTTCCTTCTGCACCTCTCTTCCTTCCTTCTTGACCCCCTCATGCCTCTTTCATACCTCTCTTCCCTCTTCCTGCACCCCTCTTGCCTCTTTCTCCACCCTCTTCCCTCTTTCTGCACCTCTGTTGCTTCTTTCTGTACCTCTCTTGCTTCTTTCTGCACCCTCTTCCCTCTTTCTGTACCTCTGTTGTTTCTTTCTGCCCTTCTCTTGCTTGCTTCTTTCTGCACCTCTGTTCCTTCTTTCTTTCTTCCATTTTTTCCCCATTTTTTTTTTCTTTCTGCAACTCGCTTCCTTCTTTCTGCACCCTCTTGCCTCTTTCACACCCCTCTTCCCTCTTCCTACACCCCTCTTGCCTCTTTTTGCACCTGTGTTCCTTCTTTTGGCACTTCTTTGGTTTCTTTCTGTACATCTCTTGCTTCTTTTTGCACCCTTGTGCCTCTTTCTGCACTCCTCTTCCCTCTTTTTGTACCCCTTTTGTTTCATTCTGCACCTCTGTTGCTTATTTCTGCACTCCTGTTGCTTCTTTCTGCACCCCTCTTCCCTCTTTCTGCACCTCTGTTGCTTCTTTCTGCACCTCTCTTGCTTCTTTCTGCACCCCTCTTCCCTCTTTCTGCACCTCTGTTGCTACTTTCTGACCATCCCTTGCTTCTTTCTGTACCTCTCTTCCTTCTTTCTGCACCTCTGTTGCTACTTTCTGACCATCTCTTGCTTCTTTCTGTACCTCTCTTGCTTCTTTCTGCACCCCTTGTGCCTCTTTCATACCCCTCTTCCCTCTCCCTGCACCCCTCTTGCCTCTTTCTGCACCTCTGTTCCTTCTTTCTGCACTTCTTTTGTTTCTTTTTGCACCTCTCTTGCTTCTTTCTGCACCCCTTTTTCGTCTTTCTGCACCCCTGTTCCCTCTTTTTGAATCCCTCTTGCCTCTTTCTGTTCCTCTCTTGCTTATTTCTGCCCTCCTGTTGATTCTTTCTGCATCTCTGTTGCTTCTTTCTGTAATCCTCTTGTCTCTTTTTCGACCCCTCTTCCCTCTTTCTGCATCATTGTTGCTTATTTCTGTACCTCTCTTGCTTCTTTCTGCACCCCTTGTGCCTCTTTCACACCCCTCGCCCCTCTTCCTGCACTCCTCAGCCCTCTTTCTGCTCCTCTGTTGCTTCTTTCTGCACTCTCTTGCTTCTTTATGCACCCCTTGTGCCTTTTTCACACCCCTCTTCCCTCTTCCTGTACCCCTCTTGCCTCTTTCTGCATCTCTGTTCCTTCTTTCTGCACTTCTTTTCTATCTTTCTGTACCTCTCTTGCTTCTTTCTACACCCTCTTGCCTCTTTCTATACCCATCTTCCCACTTTCTGCACCCCTCATGCCTCTTTCTGCACCTCTGTCCCTTCTTCCTGTACTTCTTTTTTTCTTTCTGCACCTCTCTTGCTTCTTTATGCACCCCTTGTGCCTTTTTCACACCCTCTTCTCTCTTCCTGTACCCCTCTTGCCTCTTTCTGCACCTCTGTTCCGTCTTTATGCACTTCTTTTGTTTCTTTCTGGACCTCTCTTGCTTCTTTCTGTACCCCTCTTGCCACTTTCTCCACCCCAGTTCCCTCTTTCTGGACATCTGTTGCTTCTTTCTGCACATCTCTTGTTTTTTATGAACCTCTCATGCTTCTTTCTGCACCCCTCTTTCAGCACTCCTCTTGCCTCTTTCTGCACCTCTGTTCCTTCTTTCTGTACTTCTTGTGCTTCTTGCTGCACCTTTCTTGCTTGTTTCTGCACCCCTCTTTCTCCACCCCATTTCCGCCTTTCTTCATCTTTGTTGCTTCTTTCTGCACTTCTCTAGCCTCTTTCTGCACCCCTCTAACCTCTTTCAGCACATCTTTTGCTTCCTTCTGCACCTCTCTTCCTTCCTTCTTGACCCCCTCATGCTCTCTTTCATACCTCTCTTCCCTCTTCCTGCACCCCTCTTGCCTCTTTCTCCACCCTCTTCCCTCTTTCTGCACCTCTGTTGCTTCTTTCTGTACCTCTCTTGCTTCTTTCTGCACCCCTCTTCCCTCTTTCTGTACCTCTGTTGTTTCTTTCTGGCCTTCTCTTGCTTGCTTCTTTCTGCACCTCTGTTCCTTCTTTCTTTCTTCCATTTTTCCCCATTTTTTTTTCTTTCTGCAACTCGCTTCCTTCTTTTGCACCCCTCTTGCCTCTTTCACACCCCTCTTCCCTCTTCCTACACCCCTCTTGCCTCTTTTTGCACCTGTGTTCCTTCTTTTGGCACTTCTTTGGTTTCTTTCTGTACATCTCTTGCTTCTTTTGCACCCCTTGTGCCTCTTTCTGCACTCCTCTTCCCTCTTTTGTACCCCTTTTGTTTCATTCTGCACCTCTGTTGCTTATTTCTGCACTCCTGTTGCTTCTTTCTGCACCCCTCTTCCCTCTTTCTGCACCTCTGTTGCTTCTTTCTGCACCTCTCTTGCTTCTTTCTGCACCCCTCTTCCCTCTTTCTGCACCTCTCTTGCTACTTTATGACCATCTCTTGCTTCTTTCTGTACCTCTCTTCCTTCTTTCTGCACCTCTGTTGCTACTTTATGACCATCTCTTGCTTCTTTCTGTACCTCTCTTGCTTCTTTCTGCACCCCTTGTGCCTCTTTCATACCCCTCTTCCCTCTCCCTGCACCCCTCTTGCCTCTTTCTGCACCTCTGTTCCTTCTTTCTGCACTTCTTTTGTTTCTTTCTGCACCTCTCTTGCTTCTTTCTGCCCCCAGAGAGAGAGTCAGAGTCAATAAACGTTATTCGTTTTTAGCTTCAAAACCATAAAAGTTGCACAAAGACATTGAAATATAAGAAACACAAAAAAAAATCAAAAAAAAAATCAAATCTCCTTAAACTGGTAGACAGTCAAATTAGACTCATACTCCCCAAGTGCAAATCGAAATATAAAATACAATGTGCAATAAATACATATGTACAGTCCACAAGAATATTAAAACTGCAACCCCAGGAGCATATGTATAAATTATGCACGTTGTTTGAGTGCATACATAGGTATATAACTTCTGACAGTAAAAATACATTATTAAAATAACAAGTTAAACATCCATGAAGGATCGCGATTTAACACAAGCTTTTAAATAGCCAAGTGTAAAAGACAATGACTCCCTAGGCAGCATCTGTAGATGCAAAAGTGCAGGACGAACCTGTCTAAAATTCAGTCGTTTTAAATAAGGGACCAAAAAATCCTACGAGGGACTTCATAAAATCCACAAGCAAACATAAAGTGCAACAAATCCTGCGGAGACTCACCGTCGCAGCCGCAGGATGGCGTCACACTTGCCCTCTTATAATCTTTTGGTCTAACCAACAGGTGATGGTATAAATTCATCCTGAACCTTGTTAAAAGATATTTCTCATGAGAGGACAAACACCCCATAAGGTAGGGTTCAATTGACAAAGTGGTTTTCGTTAATAAAAATTGCGTACACTGGGTTTCAGCAGCTCCTTCGCTTCTCTTTCCATCCTCCACAAACTCATAAAAGCTATTCTGCTTGTTACGACATCCTGCTTAACTATGCATTCTGGCTTGCTATACAGCTCGCCACGCCCTATCCCTTTAAAACTCTTTTGAATATAATTTAGCCAAGGGATACATGAGGCTTGTTCTAGCAACATGCACTCTCTTAATAATAAATGGTTAAAAGACAGATCTATATTTAACCAACATTTCAGCCAAAAAATCAATGGACGTAATGCAAGGATGTCACTGATATAGGAAACCCCAATTCCTCATGCACTGCTATATTAGAGATCCCCCGAGGGACTTACAGGAGGCGTTTTAAAAAATTATTTTCCACCACTTGCAGAGAATCTGCAGCTGTATATCCCCATATCTCACTTCCATATGTGGCAATGGAAAGACTTTTAGCCTTATAAACTTGTAACATGGCCCCAGTCGGTTTCTTCCCTATTCTCGAAGCAAATTTAAAAATAGCCGCATTTGCCCGAACCACTTCCCCTTCTTCTTCTCTATTTGGGGTCCCCATTTTAATTTGTTGTCAATAAGAACCCACAAATATGAGAAAACATTCGTAGAGGGGACCACAATTGAGTCAATTGCGAATTTAAAAGGCTTCACAGATTGTTTGCCTATTCTAAGTACATAAGACTTAGAATTGTTAATTGAAAAGTCCCGTTTACCCATGTACCCCGCAAAAGCCTTTAAAAGAGATTGTAAACCAACCTCTGTTCTAGATAAAAGGACGGCATCATCTGCATAAAGCAGTATCGGGATGCCACGACGTCCAACATACGGGTAATCAACCCCAGTTTCCAATAATTCTTGTTCCAAGTCGTTGAGATAGTAATTAAACAGGAAAGGGGCTAAAATGCAACCTTGACGGACGCCCCTTTTGATATCAAAATTCTCGGTAACACGCAAATCCTGAGCGAACCTAACATTCGCCTGGGTAGAATTATGAAGATCCACCAGGAAGTTCACTAGACTAGGATCCACACCTGTTAGCCTCAGGATCTGCCACAGTTTGGTTCTGTTAACACGATCAAAAGCTGATGACAGATCCATAAAGGCACAAAATATGGACACCGAGTGTGCAATAGTATATTTACTGAAAATCATGAGAATATTTAAACACTGGGCAATTGTGGAACGACCGGGGCGAAAACCATATTGGACATCTGACAGTATTTCGGTTTCCTCTGCCCAAGTTTGCAGCCGCTGTAATAATATCCGACCCACCACCTTAACTGTAGAATCTAAGAGGGAGATGGGTCTATAACAATGAGGGCTACCCCGGTCGCCCTTTTTAAAAACAGGAACAATAGTAGAAATAGCCCAGGAAGAGGGGCATCCAATTTTTGCTGCAGTGTTAAAAACGTTAACCAAGATGGGTGCCCAAAAAAAGGGTCAGATTTAAATAAGTCTGGGGGAATCCCATCTGGTCCTGGGGCCTTTTTAGCAGAAAGCCCTTCAATCCCTGCAATAACCTCAACGATACTGAAAGATAGAGCTGGAGCATTTAAGTCTATTATCACTGGGCCACAACAATCACGGGGACAATCGAAAACAGTTTTAAAATGGGACACCCAGTCCTCTTCTGTAATAAAGGCTCCTAAAGCGGGATCCCTATCCATACCAAAGGCTGGGCGGTTCACCACTTGCCAAAATTTGGAACTATTTTTCAATACACTTGCCTCAATAAGGTCCCGCCAGGCTTCATCTTTTAATTTTGTCTTGCGCCCTGCTAGAGCGGCCTTATATTCTCTGCGGTAGTTGCTGACCACTAATTGTATTCTGGGTGTAGATGAAAGAGCTGCCTTCAACTTGCCAGCTGCTCGGGTACAATCAGAGTCGAACCATTTAGGCCCAAGATTTCTAGCCCTTGCGGCCGGAACGCTTAAAAGATCTCCCACCTTCCCAGCTAAGGTCACAAAAGCTGCCAGCAAATAATCTGGGGCGAACAGGAATTTTGACATGTTAAGAGTTCTGGGGCACATAACCTGTTAACCTTATCATAAAACAACTTGGGGTCAATCTGTGTCCATTTCAATCTGCGTTTATTGTCAGTCAGAGTCGTAACGCCCCTCTTAGCTGCTCCTTCAATGTGACTAATAAGTGGTCCAGCTATATGAGCACAAAGCGGATTATGATCACTGAATATACTCTCATCAATAGAAAAACCTGTGATCCACATCTGCAAAGGGAGGAAATTAATATGTACTCAATAAAAGATCCTGTCCTGGCCCCTTTATAAGTTGGAGTTAAAAATTTGATGTTTGGGGCCACAAGAGCCATCAAACACACCATATTGAACTCCTGGATCATGTTATTAATCGATTCCCTTCTGTGTGGTGATCAAAATGGAATCCACTCCTTCGTGGGCATCCCAGTTCGGATAAACAAGACAATGCAGGATTACCACATGGGTGAACATTAAAATCCCCAGAAACCAAAAAATCAGAAACTGGGAATCTGTTGGGACGTCTAAAAAAAGAGCATAAGGCAGCTATATTACAATCACGGGCAGGACTAGATACTGCGTTATAAAAATTAACCAGTCCCCATCTAATGCCTCTAGTGTTAAAAATAACGCCAATATCCCTCCACACCAAATAGGAACAACCTGGATCTGGCTGTCAAAGGCCACAGACACATATGTGACTAAGCCCCCTTTAGCTCTCCCGCTAGAAGACGGGGTAGCAGGGACAAAATAAGCCTTGTATCCTTCTAAAAACAAGTTACTTTCAACCAGCCAAGTTTCTTGGAGACTGATTATCTTAAACTCTTTTAAAAAATTGACTAAAGAAGGATCTCGAAATTTAGTTGCCAGCCCGGCGATATTCCAAGAAATAAAATTACGAGGATCACTACACTTGGCCTCCCCACGGCATCAACTATGGGCACTAAACTGTGTCCACCCCTGGCTCCTGTGTTTCAATAGGCAATAGTCAGTCACAGTCTTCTAATCCACTTAATGTAGAAAATCTATTTTGTACTTCCAAAAAGGAGTGGTAGCCGGCTGGACCTGTGAGAAGAGTGGTTGATACATTCTAACTGCTGCCTGTGCAGCAGGTGCGGAACTATTCAGCCTTCCTAATCCAATATTTGTCCTTACATTATAATCAGTAGGACTTGTGGGAACCCCGAGCTTATAGAAAAAACCCAAGGGAGAGTTCTGATAGCACCTGAGGGGGATTACGGTTAGCACCCTTATGCAGGATTCTAGCCACTAAATTAGGATTATTAAAATTCACAATAATGCAATCTTTATTACCCACTTTAGCAGATGGCCCCACCCAACTCACCCTATGCGCCATAATGATATTATTAGCAATACACACACCAGTAGCTATATTATGGGCAAACCAATGTGTTAATTTGTTTTTAAGTTGGTTATAATCCTCTGTAACCCCTGTTTCAAGAGGTGGAACATCCCTAAAGCAACAACATAGGGGGTAGATTCAGGTGGAAGGTTAATTACGGGAAGACAAGTTGTTTGAGAATCCCTGAATGCTAACCCTGTCATGTCATTCAATGCAGGCGTCACTGCCCTGGGAGGATGACGAGAGATCACTCCACCATGACTACTAGTGGTGACTTTGTCATTATTTAATTCCTTTGGGTCTGTGACCATCTCAACATCCCCCTGCAATGCATTTCCCACTACTTCATCCCTAACAGTCTGTGTAACACATGTCCTGTTAATATTTGCAACTTTCGATGTTAAACAATTGCAACCGGTCCGTCCCTCGAGTTTGGATAAAGCATCCTCAATAGCCCCAATTTTCTGCCTTATTGGATCAAGAGAAGAAGACAACAACATTTCCATTTTCCCCAAAAATGGTCCTCGTGATCTTTAACAGAACAGGACCCAGGCAGCGTACATGTATTAGGGGTGAGTGAAGGTAAGTCGTTCAAACTGTTTGTTACTGGGGAAAAGAAGAAGACGCCTCGATACCACTATCTATCTTGTGGGCTGATCTGCTACTTTTCGAGAACCCACCATTCTTCCCTTTTCTTTTCCTTGCCTGGAGGTCATTACTATTAGACTGGCCTAATTTGGCCTTTTGACCTCTTGTCTTAGCTTTTAATGGGCTAGGGGTAGTTATCAACTCTATACCGGGGCTAGGTAAAATTTGCATCGAGACTGGGGCTAGTTCCGGGGTGAGAGAAAGACTAAGCCGAGAGCGATCAGCATTCATAATCCCTTCTACTACAGGAGCTACCAATTTAATAGGCAATCTATCTTCTGCAGACGGGGGCTCTAATGACAACCTCCTTTCCGTAAGCTTAATTTCATGAATAAGAGCTGATTCAGCTCTTGAAAGAAATGCATCCAGAGTTCCAATCACACTCTTACCAGGGGTCATTTTCCGTTTGCTCATTTTTTTCAAATAATAAAACTAATGCAGGATATATGGCAAGAGAAGGGACGAAGCAGCAAAATATTGGCACTTAATAAAACTTGACAAAACTACAAAATTATAAAATGTCAAGAGATAAAAAGCCCAGTTAAAACACTATTAAAAACAAATTCAAACACCTAATATACAATAAGCATAATAATACAGTCCCAGGGAAAAGTAAAATTTAGCGGCAATTAGGACTTGTACAAATAAAATATCAATGTGCAAAGTAAGCAATATATACAATATGTATAACAGACATACAGTCCTTATGAAAAAACAGAGCTAGCAGCAATTCGAGCGACCAACGATTTGTGCAAAATAAGCAAGGTATAACAAACAACATGCAGCACTAATATGGTCCCTGCGAAAAATAAAACCTGCCAACTGTCATAGGTTTATGCAAAAGAAGCCAACAGTGTTCAAGGTAAAAGAATGTCCCATAAAAAGTAAAACTAACCGACACTGATAGGTCCTGATAATCCAAAAAAAAAGAAAAAAACACTTGGGGAGAAAGTTAAAATACAATAATTCCAGTTAAGGGACAAGAATAAACACACAGCTACACCAATACCTGGCGAAGGGTGGACTCAATCAGCAACCTATACACTTTAAGAAGAGCTATCACGCTCTACTGTGGGGGAAAGGAGGTAGCCCAGCCCAGCCTCTTACGGGCTATGACGGGCAGAGGACGGGCCCGCCCTTGGCCGGGCTTCGCCCGGCGCGACCCGCGCAGCGGGGACTCAGCAGGACTAAAAGCGCCTCCTGGCGCTTGCGTAGTAGCGGGAGCAGGCGCCCAGCTTTAGCCTGCCGGGAGTTGTAGTTCCTTAGGGCCGTTCCCCTCACGGCTGTATGGCTGGCGAGGAGAACAAGAAAGAGAGAGCCGTTCCCCTCACGGCTGAACAGGAGTGTAGTGACCGTTCCCTCGTGGCCGGTTATCCGCTCGACAATGCGTCCCGCGCAGCGGGGACTCAGCAGGACTAAAGCGCCTCCTGGCGCTTGCGTAGTAGCGGGAGCAGGCGCCCAGCTTTAGCCTGCCGGGAGTTGTAGTTGCTTCGGGCCGTTCCCCTCACGGCTGTATGGCTGGCGAGGAGAACAAGAAAGAGAGAGCCGTTCCCCTCACGGCTGAACAGGGGTCTTTCTGCACCCCTTTTTCGTCTTTCTGCACCCCTGTTCCCTCTTTTTGAATCCCTCTTGCCTCTTTCTGTTCCTCTCTTGCTTATTTCTGCCATCCTGTTGATTCTTTCTGCATCTCTGTTGCTTCTTTCTGTAACCCTCTTGTCTCTTTTTCGACCCCTCTTTCCTCTTTCTGCATCTTTGTTGCTTATTTCTGTACCTCTCTTGCTTCTTTCTGCACCCCTTGTGCCTCTTTCACACCCCTCGCCCCTCTTCCTGCACTCCTCAGCCCTCTTTCTGCTCCTCTGTTGCTTCTTTCTGCACCTCTCTTGCTTCTTTATGCACCCCTTGTGCCTTTTTCACACCCCTCTTCCCTCTTCCTGTACCCCTCTTGCCTCTTTCTGCACCTCTGTTCCTTCTTTCTGCACTTCTTTTCTATCTTTCTGTACCTCTCTTGCTTCTTTCTACACCCCTCTTGCCTCTTTCTATACCCATCTTCCCACTTTCTGCACCCCTCTTGCCTCTTTCTGCACCTCTGTCCCTTCTTCCTGTACCCCTTTTTTTCTTTCTGCACCTCTCTTGCTTCTTTATGCACCCCTTGTGCCTTTTTCACACCCCTCTTCCCTCTTCCTGTACCCCTCTTGCCTCTTTCTGCACCTCTGTTCCGTCTTTCTGCACTTCTTTTGTTTCTTTCTGGACCTCTCTTGCTTCTTTCTGTACCCCTCTTGCCACTTTCTCCATCCCAGTTCCCTCTTTCTGGACATCTGTTGCTTCTTTCTGCACATCTCTTGTTTTTATGAACCTCTCATGCTTCTTTCTGCACCCCTCTTTCAGCACTCCTCTTGCCTCTTTCTGCACCTCTGTTCCTTCTTTCTGTACTTCTTGTGCTTCTTACTGCACCTTTCTTGCTTCTTTCTGCACCCTCTTTCTCCACCCCATTTCCGCCTTTCTTCATCTTTGTTGCTTCTTTCTGCACTTCTCTAGCCTCTTTCTGCACCCCTCTAACCTCTTTCAGCACATCGTTTACTTCCTTCTGCACCTCTCTTCCTTCCTACTTGACCCCCTCATGCTACTTTCATACCTCTCTTCCCTCTTCCTGCACCGCTCTTGCCTCTTTCTCCACCCCTCTTCCCTCTTTCTGCACCTCTGTTGCTTCTTTCTGTACCTCACTTGCTTCTTTCTGCACCCCTCTTCCCTCTTTCTGTACCTCTGTTGTTTCTTTCTGCCCTTCTCTTGCTTGCTTCTTTCTGCACCTCTGTTCCTTCTTTCTTTCTTCCATTTTTTCCCCATTTTTTTTTTCTTTCTGCAACTCGCTTCCTTCTTTCTGCAACCCTCTTGCCTCTTTCACACCCCTCTTCCCTCTTCCTACACCCCTCTTGCCTCTTTTTGCACCTGTGTTCCTTCTTTTGGCTCTTCTTTGGTTTCTTTCTGTACATCTCTTGCTTCTTTTTGCACCCCTTGTGCCTCTTTCTGCACCCCTCTTCCCTCTTGTTGTACCCCTTTTGTTTCATTCTGCACCTCTGTTGCTTATTTCTGCACTCCTGTTGCTTCTTTCTGCACCCCTCTTCCCTCTTTCTGCACCTCTGTTGCTTCTTTCTGCACCTCTCTTGCTTCTTTCTGCACCCCTCTTCCCTCTTTCTGCACCTCTGTTGCTACTTTATGACCATCTCTTGCTTCTTTCTGTACCTCTCTTCCTTCTTTCTGCACCTCTGTTGCTACTTTCTGACCATCTCTTGCTTCTTTATGTACCTCTCTTTCTTCTTTCTGCACCCCTTGTGCCTCTTTCATACCCCTCTTCCCTCTCCCTGCACCCCTCTTGCCTCTTTCTGCACCTCTGTTCCTTTTTTCTGCACTTCTTTTGTTTCTTTCTGCACCTCTCTTGCTTCTTTCTGCACCCCTTTTTTGTCTTTCTGCATCCCTGTTCCCTCTTTTTGAATCCCTCTTGCCTCTTTCTGTTCCTCTCTTGCTTATTTCTGCACTCCTGTTGATTCTTTCTGCATCTCTGTTGCTTCTTTCTGTAATCCTCTTGTCTCTTTTTCGACCCCTCTTCCCTCTTTCTGCATCTTTGTTGCTTATTTCTGTACCTCTCTTGCTTCTTTCTGCACCCCTTGTACCTCTTTCACACCCCTCGCCCCTCTTTCTGCACTCCTCAGCCCTCTTTCTGCTCCTCTGTTGCTTCTTTCTGCACCTCTCTTGCTTCTTTATGCAACCCTTGTGCCTTTTCACACCCCTCTTCCCTCTTCCTGTACCCCTCTTGCCTCTTTCTGCACCTCTGTTCCTTCTTTCTGCACTTCTTTTCTATCTTTCTGTACCTCTCTTGCTTCTTTCTACACCCCTCTTGCCTCTTTCTATACCCATCTTCCCACTTTCTGCACCCCTCTTGCCTCTTTCTGCACCTCTGTCCCTTCTTCCTGTACTTCTTTTGTTTCTTTCTGCACCTCTCTTGCTTCTTTATGCACCCTTGTGCCTTTTTCACACCCCTCTTCCCTCTTCCTGTACCCCTCTTGCCTCTTTCTGCACCTCTGTTCCAGTCTTTCTGCACTTCTTTTGTTTCTTTCTGGACCACTCTTGCTTCTTTCTGTACCCCTCTTGCCACTTTCTCCACCCCAGTTCCCTCTTTCTGGACATCTGTTGCTTCTTTCTGCACATCTCTTGTTTTTTATGAACCTCTCATGCTTCTTTCTGCACCCCTCTTTCAGCACTCCTCTTGCCTCTTTCTGCACCTCTGTTCCTTCTTTCTGTACTTCTTGTGCTTCTTACTGCACCTTTCTTGCTTCTTTCTGCACCCCTCTTTCTCCACCCCATTTCCGCCTTTCTTCATCTTTGTTGCTTCTTTCTGCACTTCTCTAGCCTCTTTCTGCACCCCTCTAACCTCTTTCAGCACATCTTTTGCTTCCTTCTGCACCTCTCTTCCTTCCTTCTTGACCCCCTCATGCCTCTTTCATACCTCCCTTCCCTCTTCCTGCACCCCTCTTGCCTCTTTCTCCACCCCTCTTCCCTCTTTCTGCACCTCTGTTGCTTCTTTCTGTACCTCTGTTGCTTCTTTCTGCACCCCTCTTCCCTCTTTCTGTACCTCTGTTGTTTCTTTCTGCCCTTCTCTTGCTTGCTTCTTTCTGCACCTCTGTTCCTTCTTTCTTTCTTCCATTTTTTCCCCATTTTTTTTTCTTTCTGCAACTCGCTTCCTTCTTTCTGCACCCCTCTTGCCTCTTTCACACCCCTCTTCCCTCTTCCTACACCCCTCTTGCCTCTTTTTGCACCTGTGTTCCTTCTTTTGGCACTTCTTTGGTTTCTTTCTGTACATCTCTTGCTTCTTTTTGCACCCCTTGTGCCTCTTTCTGCACCCCTCTTCCCTCTTTTTGTACCCCTTTTGTTTCATTATGCACCTCTGTTGCTTATTTCTGCACTCCTGTTGCTTCTTTCTGCACCCCTCTTCCCTCTTTCTGCACCTCTGTTGCTACTTTATGACCATCTCTTGCTTCTTTCTGTACCTCTCTTCCTTCTTTCTGCACCTCTGTTGCTACTTTCTGACCATCTCTTGCTTCTTTCTGTACCTCTCTTGCTTCTTTCTGCACCCCTTGTGCCTCTTTCATACCCCTCTTCCCTCTCCCTGCACCCCTCTTGCCTCTTTCTGCAACTCTGTTCCTTCTTTCTGCACTTCTTTTGTTTATTTCTGCACCTCTCTTGCTTCTTTCTGCACCCCTTTTTCTTCTTTCTGCACCCCTGTTCCCTCTTTTTGAATCCCTCTTGCCTCTTTCTGTTCCTCTCTTGCTTATTTCTGCCCTCCTGTTGATTCTTTCTGCATCTCTGTTGCTTCTTTCTGTAATCCTCTTGTCTCTTTTTCGACCCCTCTTCCCTCTTTCTGCATCTTTGTTGCTTATTTCTATAGCTCTCTTGCTTCTTTCTGCACCCCTTGTGCCTCTTTCACACCCCTCGCCCCTCTTCCTGCACTCCTCAGCCCTCTTTCTGCTCCTCTGTTGCTTCTTTCTGCACCTCTCTTGCTCTTTATGCACCCCTTGTGCCTTTTTCACACCCCTCTTCCCTCTTCCTGTACCCCTCTTGCCTCTTTCTGCACCTCTGTTCCTTCTTTCTGCACTTCTTTTCTATCTTTCTGTACCTCTCTTGCTTCTTTCTACACCCCTCTTGCCTCTTTCTGCACCTCTGTTCCTTCTTTCTGCACTTCTTTTCTATCTTTCTGTACCTCTCTTGCTTCTTTCTACACCCTGCTTGCCTCTTTCTATACCCATCTTCCCACTTTCTGCACCCCTCATGCCTCTTTCTGCACCTCTGTCCCTTCTTCCTGTACTTCTTTTGTTTCTTTCTGCAGCTCTCTTGCCTCTTTCTGCACCCCTCTTTCTTCTTTCTGCACCTCTGTTGCTTCTTTCAGTACCTCTCTTGCTTCTTTCTGTACCCCTTGTGCCTCTTTCTGTACCCCTCTTCCCTCCTTTCTGCACCCCTCTTGCCTCTCTCTGCACCTCTGTTCCTTCTTTCTGCACCTTTGTTTCTTTCTGCACCTCTCTTGCTTCTTTCAGTACCTCTCTTGCTTCTTTCTGCACCCCTCGTGCCTCTTTCACACCCCTCTTCCCTCTTTCTGCACTCCTCTTGCATCTTTCTGCACCTCTGTTCCTTCTTTCTGCACTTCTTGTGTTTCTTTCTGCACCTCTCTTGCTTCTTTCTGCACCCCTCTTGCCTCTTTCTCCACCCCTCTTCCTCCTTTCTTCATCTCTGTTGCTTCTTTCTGTACTTCTCTTGCCTCTTTCTGCACCCCTCTTCCCTCTTTCTGCACCTTTTTTGCTTCCTTCTGCACCCCGCTTCCTTTATTCTGCACCCCTCTTGCCTCTTTCACAGCCCTCTTCCTGCACCCCTCTTTCTGCACCTCTGTTCCTTCTTTCGGCACTTCTTTAGTTTCTTTCTGCACTCATCTTCATTCTTTCTGCACCTTTGGTCCTTCTTTCTGCACTTCTTTTGTTTCTTTCTGCAGCTCTCTTGCCTCTTTCTGCACCCCTCTTTCTATTTTCTGCACCTCTGTTGCTTCTTTTAGCATCTCTCTTGCTTCTTTCTACACCCCTTGTTTCTCTTTCTCCACCCCAATTCCCTCTTTCTGCACCCCTCTTGCCTCTCTCTGCACCTCTGTTCCTTATTTCTGTACTTCTTTTGCTTCTTTCTGCAACTCTCTTGCTTCTTTCTGCACCCTCTTGCCTCTTTCTCCACAACTCTGTTACTTCTTTCTGCACTTCTTTGTTTCTTTCTGCACCTTGCTTGCTTCTTTCTGCAGCCCTTTGCCTCTTTCTACAACCCTCTTTCCAAATTCTGTTACCCTCTTGCTTCTTTCTGCACCTCTGTTCCTTCTTTCTTCACTTCTTTTGTTTCTTTCTGCAGTTCTCTTGCTACTTTCTGCACCCCCTTGCCTCTTTTTCCACCCTAATCCCTCTTTCTGCACCTCTGTTGCTTCTTTCTGCACTTCTCTTGCTTCTTTCTGCATCTCTTTTGCTTCTTTCTGCACTTCTCTTGTCTCTTTCTCCACCCCTCTTCCCTATTTCTGCACCTCTGTTACTTCTTTCTGCACTTCTTTTGTTTCTTTATGCACCTCGCTTGCTTCTTTATGCACACCCTTTGCCTCTTTCTACAACCCTTTTTCCAATTTCTGTTCCCCTCTTGCTTCTTTCTGCACCTCTGTTCCTTCTTTCTTTCTTCCATTTTTTTGTTTCTTTCCTGCAACTCTTGCTTCTTTCTGCACCCCTTTTTCCTCTTTCTGCACCTCTATTCCCACTTTCTGCACACCTCTTGCCTCTTTCTGTACCTCTGTTCCTAATTTCTGCACTTCTTTTGTTTCTTTCTGCAGCTCTCTTACTTCCTTTTGCACCCCTTACCTTTTTCTCTACCCCTCGTCCCTCTTTCTGCACTCCGGTTTCCTCTTTCTGCACCTCTGTTCCTTCTTTCTGTACTTCTTTTGTTTCTTTCTGGACCTCTCTTGCTTCTTTCTTTACCCCACTTGCCACGTTCTCCACCCCTGTTCCCTCTTTCTGCACATCAGTTGCTTCTTTCTGTACATCTCTTGCTTTTTCCTGCACCTCTCTTGCTTCTTTCTGCACCTCTGTCCCTTCTTTCTGCATTCCTCTTGCCTCTTTCTGCATCTCTGTCCCTTCTTTCTGCACTTCTTTTGTTTCTTTCTGCAGCTCTATTTACTCTTTCTGCACCACTTTCTTCTTATTGCACCTCTGTTGCTTCTTTCAGTACCTCTCTTGCTTCTTTCTGTACCCCTTGTGACTCTTTCTGCACCCCTCTTCCTTCTTTCTGCACCCCTCTTGCCTCTCTCTGCACCTCTGTGCCTTCTTTCTGCACTTATTTTGTTTCTTTCTGCACCTCTCTTGCTTCTTTCTGCATCCCCATTGCCTCTTTCTGCACCCCTCTTCTTTCTTTCTGCAACCCTCTTGTCTCTTTCTGCACCTCTGTCCCTTCTTTCTGCACTTCTTTTGTTTTTTTCTGCAGCTCTCTTGCCTCTTTCTGCACCCCTCTTTTTTCTTTCTGTACTTCTGTTACTTCTTTCAGTACCTCTCTTGCTTCTTTTGGTACCGCTTGTGCCTCTTTCTGCTCCACTCTTCCTTCTTTCTGCAACCCTCTTGCCTCTCTCTGCACCTCTGTTCCTTCTTTCTGCACAGCTCCTGTTTTTTCTGCACCTCTCTTCCTTCTTTCTGTACCCCTTGTGCCTCTTTCTGTACCCCTCTTTCTGCACTCCACTTGCCTCTTTCTGCACCTCTGTTCCTTCTTTCTGCACTTCTTGTGTTTCTTTCTGCACCTCTCTTGCTTCTTTCTGCACCCCTTTCTCCACCTCTCTTCTCCCTTTCTTCATTTCTGTTGCTTCTTTCTGCACTTCTCTTGCCTCTTTCTGCACCCCTCTTCCCTCTTTCTGCACCTCTTTTTCTTCCTTCTGTACCTCACCTCCTTCTTTCTGCACCCCTCTTACCTCTTTCACACCCCTCTTCCCTCTTCCTGCACCCCTCTTGCCTTTTTCTACACCTCTGTTACTTGTTTCTGCACTTCTATTGTTTCTTTCTGCACCTCTCTTTCTTCTTTCTGCACCCCTCTTGCATCTTTCTCCACCCCTGTTACCCCTTTATGTATTTCTGTTGCTTTTTTGTGCACTTCTCTTGTCTCTTTCTCCACCCCTCTTCCCTCTTTCTGCACCTCTGTTGCTTCTTTTTGCACCTCTCTTGCTTCTTTCTGCACCACTCTTCCCTCTTTCTGCACCTCTGTTACTTCTTTCTGCACTTCTCTTGCGTGCTTCTTTCTGCACCTCTGTTCCTTCCTTCTTTCTTTCTTCCATTTCTTTCTCATTTTTTTTCTTTCTGCACCCCTCTTGCCTCTTTCTGCCCCCCTCTTCCCTCTTCCTGCACCCCTCTTGCCTCTTTCTGCACTCCTCTTGCCTCTATCTGCACCTGTGTTCCTTCTTTTCGCACTTCATTGGTTTCTTTCTGTACATCTCCTGCTTCTTTTTGCACCCCTTGTGCCTCTTTATGCACCCCTCTTCCCTCTTTTTGTACCCATTTTGTTTCATTCTGCACCTCTGTTGCTTATTTCTGCACTCCTGTTGCTTCTTTATGCACCCCCTTTGCCTCTTTCTGCACCTCTGTTGCTTCTTTCTGACCATCTCTTGCTTCTTTCTGTACCTCTCTTGCTTCTTTCTGCACCCCTATTTCCTTTCTTTACACCTGTTCCCTCTTTTTGAACCCCTCTTGCCTCTTTCTGTTCCTCTCTTGCTTATTTCTGTCCTCCTGTTGATTCTTTCTGCATCTCTGTTGCTTTTTTCTGTAATCTTCTTGTCTCTTTTTCGACCCCTCTTTCTGCATCTTTGCTGCTTCTTTCTGCACCTCTCTTGGTTCTTTCTGCACCCCTCGTGCCTCTTTCACACCCCTCGCCCCTCTTCCTGCACTGCTCAGCCCTCTTTCTGCTCCTCTGTTGCTTCTTTCTGCACCTCTCTTGCTTCTTTCTGCACCCCTTGTGCCTTTTTCACACCCCTCTTCTCTCTTCCTGCACCCCTCTTGCCTCTTTCTGCACCTCTGCTCCTTCTTTCTGCACTTCTTTTCTATCTTTCTGCGCCTCTCTTCCTTCTTTCTACACCCCTTTTGCCTCATTCTACACCCCTTTTGCCTCATTCTACACCCATCTTCCCTCTTTCTGCACCTCTGTCCCTTCTTCCTGCACTTCTTTTGTTTCTTTCTGCAGCTCTCTTGCCTCTTTCTGCACCCCTCTTTCTTCTTTCTGCACCTGTTGCTACTTTCAGTACCTCTCTTGCATCTTTCTGTATACCTTGTGCCTCTTTCTGTACCCCTCTTCCTCTTTCTGCACCCTCTTGCCTCTCTCTGCACCTCTGTTCCTTCTTTCTGCACCTTTGTTTCTTTCTGCACCTCTCTTGCTTCTTTCTGCACCCTCTTGTCTCTTTCTCCACCCTCTTACCCCTTTCTGCATCTCTGTTCCTTCTTTCTGCACTTCTCTCGTCTCTTTCTCCACCCTTTTCACTCTTTCTGCACCTCGCTTGCTTCTTTCTGCACCCCGTGCCTCTTTAACACCCCTCTTCCCTCTTTCTGCACACATCTTGCCTCTTTCTGCACCTCTGTTCCTTCTTTCTGCACTTCTTTTGTTTCTTTCTGCACATCTCTTGCTTCTTTCTGCACCCCTTTTTCCTCTTTCTGCATCCTGTTTCCCTCTTTCTGCACCCCTCTTGCCTCTTTCTGCACCTCTGTTCCTTCTTTATGCAATTCTTTTGTTTCTTTCTGCAACTCTCTTGCTTCTTTCTGCAGCTCTGTTGTTTCTTTCTGCACCTCTCTTGCTTCTTTCTGCACCCCTCGTGCATCTTTCACACCACTCTTCCCTCTTTCTGCACCCCTCTTGCCTCTCTCTGCACCTCTGTTCCTTCTTTCTGCACTTTTGTTTCTTTCTGCAACTCTCTTGATTCTTTCTGCACCCCTCTTTTCTCTTTCTCCACCCCTCTAACCCCTTTCTGTATCTCTGCTCCTTCTTTCTGCACTTCTCTTGTCTCTTTCTCCACCCCTCTTCCCTCTGTATGCACCTCTGTTGCTTCTTTATGTGCCTCTCTTGCTTCTTTCTGCACCCCTCGTGCCTCTTTCACAACCCTCTCCCCTCTTTCTGCATTCCTCCTGCCTCTTTCTGCACCTCTTTTCCTTCTTTCTGCACTTCTTTTGTTTCTTTCTGCACCTCTCTTGCTTCTTTCTGCACTCCTTTTCCTCTTTCTGCATCCTGTTTCCCTCTTTCTGCACCCCTCTTGCCATTTTCTGCACCTCTCTTACTTTTTGTCTGCACTTCTTTTGTTTCTTTCTGTACCTCTCTTGCTTCTTTCTGTACCCCTCTCCAACCCAGTTCCCTCTTTCTGCACATCTGCTGCTTCTTTCTGCACATCTCTTGCTTTTTTTTGCACCTCTCTTGCTTGGTTCTGCACCCCTCGTGCCTCTTTCTGTACCCCTCTTTCTGCACTCCTCTTGCCTCTTTCTGTATCCCTGTTCCTTCTTTCTGCAGTTCTTTTGTTTCTTTCTGCAGCTCTCTTGCCTCTTTCTGCACCCCTCTGTCTTCTTTCTGTACCTCTGTTGCTGCTTTCAGCATCTCTCTTGCTTCTTTCTACACCCCTTGTGCCTCTTTCTGCACCCATCTTCCCTCTTTCTGCACCCCTCTTGCCTCTCTCTACACCTCTGTTCCTTCTTTATGCACTTCTTTTGTTTCTTTCTGCAACTCTCTTGCTTCTTTCTGCACCCCTCTTGCCTCTTTTTCAACACATCTTACCCCTTTCTGAATCTCTGTTGCTTCTTTCTGGTCCTCTCTTGCTTCTTTCTGCACCCCTTGTGCCTCTTTCACACCCCTCTTCCCTCTTTATGCACTCCTCTTGCCTCTTTTTGCACCTCTGTTCCTTCTTTGTGCACTTCTTTTGGTTCTTTCTACACCTCCTTTGCTTCTTTCTGCACCCTTTTTGCCTCTTTATGCACCCTGCTTCCCTCTTTCTGCACCCCTCTTGCCTCTTTCTGTACCTCTGTTCGTTCTTTCTGCACTTCTTTTGTTTCTTTCTGGACCTCTCTTGCTTCTTTCTGTACCCCTCTTGCCACTTTCTCTCCCCCAGTTCCCTCTTTCTGCACATCTGTTGCTTCTTTTTGCACATCTCTTGTTTTTTCTGCACCTCTCTTGCTTCTTTCTGCACTCCTCTTGCCTCTTTCTGCACCTCTGTTCCTTCTTTCTGTACTTCTTGTGTTTCTTACTGCACCTTTCTTGCTTCTTTCTGCACCCCTCTTTATCCACCCCTCTTCTGCCTTTCATCTCTGTTGCTTCTTTCTGCACTTCTCTAGCCTCTTTCAGCACATCTTTTGCTTCCTTTTGCACCTCTCTTCCTTCCTTCTTGACCCCCTCATGCCTCTTTCACACCTCTCTTCCCTCTTCCTGCACCCCTCTTGCCTCTTTATCCACCCCTCTTCCCTCTTTCTGCACCTCTGTTGCTTCTTTCTGTACCTCTCTTGCTTCTTTCTGCACCCCTCTTCCCTCTTTCTGTACCTCTGTTGTTTCTTTCTGCCCTTCTCTTACTTGCTTCTTTCTGCACCTCTGTTCCTTCTTTCTTTCTTCCATTTTTTTCCCATTTTTTTTTCTTTCTGCAACTCGCTTCTTTCTTTCTTCACCCCTCTTGCCTCTTTCACACCCCTCTTCCCTCTTCCTGCACCCCTCTTGCCTCTTTTTGCCCCTGTGTTCCTTCTTTTGGCACTTCTTTAGTTTCTTTCTGTACATCTCTTGCTTATTTTTGCACCACTTGTGCCTCTTTCTGCACCCCTCTTCCCTCTTTTTGTACCTTTTTGTTTCATTCTGCCATCTGTTGCTCATTTCTGCACTCCTGTTGCTTCTTTCTGCACCCCTCTTCCCTCTTTCTGCAACCCCGGTTGCTTCTTTCTGCACCTCTCTTGCTTCTTTCTGCACTCCTCTTCCCTCTTTCTGCACCTCTGTTGCTACTTACTGACCATCTCTTGCTTCTTTCTGTACCTCTCTTGCTTCTTTCTGCACCTCTGTTGCTACTTTCTGACCATCTATTGCTTCTTTCTGTACCTCTCTTGCTTCTTTCTGCACCCCTTGTGCCTCTTTCATACCCCTCTTCCCTCTCCCTGCACCCCTCTTGCCTCTTTCTGCAACCCTGTTCCCTCTTTTTGAACCCCTCTTGCCTCTTTCTGTTCCTCTCTTGCGAATTTCTGCCCTCCTGTTGATTCTTTCTGCATCTCTGTTGCTTCTTTCTGTAATCCTCTTGTCTCTTTTTTGACCCCTCTTCCCTCTTTCTGCATCTTTGTTGCTTATTGCTGTACCTCTCTTACTTCTTTCTGCACCCCTTGTGCCTCTTTCACACCCCTCGCCCCTCTTCCTGCACTCCTCAGCCCTCTTTCTGCTCCTCTGTTGCTTCTTTCTGCACCTCTCTTGCTTCTTTCTGCACCCCTCGTGCCTTTTTCACACCCCTCTTCCCTCTTCCTGTACCCCTCTTGCCTCTTTCTGCACCTCTGTTCCTTCTTTCTGCACTTCTTTCCTATCTTTCTGTACCTCTCTTGCTTCTTTCTACACCCCTTTTGCCTCTTTCTACACCCATCTTCCCTCTTTCTGCACCCTTCTTGCCTCTTTCTGCACCTCTGTCCCGTCTTCCTGTACTTCTTTTGTTTCTTTCTGCAGCTCTCTTGCCTCTTTCTGCACCCCTCTTTCTTCTTTCTGCACCTCTGTTGCTACTTTCAGTACCTCTCTTGCTTCTTTCTGTACCCCTTGTGCCTCTTTCTGTACCCCTTGTGCCTCTTTCTGTACCCCTCTCCCCTCTTTCTGTACCCCTTTTGCCTCTCTCTGCACCTCTGTTCCTTCTTTCTGCACCTTTGTTTCTTTCTGCACCTCTCTTGCTTCTTTCTGCACCCCTCTTGTCTCTTTCTCCACCCTCTTACCCCCTTTCTGCATCTCTGTTCCTTCTTTCTGCACTTCTCTTGTCTCTTTCTACCCCCTTCCCTCTTTCTGCACCTCTCTTGCTTCTTTCTGCACCCCTTGTGTCTCTTTCACACCCCTCTTCCCTCTTTCTGCACTCCTCTTGCATCTTTCTGCACCTCTGTTCCTTCTTTCTGCACTTCTTGTGTTTCTTTCTGCACCTCTCTTGCTTCTTTCTGCACCCCTCTTGCCTCTTTCTCCACCCCTCTTCCTCCTTTCTTCATCTCTGTTGCTTCTTTCTGTACTTCTCTTGCTTCTTTCTGCACCCCTCTTCCCGCACCCCTTTTGCTTCCTTCTGCACCTCGCTTCCTTCTTTCTGCACCCCTCTTGCCTCTTTCACACCCCTCTTCCCTCTACGTGCACCTCTCTTGCCTCTTTCTGCACCTCTGTTCCTTCTTTCGGCACTTCTTTAGTTTCTTTCTGCACTCATCTTCCTTCTTTCTGCACCTTTGGTCCTTCTTTCTGCACTTCTTTTGTTTCTTTCTGCAGCTCTCTTGCCTCTTTCTGCACCCCTCTTTCTTTTTTCTGCACCTCTGTTGCTTCTTTCAGCATCTCTCTTGCTTCTTTCTACACCCCTTGTGCCTCTTTCTCCACCCCTCTTCCCTCTTTCTGCACCCCTCTTGCTCTCTCTGTGCACCTCTGTTCCTTCTTTCTGCACTTCTTTTGCTTCTTTCTGCAACTCTCTTGCTTCTTTCTGCACCCCTCTTGCCTCTTTCTCCACAACTCTGTTACTTCTTTCTGCACTTCTTTTGTTTCTTTCGGCACCTTGCTTGCTTCTTTCTGCAGCCACTTTGCCTCTTTCTACAACCCTCTTCCCAAATTCTGTTCCCCTCTTGCTTCTTTCTGCACCTCTGTTCCTTCTTTCTTCACTTCTTTTGTTTCTTTCTGCAGTTCTCTTGCTACTTTCTGCACCCCCATGCCTCTTTTTCCACCCCTAATCCCTCTTTCTGCACCTCTGTTGCTTCTTTCTGCACTTCTCTTGCTTATTTCTGCATCTCTTGTGCTTCTTTCTGCACTTCTCTTGTCTCTTTCTCCACCCCTCTTCCCTATTTCTGCACCTCTTTTACTTCTTTCTGCACTTCTTTTGTTTCTTTCTGCACCTCGCTTGCTTCTTTATGCACACCCTTTGCCTCTTTCTACAACTCTCTTCCCAATTTCTGTTCCCCTCTTGCTTCTTTCTGCACCTCTGTTCCTTCTTTCTTTCTTCCATTGTTTTGTTTCTTTCCTGCAACTCTTGCTTCTTTTTGCACCCCGTTTTCCTCTTCCTGCACCCCTCTTCCCACTTTCTGCACACCTCTTGCCTCTTTCTGTACCTCTGTTCCTACTTTCTGCACTTCTTTTGTTTCTTTCTGCAGCTCTCTTACTTCCTTTTGCACCCCCTTTCCTTTTTCTCTACCCCTCTTCCCTCTTTCTGCACCCTGTTTCCTCTTTCTGCACCTCTGTTCCTTCTTTCTGCACTTCTTTTGTTTCTTTTCTGGACCTCTCTTGCTTCTTTCTTTACCCCACTTGCCACTTTCTCCACCCCTGTTCCCTCTTTCTGCACATCAGTTGCTTCTTTCTGTACATCTCTTGCTTTTTTCTGCACCTCTCTTGCTTCTTTCTGCACCCTCGTGCCTCTATCTGCACCCCTCTTTCTGCATACATTTTGCCTCTTTCTGCACCTCTGTCCCTTCTTTCTGCACTTCTTTTGTTTCTTTCTCCAACTCTCTTTCCTCTTTCTGCACCACTCTTTCTTCTTTCTGCACCTCTGTTGCTTCTTTCAGTACCTCTCTTGCTTCTTTCTGCACCCCCATTGCCTCTTTCTGCACCCCTCTTCCTTCTTTCTGCAACCCTCTTGTCTCTTTCTGTACCTCTGTCCCTTCTTTCTGCACTTCTTTTGTTTCTTTCTGCAGCTCTCTTGCCTCTTTCTGCACCCCTCTTTTTTCTTTCTGTACCTCTGTTACTTCTTTCAGTACCTCTCTTGCTTCTTTCTGTACCCCTTGTGCCTCTTTCTGCTCCCCTCTTCCCTCTTTCTGCAACCCTCTTGCCTCTCTCTGCACCTCTGTTCCTTCTTTCTGCACAGCTCTTGTTTTTTGTGCACCTCTCTTGCTTCTTTCTGAACCCCTTGTGCCTCTTTCTGCACCCCTCTTTCTGCACTCCACTTGCCTCTTTCTGCACCTCTGTTCCTTCTTTCTGCACTTGTTGTGTTTCTTTCTGCACCTCTCTTGCTTCTTTCTGCACCCCGTTCTCCACCTCGCTTCTCCCTTTCTTCGTCTCTGTTGCTTCTTTCTGCACTTCTCTTGCCTCTTTCACACCCCTCTTCCCTCTTCCTGCACCCCTCTTGCCTTTTTCTACACCTGTTACTTCTTTCTGCACTTCTTTTGTTTCTTTCTGCACCGCTCTTTTTTCTTTCCGCACCCCTCTTGCATCTTTCTCCACCCTTGTTACCCATTTATGTATTTCTGTTGCTTCTTTGTGCACTTATCTTGTCTCTTTCTCCACCCCTCTTCCCTCTATCTGCACCTCTGTTGCTTCTTTCTGCTCCTCTCTTGCTTCTTTCTGCACCCCTCTTCCCGCTTTCTGCACCTCTGTTACTTCTTTCTGCCCTTCTCTTGCTTGCTTCTTTCTGCACCTCTGTTCCTTTTTTCTTTCTTCCATTTTTTTCCCATTTTTGTTTCGTTCTGCAACTCGCTTCCTTCTTTCTGCACCCTTCTTGCCTCTTTCACACCCCTCTTCCCTCTTCCTGCACCCCTCTTGCCTCTTTCTACACCTGTGTTCCTTCTTTTGGCACTTATTTGGTTTCTTTTTGTAAATCTCCTGCTTCTTTTTGCACCCCTTGTGCCTCTTTCTGCACCCCTATTCCCTCTTTTTGTACCCCTTTTGTTTAATTCTGCACCTCTGTTGCTTATTTCTGCACTCCTGTTGCTTCTTTCTGAACCCCGTTTGCCTCTTTCTGCACCTCTATTGCTTCTTTCTGACCATCTCTTGCTTCTTTCTGTACCTCTCTTGCTTCTTTATGCACCCCTTGTGCCTCTTTCATATCCTTCTTCCCTCTCCCTGCAACCCTCTTGCCTCTTTCTGCGCCTCTGTCCCTTCTTTCTGCACTTCTTTTGTTTCTTTCTGCACCTCTCTTGCTTCTTTCTGTACCCCTATTTCCTCTTTCGGCACCCCTGTTCCCTCTTTTTCAACCCCTCTTGCCTCTGTCTGTTCCTCTCTTGCTTATTTATGCCCTCCTGTTGATTCTTTCTGCATCTTTGTTGCTTCTTTCTGTAATCCTCTTGTCTCTTTTTCGACCCCTCTTCCCTCTTTCTGCATCTTTGTTGCTTCTTTCTGCACCTCTCTTGCTTCTTTCTGCATCCCTTGTGCCTTTTTCATACCCCTCTTCCCTCTTCTTGCACCCCTCTTGCCTCTTTCTGCACCTCTGTTCCTTCTTTCTGCACTTCTTTTCTATCTTTCTGCACCTCTCTTGCTTCTTTCTACACCCCTTTTGCCTCTTTCTACACCCATCTTCCCTCTTTCTGCACCCCTCTTGCCTATTTCTGCACCTCTGTCCCTACTTCCTGCACTTCTTTTATTTCTTTCTGCAGCTCTCTTGCCTCTTTCTGCACCCCTCTTTCTTCTTTCTGCACCTGTTGCTACTTTCAGTACCTCTCTTGCTTCTTTCTGTGCCCCTTGTGCCTCTTTCTGTACCCCTCTTCCTCTTTCTGCACCCCTCTTGCCTCTCTCTGCACCTCTGTTCCTTCTTTCTGCACCTTTGTTTCTTTCTGCACCTCTCTTGCTTCTTTCTGCACCCCTCTTGTCTCTTTCTCCACCCCTCTTCCCTCTTTCTGCGCCTCTCTTGCTTCTTTCTGCACCCCTTGTGCATCTTTCACACCCCTCTTCCCTCTTTCTGCACACATCTTGCCTCTTTCTGCACCTCTGTTCCTTCTTTCTGCACTTCTTTTGTTTCTTTCTGCACCACTCTTGCTTCTTTCTGCACCCCTTTTTCCTCTTTCTGCATCCTGTTTCCCTCTTTCTGCACCCCTCTTGCCACTTTCTGTACCTCTCTTACTTTTTTCTGCACTTCTTTTGTTTCTTTCTAGACCTCTCTTGCTTCTCTCTGTACCCCTCTCCAACCCAGTTCCCTATTTCTGCACATCTCTTGCTTTTTTCTGCACCTCTCTTCCTTCGTTCTGCACTCCTTGTGCCTCTTTCTACACCCCTATATCTGCACTCCTCTTGCCTCTTTCTGCACCTTTGTTCCTCATTTCTGCAGTGCTTTTGTTTCTTTCTGCAGCTCTCTTGCCTCTTTCTGCACCCCTCTGTCTTCTTTCTGCACCTCTGTTGCTGCTTTCAGCATCTCTCTTGCTTCTTTCTACACCCCTTGTGCCTCTTTATGCACCCCTCTTCCCTCTTTCTGCACCCCTCTTTCCTCTCTCTGTACCTCTGTTCCTTCTTTATGCAATTCTTTTATTTCTTTCTGCAACTCTCTTGCTTCTTTCTGCAGCTCTGTTGCTTCTTTCTGCAGCTCTCTTGCTTCTTTCTGCACCACTCTTCCCTCTTTCTGTACCCCTCTTCCCTCTTTCTGTACCCCTCTTGCCTCTCTCTGCACCTTTGTTCCTTCTTTCTGCACTTTTGTTTCTTTCTGCAACTCTCTTGATTCCTTCTGCATCCCTCTTGTCTCTTTCTCCACCCCTCTTACCCCTTTCTGCATCTCTGTTCCTTCTATCTGCACTTCTCTTGTCTCTTTCTCCACCCCTCTTGCCTCTATATGCACCTCTGTTGCTTCTTTATGTACCTCTCTTGCTTCTTTCTGCACCCCTTGTGCCTCTTTCACAGCCCCTCTTCCCTCTTTCTGCACACATCTTGCCTCTTTCTGCACCTCTTTTCCTTCTTTCTGCACTTCTTTTGTTTCTTTCTGCACCTCTCTTGCTTCTTTCTGCACCCCTTTTCCTCTTTCTGCATCCTGTTTCCCTCTTTCTGCACCCCTCTTGCCACTTTCTGCACCTCTCTTACTTTATTCTGCACTTCTTTTGTTTCTTTCTGTACCTCTCTTGCTTCTTTCTGCTACCCCTCTCAGCCCAGTTCCCTCTTTCTGCACATCTGCTGCTTCTTTCTGCACATCTCTTGCTTTTTTTGCACCTCTCTTGCTTGTTCTGCACCCTCGTGCCTCTTTCTGCACCCCTCTTTCTGCACTCCTCTGCCTCTTTCTGCATCCTTGTTCCTTCTTTCTGCAGTTCTTTTGTTTCTTTCTGCAGCTCTCTTGCCTCTTTCTGCACCCCTCTGTCTTCTTTCTGCAACTCTGTTGCCGCTTTCAGCATCTCTCTTGCTTCTTTCTCCACCCCTTGTGACTCTTTCTGCACCCATCTTCCCTCTTTCTGCACCCCTCTTGCCTCTCTCTGCACCTCTGTTCCTTCTTTATGCACTTCTTTTGTTTCTTTCTGCCACTCTCTTGGTTCTTTCTGCAGCTCTGTTGCTTCTTTCTGCACCTCTCTTGCTTCTTTCTGCACCCCTCGTGCATCTTTCACACCACTCTTCCCTCTTCCTGCACCCCTCTTGCCTCTTTCTGTGCCTCTGTTCCTTCTTTCTGCACATCTTTTGATTCTTTTAGCATCTCTCTTGCTTCTTTCTACACACCTTGTCCCTCTTTCTGCACCCCTCGTCCCTATTTCTGCACCCCTCTTGCCTCTTTCTGCACCTCTGTTCCTCATTTCTGTACTTCTTTGTTTCTTTCTGCACCTCTCTTGCTTCTTTCTTTACCCTCTTTCGCCCCCCTTCCCTCTTCCTGCACCCCCTCGCCTCTTTCTGCAGCTCGGTTAGTTCTATCTGCACTTCTTTTCTATCTTTCTGCACCTCTCTTTCTTGTTTCTGCACAACTCTTGCATCTTTCTCCACCCCTCTTCCCTCTTTCTGCACCCCTGTTTCCTCTTTCTGCACCTCTGTTCCTTCTTTCTGCACTTCTTTTGTTTCTTTCTGGACCTCTCTTGCTTCTTTCTTTACCCTCCTTGCCACTTTCTCCACCCCTGTTCCCTCTTTCTGCACATCGGTTGCTTCTTTCTGTACATCTCTTGCTTTTTCTGCACCTCTCTTGCTTCTTTCTGCACCCGTGTGCCTCTTTCTACACCCCTCTTTCTGCATTCCTCTTGCCTCTTTCTGCACCTCTGTCCCTTCTTTCTGCACTTTTTTGTTTCTGCAGCTCTCTTTCCTCTTTCTGCAGCTCTCTTTCTTCTTTCTGCACCTCTGTTGCTTCTTTCAGTACCCTCTTGCTTCTTTCTGTACCCCTTGTGACTCTTTCTGCACCCCTCTTCCCTCTTTCTGCACCCTCTTGCTCTCTCTGCACCTCTGTTCCTTCTTACTGCACTTCTTTTGCTTCTTTCTGCCACTCTCTTGGTTCTTTCTGCAGCTCTGTTGCTTCTTTCTGCACCTCTCTTGCTTCTTTCTGCACCCCTCGTGCATCTTTCACACCACTCTTCCCTCTTCCTGCACACCTCTTGCCTCTTTCTGTGCCTCTGTTCCTTCTTTCTGCACATCTTTTGTTTCTTTCTGTACCTCTCTTGCTTATTTCTTCACCCTTTGCCTCTTTCTGCACCTCTGTTCTTTCTTTCTGTACTTCTTTGTTTCTTTCTGGACATCTCTTGCTTCTTTCTGTACCCCTCTTGCCACTTTCTCCAACCCTGTTTCCTCTTTCTGCACCTCTGTTGCTTCTTTCTGCACCTCTCTTGCTTCTTTCTGCATTTCTTATCTCTTTCTCCACCCCTCTTACCTCTTTCTGCACCTCTATTTCTTCTTTCTACACCCCTCGTGCCTCTTTCTGCACCCCTCTTTCTGCACTCCTCATGCCTCTTCCTGCACCTTTGTTCCTTTTTTCTGCAGTGCTTTTGTTTCTTTCTGCACCTCTCTTGTTTCTTTCTGCACCCCCATTGCCTCTTTCTGCACCCCTCTTCCCTCTTTCTGCAACCCTCTTGTCTCTTTCTGCACCTCTGTCCCTTCTTTCTGCTTTTCTTTTGTTTCTTTCTGCAGCTCTCTTGCCTCTTTCTGCACCCTCTTTCTTCTTTCTGCACCTCTGTTGATTCTTTTAGCATCTCTCTTGCTTCTTTCTACACACCTTGTCCCTCTTTCTGCACCCTCTTCCCTATTTCTTCACCCCTCTTGCCTCTTTCTGCACCTCTGTTCCTCATTTATGTACTTCTTTGTTTCTTTCTGCACCTCTCTTGCTTCTTTCTTCACCCCTCTTGCCTCTTTCGCCCCCCTTCCCTCTTCCTGCACCCCCTCGCCTCTTTCTGCAGCTCTGTTAGTTCTATCTGCACTTCTTTTCTATCTTTCTGCACCTCTCTTTCTTGTTTCTGCACAACTCTTGCATCTTTCTCCACCCCTCTTCCCTCTTTCTGCACCCCTGTTTCCTCTTTCTGCACCTCTGTTCCTTCTTTCTGCACTTCTTTTGTTTCTTTCTGGACCTCTCTTGCTTCTTTCATTACCCTCCTTGCCACTTTCTCCACCCCTGTTCCCTCTTTCTGCACATCGGTTGCTTCTTTCTATACATCTCTTGCTTTTTCTGCACCTCTCTTGCTTCTTTCTGCACCCCTTGTGCCTCTTTCTACACCCTCTTTCTGCATTCCTCTTGCTTCTTTCTGCACCTCTGTCCCTTCTTTCTGCACTTTTTGTTTTCTGCAGCTCTCTTTCCTCTTTCTGCACCACTCTTTCTTCTCTCTGCACCTCTGTTCCTTCTTACTGCACTTCTTTTGCTTCTTTCTGCAGCTCTCTTGCCTCTTTCTGCACCCCACTTTTTTTCTTTCTGTACCTCTGTTGCTTCTTTCAGGACCTCTCTTGCTTCTTTCTGTACCCCTTGTGCCTCTTTCTGCTCCCCTCTTCCCTCTTTCTGCAACCCTGTTGCCTCTCTCTGCACCTCTCTTCCTTCTTTCTGCACTTCTTTTGTTTCTTTCTGCAACTCTCTTGCTTCTTTCTGCACCCCTCTTGCCTCTTTTTCAACACCTCTTACCCCTTTCTGAATCTCTGTTGCTTCTTTCTGGTCCTCTGTTGCTTCTTTCTCCACCCCTTGTGACTCTTTCTGCACCCATCTTCCCTCTTTCTGCACCCCTCTTGCCTCTCTCTGCACCTCTGTTCCTTCTTTATGCACTTCTTTTGTTTCTTTCTGCCACTCTCTTGGTTCTTTCTGCAGCTCTGTTGCTTCTTTCTGCACCTTTCTTGCTTCTTTCTGCACCCCTCGTGCATCTTTCACACCACTCTTCCCTCTTCCTGCACCCCTCTTGCCTCTTTCTGCGCCTCTGTTCCTTCTTTCTGCACATCTTTTGTTTCTTTCTGTACCTCTCTTGCTTCTTTCTTCACCCCTTTGCCTCTTTCTGCACCTCTGTTCTTTCTTTCTGTACTTCTTTTGTTTCTTTCTGGACATCTCTTGCTTCTTTCTGTACCCCTCTTGCCACTTTCTCCAACCCTGTTCCCTCTTTCTGCACCTCTGTTGCTTCTTTCTGCACCTCTCTTGCTTCTTTCTGCACTTCTTATCTCTTTCTCCACCCCTCTTACCTCTTTCTGCACCTCTATTGCTTCTTTCTGCACCCCTCGTGCCTCTTTCTGCACTCCTCATGCCTCTTCCTGCACCTTTGTTCCTTTTTTCTGCAGTGCTTTTGTTTCTTTCTGCACCTCTCTTGCTTCTTTCTGCACCCCCATTGCCTCTTTCTGCACCCCTCTTCCCTCTTTCTGCAACCCTCTTGTCTCTTTCTGCACCTCTGTCCCTTCTTTCTGCTTTTCTTTTGTTTCTTTCTGCAGCTCTCTTGCCTCTTTCTGCACCCCTCTTTTTTCTTTCTGCACCTCTGTTGATTCTTTTAGCATCTCTCTTGCTTCTTTCTACACACCTTGTCCCTCTTTCTGCACCCCTCGTCCCTATTTCTGCACCCCTCTTGCCTCTTTCTGCACCTCTGTTCCTCATTTCTGTACTTCTTTGTTTCTTTCTGCACCTCTCTTGCTTCTTTCTTTACCCCTCTTGCCTCTTTCGCCCCCCTTCCCTCTTCCTGCACCCCCTCGCCTCTTTCTGCAGCTCTGTTAGTTCTATCTGCACTTCTTTTCTATCTTTCTGCACCTCTCTTTCTTGTTTCTGCACAACTCTTGCATCTTTCTCCACCCTCTTCCCTCTTTCTGCACCCCTGTTTCCTCTTTCTGCACCTCTGTTCCTTCTTTCTGCACTTCTTTTGTTTCTTTCTGGACCTCTCTTGCTTCTTTCTTTACCCTCCTTGCCACTTTCTCCACCCCTGTTCCCTCTTTCTGCACATCGGTTGCTTCTTTCTGTACATCTCTTGCTTTTTTCTGCACCTCTCTTGCTTCTTTCTGCACCCCTTGTGCCTCTTTCTACACCCCTCTTTCTGCATTCCTCTTGCCTCTTTCTGCACCTCTGTCCCTTCTTTCTGCACTTTTTTGTTTTTCTGCAGCTCTCTTTCCTCTTTCTGCACCACTCTTTCTTCTTTCTGCACCTCTGTTGCTGCTTTCAGTACCTCTCTTGCTTCTTTCTGTACCCCTTGTGACTCTTTCTGCACCCCTCTTCCCTCTTTCTGCACCCCTCTTGCCTCTCTCTGCACCTCTGTTCCTTCTTACTGCACTTCTTTTGCTTCTTTCTGCCACTCTCTTGGTTCTTTCTGCAGCTCTGTTGCTTCTTTCTGCACCTCTCTTGCTTCTTTCTGCACCCCTCGTGCATCTTTCACACCACTCTTCCCTCTTCCTTCACACCTCTTGCCTCTTTCTGTGCCTCTGTTCCTTCTTTCTGCACATCTTTTGTTTCTTTCTGTACCTCTCTTGCTTATTTCTTCACCCCTTTGCCTCTTTCTGCACCTCTGTTCTTTCTTTCTGTACTTCTTTTGTTTCTTTCTGGACATCTCTTGCTTCTTTCTGTACCCCTCTTGCCACTTTCTCCAACCCTGTTTCCTCTTTCTGCACCTCTGTTGCTTCTTTCTGCACCTCTCTTGCTTCTTTCTGCATTTCTTATCTCTTTCTCCACCCCTCTTACCTCTTTCTGCACCTCTATTTCTTCTTTCTACACCCCTCGTGCCTCTTTCTGCACCCTCTTTCTGCACTCCTCATGCCTCTTCCTGCACCTTTGTTCCTTTTTTCTGCAGTGCTTTTGTTTCTTTCTGCACCTCTCTTGTTTCTTTCTGCACCCCATTGCCTCTTTCTGCACCCTCTTCCCTCTTTCTGCAACCCTCTTGTCTCTTTCTGCACCTCTGTCCCTTCTTTCTGCTTTTCTTTTGTTTCTTTCTGCAGCTCTCTTGCCTCTTTCTGCACCCTCTTTCTTCTTTCTGCACCTCTGTTGATTTTTTTAGCATCTCTCTTGCTTCTTTCTACACACCTTGTCCCTCTTTCTGCACCCCTCTTCCCTATTTCTTCACCCCTCTTGCCTCTTTCTGCACCTCTGTTCCTCATTTATGTACTTCTTTGTTTCTTTCTGCACCTCTCTTGCTTCTTTCTTCACCCCTCTTGCCTCTTTCGCCCCCTTCCCTCTTCCTGCACCCTCGCCTCTTTCTGCAGCTCTGTTAGTTCTATCTGCACTTCTTTTCTATCTTTCTGCACCTCTCTTTCTTGTTTCTGCACAACTCTTGCATCTTTCTCCACCCCTCTTCCCTCTTTCTGCACCCCTGTTTCACTCTTTCTGCACCTCTGTTCCTTCTTTCTGCACTTCTTTTGTTTCTTTCTGGACCTCTCTTGCTTCTTTCATTACCCTCCTTGCCACTTTCTCCACCCCTGTTCCCTCTTTCTGCACATCGGTTGCTTCTTTCTATACATCTCTTGCTTTTTCTGCACCTCTCTTGCTTCTTTCTGCACCCCTTGTGCCTCTTTCTACACCCTCTTTCTGCATTCCTCTTGCCTCTTTCTGCACCTCTGTCCCTTCTTTCTGCACTTTTTGTTTTCTGCAGCTCTCTTTCCTCTTTCTGCACCACTCTTTCTTCTCTCTGCACCTCTGTTCCTTCTTACTGCACTTCTTTTGCTTCTTTCTGCAGCTCTCTTGCCTCTTTCTGCACCCCACTTTTTTTCTTTCTGTACCTCTGTTGCTTCTTTCAGGACCTCTCTTGCTTCTTTCTGTACCCCTTGTGCCTCTTTCTGCTCCCCTCTTCCCTCTTTCTGCAACCCTGTTGCCTCTCTCTGCACCTCTCTTCCTTCTTTCTGCACTTCTTTTGTTTCTTTCTGCAACTCTCTTGCTTCTTTCTGCACCCCTCTTGCCTCTTTTCAACACCTCTTACCCCTTTCTGAATCTCTGTTGCTTCTTTCTGGTCCTCTGTTGCTTCTTTCTCCACCCCTTGTGACTCTTTCTGCACCATCTTCCCTCTTTCTGCACCCCTCTTGCCTCTCTCTGCACCTCTGTTCCTTCTTTATGCACTTCTTTTGTTTCTTTCTGCCACTCTCTTGGTTCTTTCTGCAGCTCTGTTGCTTCTTTCTGCACCTTTCTTGCTTCTTTCTGCACCCTCGTGCATCTTTCACACCACTCTTCCCTCTTCCTGCACCCCTCTTGCCTCTTTCTGCGCCTCTGTTCCTTCTTTCTGCACATCTTTTGTTTCTTTCTGTACCTCTCTTGCTTCTTTCTTCACCCCTTTGCCTCTTTCTGCACCTCTGTTCTTTCTTTCTGTACTTCTTTTGTTTCTTTCTGGACATCTCTTGCTTCTTTCTGTACCCCTCTTGCCACTTTCTCCAACCCTGTTCCCTCTTTCTGCACCTCTGTTGCTTCTTTCTGCACCTCTCTTGCTTCTTTCTGCACTTCTTATCTCTTTCTCCACCCCTCTTACCTCTTTCTGCACCTCTATTGCTTCTTTCTGCACCCCTCGTGCCTCTTTCTGCACTCCTCATGCCTCTTCCTGCACCTTTGTTCCTTTTTCTGCAGTGCTTTTTGTTTCTTTCTGCACCTCTCTTGCTTCTTTCTGCACCCCATTGCCTCTTTCTGCACCCCTCTTCCCTCTTTCTGCAACCCTCTTGTCTCTTTCTGCACCTCTGTCCCTTCTTTCTGCTTTTCTTTTGTTTCTTTCTGCAGCTCTCTTGCCTCTTTCTGCACCCCTCTTTTTCTTTCTGCACCTCTGTTGATTCTTTTTAGCATCTCTCTTGCTTCTTTCTACACACCTTGTCCCTCTTTCTGCACCCCTCGTCCCTATTTCTGCACCCCTCTTGCCTCTTTCTGCACCTCTGTTCCTCATTTCTGTACTTCTTTGTTTCTTTCTGCACCTCTCTTGCTTCTTTCTTTACCCCTCTTGCCTCTTTCGCCCCCTTCCCTCTTCCTGCCCCTCGCCTCTTTCTGCAGCTCTGTTAGTTCTATCTGCACTTCTTTTCTATCTTTCTGCACCTCTCTTTCTTGTTTCTGCACAACTCTTGCATCTTTCTCCACCCTCTTCCCTCTTTCTGCACCCCTGTTTCCTCTTTCTGCACCTCTGTTCCTTCTTTCTGCACTTCTTTTGTTTCTTTCTGGACCTCTCTTGCTTCTTTCTTTACCACTCCTTGCCACTTTCTCCACCCCTGTTCCCTCTTTCTGCACATCGGTTGCTTCTTTCTGTACATCTCTTGCTTTTTCTGCACCTCTCTTGCTTCTTTCTGCACCCCTTGTGCCTCTTTCTACCCCCTCTTTCTGCATTCCTCTTGCCTCTTTCTGCACCTCTGTCCTTCTTTCTGCACTTTTTGTTTTTCTGCAGCTCTCTTTCCTCTTTCTGCACCACTCTTTCTTCTTTCTGCACCTCTGTTGCTTCTTTCAGTACCTCTCTTGCTTCTTTCTGTACCCCTTGTGACTCTTTCTGCACCCCTCTTCCCTCTTTCTGCACCCCTCTTGCCTCTCTCTGCACCTCTGTTCCTTCTTACTGCACTTCTTTTGCTTCTTTCTGCCACTCTCTTGGTTCTTTCTGCAGCTCTGTTGCTTCTTTCTGCACCTCTCTTGCTTCTTTCTGCACCCTCGTGCATCTTTCACACCACTCTTCCCTCTTCCTTCACACCTCTTGCCTCTTTCTGTGCCTCTGTTCCTTCTTTCTGCACATCTTTTGTTTCTTTCTGTACCTCTCTTGCTTATTTCTTCACCCCTTTGCCTCTTTCTGCACCTCTGTTCTTTCTTTCTGTACTTCTTTTGTTTCTTTCTGGACATCTCTTGCTTCTTTCTGTACCCCTCTTGCCACTTTCTCCAACCCTGTTTCCTCTTTCTGCACCTCTGTTGCTTCTTTCTGCACCTCTCTTGCTTCTTTCTGCATTTCTTATCTCTTTCTCCACCCCTCTTACCTCTTTCTGCACCTCTATTTCTTCTTTCTACACCTCGTGCCTCTTTCTGCACCCTCTTTCTGCACTCCTCATGCCTCTTCCTGCACCTTTGTTCCTTTTTTTTCTGCAGTGCTTTTGTTTCTTTCTGCACCTCTCTTGTTTCTTTCTGCACCCCCATTGCCTCTTTCTGCACCCCTCTTCCCTCTTTCTGCAACCCTCTTGTCTCTTTCTGCACCTCTGTCCCTTCTTTCTGCTTTTCTTTTGTTTCTTTCTGCAGCTCTCTTGCCTCTTTCTGCACCCCTCTTTTTTCTTTCTGCACCTCTGTTGATTCTTTTAGCATCTCTCTTGCTTCTTTCTACACACCTTGTCCCTCTTTCTGCACCCCTCTTCCCTATTTCTTCACCCCTCTTGCCTCTTTCTGCACCTCTGTTCCTCATTTCTGTACTTCTTTGTTTCTTTCTGCACCTCTCTTGCTTCTTTCTTCACCCCTCTTGCCTCTTTCGCCCCCTTCCTCTTCCTGCACCCTCTCACCTCTTTCTGCAGCTCTGTTAGTTCTATCTGCACTTCTTTTCTATCTTTCTGCACCTCTCTTTCTTGTTTCTGCACAACTCTTGCATCTTTCTCCACCCTCTTCCCTCTTTCTGCACCCCTGTTTCCTCTTTCTGCACCTCTGTTCCTTCTTTCTGCACTTCTTTTGTTTCTTTCTGGACCTCTCTTGCTTCTTTCATTACCCTCCTTGCCACTTTCTCCACCCCTGTTCCCTCTTTCTGCACATCGGTTGCTTCTTTCTGTACATCTCTTGCTTTTTTCTGCACCTCTCTTGCTTCTTTCTGCACCCCTTGTGCCTCTTTCTACACCTCTCTTTCTGCATTCCTCTTGCCTCTTTCTGCACCTCTGTCCCTTCTTTCTGCACTTTTTTGTTTTTCTGCAGCTCTCTTTCCTCTTTCTGCACCACTCTTTCTTCTCTCTGCACCTCTGTTCCTTCTTACTGCACTTCTTTTGCTTCTTTCTGCAGCTCTCTTGCCTCTTTCTGCACCCCACTTTTTTTCTTTCTGTACCTCTGTTGCTTCTTTCAGGACCTCTCTTGCTTCTTTCTGTACCCCTTGTGCCTCTTTCTGCTCCCCTCTTCCCTCTTTCTGCAACCCTGTTGCCTCTCTCTGCACCTCTCTTCCTTCTTTCTGCACTTCTTTTGTTTCTTTCTGCAACTCTCTTGCTTCTTTCTGCACCCTCTTGCCTCTTTTTCAACACCTCTTACCCCTTTCTGAATCTCTGTTGCTTCTTTCTGGTCCTCTGTTGCTTCTTTCTGCACCCCTCGTGCCTCTTTCACACTCTCTTCCCTCTTTCTGCACTCCTCTTGCCTCTTTTTGCACCTCTGTTCCTTCTTTGTGCACTTCTTTTGTTTCTTTCTGCACCTCCTTCGCTTCTTTCTGCACCTTTTTTTCCTCTTTATGCACCCTGCTTCCCTCTTTCTGCACCCCTCTTGCCTCTTTCTGCACCTCTGTTCCTTCTTTCTGCACTTCTTTTGTTTCTTTCTGGACCTCTCTTGCTTCTTTCTGTACCCCTCTTGCCACTTTCTCCACCCCAGTTCCTTCTTTCTGTACATCTGTTGCTTTTTTCTAGACATCTCTTGTTTTTTCTGTACCTCTCTTGCTTCTTTCTGCACCCCTCTTTTTGCACTCCTCTTGCCTCTTTCTGCACCTCTGTTCCTTCTTTCTGTACTTCTTGAGTTTCTTACTGCACCTTTCTTGCTTCTTTCTGTACCCCTCTTTCTCCACCCCTCTTCCGCCTTTCTTCATCTCTGTTGCTTCTTTCTGCACTTCTCTTGCCTCTTTCTGTACCCCTCTTCCCTCTTTCTGCACCTCTTTTGCTTCCTTCTGCACCTCTCTTCCTTCTTTCTGCACCCCTCTTGCCTCTTTCTCCACCCCTCTTCCCTCTTTCTGCACCTCTGTTGCTTCTTTCTGCACCTCTCTTGCTTCTTTCTGCACCCCTCTTCCCTCTTTCTGCACCTCTGTTGCTTCTTTCTGCCCTTCTCTTGCTTGCTTCTTTCTGCACCTCTGTTCCTTCTTTCTTTCTTCCATTTTATTTTCTTTCTGCAACTCGTTTCCTTCTTTCTGCACCCCTCTTGCCTCTTTCACACCCCTCTTCCCTCTTCCTGCACCCCTCTTGCCTCTTTTTGCACATGTGTTCCTTCTTTTGGCACTTCTTTGGTTTCTTTCTGTATATCTCTTGCTTCTTTTTGCACCCCTTGTGCCTCTTTCTGCACCCTTCTTCCCTCTATTTGTACCCCTTTTGTTTCATTCTGCAACTCTGTTGCTTATTTCTGCACTCCTGTTGCTTCTTTCTGCACCTCTCTTCCCTCTTTCTGCACCTCTGTTGCTTCTATCTGCACCTCTCTTGCTTCTTTCTGCACCCCTCTTTCCTCTTTCTGCACCTCTGTTGCTACTTTCTGACCATCTCTTGCTTCTTTCTGTACCCCTTGTGCCTCTTTCATACCCCTCTTCCCTCTCCCTGCACCCCTCTTGCCTCTTTCTGCACCTCTGTTCCTCCTTTCTGTACTTCTTTTGTTTCTTTCTGCACCTCTCTTGCTTCTTTCTGCACCCCCTTTTCCTCTTTCTGCACCCCGTTCCTTCTTTTTGAACCCCTCTTGCCTCTTTCTGTTCCTCTCTTGCTTATTTCTGCCCTCCTGTTAATTCTTTCTGCATCTCTGTTGCCTCTTTCTGTAATCCTCTTCTCTCTTTTTCGACGCCTTTTCCCTCTTTCTGCATCTTTGTTGCTTCTTTCTGCACCTCTCTTGCTTCTTTCTGCACCCCTTGTGCCTCTTTCACACCCCTCGCCCCTCTTGCTGCACTTCTCAGCCCTCTTTCTGCTCCTATGTTGCTTCTTTCTGCACCTCTCTTGCTTCTTTCTACACCCCTTGTGCCTTTTTCACACCCCTCTTCCTGCACCCCTCTTTCCTCTTTCTGCACCTCTGTTCCTACTTTCTGCACTTCTTTTCTATCTTTCTGCACCTCTCTTGCTTCTTTCTACACCCCTTTTGCATCTTTCTCCACCCCTGTTACCCCTTTCTGCACCTTTGTTGCTTCTTTCTGCACCTCTTTTGCTTCTTTCTGCACCCCTCTTCCCTCTTTCTGCACCTCTGTTGCTTCCTTCTGCCCTTCTCTTGCTTGCTTCTTTCTGCACCTCTGTTCCTTCTTTCTTTCTTCCATTTTATTTTCTTTCTGCAACTCGTTTCCTTCTTTCTGCACCCCTCTTGCCTCTTTCACACCCCTCTTCACTCTTTCTGCACCTCCGTTGCTTCTTTCTGGCCTTCTCTTGCATCTTTCTGCATCTCTGTTACTTCTTTCTTTCTTCCATTTTTTTGTTTCTTTCCTGCAACTCTCTTGCTTCTTTCTGCACCCCTTTTGCCTCTTTCTGCACCCCTCTTCCCACTTTCTGCATACCTCTTGCCTCTTTCTGTACCTCTGTTCCCACTTTCTGCACTTCTTTTGTTTCTTTCTGGACCTCTCTTGCTTCTTTACCCCCTTGCCACTTTCTCCACCCTGTTCCCTCTTTCTGCACATCGGTTGCTTCTTTCTGTACATCTCTTGCCTTTTTCTGCACCTCTCTTGCTTCTTTTTTGCACCCCTCGTGCCTCTTTCTATACTACTCTTTCTGCATTCCTCTTGCCTCTTTCTGCACCTCTGTCCCTTCTCTCTGCACTTCTTTTGTTTCTTTCTGCAGCTCTCTTACCTCTTTCTGCACCACTCTTTCTTCTTTCTGTACCTCTGTTGCTTCTTTCTGCACTTCTCTTGCTTCTTTCTGCATCTCTTTTGCTTCTTTTTGCACTTCTCTTGTCTCTTTCTCCACCCCTCTTCCCTCTTTATGCACCTCTGTTACTTCTTTCTGCACTTCTTTTGTTTCTTTCTGCACCTCGCTTGCTTCTTTCTGCACCCCTTTGCCTCTTTCTACAAACCTCTTTCCAATTTCTGTTCCCCTCTTGCTTATTTCTGCACCTCTGTTCCTTCTTTCTTCACTTTTTTGTTTCTTTCTGCAGCTCTGTTGCTTCTTTCTGCACCTCCTTGCCTCTTTTTCCACCCCTCTTTCCTCTTTCTACACCCCTGTTTGCCTCTTTCTGCACCTCTGTTCACTTCTTTCTTCACTTTTTGTTTCTTTCTGCAGCTCTCTTGCTTCTTTCTGCACCCCTCTTGCCTCTTTCTCTACCCTTTTCCCCCTTTCTAGCTTCTCTGTTGCTTCTTTCTGCACTTCTCTTACCTCTTTCTCCACCCCTCTTCCTCCTTTCTGCATCTCTGTTGCTTCTTTCTGCACTTCTCTTGCTTCTTTCTGTACCCCTCTTGCCTCTTTCTGCACCTCTGTTGCTTCTTTCTGCACTTCTCTTGTTTCTTTCTACACCTCTCTTGCTTTTTTCTGCACCCCTCTTACCTCTTACTCCGCCCCTCTTCCCCCTTTCTGCATCTCCATTGCTTTTTTCCAGACTTCTCTTGCCTCTTTCTGCACCCCATTTTCCTCTTTCTGCACCTCTGTTCCTTCTTTCCGCACTTCTTTTGTTTCTTTCTGCACATCTTTTGCTTCTTTCCTTGTCCCTTTTGCAGTAGCGGTCGGTGATGGGAGTGCCGCCGGGCGCTGATGTGGGGCGGGGAGGCAGGGTGAGGTAGTAAGCTACGATTACGGCTGATTACAGGTAAGTAAACATATAAATAAATAAACAAATTTCGTTTCTCGCTGCATCGCCAAATGTGATGCAGTGCGCGCTTGCAGTCGCTTTATTTATTTATATGTTGCTACCTGTAATCAGCTAATCATGATTCTACCCCCACCCTGCCCTCCCGCCCACATCATGCGTCCACTCCACCACCGACCTCTCTCCTCTACCTATTTCTCCAGCCACTTTATTCCTCTCTCTTTCTTCTTTCTGCACTTCTCTTGCTTTTTTCCACACCCCTCTTACCTCTTTCTCCACCCCTTATCCCCCTTTCTGCATCTCTGTTGGTTCGTTCCGGACTTCTCTTGCCTCTTTCTGCACCCCTATTGCCTCTTTCTCCACCTCTGGTCCTTCTTTCTGCACTTCTTTTGTTTCTTTCTGCACCTCTCGCTTATTTATGCACCCCTCTTGCCTCTTTCTCTACCCCTCTTCCCCCTTTCTGCTTCTCTGTTGCTTCTTTCCGGACTTCTCTTGCCTCTTTCTGCACCCCTCTTACCTCTTTCTGCACCTCTGTTCCTACTTTCTGCACTTCTTTTCTATCTTTCTGCACCTCTCTTGCTTCTTTCTACACCCCTTTTGCATCTTTCTCCACCCTGTTGCCCTTTCTGCACCTTTGTTGCTTCTTTCTTCACCTCTTTTGCTTCTTTCTGCACCCCTCTTCCCTCTTTCTGCACCTCTGTTGCTTCCTTCTGCCCTTCTCTTGCTTGCTTCTTTCTGCACCTCTGTTTCCTTCTTTCTTTCTTCCATTTTATTTTCTTTCTGCAACTCGTTTCCTTCTTTCTGCACCCCTCTTGCCTCTTTCACCCCTCTTCACTCTTTCTGCACCTCCGTTGCTTCTTTCTAGCCTTCTCTTGCATCTTTCTGCATCTCTGTTACTTCTTTCTTTCTTCCATTTTTGTTTCTTTCCTGCAACTCTCTTGCTTCTTTCTGCACCCCTTTTGCCTCTTTCTGCACCCCTCTTCCACTTTCTGCATACCTCTTGCCTCTTTCTGTACCTCTGTTCCCACTTTCTGCACTTCTTTTGTTTCTTTCTGGACCTCTCTTGCTTCTTTACCCCCCTTGCCACTTTCTCCACCCCTGTTCCCTCTTTCTGCACATCGGTTGCTTCTTTCTGTACATCTCTTGCCTTTTTCTGCACCTCTCTTGCTTCTTTTTTTTGCACCCCTCGTGCCTCTTTCTATACTACTCTTTCTGCATTCCTCTTGCCTCTTTCTGCACCTCTGTCCCTTCTCTCTGCACTTCTTTTGTTTCTTTCTGCAGCTCTCTTACCTCTTTCTGCACCACTCTTTCTTCTTTCTGTACCTCTGTTGCTTCTTTCTGCACTTCTCTTGCTTCTTTCTGCATCTCTTTTGCTTCTTTTTGCACTTCTCTTGTCTCTTTCTCCACCCCTCTTCCCTCTTTATGCACCTCTGTTACTTCTTTCTGCACTTCTTTTGTTTCTTTCTGCACCTCGACTTGCTTCTTTCTGCACCTTTGCCTCTTTCTACAAACCTCTTTCCAATTTCTGTTCCCCTCTTGCTTATTTCTGCACCTCTGTTCCTTCTTTCTTCACTTTTTTTGTTTCTTTCTGCAGCTCTGTTGCTTTTTTCTGCACCTCCTTGCCTCTTTTTCCACCCCTCTTTCCTCTTTCTACACCCCTGTTGCCTCTTTCTGCACCTCTGTTCCTTCTTTCTTCACTTTTTTTGTTTCTTTCTGCAGCTCTCTTGCTTCTTTCTGCACCCCTCTTGCCTCTTTCTCTACCCCTTTTCCCCCTTTCTACTTCTCTGTTGCTTCTTTCTGCACTTCTCTTACCTCTTTCTCCACCCCTCTTCCTCCTTTCTGCATCTCTGTTGCTTCTTTCTGCACTTCTCTTGCTTCTTTCTGTACCCCTCTTGCCTCTTTCTGCACCTCTGTTGCTTCTTTCTGCACTTCTCTTGTTTCTTTCTACACCTCTCTTGCTTTTTCTGCACCCCTCTTACCTCTTACTCCGCCCCTCTTCCCCCTTTCTGCATCTCCATTGCTTTTTCCAGACTTCTCTTGCCTCTTTCTGCACCCCATTTTCCTCTTTCTGCACCTCTGTTCCTTCTTTCCGCACTTCTTTTGTTTCTTTCTGCACATCTTTTGCTTCTTTCCTTGTCCCTTTTGCAGTAGCGGTCGGTGATGGGAGTGCCGCCGGGTGCTGATGTGGGGCGGGGAGGGCAGGAGTGAGGTAGTAAACTCCTGGATTACGGCTGATTACAGGTAAGTAAACATGTAAATAAATAAAACAAATTTCGTTTCTCGGGCTTGCATCTGCCAAATGTGATGCAGTGCGGCATGCAGGTCGCTTTATTTGTTTATATGTTTACTTACCTGTAATCAGCCGTAATCCGTAGTTCTACACCCCACCCTCGCCCCCGCACCAGCATCAGCGCTGGCACTCCACCTGCATTATCCTGCACTCACCTATTTCTCCAACCCACTTTATTCCTCTCTCTTTCTTCTTTCTGCACTTCTCTTGCTTTTTTCCACACCCCTCTTACCTCTTTCTCCACCCCTTATCCCCCTTTCTGCATCTCTGTTGGTTCGTTCCGGACTTCTCTTGCCTCTTTCTGCACCCCTATTGCCTCTTTCTCCACCTCTGGTCCTTCTTTCTAGCACTTCTTTGTTTCTTTCTGCACCTCTCGCTTGTTTATGCACCCCTCTTGCCTCTTTCTCTACCCCTCTTCCCCCTTTCTGCTTCTCTGTTGCTTCTTTCCGGACTTCTCTTGCCTCTTTCTGCACCCCTCTTACCTCTTTCTGCACCTCTGTTCCGCTTCTTTCTGCACGTCTTTTGTTTCTTTCTGCACCTCTCGCTTCTTTTTGCACCCCTCTTGCCTCTTTCTCTACCCCTGTACCACTCTTCCTCCATTCTGCTTCTCTGTTGCTTCTTTCTGCACTTGCACCCATCTTGACTCTTTCTGCACCTCTGTTGCTTCTTTCTGCACTTCTTTTGTTTCTTTCTGCACCTCTCTTGCTTCTTTCTGTACCCCTCTTGCCTCTTTCTCAACCCCTCTTCCCCCTTTTGGCATCTCTGTTGCTTCTTTCTGCACTTCTATTGCTGCTTTCTGCACCTCCCTTGCTTCTTTTTGCATCCCTCTTGCCTCTTCCTGCACCCCTCTTCCCTCTTTCTGCACCCCTCTTGCCTCTTTCTGCATCTCTGTCGCTTCTTTCTGGACTTCTCTTGCCTCTTTCTACACCCATCTATCCCTCTTTCTGCACGCCTCTTACCTCTTTTTTCACCCCTTTTACCCCTTTTTGCATCTCTGTTGCTTCTTTCTGCACTTCTCTTGCCCATTTCTCTACCCCTCATCCCTCTTTCTGCACCTCTGTTGCTTCTTTCTTCACATCTCTTGCTTCTTTCTGCACCTCTCTTGCATCTTTCTGCACCCCTCGTGCCTCTTTCTGCATCACCCTTCCCCCTTTCTGCACTCCTCTTGCCTCTTTTTGTACCTCTGTTCCTTCTTTCTGCACTTCTTTTGTTTCTTTCTGCACCTCTCTTGCTTCTTTCTGCACCTCTCTTGCCTCTTTCTCCACCCCTCTTCCTCTTTTCTTCTACTCTGTTGCTTCTTTCTGCACTTCTCTTGCCTCTTTCTCTACCCCTCTTCCCTCTTTCTGCACCCCTGTTGCCTCTTTCTGCACCTCTGTTCCTTCTTTCTGCACTTCTTTTGTTTCTTTCTGCACATTCTTTGTTCACCCCTCGTGCCTCTTTCTGAACCTCTGTTGCTTCTTTCTGCACTCCTGTTGCTTTTTTCTGCACCTCTATAACTTCTTTCTGCACCTCTTGTGACTCTTTCTGCACCTCTCTTCCCTCTTTCTGCACCCCTCTTGCCATTTCCTCCACCTCTGTTCCCCCTATTTGCATCTCTGTTGCTTCTTTCTGCACTTCTCTTTCCTCTTTCTCCACCCCTAATCCCTCTCTCTGTACCTCTGTTGCTTCTTTCTGCACTTCTCTTGCTTCTTTCTGCATCTCTTTTTCTTCTTTCTGCACTTTTCTTGTCTCTTTCTCCACCCTTCTTCCCTCTGTTACTTCTTTCTACACTTCTTTTGTTTCTTTCTGCACCTCTCTTTCATCTTTCTGCACCCCCTTTGCCTCTTTCTACAACCCTTTTCTGTCTTTCTGTTCCCCTCTTGCTTCTTTCTGTACCTCTTTTCCTTCTTTCTGCACTTTGTTTGTTTCTTTCTGCACATCTCTTGCTTCTTTCTGCTCACCTGGTGACTCTTTCTGCACCCCTCTTCCCTCTTTTTGATCCCTCTTGCCTCTTTCTGCACCTCTGTTGCTTCTTTCTACACTCCTCTTGCTTCTTTGTGTACCTCTCTTGCTTCTTTCTGCACCCCTCTTCCCTTTCTGCACCCCTCTTACCTCTTTCCCCAACCGTTCCCCCTTTTTGCATCTATGTTGCTTCTTTCTGCACTAGTCTTGCCTCTTTCTCCACCACTCATCCCTCTTTCTGTACCTTTGTTTCTTTTTCTGCACTTCTTCTGCTTCTTTCTGAATCTCTTTCTTGTTTCTGCACCCCTCTTCCCTCTTTCTGCACCCCTATTCCCTCTTTCTGCACCCATCTTCCAGCTTCCTGCACTGCTCTTGCCTCTCTCTGCATCTCTGTTCCTTCTTTCTGCACTTCTTTTGTTTCTCTATGCACCTCTCTTGCTTCTTTCTGCACCCCTTTTGCCTCTTTCTGCACCCCACTTCCCTCTTTCTGCACCCCTTTTGCCTCTTTCTGCACCTCACTTCCATATTTCTGCACTTCTTTTGTTTCTTTCTGGAATACTCTTGCTTCTTTCTGTACCCCTATTGCCACTTTCTCCACCCCTGTACCCCATTTTTGCATCCCTGTTGCTTCTTTCTGCACTTCTCTTGCCTCTTTCTCCACCCCTCATCCCTCTTTCTGCAGCTCTGTTGCTCCTTTCTGCACTTCTCTTGCTTCTTTCTGCACATCTCTTTCTTCTTTCTGCACCACTTGTGCCTCTTTCTGCACCTCTGTTGCTTTATTCTGCTCTTCTTTTGTTTCTTTCTGCACCTCTCTTGCTTCTTTCTGCACCCCTCTTGCCTCTTTCTCCACTGCTCTTTCCCCTTTATGCATATTTGTTTCTTCCTTCTGCACTTAAATTGCCTCTTTCTACACCCATATTGCCTCTTTCTGCACCTCTGTTGCTTTTTTCTGCACTTCTTTTGTTTTTTTCTGGACCTCTATTGCTATTTTCTGTATCCCTCTTGCCTCTTTCTCCACCCCACTTCCCTCTTTCTGCACTTCTCTTGTTTCTTTCTGCACCTCTCTTGCTTTTTTCTGCACCCCTATTACTGCTTTCTTCACCCCTCTTCCCCCTTTCTGCATCTTTGTTGCTTCTTTCTGGACTTCTCTTGCCTCTTTCTGTAGCCCTCTTCCCTCTTTCTGCACCTCTGATCCTTCTTTCTGCACCTCTTTTGCTTCTTTCTGCACCTCTCGCCTCTTTATGCACCCATCGTGCCTCTTTCTCCACCCCACTTTCCTCTTTCTGCATCTCTCTTGCTTCTTTCTGCACTTCTCTTGCTTCTTTCTGCACGCCTCTTCCCTCTTCCTGCACCCCTCTTGCCTCTTTCTGCACCTCTGTTGTTTCTTTCTGCACTTCTCTTGTTTCTTTCTGTACCTCTCTTGCTTTTTTCTGCACACCTCTTAACTCTTTCTCTACCCCTCTTGCCCCTTTCTGCATCTCTGTTGCTTCTTTCCAGACTTCTCTTGCCTTTTTCTGCACCCCTCTTGCCTCTTTCTGCACCTCTGTTTCTTCGTTCTGCACTTCTTTTGTTTCTTTCTGCACCTCTCGGTTCTTTCTGCACCCCTCTTTCTCTACCCCTCTTCCCCCTTTCTGCTTCTCTGTTGCTTCTTTCTGCACTTCTCTTGCCGGTTTCTGCACCATTCTTTCCTCTTTCTGCACATCTGTTGCTTCTTTCTGCACTTCTTTTGTTTCTTTCTGTACCTCTCTTGCTTCTTTCTGTGCCACTCTTGCCTCTTTCTCCACCCCAATTCCCCATTTCTGCATCTCTGTTGCTTCTTTCTGCACTTCTCTTGCCGGTTTCTGCACCATTCTTTCCTCTTTCTGCACATCTGTTGCTTCTTTCTGCACTTCTTTCGTTTCTTTCTGTACCTCTCTTGCTTCTTTCTGTGCCACTCTTGCCTCTTTCTCCACCCCAATTCCCCATTTCTGCATCTCTGTTGCTTCTTTCTGCACTTCTCGTGCCTCTTCCTGCACCCCTCTTATCTCTTTCTGCACCCTTCTTGCCTCTTTCTGCACCTCTGTTGCTTCTTTCTGCACTTCTCTTGTTCCTTTCTGCGCCTCTTTCATTTTTTTCTGCACCCCTCTTACATCTTTCTCCAACCCTCTTCCCCCTTTCTGCATCTCTGTTGCTTCTTTCTGGACTTCTCTTGCCTCTTTCTGCACCAGTCTATCCCTCTTTCTGCACGCCTCTTGCCTCTTTCTGCACCTCTGTTCCTTCTTTCTGCACTTCTTTTGTTTGTTTCTGCCCCTCTTTTGCTTCTTTCTGCACCCCGCTTGCCTCTTTCTTCACCCCTTTTCCCCCTTTTTGCATCTCTGTTGCTTATTTCTGCACTTTTCTTTCCTATTTCTCCACCCCTCATCCCTCTTTCTGCACCTCTGTTGCTTCTTTCTGCACCTCTCTTGCTTCTGTCTGCACCTCTCTTGCTTCTTTCTGCATCCCTCGTGCCTCTTTCTGCACCACCCTTCCCTCTTTCTGCACTCCTCTTGCCTCTTTTTGCACCTCTGTTCCTTCTTTCTGCACTTCTTTTGTTTCTTTCTGCACCTCTCTTGCTTCTTTCTGCACCTCTCTTCCCTCTTTCTCCACCCCTCTTCCTCCATCTGTTCCTTCTTTCTGCACTTCTCTTGCCTCTTTCTTCATCCCTCTTCCCTCTTTCTGTACCTAGGTTCCTTCTTTCTGCACCTCTCTTGCTTCTTTCTGTACTCCTCGTGCACCCTTCTTACCTCTTTATGTACCCCTCTTGTCTCTCTCTGTACCTCTGTTCCTTCTTTCTCAACTTCTTTTGTTTCTTTCTGCACCTCTGTTGCTTCTTTCTGCACCCCTCTTGCCTCTTTCTCCACCCCTCTTACCCCTTTCTGGATCTCTGTTGTTTCTTTCTGCACTTCTCGTGTCTCTTTCTCCACCCCTCTTTCTTCTTTCTGCAACTCTGTTGCTTCTTTCTGCACCTCTATTGCTTCTTTCTCCACCCCTTTTGCCTCTTTCACACCCCTCTTGCCTGTTTCTGCACCACTCTTCCTTCTTTCAGTTCCCAGCTTGAATCTTTTTGTGCCTTTGTTGCTTCTTTCTGCACTTCTCTTGTTTCTTTCTGCACCTCTCTTGCTTTTTTGTGCACCTCTCTTGCCTCTTTCTCCATCCCTCTTCCCCATTTGTGCATCTCTGTTGTTTCTTTCTGGGCATATCTTGCCTCTTTCAGCACCCCTCTTCCCTCTTTGTGCACCTCTGTTCCTTCTTTCTGCTCTTCTTTGTTCCTTTCTGTTCCTCTCTTGCTTCTTTATGCTACCTTCTTGCCTCTTTCTCCACCCCTGTTCTCCCTTTTTGCATCTCTGTTGCTACTTTCTGCACTTCTCTTACCTCTTTCTCCACCCCTCATCCCTCTTTCTGTACCTCTGTTTCCTCTTTCTGCACTTCTCTTGCTTCTTTCTGCACTTCTCTTGCTTCTTTTTGCAACCCCTCATGCCTCTTTCTGCACCCCTCTTCCCTCTTTCTGCACTCCTCTTGCCTCTTCTGCACCTCTGTTCCTTCTTTCTGTACTTTACTTTTCTTTTTGCATCCCTCCTGCTTCTTTCTGCTCCCCTCTTGCCTCTTTCTGCACTCATCTTGCCTCTTTCTGCACCTCTGTTGCTTCTTTCTGCTCTTCTTTTGTTTCTTCTTTACCTCTTTTGCTTCTTTCTGCATCCCTCTTGTCTCTTTCCCCACCCCACTTCCCTCTTTCTGCATCTCTCTTGCTTCTTACTGCACTTCTCTTCCTTCTTTCTGCACCCCTCTTCCCTCTTTCTCCACCTTCTTTCCCCTTTCTGCATCTCTGTTGCTTCTTTATGAACTTCTCTTGCCGCTTTCTGCACCCATCTTGCCTCTTTCTGCACCTCAGTTTCTTTTTTCTGCACTTCTTTTGTTTCTTTCTGCACTTCCCTTGCTTCTTTCTCCACCCCTCTTGCATATTTTTCCACCCCTCTTCCCCCTTTCTGCATCTCTGTTGCTTCTTTCTGCACTTCTCTTGCTGCTTTATGTACCTCTCTTGCTTCTTTCTGCACCCCTCTTGCTTCCCTATTCCCTCTTTCTGCACCCCTCTTGCCTCTTTCTGCACCTCTGTTGCTTCTTTCTGCACTTCTCTTGCTTCTTTCTGCACCTTTCTCGCTTTTTTCTGCATCCCTGTTGCCTCTTTCTCCACCACTCTTCTCCCTTTCTTCATCTCTGTTTCTTCTTTCTTGACCTCTATTGCCTCTTTCTGCATCCATCTAACCCTCTTTCTATTCCCTCTTGCCTCTTTCTGCAACTCTGTGCCTTCTTTCTGCACTTCTTGTGTTTCTTTCTGCTCCTCTCTTTCTTCTGTATGCACCCTCTTGCCTCTTTCCTCACCCTTGACCCCCATTTTTGCATTTCTGTTGCTTCTTTCTGCACTTCTCTTTTCTCTTTATCCACCCCTCATCCCTCTTTCTGCATCTATGTTGCTTCTTTCTGCACTTCTCTTGCTTCTTTCTGTACCTCTCTTGCCTCTTTCTGCACCCCTCATGTCTCTTTCTGCACCCCTCTGCCCTCTTTCTGTACTCCCCTTGCCTCTTTCTGTACCTCTGTTCCTTCTTTCTGTACTTATTTTGTTTCTTTCTGTACCCCTCTTGCTTCTTTCTGCACCCCTCTTTCTCCACCACTGTTCCCCCTTTCCCCCTTTATTCATCTCTGTTGCTTCTTTCTGCACTTCTCTTGCCTCTTTCTGTACCCCTCTTCCCTCTTTCTGCAGCTCTTTTGCTTCCTTCTGCACCTCTCTTCCTTCTTTCTGCACCCCTCTTGCCTCTTTCATACCCCTCTTCCCGCACCCCTCTTGCCCATTTCTGCATCTCTGTTGCTTCTTTCTGCACTTCTTTTATTTCTTTATGCCCCTCTCTTTCTTCTTTATGCACCACTCTTGCCTCTTTCTTCACCCATGACCCCCCTTTTTGCATCTCTGTTGCTTCTTTCTGCACTTCTCTGTTCTATTTATCCACCCCTCATCCCTCTTTCTGCACCTATGTTGCTTTATTTCTGTACTTCTCTTGCTTCTTTTTGCACCTCTCTTGCTTCTTTCTGCACCCCTCATGCCTCTTTCTGCACCCCTCTTTCTGTACTAATCTTGCCACTTTCTGCACCTCTGTTCCTTCTTTCTGCACTTCTTTTGTTTCTTTCTGTACCTCTCTTGCTTCTTTCTGCACCCCTCATGCCTCTTTCTCCACTCTCTTCCTACTTTATTAATCTATGTTGCATCTTTCTGCACTTCTCTTGCCTCTTTCAGCAAAACTCTTCCCTCTTTCTGTACATCTGTTGCTTCTTTCAACATCTCTCTTGCTTCTTTCTGCACCCCTCGTGCCTCTTTCTGCACCCCTCTTCCCTCTCTCTGCACCCCTCTTGCCTCTCTCCGCACCTCTGATCCTTCTTTCTGAACTTCTTTTGATTCTTTCAGCACCTCTCTTGCTTATTTCTGCACCCCTTTTGCCTCTTTCTCCACCCATCTTCCCTCTTCTGCATCTCTGTTGCTTCTTTCTGGACTTCTCTTGCCTCTTTCGGTACCCATTCCCTCTTTCTGCACCCCTCTTGCCTCTTTCTCCACCCCTCTTACCCCTTTCTGCATTTCTGTTCCTTCTTTCTGCACTTCTCTAGTCTCTTTCTCCACCCCTCTTCCCTCTTTCTGTACCTCTGTTGCTTCTTTCTGCACCTCTCTTGCTTCTTTCTGCAACACTCATGACTCTTTCTGCCCCTCTCTTTCTTCTTTATGCACGCCTCTTGCCTCTTTCTACACCCTTGACCCCCCTTTTTGCATCTCTGTTGCTTCTTTCTGCACTTCTCTTTTCTCTTTATCCACCCCTCATCCCTCTTTCTGCACCTATGTTGCTTTTTCTGCACTTCTCTTGCTTCTTTCAGCACCTCTCTTGCTTCTTTCTGCACCCCTCGTGCCTCTTTCTGCACCCCTCTTCCCTCTCTCTTGCCTCTCTCCACACCTCTGTTCCTTCTTTCTGAACTTCTTTTGATTCTTTCTGCACCTCTCTTGCTTATTTCTGCACCCCTTTTGCCTCTTTTTCCACCCATATTCCCCCTTCTGTGTCTCTGTTGCTTCTTTCTGTACTTCTCTTGCCTCTTTTGGTACCCATCTGCCCTCTTTCTGCAACCCTATTGCCTCTTTCTACACCCCTCTTGCTTCTTTCTGCACCCCTCTTGCCTCTTTCTCCACCCCTCTTACCCCATTCTGCATCTCTGTTCCTTCTTTCTGCACTTCTCTTGTCTATTTCTCTTCCCCTCTTCCTTCTTTCTGCACCTCTGTTGCTTCTTTCTGCACCTCTCTTGCTTCTTTCTGCAATCCTCGTGCCTCTTTCTGCAAATCTCTTGCTTCTTTCTGTACTTTTCTCGTTTCTTTCTGCACCTCTCTTGCTTTTTTCTGCACCCCTGTTGCCTCTTTCTCCACCCAGCATCCCCCTTTCTGCATCTCTGCCCTCTTTCTGCACCAATTTTCCCTCTTTCCGCATCCCTCTTGCTTCTTTCTGCTCCTCTCTTCCTTCTTTCTGTATTTCTTTTGTTTCTTTCTGCCCCTCTCTTGCTTCTTTCTGCACCCGTCTTGCCTCTTTCTCTACCCTCATCCCTCTTTCTGCACCTCTGTTGCTTCTTTCTGTACTTCTCTTGATTCTTTCTGCACCTCTCTTGCTTCTTTCTGCACCCCTTGTGCCTCTTTCTGTAACCCTCTTCCCTCTTTTTGCACTCCTCTTGCCTCTTTCTGCACCTCTGTTCCTTCATTCTGCACTTCTTTTGTTTCATTCGTTACCGCTCTTGCTCCTCTCTGCCCCCCCTTTGCCTCTTTCTCCACCCCTGTTCCCCCTTTTTGCATCCCTGTTGCTTCTTTCTGCACTTCTCTTGCCTCTTTCTCTACCCCTCATCCCTCTTTCTGCACCTTCATTACTTCTTTCTGCACTTCTCTTTCCTCTATCTGCAACCCTCATCCCTCTTTCTGTACCTCTGTTGCTTCTTTCTGTACTTCTTTTGCTTCTTTCTGCACCTCTCTTGCTTCTTTCTGCACCCCTCGTGCCTCTTTCTGCAACCCTCTTCCCTCTTTTTGCACTCCTCTTGCCTCTTTCTGCAAATCTGTTCCTTCATTCTGTACTTTTTTTTTCATTCAGTCCCTCTCTCATTCCTCTCTGCACCCCTCTTCCCTCTTTCTCCACACCTGTTCCCGCTTTTTCAATCCCTGTTGCTTCTTTCTGCACTTCTCTTGCCGTTTCTCTACCCCTCATCCCTCTTTCTGCACCTCTGTTGCTTCTTTCTGCACTTCTCTTGCCTCTATCTGCACCCCTCTTCTATCTTTCTGTACCTCTGTTGCTTTTTTCTGCACCTTTGTTGCTTCTCTCTGCAACCCTTGTGCCTCATTCTGCATCCCTCCTCCCTAATTCTGCACCACTCTTGCCTCTCTCCTCACCTCTGTTCCTTCTTTCTGAACTTCCTTTGTTTCTTTCTGCACCTCTCTTGCTTCTTTCTGCACCCCTCCTGCCTCTTTCTCTATCCCTCTTACCCCTTTCTGCATCTCTGTTCCCTCTTTCTGCACCCCTTCCCTCTTTCCGCACCCCTCTTGCCTCTTTCTGCACCTCTGTTGCTTCTTTCTGTACTTCTCTTGTTTCATTCTGCACCTCTCTTGCTTTTTTCTCCACCCCTCTTGTCTCTTTCTCCACCCCTCTTCCCACTTTCTGCTTCACTGTTGCTTCTTTCTGGACTTCTCTTGCCTCTTTCTGCACCCATCATCCCTCTTTCCATATCCCTCTGGCTCTTTCTGCACCTCTGTTCCTTCTTTCTGCACTTCTATTATTCCTTTCTACCCCTCTCTTGCTTCTTTCTGCACCCCTCATCCCTCTTTCTGCACTCTGTGTCCTCTTTCTGCACTTCTCTTGCTTCTTTCCGCACCCCTCATGCCTCTTTCTGTACCCCTCTTCCCTTGTTCTGCACTGCTCCTGCCTCTTTCTGCTCCTCTCTTCCTTCTTTCTGTATTTCTTTTGTTTCTTTCTGCCCCTCTCTTGCTTCACCCCTGTTCCCCCTTTTTGCATCTCTGTTGCTACTTACTACACTTCTCTTGCCTCTTTCTCCACCACTCATCCCTCTTTCTGCACCTCTTTTGCTTCTTTCTGTACTTCTCTTGCTTCTTTCTGCACCTCTTTTATTTCTTTCTGCAGCCCTCGTGCCTCTTTCTGCAACCCTCTTCCCTGTTTTTGCACTCCTCTTGCCTCTTTCTGCACCTCTGTTCCTTCATTCTGCACTTCTTTTGTTTCATTCAGTACCTCTCTTGCTCCTCTCTGCACCTCTCTTGCCTCTTTCTCCACCCCTGTTTCCCCTTTTTGCATCCCTGTTGCTTCTTTCTGCATTTCTCTTGCCTCTTTCTCTACCCCTCATCCCTCTTTCTGCACCTCTGTTGCTTCTTTCTGCACTTCTCTTGCCTCTATCTGCAACCCTCATCCCTCTTTCTGCACCTCTGTTGCTTCTTTCTGTACATCACTTGCTTCTTTCTGCACCTCTCTTGCTTCTTTCTGTACCCCTCGTGCCTCTTTCTGCAACCCTTTCCCCTCTTTTTGCACTCCTCTTGCCTCTTTCTGCAACTCTGTTCCTTCATTCTGCACTTTTTTTTGTTTCATTCAGTCCCTCTCTCGCTCCTCTCTGTACCCCTCTTGCCTCTTTCTCCACACCTGTTCCCCCTTTTTTAATCCCTGTTGCTTCTTTCTGCACTTCTTTTGCCGTTTCTCTACCCCTCATCCCTCTTTCTGCACCTCTGTTGCTTCTTTCTGCACTTCTCTTGCCTCTATCTGCACCCCTCTTCTATCTTTCTGTACCTCTGTTGCTTTTTTCTGCACCTTCGTTGCTTCTTTCTGCAACCCTTGTGCCTCTTTCTGCATCCCTCTTCCCTAATTCTGCACCATTCTTGCCTCTCTCCTTACCTCTGTTCCTTCTTTCTGAACTTCCTTTGTTTCTTTCTGCACCTCTCTTGCTTCTTTCTGCACCCCTCCTGCCTCTTTCTCTATCCCTCTTACCCCTTTCTGCATCTCTGTTCCCTCTTTCTGAAACCCCCTTCCCTCTGTCTCCACCACTCATCCCTCTTTCTGCACCTCTGTGGCTTCTTTCTGTACTTCTCTTGCTTCTTTCTGCACCTCTTTTATTTCTTTCTGCACCCCTCGTGCCTCTTTCTGCAACCCTCTTCCCTGTTTTTGCACTCCTCTTGCCTCTTTCTGCACCTCTGTTCCTTCATTCTGCACTTCTTTTGTTTCATTCAGTACCTCTCTTGCTCCTCTCTGCACCCCTCTTGCCTCTTTCTCCACCCCTGTTCCCCCTTTTTGCATCCCTGTTGCTTCTTTCTGCATTTCTCTTGCCTCTTTCTCTACCCCTCATCCCTCTTTCTGCACCTCTGTTGCTTCTTTCTGCACTTCTCTTGCCTCTATCTGCAACCCTCATCCCTCTTTCTGCACCTCTGTTGCTTCTTTCTGTACATCTCTTGCTTCTTTCTGCACCTCTATTGGTTCTTTCTGCACACCTCCTGCCTCTTTTTCTACCCCTTTTACCCCTTTCTGCATCTCTGTTCCCTCTTTCTGCACCCCCTTCCCTCTTTCTGCACCCCTATTGCCTCTTTCTGTACCTCTGTTGCTTCTTTCTGTACTTCTCTTGTTCTTTCTGTGCCTCTCTTGCTTTTTCTGCACCCCTCTTGCCTCTTTCTCCACCCATCTTCCCCCTTTCTGCATCTCTGTTGCTTCTTTCTGGACTTCTCTTGCCTCTTTCCGCACCCATCATCCCTCTTTCCACATCCCTCTGGCTCTTTCTGCACCTCTGTTCCTTCTTTCTGCACTTCTTTTTTTCCTTTCTACCCCTCTCTTGCTTCTTTCTGCACCCCTATTGCCTCTTTCTCCACCCATGATCCCCCTTTTTGCATCTCTGTTGCTTCTTTCTGCACTTCTCTTGCCTCTTTCTCCACCCCTCATCCCTCTTTCTGCACTTCTCTTGCTTCTTTCTGCACCCCTCAAGCCTCTTTCTCTACCCCTCTTCCCTCTTTCTGCACTCCTCCTGCCTCTTTCTGCTCCTTCGCTCCTTCTTTCTGTATTTCTTTTGTTTCTTTCTGCCCCTCTCTTGCTTCTTTCTGCACCCATCTTGCCTCTTTCTTCACCCCTGTTCCCCCTTTTTGATCTCTGTTGCTACTTACTACACTTCTCTTGCCTCTTTCTCCACCCTCATCCCTCTTTCTGCACCTCTGTTGCTTTTTCTGTACTTCTCTTGCTTCTTTCTGCACCTCTCTTGCTTCTTTCTGCATCCCTCGTGCCTCTTTCTGCAACCCTCTTCCCTCTTTTTGCACTCCTCTTGCCTCTTTCTGCACCTCGGTTCCTTCATCCTGCACTTCTTTTGTTTCATTCAGTACCTCTCTTGCTCCTCTCTGCACCCCTCTTGCCTCTTTCTCCACCCCTGTTCCCCCTATTTGCATCCCTGTTGCTTCTTTCTGTACTTCTCTTGCCTCTTTCTCTACCCCTCATCCCTCTTTCAGCACCTCTGTTGCTTCTTTCTGCACTTCTCTTGCCTCTATCTGCACCCCTCTTCTATCTTTCTGTACCACTGTTGCTTTTTTCTGCACCTTCGTTGCTTCTTTCTGCAACCCTTGTGCCTTTCTATATCCCTCTTCCCTCTTTCTGCACCACTCTTGCCTCTCTCCTCACCTATGTTCCTTCTTTCTGAACTTCTTTTGTTTCTTTCTGTACCTCTTGCTTCTTTCTGCACCCCTCCTGCCTCTTTATCCACCCCTCTTACCCCTTTCTGCATCTCTGTTCCCTCCTTCTGCATCCCCCTTCCCTCTTTCTGCACCCCTCTTGCCTCTTTCTGCACCTCTGCTGCTTCTTTCTATACTTCTCTTGTTCTTTCTGCGCCTCTCTTGCTTTTTTCTGCACCCCTCTTGCCTCTTTCTCCTCCCATTTTCCCCCTTTCTGCATCTCTGTTGCTTCTTTCTGGACTTCCCTTGCCTCTTTCTGCGCCCATCATCCCTCTTTCTGCATCCCTCTGACTCTTTCTGCACCTGTTCCTTCTTTCTGCACTTCTTTTGTTCCTTTCTACCCCTCTCTTGCCTCTATCTGCACCCCTCTTCTAATTTCCTGCTCCTCTGTTGCTTTTTTCTGTACCTCTCTTGCTTCTTACTGCAGTCCCTGTGTCTCTTTCAGACCCCTTCCCTCTTTCTGCACCCCTCTTGTCTCTTTCTCTACATCCGTTCCTTCTTTCTGTACTTCTTTTGTTTCTTCCTGCACCACTCTTGCCTCATTATACACCCCTCTTCCCCCTTTCTTCATCTCTGTTGCCTCTTTCTGCACCCCTCTTCCCTCTTTCTGTACCTCTGTTGCTTCTTTCTGCACCTCTCTTGCTTCTCTCTGCACCCCTTGTGCTTCTTTTTGCATCCCTCTTCCCTCTTGCTGCATCCCTCTTGCCTCTCTCTGCACCTCTGTTTCTTCTTTCTGCACTTCTTTTGTTTCATTCTGTATCTCTCTGGCTTCTTTCTGCACCCCTCTTGCCTCTTTCTCCACACCTGTTCCCCCTTTTTGCATCCATGTTGCTTCTTTCTGCACTTCTCTTGCCTCTTTCTCTACCCCTCATCCCTCTTTCTGCACCTCTGTTGCTTCTTTCTGCACCTCTCTTGCCTCTATCCGTACCCCTCTTATAATTTTCTGCACTTCTGTTGCTTCTTTCTGTACCTCTCTTGCTTCTTACTGCAGTCCTTGTGTATCTTTCACACCCCTCTTCCCTCTTTCTGCACCCCTCTTGTCTCTTTCTCCACAGCTGTTCCTTCTTTATGTACTTCTTTTGTTTCTTTCTGCACCTCTCTTGCTTATTCCTGCACCACTCTTGCCTCTTTGTCCACCCCTCTTCCCCCTTTCTTCATCTCTGTTGCTTCTTTCTGCACTTCTCTTGACTCTTTCTGCACCCCTCTTCTCTCTTGCTGTACCTCTGTTGCTTCTTTCTGCACCTCTCTTGCTTCTTTCTGCACCCCTTGTGCCTCTTTCTGCATCCCTCTTCCCTCTTTCAGCATCCATCTTTTCTCTCTCTGCACCTCTGTTCCTTCTTTCTGCACTTCTTTTGTTTATTTCTGCACCCCTCTTTCCCCTTTCTGCATCTCTCTTTCTTCTTTCTTCACTTCTCTTGTCTCTTTCTCAACCCCTCTTCCCTCTTTCTGCACTTCTTTTACTTCGTTCTGCACCTTTCTTGCTTCTTTCTGCACCCCTCGTGTTACAGGTGCATGGTCCCATGCACGTCTCCTTCCCTGTCCACCTTGATTTGAACACATATCAGCAGAAACAGATTTAATGGTAATATAACACTGGTAGCTTGTATAAACATCCTGTTAATGTATGGATTTCTTCCATTACAACTCATGGAATGCCATCCTGTTCATATATGTGTTTACTGTAAATTATGTTCATGTATTATGTCATGTTCTTTAACTGTGGCTCCATCATGCCGTAAGTAATAGAATAATGTGTAGTTATTCTGTGCAAACCCTGGGCCTGAAAGACAGTTGGAAGCCACACCCGGTTTGCCACAAACCCTGGGCCTGAAAGACAGTTGGGCCACACCCAGGACCTCACCCAGCACCTGCTTAGGAACCTATTTAAACCGCTCCCCTTCACTATTCAGGGCTTGGCCTCGTTGCTTCAACACACTTACCTGGCTCCAGCTTTTCCGATCGGCATCTCCTGCTTGACAGCCTTGCATCAGCAATTTTGTGGCTTCCTGGTTCCGGGCTGAGTCTCCGGTCCGACTTCTTCTTCCGTGTCGTGTTCCCTGAAAAAGAAGCGCACAGAGAAAACATGCTTTAAGGTATTTTTTGGAAGACAACTATCCCACGGTGAGTCTGCTTACATTAGAACTTGGAACGTTTGCTTTAGAAGTTGGAACATTGCTCTTTGAACTGCGCATATTATTAGAACTATATTTCTTGGACAGAAGGAACACACTTCATCTCGAGTGTTACGACGAGTTTTACCGTAGTACCCAGAAACTATTGACATTTATAAAACAAAGACTAAAATAGAAGGTTGTGCCTTTTTAAAAGTGTGAAAATAGTTATCGCAAAGCGAAATTAGCCTTAAGAATCACAATAGCACAGATGTGGTTTTGACTACTATTATTTTGTATGCATTATTTTGTTCCTTTATGGCAGAAGGTTGTTTTTGCAGCATTTGAACTTCTGTAGACTCAAGGCATCTGATCCTAAGCTGGGTATATAAGGATTCAGGTACCTATGCTGATGAACATAACTAAATGCTATCATGATTGTTAAACTTATTTGAAAGTATATTAATGATTGTATTGTTTATTGCAGATTGCATAAATCGACAAGTAGATTGTTAGATCAACCTAAAATTCTGTTGAAACCTACGTAGTCTGTAGGTAAGAATTATTGGAGACTTTTGGTTACAAGTTTATGATAACTGTAAGAAGATACTGCCTCACAGATATACTCATTGTTTATCTTCTGTGTTTTGTACTTAGGAGTCTAGTAGAAAACTCAAGCCACTATCCAGTTACATTCCTGTTTATTGTATCCTGTGAATACTCAAGCCCACAGAAGCCCTGGTCCCCCTAAAAGAAGACCGCTGGAATCTTCTTGTTTCTCTTCTCTTGTCATCCCAACCCATTTTCCCCCCTGAGACTACCGGATTGATCCTAAGTTATATCTTGGTATCACGCTGCTAGTTTCTAGAGGGATTGGGGACCTGTTGTCTCACCGTTCACATCGTCATCAAGGTGAAACAATCTGGAGCACAGGTGAGTGCCTCGTAACACCTCATGCCTCTTTCTGCACCCCTCTTCCCTCTTTCTGCACTCCTCTTGCCTCTTTCTGCACCTCTGTTCCTTCTTTCTGTACCTCTTTTCCTTCTTTATGCACTTCTTTTGTTTCTTTCTGGACCTCTCTTGCGTCTTTCTGCACCCCTCTTGCCTCTTTCTCCACCCATCTTCCCCCTTTCTGTATCTCTGTTGCTTCTTTCTGGACTTCTCTTGCCTCTTTCTGCGCCCATCATCCCTATTTCTGCATCCTTCTGGCTCTTTCTGCACTTCTGTTCCTTCTTTCTGCACTTCTTTTGTTCCTTTCTGCCCCTCTCTTGCTTCTTTCTGCACCCCTCTTGCCTCTTTCTCCACCCCTCATCCCTCTTTCTGTACCCCCATGCACTCCTCTTGCCTCTTTCTGCTTCTCTGTTCCTTTTTTCTGTATCTCTTTGTATCTTTCTGCCCCTCTCTTGCTTCTTTCTGTACCCGTCTTGCCTCTTTATTCACCCCTGTTCCCCCTTTTTGCATCTCTGTTGCTACTTACTGCACTTCTCTTGCCTCTTTCTCCACACCTCATCCCTCTTTCTGCACCTCTGTTGCTTTTTTCTGTACTTCTCTTGCTTCTTTCTACACATCTCTTGCTTCTTTTTGCTCCCCTGGTGCCTCTTTCTGCACCCCTCTTCCCTCTTTTTGCACTCCTCTTGCCTCTTTCTGCACCTCTGTTCCTTCTTTCTGCACTTCTTTTGTTTCATTCTGTACCTCTCTTGCTTCTTTCTGCATCCCTCTTGCCTCTTTCTCCACACCTGTTCCCCCTTTTTGCATCCCTGTTGCTTTTTCTGCACTTCTCTTGCCTTTTTCTCTACCCCTCATCCATCTTTCTGCACCTCTGTTGCTTCTTTCTGCACCTCTCTTGCATCTATCTGTACTCCTCTTCTATCTTTCTGCTCCTCTGTTGCTTCTTTCTGTACCTCTCTTTCTTCTTTCTGCACTCCTCGTGCCTATTTCACACCCCTCTTCCCTCTTTCTGCACCCCTCTTCCCTCTTTCCGCACCCCTCTGGTCTATTTCTGTACATCTGTTCCTTCTTTCTGCACTTCTTTTGTTTCTTTATGCACCTCTCATGCTTCTTCTTGCACCACTCTTGCCTCTTTGTCCACCCCTCTTCCCCCTTTCATCTTTGTTGCTTCTTTCTGCACTTCTCTTGCCTCTTTCTGCACCCCTCTTCCCTCTTTCTGTACCTCTGTTGCTTCTTTTTTCACCTCTCTTGCTTCTCTCTGCACCCCTTGTGCCTCTTTCTGCATCCCCCTTCCCTCTTGCTGCACCCCTCTTGCCTTTCTCTGCACCTCTGTTCCTTCTTCCTTCACTTATTTTGCTTCATTCTGTACCTCTCTTGCTTCCTCCTGCACTCCTCTTGCCTCTTTCTCCACACGTGTTCCCCCTTTTTGCATCCCTGTTGTTTCTTTCTGCACTTCTCTTGCCTCTTTCTCTACCCCTCTGTAGGAAGGTGGAATCTGACTATATGGTTGCCCCCACTTTTTTCCTGGTGTTTTGCTGGTTTATGACTTAGTTGGAATGGGATCCTGCTATTCAGGGCCCCCAGTCTATCTGCTTCCTCTAAAATGGTTTCCAAGTGCCTTAGGCACATCTCTGATTGGAATCTGGAGTGCCCTTATAAGTCCCTAGTATATGGTATACTATGTACCCAGGGCATAGGTACCTCAGAGGCCTACCAGGGGCTGCAGCATGTATTGTGCCACCCCTGGAAGGCCATCCAAAATGACACCACAGGTCTGCTACTGCAGCCTGGGTAAGGTGGTGCATGCACCCCTTACTGTGATATAGGCTACCTATATCACTACTTACATACACACATATAAACCTATAAGTCACTCCTATGGCAGGCCTTATCAATCCTGAAGGCAGAGTGCGTGGTTCCTATGTGAGAGGGTGCCCCTGCATGACCAGGGCCCCTCTGCAGCGTTTGGAGACCCTTCTCTGATGCTGTTTGTGGTGCAGCCTGACCATATACTCTTAAGCGCATTATAACCTCGCGTTAAATGCTAACTTTGGGATGGCTGCACGGAAACATGTCGTGTTTGGTGTCAAACATCTTGGAATACTACCCCCCACCAGTTCTGGCGGCGGGGTAGCATTCCACCCTTCTAGAGGGAGAGACATGTACACACCGGTATACCCGGTTTTAACTTTTCCGAGCCCTGGCATCACAAAATGGATGCCGCTGCCACAAACACAGGTCTGGCCTCCAGCTGCTGACCGAAACTCCGGCAGGGGAGGCCTGGACAATAGGTTTCCTGTCCCAGGGAGGTGTAACCACCTCCCCAGACAGGATAGTGTGTATTGGGGCTGGGCGGGAGCACTCTCTGGTGCTTTGAAGTCCTGCACTGGGGGCACATTTGGTGTCCCTGTGCATACCCAAGTTCAAACCGGCTCAGGGGCTTCCAGCCCCTGCTCTGGTGCAAAACTGGACAAAGGGAAAGGGGTGTAACCACCCCTCTGCCCTGACCCTCCCATAGGTGGGGCCACAGAGTATGTCCAACCCCCTACCTTAGTATAAGTATGGGACCCCAGTCCTTAGGACTTTATATTTACCTGGACGAAACTCTGACACAGAATCCTGGACCTTCGACGCTCTACTTTAAGATTAGAGGACTGAAGAATCTCCCTTGGGGTCAAGGAGTGACTCCCCTGCTTGGCAGGCACCAAAGAAGCAATTGTCTGGTCTGCATCGCTGAAGCTCCCGCTAGATGCCGAAGTCTTTGCATCACCAGAGGTGGATTTCCAGACTTCCCCGAGGCTGCCCTGAGTCCCCAGCAAAGCTGAGGCCCGTAGCTGTTGTGAGTAACGTGGAACCGTGACCCCTGGACAACAATTGCATTTGCAAGTGCATCCTCTTCTGGGTCTCCCACGAAGTCGTGCTTTAAGCTTCTAGTATCCCCAGCCTCCAGCACCAACTGCACCAAAGATCACTGGCCTCCACTCCACGAGTGTCCTGTGAGCCAGCTCCATGTGCGTCGACTCAAGGCTCCTTCGCGGTTGCTAGTCCGTTGGCTAGTAGACCCTCCCGAAGGCCAATCTTCTTCTGCTTGGGCTCCCTGATTGCTCCAGGCGTGCCCTCACTTACCCTCGCTGGGTGAGTCCCACAGGCCTTGCTGGTCTGCACCATCGTCCTTCTTCCATTTCCACGAGACTTGCCGTTGCCAAGGCTTGTTGGGTCCAATCCGGTCGCTGACACCTCTGCAATCAACAGACATTGTGGGACAGCTCGAATCCAGCTTCTGGTCATCGTCGACGCCTCCTGGACCTCGTGGCTGAAGAGTCAAGATGACCATCAACCTACCTGAAGCACTCGACATCGGGCGGCATCTGCTCATCGCCTTCCTGGTCACTGGCTAGTGACCCAGACTCTGTCCCCTCTGCTTTCAGGTTCTTCAGATCTTCGATCCACCTTTGGATCCACCCGAACACTTTCGACTTGGCCGCCAGCAGCACTTTGCAGCAGATCGCCATTGAAACCGATGACGAAACCCGACCCCGAAAGACACCTATGCACCCGGCTCCCCTGGGTGAGGTAACTCGAGTACTCCGGTGCTCCCGTGGGTATTGACACTAGAACAGCCTAGTTCTCAAAGGGTTTGCTCCAAGTCCTCCTCTAAGTGTCCCTCTTCTTTTAAATTCAAACCGCGACTTTCCCCATAGAAGTTAACGGCGATTCGCGGCTGTGTTCATACACTGCACGCGTCCCCCGTGGGTCCCCTGTGTCACTACCTTGGGTGGTTCCTGGTGGTCCAAGCACTTCTACAGGCTCTAGGCCCTGTGTCTAGCTCAGTCATGGTTCTTATACCACTTTATTGGTATATGGTTTGGTACGCCCCTAGGGCTCAAACGTGTATTTGTGCTATTACTGTAGATAACTAACTTATAACTTATGTACTTCGAACTCTAGCCTCATAAAGAGACTAGAGGGGTGTGTTTAGTAATAAATACATATATTTTGAATATATACCTGGTGTGGTCCTCTTTCATTTGGTCACTCAAGAGATTATAGACTGGTAAAACAAGCTGCTTAACATTCCTTCAAGACTTAGCCTGAAGGCTGCTCTCCATAGCTACCACTAGGATAGCTTTCAATAAAGGTTGTCTTTAACCTATCTCCAATAAGGGGTTGTTTGGACTGGTGCAAGGTGCCCACTATAATTAGTGGACAGCATATGCCAGGCCAACTTCTCACATTGGTGTGCAGCGTGTGGGATTCCAGCTTGCTATTGTTTTACCAGATAATCTCAATTGAACTGATCAACTGAAAACCACTAAGGGTACCTAAGGTACATATAAATCAAGCTTAGTAATACAGTAAGTTCTACTGAACTTAGAGTTGTGTGTTAAGGGATAGCACACCCTTTCTACAACTCAAGAGAGTTTAGTAGGCCACACTAGAGTAGGTAGTGCATACACCACACCTCACTAGTAATGTCTTCAAAGCCAGGACCCAGTGAGTCCTCGCCAGAAGCCAGTGGGCTTCTTCCCTCCAAGTATGATAAACTCCCATTCTTGGAATTGAGAGCATTATGCAATACTAGGAAGTTGAAAGCAGGCAAAAGTGCCAGCACCCAACACCTCAGGGAGGTGTTACTAGCTGATGATCTCAGCAGGCCCAAAGGGTCTGAAGGGGTAGGCAAAGAGGGTGGGGCAGAAGATGAGGAAGGGGCCAGGGGTGAAGAAACCCAGCCCCCCCCCCCTCTGAAACTGGCCAGGAAGGTGAAAATGACCTTGTACTGGAAAACCCAATTCCTCCTGTGGAGGAGGAGGAGGAGGAGGATCAGACTGACCTCCCCTTTGTCCCCCCAGGAAGAGTTCTGAGTGTGCCCAGAAGGTCTAGGTCTCCTTCTCAGGAGTCCAACCACTCTGACACCTCAATAGGGACCTCTGTCTCCTCTCATAGGAGGGAATCCTCTCAGGAAAGGAGAAAGAGACTGATTCAGTATGAGCAAGCCCAGCTTGAACTCAGAAGACAGCAATTGGCTATAGACAGGGAGTCCCTAGATCTCTATAGAGAGAGACAAAAGATGGGACTAGAGTCCCATGGTGGCAGCAGTTTCCCCAAAGATAGGGAAAGGTCTTATGACCATAGAAACCTGAGCAAGATTGTCCCTCCCTACCAGAGTGGGGATGACATCCACAAATGGATAACTGCTCTAGAGAGGGCCTGTAAAGTACAGAGGGTCCCTCAGGAGCAGTGGGCAGCAATCTTGTGGCTCTCCTTTGCAGACAAAGGTAGAGACAAGCTCCTCACTGTTAGAGAGGAGGAGGCTGATAATTACAAAGTCTTGAAGAGTGCTCTAATTGATGGGTTTGGCCTAACCACTGAACAGTATAGGTTGAAGTTCAGAGACACCCAAAAGGCTCAGACTCAAGACTGGGTTGACTTTGTAGATTGTGCTACTAAGGCTCTGGAAGGTTGGATACATGGCAACAAGGTGCATGACTTTGTAGGATTGTACAATTTGATTATGAAGGAGCAGATCCTTAATAATTGTCAAAACCAGCTTTTACACCAGTACCTGGTGGACTCTGATCTGACCTCTCCCCAAGAATTGGGAAAGAAGGCAGACAAATGGGTCAGAACCAGAGTAAAGACTAAGAATCAGGGTGGTGACCAGAAGAAAGATTCTACCAAGTCCCAAGAGAAAGGTGGGGATAAATCTAAGGATAAATCCACTACAGGGCCCCAAAAGTCCTCTTCTGGGGGTGGGTCCCAAACTCCTTCCTCTCCTGAAAAGAAACCATATTTCCATGTCTGTAAAAAGCCTGGACACTGGAAAACTAATCCCAGTTGCCCCAGGATTGGCAATAAAGAAAATGTTCCTCCAACGACTACTACCACCCCTCCTGGTACTACCAGTAGTAATCCTCCAGTTGGGAGTAGTGTACCCAAAAAGTTAGGTGCTTTTGCAAGAGGAACAGAGGTGGGCCCTAGTTTAGACAGGACCCCCTCAACAGACTCCTCTGACTCTGATGGTGGTATAGGATTTGCCACCTTTACCATGGGTCCCAATGCATTGGGCAGGTACAGACTGGAGCCAATAATTAATGGTCAGAAAGCTGTGGCATTTAGGGACACAGGGGCTAGTGTCACCATGGTGGCAGGGAAACTAGTCCCCCTCACCAGCTTTTACCTGAGTTTAAATACCAGGTAACCAACATTGATGGTGTCAGAACAGATCACCCCATGGCCATAGTCAATCTCAGCTGGGAAGGGGTCACAGGCCCAAAAGAGTGGCAGTGTCCCCAACCTTGCCTGTAGATTGCCTGATGGGCAATGATCTGGAAATTTCAGCCTGGGCTGAAGTTGAACACCAAACCCATCTGAGAATGCTGGGCGTCCCTGTAAAGGTTAGTGGGGCTGTGATGGCCACAGCCCAAGCCCAAGGAAATTTTGGAGAGATGGAGCCTGGAAAAATGGCCCACTCTCCCCCAAAAGAGAGCACAAGGGTTGAAGAAAAGTCTTCTTCCCTCCAGACAGTAGGTAAGGGTCAGCCTCCTCAGGGAACTGACCCTACCCCTAGTGAAGGAACTGCCCCAGAGGTAGTCAGGCCTGGCCTGGCCCCACCCCTGATGGCAGAGGACCCTTCCAAGGTGGTACCCAGTCTGGAGCAGGTAACCTGCCCCTCTCTACCCTGCCTCAGTCAGCCCAGGGCTGCAGAGGTCAGGGAGGTCAGTGGACCACCCAGGGCTCCCTGTCCAGAGGAACCCCCCCCATCAGCAGATTAGGGGCACCCAGTCTAGTAGCCCTAGCCAGGTGAAAATTCCTCAACACACTGAGGGATCCCCCATACCTTTGTGTAGGGACCTCCCCCAGAAGGACTCTGTTAGGCAAGGGCAAACCTGGGACCAAAGGTTCCAAACCTGCCATGTCCCTCCAGTGGTCCATCCAAAGGGACCCAACCCCCAGCTGTAGGCAGCCAAAGGTTGACCCTTAGAGCAAAGTACAACTCAGTCATGGAAAGACAGGCATACATGGTGACCAGTGATCTGAGGAAGCTGAGTCCAACCTTCCTAGGGCCTCACTTCCCTACTCAGACACCTCACCAGCCTTGTACTTTACCCAAGCACACCACAGGTAGTAATTCCCCATGGTGGAGACCCTCTCATACCCTTACGGTGAGGGATTGCTTAGTGGACCATAAGACAGGGGGCAACCATGCTAGTGCAGGTGCTTCCTTATATGGCCACTTAGTCAATAAAGGCTCAACTGGCCAAGGTTACCCTTATCTCCTTTCGTTTGGGGGGTTATGTAGGAAGGTGGAATCTGACTATATGGTTGCCCCCACTTTTTTCCTGGTGTTTTGCTGGTTTATGACTTAGTTGGACTGGGATCCTGCTATTCAGGGCCCCAGTCTATCTGCTTCCTCTAAAATGGTTTCCATGTGCCTTAGGCACATCTCTGATTGAATCTGGAGTGCCCTTATAAGTCCCTAGTATATGGTATACTATGTACCCAGGGCATAGGTACCTCAGAGGCCTACCAGGGGCTGCAGGATGTATTGTGCCACCCCTGGAAGGCTATCCAAAATGACACCACAGGTCTGCTACTGCAGCCTGGGTAAGGTGGTGCATGCACCCCTTACTGTGATATAGGCTACCTATATCACTACTTACATACACACATATAAACCTATAAGTCACTCCTATGGCAGGCCTTATCAATTCTGAAGGCAGAGTGCGTGGTTCCTATGTGAGAGGGTGCCCCTGCATGAGCAGGGCCCCTCTGCAGCGTTCGGAGACCTTTCTCTGATGCTGTTTGTAGTGCAGCCTGACCATATACTCTTAAGCGCATTATAACCTCGCGTTAAATGCTAACTTTGGGATGGCTGCACGGAAACATGTTGTGTTTGGTGTCAAACATCTTGGAATACTACCCCCCCGCCAGTTCTGGCGGCGGGGGTAGCATTCCACCCTTCTAGAGGGAGAGACATGTACACACCGGTATACCCGGTACTGACTTTTCCGAGCCCTGGCATCACAAAATGGATGCCGCTGCCACAGACACGAGTCTGTCATCCTGCTGCTGACCGAAACTCCGGCAGGGGAGGCCTGGACAATAGGTTTCCTGTCCCAGGGAGGTGTAACCACCTCCCCAGACAGGATAGTGTGTATTGGGGCTGGGCGGGAGCACTCTCTGGTGCTTTGAAGTCCTGCACTGGGGGCACATTTGGTGTCCCTGTGCATACCCCAGTTCAAACCGGCTCAGGGGCTTCCAGCCCCTGCTCTGGCGTGAAACTGGACAAAGGGAAAGGGGTGTAACCACCCCTCTGCCCTGACCCTCCCATAGGTGGGGCCACAGAGTATGTCCAACCCCTCCCTTAGTATAAGTATGGGACCCCAGTCCTTAGGACTTTAGATTTACCTGGACGAAACTCTGACACAGAATCCTGGACCTTCGACGCTCTACTTTAAGATTAGAGGACTGAAGAATCTCCCTTGGGGTCAAGGAGTGACTCCCCTGCTTGGCAGGCACCAAAGAAGCAATTGTCCTGTCTGCATCGCTGAAGCTCCCGCCGGCGCCGAAGTCTTTGCATCACCAGAGGTGGATTTCCAGACTTCTCCGAGGCTGCCCTGAGTCCCCAGCAAAGCTGAGGCCCGTAGCTGCCGTGGGTAACGTGGAACCGTGACCCCTGGACACCGATTGCATTTGCAAGTGCATCCTCTTCTGGGTCTCCCACAAAGTCGTGCTTTAGGCTCCGAGTAGCCCCAGCCTCCAGCACCAACTGCACCGAAGATCACTGGCCTCCACTCCACGAGTGTCCTGTGAGCCAGCTCCACGTGCATCAACTCGAGGCTCCTTTGCGGTCGCTAGTCCGTTGGCTAGTAGACCCTCCCAAAGGCCAATCTTCTTCTGCTTGGGCTCCCTGGTTGCTCCAGGCGTTCCCTGACTTACCCTTGCTGGGTGAGTCCCACAGACCTAGCTGGTCTGCAACATCGTCCTTCTTCCATTTCCATAAGACTTGCCGTTGCCAAGGCTTGTTTGGTATAATTTGGTCGCCGACACCCCTGCAATCGACAAACGTCGTGGGACAGCTTGAATCCAGCTCCTGGTCATCGTCGACTCCTCCTGGACCTCGTGGCTGAAGAGTCAAGATGACTGTCAACCTACCTGAAGCACTCGACATCGGTGGGCATCTGCTCATCGCCTTCCTGGTCACTGGCTAGTGACCCAGACTCTGTCCCCTCTGCTTTCAGGTTCTTCAGATCTTCTATCCACCTTTGGATCCACCCGAACACTTTCGACTTGGCCGCCAGCAGCACTTTGCAGCAGATCGCCATTGAAAGCGACGACGAAACCCGACCCCAAAAGACACCTATGCACTCGGCTCCCCTGGGTGAGGTAACTCGAGTACTCCGGTGCTCCCGTGGGTATTGACACTAGAACAGCCTAGTTCTCAAAGGGTTTGCTCCAAGTCCTCCTCTAAGTGTCCCTTTTCTTCTAAATTCAAACCGCGACTTTCCCCATAGAAGTTAACGGCGATTCGCGGCTGTGTTCATACACTGCACGCGTCCCCTGTGGGTCCCCTGTGTCACTACCTTGGGTGGTTCCTTGTGGTCCAAGCACTTCTACAGGCTCTAGGCCCTGTGTCTAGCTCAGTCGTGGTTCTTATACCACTTTATTGGTATATGGTTTGGTACACCCCTAGGGCTCAAACGTGTATTTGTGCTATTACTGTAGATAACTAACTTATAACTTATGTACTTCGAACTCTAGCCTCATAAAGAGACTAGAGGGGTGTGTTTAGTAATAAATACATATATTTTGAATATATACCTGGTGTGGTCCTCTTTCATTTGGTCACTCAAGAGATTATAGACTGGTAAAACAAGCTGCTTTACATTCCTTCAAGACTTAGCCTGAAGGCTGCTCTCCATAGCTACCACTAGGATAGCTTTCAATAAAGGTTGTCTTTAACCTATCTCCAATAAGGGGTTGTTTGGACTGGTGCAAGGTGCCCACTATAATTAGTGGACAGCATATGCCAGGCCAACTTCTCACACCCTCATCCCTCTTTCTGCATCTCTGTTGCTTTTTCTGCACCTCTCTTGCCTCTATCTGCACCCCTCTGTGAGAAGTTGGCCTGGCATATGCTGTCCACTAGTTCTAGTGGGCACCTTGCACCAGTCCAAACAACCCCTTATGGATGATAGGTTAAAGACAACCTTTATAGAAAGCTATCCTAGTGGTAGCTATGGAGAGCAGCCTTCAGGCTAAGTCTTAGAGGAATGTAAAGCAGCTTGTTTTACCAGTCTATAATCTCTTGAGTGACCAAATGTCAGCCCTGTCCACATATGGCTTCAGCCTGTTGACATGGAGCACCCTGTGGGGGCTCCTGGGAGTTCCCAGGTCTACCAGATAGGTAACCTCTCCCTTCTGTTCAACAATTGTATGGGGGCCACTCCACTTGTCTTGGAGGGCTGCTGGGGCCACTGGCTCCAGCACCCACACCTTCTGTCCTGGCTGGTAAACAGTCAGCACAGCCTTTGGTCATGCCAGGCTTTCTGTAATTCCTGGCTAGCCTCAAGGTTTTTGGTTGCCTTTTTCATATACTCAGCCATCCGGGAGCGGAGACCAAGTACATAGTCCACTATATCCTGTTTAGGGGTTTGAGAGGTAACTCCCAACCTTCCTTCACCAGACACAAGGGACCCCTAACAGGATGGCCAAACAAAAGTTCAAAAGGGCTGTAGCCAACCCCTTCTGAGGCACCTCCCTGTATGCAAATAAAAGGCAGGGCAAGAGTATGTCCCATCTTCGCCTAAGCTTTTCTGGGAGCCCTTTAATCATGCCCTTCAAGGTCTTGTTGAATCTCTCAACTAAACCATTGCATTGTGGGTGATAGGGTGTGGTGAACTTATAAGTCACTCCACACTCCTTCCACATTGCAGTCAAGTAACTGGACATAAAGTTTGCATCTCTGTCAGATACTACCTCCTTAGGAAAGCCCACTCTTGAGAAAATTCCCAGGAGGGCCCTGGCCACCACAGGAGCTGTAGTAGTCCTAAGGGGAATGGCTTCTGGGTACCTGGTGGCATGGTCCACCACCACCAGGATAAACCTGTGCCCAGATGCTGTTTGGGGATACATGGGACCAACTATGTCAATCCCCACCCTCTCAAAGGGAACCCCCACCACAGGTAGTGGTATCAGGGGGGCCTTTGTGGTGCCACCTGCCTTCCCACTGGCTTGGCATGTTACACAGGAGCGACAAAACTCCTTGGTGTCTTCAGACATGTGGGGCCAGTGAAAGTGAGGGACAATTCTGTCCCAAGTCTTGTTCTGGCCCAGGTGACCTGCTAAGGGAATATCATGGGCTAGTGTCAATAGGAAGCCCCTGAACTTCAGAGGTATAACCAACCTCCTGGCTGCTCCAGGCTTGGGGTCTCTACTCTCTGAGTACAGAAGTCCATCATCCCAATATATCTTATGGGTGCCACTAGCATTCCCAGCAGCCTCAGCAGCAGCCTGCTGTCTGAGGGGTTCAAGAGAGGGGCAGTTCAGTTGCTCCTGGCTCAGATCTGCCCTGGAAGGGCCCCCTGTCCCCAAGAACTCAACCTGATCAGGTTCAAGCTCCTCTGGGACAGTTCCTTCTTCAGGCTTGAGATCATCTTCCTCAAAAGACTGATCTTCCTCCTGAGCCAAAGGGGAAGGCACTGTCTTAACCCTACTGATCCTTCTCTTGGGAGGCACCTGGTCCATTATTCCAGAATCCAGGGCCTGTTCAGCTTTTGACATTTTGGCCTGTGACCTAGTCACAGCAAAGACATGTGCAGGGATCCCTAGCATTTCTGCATGTTTCCTGAGCTCCACCTCTGCCCAAGCTGAGGTTTCAAGATCATTGCCAAGCAAGCATTCGACTGGTAGGTCTGCACTCACCACAACCTTCTTAAGGCCAGTTACCCCTCCCCAGGAGAAGTTAACAACAGCCAGAGAATGTTCTGTTCTGACATTGCTAGCATTGGTCACTTGGTACATTTCACCAAGTATAATCTGCCCAGGATCCACAAGATCTTGTGTCACCATGGTGACACTTGCTCCTGTGTCCCTGAATGCCAAAGCCTCCCTTCCATTAATTAAAGGCTGCTGTCTGTATTTGCCCAAATTATTGGGACTCACAAAGGGGACATATCCATGCCCCCATCACAGACTAGGACAGCCTGAGTTGGCACTCTGACTAGGCCAGAGTCCATCTCAGTACCCAGGGTCAACCCTACTAAACCCTTATTCTGAGTGTTTCCACCACCACTTGTAGCTGGACTAGGGGAACAGTTGCCTTAGGGGCAATGGTGGCTGGAGTGGAGTCTTTGGACTTGGTGCAATCACTGGTCCAGTGAGTCTTTTGCTTACAGACTTTTCACCATGGTTTCTTTTGGCCTTTTCCTTTATTAGATTGGGGTTCCCCACCAGATGCAGATTTTTGGGGCCCTTGAGAAGACTTCTGGTCTTTACCCTTCTCCCCACCCTTATCAGAGTTTTTGGAATCTTACTTCTTCTGGTCACCACCTTGGTTCTGTACTTTCTGCTTCACCCTGGTTCTGACCCATTTGTCTGCCTTCTTTCCCAATTCTTGGGGAGAGGTCAGATCAGAGTCAACCAGGTACTGATGTAGCAACTGATTCTGACAGTTATTAAGAATCTGCTCCCTCATGATTAAATTATACAATCCTTTGAAGTCACACACCTTACTGCCCAATAACCAGCCTTCCAGAGCCTTAGTAGCACAATCTACAAAGTCCACCCAGTCCTGTGTCTGTGCCTTTTGGGTATCTCTGAACTTTAACCTGTATTGCTCAGTGGTTATGCCAAACCCATCTATCAGGGCACTCTTCAGGACTTGGTAATCATCAGCATCCTCTTCTCTTACAGTGAGGAGCTTGTCTCTACCTTTGTCCGCAAAGGAGAGCCACAAGATTGCTGCCCACTGCTCCTGGGGGACCCTCTGAACTTTACAGGCCCTTTCCAGTGCAGTTATCCATTTGTGGATGTCATCCCTACTCTGGTAGGGAGGGACAATCTTGCTCAGGTTTCTATGGTCATAAGACCTTTCCTACCACTAGGAAGTTGCTGCCACCATGGGACTCTAGTCCCAACTTTCTTCTTTGTCTATGAAGCTCTAGGGACTCCTGTCTATAGCCAACTGCTCTGTTCTGATTCTCAACTGAGCTTCCTCATACTTGAGCAGTCTCTCTTTCCTTTCATGAGAGGATTCCCTCCTATGAGAAGAAACCGATGGTCCCTACTGAGGTGTCAGAATGGTTAGACTCCTGAGAAGGAGATCTGGACCTTCTAGGCATACTCACAACTCTTCCTGGTGGGACAAAGGGGGGGTCATTCTGATCCTCCTCCTCATCTGCAGGAGGAGCTGCATTTTCCAGGGCAAGATCATTGTCATCTTCCTGGCCAGTTTCAGAGGTCAGGTCCTGGGTATTTTCACCCCTGGCCCCTCCCTCATCTTCTGCCCCACCCTCTCTGCCTACCCTTGCAAACCCTAGGGGTCTTCTGAGATCATCCAGCAGAAGCATCTCCATGAGACGTTGGGTGTTGGCACTTTTGCCTGTCTTTAGCTTCCTAATCTTGCACAACTCTCTCAATTCCAAGAATGGGAGGTTGTCATATTTGGATGGCAGGAGCCCACTGGTTCCTGGCAGTGAAGACATTACTAGTGAGGTGTGGTGTATGCACTACCTACTCTAGTGTGGCCTACTAAACTCTCTTGAGTTGTAGAAAGGGTGTGCTAAGCCCTAGACACAAAACTCTAAGTTCTGTAGAACTTACTGTATTTCTAAGCTTGAATTTATATGTACCTTAGGTACCTTTAGTGGTTTTCAGTTAGTCACACACTTGAGATTATCTGGTAAAACAATAGCAAGCTGGAATCCCACACGCTGCACACCAATGTGAGAAGTTGGCCTGGCATATGCTGTCCAGTAGTTCTAGTGGGCACCTTGCACCAGTCCAAACAACCCCTTATGGATGATAGGTTAAAGACAACCTTTATAGAAAGCTATCCTAGTGGTAGCTATGGAGAGCAGCCTTCAGGCTAAGTCTTAGAGGAATGTAAAGCAGCTTGTTTTACCAGTCTATAATCTCTTGAGTGACCAAATGAAAGAGGACCACACCAGGTATATATATAAAATATATGTATTTAGTCTTAAACACACCCCTCTAGTCTCTTTATGAGGCTAGAGTTCGAAGTACATAAGTTACAAGTCAAATATCAGCAGTATTTAGCACAATACACGTTTGAGCCCTAGGGGCGTACCAAACCATATACTAAAATAGTGGTATAAGAACCATGACTGAACTAGACACAAGGCCTAGAGCCTGTAGAAGTGCTTGGACCCCAAGGAACCACCCAAGGTAGTGACACAGGGGACCCACGGGGGACGCGTGCAGTGTGAGAACACAGCCGCGAGCCGCCGTTGACTTCTATGGGGAAAGTCGGGGTAGATTTTTAAAGAAAAAGGACACTTCGGAGAGGACTTCCAGTTAACCCCTTAAAACTTAAGAGTTTCTAGGGCCCACACCCATGTGAGTACCGAAATACTCGAGTTACCTCACCCAGGGAAGCCGGGTGCATACGTGTTAAAAGGTGTCGGGAATCGTCGTAGTTTTCAATGGCGACCGCTGGAAAAGTGCTGCTGCCGTGGAGAAGAAGAGTGTCCGGAGCGATCCAAGCCTGGATCAAGGAAGAGGAAGACCTGAAAGCAGAGGGGACAGAGTCTGGGTCACTAGCCAGTGACCAGGGGCACGATAGTCGAATGCCCTCAGATGTCAGGTGCTTCAGGTGAGTTGATGGGTGACTTGACGCTTCAGCCACTAGGTCCAGGAGGCATCGATGACAACCAGGAGCTGGATTCGAGCTGTACCACAAAGTTTGTTGAGTGCTGCGGTGTCGGCGACCAGATTGGACCCAACAAGCCTTTGCAACGGCAAGTCACGAGGAAGTGAAGAAAAGGCTGCGGTGCAGACCAGCAAGTTCTGAGGGACTCACCCAGCAAGGGTAAGTCAGGGCACGTCTGGTGCAACCAGAAAAGCCCAAGCAATTGAAGAGTTGCCTTCGTGGGGACCCACTAGCCAACAGACTAGAGATCGCGAAGAAGCCTCAAGCGGTCGCACTTGGAGCTGGCCCACGGGACACTCATGAAGTGTAGGCCAGTGATCTTTGCTGCAGGAGGTGCTCGGGGCTAGGGCTACTTGGAACCCAAAGCACAGCTTCAAGAGATGTCAGAAAATTGATGCACTTGCAAATGTGCTTGGTGTCCAGGGGTCACGGTTCAACGTTACCCACGACAGCTACAGGCCTCAGCTTTGCTGGAGACTCAGAGAAACCTCGGGGAAGTCTGGAAATCTACCTCTGGTGATGCAAAGACTTTGGCGTCCGGCGGGAGCTTCAGCGATGCAGACCGGACAGATGCTTCATTGGTGCCTGCCAAGCAGGGGAGTCACTCCTTGACCCCAAGGGAGATTCTTCAGTCCTCTAAACTTGATGTAGAGCATCGAAGGTCCAGGATTCAGCTTCAGAGTTTCATCCAGGGATATCTAAAATCCTGTTGCCAGGGTTCCCTTACTTATACTAAGAAAAGGGGTTGGACTAACTCTGGGGACCCACCTATGGGAGGGTTTAGAAAGAGGGTTGGCTACACCCATTTACTTTGTCCCATTTCACGCCAGAGCAGGGGCTGGCAGCCCCTGCAACCGGTTTGAACTGGGGGATGCACGAGGACACCAAATGTGCCCCTAGTGCAGGACTTCAAAGCACTCAGAGAGTGCACCACCCAGCCCCAATCCACTAAGGCCTGTCTGGGAGGTGGTCACACCTCCCTGCGACAGGAAACCTATTGTCCAGGCCTCCCCTGCCGGAGTTTCGGTCAGCAGCAGGAGGCCAGACTCGTGTCTGTGGCTGTAGCATCCATTTTGTGATGCCAGGCTCTGTTTAGTTGGTACCGGGTATACCGGTGCTGTCATGTCTCTCCCTTTAGAAGGGTGGGATCATACTCCCACACCAGGAACTGGTGTGGGGGTATGATTCCAAGGTGTTTGACACCAAACACGACATGTTTCCGTGCAGCCATCCCAAAGTTAGCATTTACCGTTTAGATATAATGCACTTAAGAGTATATGGTCAGGCTGCACCACAGACAACCCCGGATAGGAGATTCCTAGGGCTACAGAGGGGCTCTGCTCATGCATGGGCACCCTCTCACATATAACCAAGCACCCTGCCTTCAGGATTGATAAGGCCTGACATAGGGGTGACTGATAGGTTTATATGTGCAGTGTCAGGTGAGATATAGTGAACCTATATCTCTGCAAGGGGTGAATGCACCACCTCACTCAGGCTGCAGTAGCAGTCCTATGGTGTCATTTTGGATGGCCTTCCAGGGGTGGCACAATACATGCTTCAGCTCCTGGTAGGCCTCTGGGGTATCTATGCCCTGGGTACATAGTATAACATATACTAGGGACTTATAAGGGCACCCCAGAATCCAATCTGTTATGTACCTAAAGTACAGGGAATCAATTTAGAGAGGAAGCAGCTAGGCTGGGGTCCTGGATAGCAGGGCCCCAGCCAGACTAAAGTCGAAAAACAGTGATACACCAGCAAAAAAGTGGGGGTAACCATAAGAGGCAGATACTACTCTCTACACCCTCTTCTAATTTTCTGCACCTCTGTTGCTTCTTTCTGTACCTCTCTTGCTTCTTACTGCAGTCCTTGTGTCTCTTTCACCCCCCCTCTTCCCTCTTTCTGCACCCCTCTTGTCTCTTTATCCACATCTGTTCCTTCTATCTGTACTTCTTTTGTTTCTTTCTGCCCGTCTCTTGCTTCTTTCTGCATCTGTCTTGCCTCTTTCTTCACCCCTGTTCCCCCTTCTTGCATCTCTGTTGCTACTTACTGTACCTCTCTTGCCTCTTTCTCCACCCCTCATCCCTCTTTCTGCACTTCTGTTGTTTCTTTCTGTACTTCTCTTGCTTCTTTCTGCACCTCTCTTGCTTCTTTCTGGACCTCTGTTCCTTCTTTCTGCATTTCTTTTGTTTCATTCTGTACCTCTCTTGCTTCTTTCTGCACCTCTCTTGCCTCTTTCTCCACACCTGTTCCCCCTTTTTGCATCCCTGTTGCTTCTTTCTGCATTTCTCTTGCCTCTTTCTCTACCCCTCATCCCTCTTTCTGCACCTCTGTTGCTTCTTTCTGCACCTCTCTTGCCTCTATCTGCACCCCTCTTCTATCTTTCTGCACCTGTGTTGCTTCTTTCTGTACCTCTCTTGATTCTTTCTGCACTCCTCGTGCCTCTTTCACATCCCTCTTCCCTCTTTCTGCACCCCTCTTCCCTCTTTCTGCACCCCTCGTCTATTTCTGCACATCTGTTCCTTCTTTCTGCACTTCTTTTGTTTCTTTCTGCACCTTTCTTGCTTCTTCCTGTACCACTCTTTCCTCTTTGTACACCCCTCTTCCCACTTTCTTCATCTCTGATGATTCTTTCTGTACTTCACTTGCCCCTTTCTGCACACCTCTTCCCTCTTTCTGTACCTCTGTTGATTCTTTCTGCACCTCTCTTGCTTCTCTCTGCACCCCTTGTGCCTCTTTCTGCATCCTCTTCCATCTTTCTACATCCATCTTGCCTCTCTCTGCACCGCTGTTCCTTCTTTCTGCACTTCTTTTGTTTCTTTCTGCACCCCTCTTTCCCCTTTCTCCAACTATCTTGCTTCTTTCTGCACTTCTCTTGTCTCTTTCTCAACCCCTCTTCCCTCTTTCTGCACTGCTTTTGCTTCGTTCTGCACCTTTCTTTCTTCTTTCTGCACCCCACGTGCCTCGTTCTGCACCCCTTGTGCCTCTTTCTGCACACCTCTTGCCTCTTTCTGCACCTCTGTTCCTTCTTTCTGCACCTCTTTTCCTTCTTCATTCACTTCTTTTGTTTCTTTCTGGACCTCTCTTGCTTCTTTCTGTACCCCTCTTGCCACTTTCTCCACCCCTGTTCCCCCTTTTTGCATCCCTGTTGCTTCTATCTGCACTTCTCTTTCCTCTTTCTCCACCCCTCATCCTTCTTTCTGCACCTCTGTTGCTCCTTTCTGCACTTTTCTTGCCTCTTTCTGTACCTATCTTGCTTCTTTCTGTACCCCTTGTGCCTCTTTGTGCACCCCTCTTCCCTCTTTCTGCACCCCTCTTGCCTCTTTCTGCACCTCTTCTCCTTCTTTCTGCACTTCTTTTATTTTTCTGCACCGCTCTTGCTTCTTTCTTCACCACGCTTGCCTCTTTCTCCAACTCTCTTCCCCCTTTCTGCATCTCTGTTGCTTATTTCTTCACTTATCTTGCCTCTTTCTGCACCCATCTTCCCTCTTTCTGTACCACTGTTGCTTCTTTCTGCACCTCTCTTGCTTCTTTTTGCACCCTTGTGCCTCTTTCTGCATCCTCTTCCCTCTTTCTGCACCCCTCTTGCCTCTCTCTGCACTGCTGTTCCTTCTTTCTGCACTTCTTATGTTTCTTTCTGTACCTCTCTTGCTTCTTTCTGCCCCCTCTTGCCTCTTTCGCCACCCCTCTTACCCCTTTCTGCATCTCTGTTTCTTCTTTCTGCACTTCCCTTTTCTCTTTCTTAACCCCTCTTTCCTCTTTCTGTACCTCTTTTGCTTCTTTCTGCACCGTTTTTGCTTCTTTCTGCACCCCTCGTGGCTCTTTCTGCACCCCTCTTCCCTCTTTCTGCACTCTTCTTGCCTCTTTCTGCACCTCTGTTCCTTCTTTCTGCACCTCTGTTCCTTCTTTCTGCACTTCTTTTGTTTCTTTCTCGACCTCTGTTGCTTCTTTCTGTACCGCTCTTGTTACTTTCTCCACCCCTGTTCCCCCTTTTTGCATCCCTGTTGCTTCTTTCTGCACTTGTCTTTCCTCTTTCTCCACCCCTCATCATTCTTTCTGCACCTATGTTGCTCCTTTCTGCACTTCTCTTGCTTCTTTCTGCACTTCTCTTTCTTCTTTCTGCACCCCTCATGCCTCTCTCTGTTAACCTCTTCCCTCTTTCTGCACTCCTCTTGCCTCTTTCTGCTCCTCTGTTTCTTCTTTCTGTATTTATTTTGTTTCTTTCTGCCCATCTTTTGCTTCTATCTGTACCCCTCTTGCCTCTTTCTTCACCCCTGTTCACCCTTTTTGCATCTCTGTTGCTACTTAGTGCACTTCTCTTGCCTCTTTCTCCACCCTCATCCCTCTTTCTGCACCTCTCTTGCTTCTTTCTGCACCCCTCGTGTCTCTTTCTGCAACCCTCTTCCCTCTGTTTTCACTCCTCTTGCCTCTTTCTGCACCTCTGTTCCTTCTTTCTGCACTTCTTTTGTTTCATTCAGTAGCTCTCTTGCTCCTTCCTGCACCCCTCTTGCCTCTTTCTCCACACCTATTTCCCCTTTTTGCATCCCTGTTGCTTCTTTCTGCACTTCTCTTGCCTCTTTCTCTACCCCTCATCCCTCTTTCTGTACCTCTGTTGCTTCTTTCTGCACTTCTCTTGCCCCTATCTGCACCCCTCTTCTATCGTTCTGTACCTCTGTTGCTTTTTTCTGCACCTCTGTTGCTTCTTTCTGCAAACCTCGTGCCTCTTTCTGCATCAGTCGTCCCTCTTTCTGAACCCCTTTTGCCTCTCTCCTCACCTCTGTTCATTCTTTCTGAAATTCTTTTGTTTCTTTCTGCACCTCTCTGGCTTCTTTATGCACCCCGCCTGCCTCTTTCTCCAACCCTCTTACCCCTTTCTGCATCTCTGTTCCCTCTTTATGCACCCCTCTTCCCTCTTTGTGCACCCCTTGTGCCTCTTTGTGCACCTCTGTTGCTTATTTCTGTACTTCTCTTGTTCCTTTCTACCCTCTCTTGCTTCTTTCTGCACCCCTCTTGCCTCTTTCTCCACCCCTGTTCCCCCTTTTACATCTCTGTTGCTTCTTTCTGCACTTCTCGTCTCTTTCTCTACTCCCCATCCCTCTTTCTGCACTGTGTACACTTTCAGCACTTCTCTTGCTTCTTTCTGTATCCCTCATGCCTCTTTCTGTACCCCTCTTCCCTCTTTCCGCACTCCTCCTGCCTCTTTCTGCTCCTCTGTTCCTTCTTTCTGTATTTCTTTTGTTTCTTTCTGCCCCTCTCTTGCTTCTTTCTGCATCTGTCTTGCCTTTTTCTTCACCCCTGCTCCCCCTTCTTGCATCTCTGTTGCTACTTACTGTACCTCTCTTGCCTCTTTCTGCACCCCTCATCCCTCTTTCTGCACTTCTGTTGTTTCTTTCTGTACTTCTATTGCTTCTTTCTGCAACTCTCTTGCTTCTTTCTGGACCCCTGTTCCTTCATTCTGCATTTCTTTTGTTTCATTCTGTACCTCTCTTGCTTCTTTCTGCACCCCTCTTGCCTCTTTCTCCACACCTGTTCCCCCTTTTTGCATCCCTGTTGCTTCTTTCTGCATTTCTCTTGCCTCTTTCTCTACCCCTCATCCCTCTTTCTGCACCTCTGTTGCTTCTTTCTGCACCTCTCTTGCCTCTATCTGCACCCCTCTTCTATCTTTCTGCACCTCTGTTGCTTCTTTCTGTACATCTCTTACTTCTTTCCGCACTCCTCGTGTCTCTTTTACATCCCTCTTCCCTCTTGCTGCACCCCTCTTCCCTCTTTCTGCACCCCTCTTGTCTATTTATGCACATCTGTTCCTTCTTTCTGCACTTCTTTTGTTTTTTTCTGTACCTTTCTTGCTTCTTCTTGCACCCCTCTTGCCTCTTTCTCCACACCTGTTCCCCCTTTTTGCATCCCTGTTGCTTCTTTCTGCATTTCTCTTGCCTCTTTCTCTACCCCTCATCCCTCTTTCTGCACCTCTGTTGCTTCTTTCTGCACCTCTCTTGCCTCTATCTGCACCCCTCTTCTATCTTTCTGCACCTGTGTTGCTTCTTTCTGTACCTCTCTTGATTCTTTCTGCACTCCTCGTGCCTCTTTCACATCCCTCTTCCCTCTTTCTGCACCCCTCTTCCCTCTTTCTGCACCCCTCGTCTATTTCTGCACATCTGTTCCTTCTTTCTGCACTTCTTTTGTTTCTTTCTGCACCTTTCTTGCTTCTTCCTGTACCACTCTTTCCTCTTTGTACACCCCTCTTCCCACTTTCTTCATCTCTGATGATTCTTTCTGTACTTCTCTTGCCCCTTTCTGCACACCTCTTCCCTCTTTCTGTACCTCTGTTGATTCTTTCTGCACCTCTCTTGCTTCTCTCTGCACCCCTTGTGCCTCTTTCTGCATCCTCTTCCATCTTTCTACATCCATCTTGCCTCTCTCTGCACCGCTGTTCCTTCTTTCTGCACTTCTTTTGTTTCTTTCTGCACCCCTCTTTCCCCTTTCTCCAACTATCTTGCTTCTTTCTGCACTTCTCTTGTCTCTTTCTCAACGCCTCTTCCCTCTTTCTGCACTGCTTTTGCTTCGTTCTGCACCTTTCTTTCTTCTTTCTGCACCCCACGTGCCTCGTTCTGCACCCCTTGTGCCTCTTTCTGCACTCCTCTTGCCTCTTTCTGCACCTCTGTTCCTTCTTTCTGCACCTCTTTTCCTTCTTCATTCACTTCTTTTGTTTCTTTCTGGACCTCTCTTGCTTCTTTCTGTACCCCTCTTGCCACTTTCTCCACCCCTGTTCCCCCTTTTTGCATCCCTGTTGCTTCTATCTGCACTTCTCTTTCCTCTTTCTCCACCCCTCATCCATCTTTCTGCACCTCTGTTGCTCCTTTCTGCACTTTTCTTGCCTCTTTCTGTACCTATCTTGCTTCTTTCTGTACCCCTTGTGCCTCTTTGTGCACCCTCTTCCCTCTTTCTGCACCCCTCTTGCCTCTTTCTGCACCTCTTCTCCTTCTTTCTGCACTTCTTTTATTTTTCTGCACCGCTCTTGCTTCTTTCTTCACCACGCTTGCCTCTTTCTCCAACTCTCTTCCCCCTTTCTGCATCTCTGTTGCTTATTTCTTCACTTATCTTGCCTCTTTCTGCACCCATCTTCCCTCTTTCTGTACCACTGTTGCTTCTTTCTGCACCTCTCTTGCTTCTTTTTGCACCCCTTGTGCCTCTTTCTGCATCCCTCTTCCCTCTTTCTGCACCCCTCTTGCCTCTCTCTGCACTGCTGTTCCTTCTTTCTGCACTTCTTATGTTTCTTTCTGTACCTCTCTTGCTTCTTTCTGCCCCCCTCTTGCCTCTTTCGCCACCCCTCTTACCCCTTTCTGCATCTCTGTTTCTTCTTTCTGCACTTCCCTTTTCTCTTTCTTAACCCCTCTTTCCTCTTTCTGTACCTCTTTTGCTTCTTTCTGCACCGTTTGTGCTTCTTTCTGCACCCCTCGTGGCTCTTTCTGCACCCTCTTCCCTCTTTCTGCACTCTTCTTGCCTCTTTCTGCACCTCTGTTCCTTCTTTCTGCACCTCTGTTCCTTCTTTCTGCACTTCTTTTGTTTCTTTCTCGACCTCTGTTGCTTCTTTCTGTACCGCTCTTGTTACTTTCTCCACCCCTGTTCCCCCTTTTTGCATCCCTGTTGCTTCTTTCTGCACTTGTCTTTCCTCTTTCTCCACCCCTCATCATTCTTTCTGCACCTCTGTTGCTCCTTTCTGCACTTCTCTTGCTTCTTTCTGCACTTCTCTTTCTTCTTTCTGCACCCTCATGCCTCTCTCTGTTAACCTCTTCCCTCTTTCTGCACTCCTCTTGCCTCTTTCTGCTCCTCTGTTTCTTCTTTCTGTATTTATTTTGTTTCTTTCTGCCCATCTTTTGCTTCTATCTGTACCCCTCTTGCCTCTTTCTTCACCCCTGTTCACCCTTTTTGCATCTCTGTTGCTACTTAGTGCACTTCTCTTGCCTCTTTCTCCACCCTCATCCCTCTTTCTGCACCTCTCTTGCTTCTTTCTGCACCCCTCGTGTCACTTTCTGCAACCCTCTTCCCTCTGTTTTCACTCCTCTTGCCTCTTTCTGCACCTCTGTTCCTTCTTTCTGCACTTCTTTTGTTTCATTCAGTACCTCTCTTGCTCCTTCCTGCACCCCTCTTGCCTCTTTCTCCACACCTATTTCCCCTTTTTGCATCCCTGTTGCTTCTTTCTGCACTTCTCTTGCCTCTTTCTCTACCCCTCATTCCTCTTTCTGTACCTCTGTTGCTTCTTTCTGCACTTCTCTTGCCTCTATCTGCACCCTTCTTCTATCGTTCTGTACCTCTGTTGCTTTTTTCTGCACCTCTGTTGCTTCTTTCTGCAAACCTCGTGCCTCTTTCTGCATCAGTCGTCCCTCTTTCTGAACCCCTTTTGCCTCTCTCCTCACCTCTGTTCATTCTTTCTGAAATTCTTTTGTTTCTTTCTGCACCTCTCTGGCTTCTTTATGCACCCCACCTGCCTCTTTCTCCAACCCTCTTACCCCTTTCTGCATCTCTGTTCCCTCTTTCTGCACCCCTCTTCCCTCTTTGTGCACCCCTCGTGCCTCTTTGTGCACCTCTGTTGCTTATTTCTGTACTTCTCTTGTTCCTTTCTACCCCTCTCTTGCTTCTTTCTGCACCCCTCTTGCCTCTTTCTCCACCCCTGTTCCCCCTTTTTACATCTCTGTTGCTTCTTTCTGCACTTCTCGTCTCTTTCTCTACTCCCCATCCCTCTTTCTGCACTGTGTACACTTTCAGCACTTCTCTTGCTTCTTTCTGTATCCCTCATGCCTCTTTCTGTACCCCTCTTCCCTCTTTCCGCACTCCTCCTGCCTCTTTCTGCTCCTCTGTTCCTTCTTTCTGTATTTCTTTTGTTTCTTTCTGCCCCTCTTGCTTCTTTCTGCATCTGTCTTGCCTTTTTCTTCACCCCTGCTCCCCCTTCTTGCATCTCTGTTGCTACTTACTGTACCTCTCTTGCCTCTTTCTGCACCCCTCATCCCTCTTTCTGCACTTCTGTTGTTTCTTTCTGTACTTCTATTGCTTCTTTCTGCAACTCTCTTGCTTCTTTCTGGACCCCTGTTCCTTCATTCTGCATTTCTTTTGTTTCATTCTGTACCTCTCTTGCTTCTTTCTGCACCCCTCTTGCCTCTTTCTCCACACCTGTTCCCCCTTTTTGCATCCCTGTTGCTTCTTTCTGCATTTCTCTTGCCTCTTTCTCTACCCCTCATCCCTCTTTCTGCACCTCTGTTGCTTCTTTCTGCACCTCTCTTGCATCTATCTGCACCCCTCTTCTATCTTTCTGCACCTCTGTTGCTTCTTTCTGTACATCTCTTACTTCTTTCTGCACTCCTCGTGTCTCTTTTACATCCCTCTTCCCTCTTGCTGCACCCCTCTTTCTGCACCCCTCTTGTCTATTTCTGCACATCTGTTCCTTCTTTCTGCACTTCTTTTGTTTCTTTCTGCACCTTTCTTGCTTCTTCTTGCACCCCTCTTGCCTCTTTCTCCACACCTGTTCCCCCTTTTTGCATCCCTGTTGCTTCTTTCTGCATTTCTCTTGCCTCTTTCTCTACCATTCATCCTCTTTCTGCACCTTAGTTGCTTCTTTCTGCACCTCTCTTGCCTCTATCTGCACCCCTCTTCTATCTTTCTGCACATCTGTTGCTTCTTTCTGTACCTCTCTTACTTCTTTCTGCACTCCTCGTGTCTCTTTTACATCCCTCTTCCCTCTTGCTGCACCCCTCTTCCCTATTTCTGCACCCCTCTTGTCTATTTCTGCACATCTGTTCCTTCTTTATGCACTTCTTTTGTTTCTTTCTGCACCTTTCTTGCTTCTTCTTGCACCCCTCTTGCCTCTTTCTCCACACCTGTTCCCCTTTTTGCATCCCTGTTGCTTCTTTCTGCATTTCTCTTGCCTCTTTCTCTACCATTCATCCTCTTTCTGCACCTTAGTTGCTTCTTTCTGCACCTCTCTTGCCTCTATCTGCACCCCTCTTCTATCTTTCTGCACATCTGTTGCTTCTTTCTGTACCTCTCTTACTTCTTTCTGCACTCTCGTGTCTCTTTTACATCCCTCTTCCCTCTTGCTGCACCCTCTTCCCTATTTCTGCACCCCTCTTGTCTATTTCTGCACATCTGTTCCTTCTTTATGCACTTCTTTTGTTTCTTTCTGCACCTTTCTTGCTTCTTCTTGCACCACTCTTGCCTCTTTGTTCACCCCTCGTCCCACTTTCTTCATCTCTGTTGCTTCTTTATGCACCTCTCTTGCTTCTCTCTGCACCCCTTGTGCCTCTTTATACATCCCTATTCCCTCTTGCTGCACCCCTCTTGCCTCTCTCTGCACCTCTGTTCCTTCTTTCTGCACGTCTGTTCCTTCTTTCTGCACTTCTTTTGTTTCTTTCTGCACCTCTCTTTCTTCTTTCTCCCCGCTCAAGAATCCGCCCAACAGCCACACCAGCAAGAAAGCCACCTGGTTCACCGAAGTCCTCCAGGCCTCCAAACAAACATGCCGAAAACTGGAGAAGATCTGGCTCCACGAACGGACAGCGGACAGCCACGCCGCCCACAAGAGCGCCACCCGCAGTCACCATCACCTCATCAGATCCGCCAAAAGGGCCTCACTCAAAGACCGCCTAGACAACAACGCACACAACAGCAAAGAGCTCTTGAACATCGTGAAGGAACTCTCCAACCCCAGCTCCAACACCAACGACATCCAGCCGTCGCGAGACCTGTGCGACTCACTGGCCACCTTCTTCCACCGCAAAATTGCCGACATCCACGACAGCTTCAACACCACGACCTCCCCGGCAACCACCGAGACCACTGCCCCCACAACCACCAACCGCCTGCTCTCCTGGACCAACATCAACGACGAGGACACCAGCGAGATCATGAACACCATCCACTCCGGTTCACCGCTAGACCCGTGCCCTCACCACATCTTCAACAAAGCCAGTACAGCCATCGCGCCCCATCTCCGGAAAATAATCAACATCTCCTTCGAGACAGCAACCTTCCCGGAAAGCTGGAAGCACGCCGAGATCACCGCCTTACTCAAGAAACCCAAGGCAGACCCCAAGGACCTCAAGAACTTCCGACCCATCTCTCTGCTCCCGTTCCCCGCGAAGGTCACCGAGAAAATCGTCAACAAACAACTGACCCGCTACCTCGAGGAGAACAACATCCTGGACCCTTCCCAGTCCGGCTTCCGCAGCAACCACAGCACCGAAACCGCCCTCATCGCTGCCACTGATGACATCAGGACCCTGCTAGACAACGGAGAAACAGCAGCCCTCATCCTCCTGGACCTATCAGCCGCCTTCGACACGGTCTGCCACCACACACTACGAACACGCCTTCACGACGCCGGGATCCAAGAGAAGGTCCTGGACTGGACCACATCCTTCCTTTCCGGCAGAACACAAAGCGTCCGCCTCGCCCCTTCCGATCCAAGGCCACCAAGATCATCTGTGGCGTACCCCAAGGCTCCTCCCTCAGCCCAACGCTGTTCAACATCTACATGGCACCCCTCGCCCACGTCGCCCGACAGCACAACCTCAACATCATCTCCTACGCCGACGACACCCAGCTGATCCTCTCCCTCACCAATGACCCTCACACCGCCAAAGGCCACCTCCACGAAGGAATGAAGGCCGTCGCCGAATGGATGAGGACCAGCCGCCTGAAGCTGAATTCGGACAAGACGGAGGTCCTCATCCTTGGTTCCAACCCTTCAGCCTGGGACGACTCCTGGTGGCCAACATCACTGGGAACAGCCCCGCCACCCACCGACCACGTACGCAACCTAGGGGTCATCCTCGACCCCACCCTCTCCATGACTAAGCAGGTCAACGCCGTTTCCTCATCCTGCTTCAACATCCTCCGAATGCTCCACAGGATCTTCAAGTGGATCCCCACCGAAACAAGAAAACAGTCACCCAGGCCCTCGTCACCAGCAGGCTGGACTACGGAAACGCCCTCTACGCAGGAACGACGGCTAAGCTCCTGAGACGGCTGCAACGCATCCAGAACGCCTCTGCACGTCTAATCCTCAACATCCCCCGACGCAGCCACATCACACCCCACCTGAGAGACCTGCACTGGCTCCCTGTCAACAAGAGGATAACCTTCAAGCTCCTCACCCACGCACACAAAGCACTCCACAACTCCGGACCAGCCTACCTCAACAGATGACTCAGCTTCTACACCCCCACCCGCCAGCTCCGCTCGACCAGCCTCACCCTCGTCACAGTCCCCCGCATCCGGAAAACGACCGCCGGCGGCAGATCCTTCTCCCACCTCGCCGCCAAGACCTGGAACACCCTCCCCACCAACCTCCGACAGACCCAAGACCTACTGGCCTTCAGAAGACTCCTCAAGACCTGGCTCTTCGATCAGTAGCAGCACCACCCCCCTCTTCCCCCAGCGCCTTGAGACCCTCGCGGGTATGTAGTGCGCTTTATAAGTGACATGATTGATTGATTGATTTCTGTACCCCTCTTTCGCCTTTCTGCATCTGTTGCTTCTTTCTGCACTTCTCTTGTCTCTTTCTCAACCCCTCTTCCCTCTTTCTGCACTTCTTTTGCTTCTTTCTGCACCTTTCTTGCTTCTTTCTGCACCCCTTGTGCCTCTTTCTACACCCCTCTTCCCTCTTTCTGCACTCCTCCTGCCTCTTTCTGCACCTCTGTTCCTTCTTTCTGCACCTCTGTTCCTTCTTTCTGCACTTCTTTTGTTTCTTTCTGGACCTCTCTTGCTTCTTTCTGTACCCCTCTTGCCACTTTCTCCACCCCTGTTCCCCCTTTTTGCATCCCTGTTGCTTCTTTCTGCACTTCTCTTGCCTCTTTCTCCACCCCTCATCCCTCTTTCTGCACCTCTGTTGCTCCTTTCTGCACTTCTCTTGCTTCTTTCTGCCCCTCTCTTGCTTCTTTCTACATCCCTAATGCCTCTTTCTGCACCCCTCTTTCCTCTTTCTGCACCCCTCTTGCCTCTTTCTGCACCTCTTTTCCAGGGGCGGCTCGTTCATTAGGGCGGAGGAGCGTCGCCTCACTGCTTTCTCGCAGTGCAAGAAGCAGAACATAAAATGGTATTTTAAATACCATTTTATATTTCTGCTTCTCGTGCTGCGAGAAATCAGAATGGTATGCCTGGTTGGGGGAGGGCGGGTGGGTGGGTTAGGGAGGAGTGGCTTGCCCACTGTTGTTGGCCCTGACTGTTTTGTCGGCCCTCTGGGGCCGACCAAACCAGTCATGCGCACTCTACATTTTCTCGATGTAGGCTGCATGCAGCCTACATAGAGAAAATGGCCTCCATAAAGGCGCCCGGCTTGGCGCTGTCCGCACCAATCACAACGCTGCCATGGCAGCGTTGTGATTGGCTTAGGGGAGTGTAGGGAGGATCCCTGCTTCCTGTTCTCCTGAAGAAGCAGGAAAACGTGGGACCCGGCCAGCAGCAGAGGTGGCGCGGGACCAGGTGAGATACGTTTTTTATTTTTTATTTAATCCCCCGCACGCGAACCCCCGCGTGACCACCCGTGAGTCATGCGAGCCGCGACTGCTCTGCTCCTTCTTTTTGCACTTCTTTTGTTTCTTCCTGCACCTCTCTTGCTACTTTCTGCACCCCTTTTGCCTCTTTCTCCACCCCTTGTGCCTCTTTCTGCACCCCTCTTCCCTCTTTCTGTACCCCCTTGCCTCTCTCTGCACCTCTGTTCCTTCTTCCTGCACTTCTTTTGTTTCTTTCTGCACCTCTCTTGCTTTTTTCTGTATCCCTTTTGCCTCTTTCTGCACCCCGCTTCCCTCTTTTTGCACCCCACTTGCCTCTTTCTGCACCTCTGTTCCTTCTTCCTGCACTTCTTTTGTTTCTTTCTTGACCTCTCTTGCTTCTTTCTGTACCCCTCTTGCCACTTTCTGCACACCTGTTCCCCCTTTTTGCATCCCTGTTGCTTCTTTCTGCACTTTTCTTGCCTCTTTCTCTACCCCTCATCCTTCTTTCTGCACCTTTGTTGCTTCTTTCTCCACTTCTTTTATTTCTTTCTGCACCTCTTTTTCTTCTTTCTGTATCCCTCTTGCCTCTTTCTCCACCCCACTTACCTCATTCTGCATCTCACTTGCTTCTTTCTGTGTTTCTTTTGCTTCTTTCTGCACCCCTTTTCCTTTTTTATGCACTACTCTTGCCTCTTTCTGCACCTCTGTCACTTCTTTCTGAACTTCTCTTGTTTCTTTCTGCACCTCTCTTGCTTTTTTCTGCACCCCTCCTGCCTCTTTCTCTACCCCTCTTCCCCCTTTCTGCATCTCTGTTGCTTCTTTATGGACTACTCTTGCCTCTTTCTGCACCCCTCTTGCCTCTTTCTGCACCTCCATTCCTTCTTTCTGCACTTCTTTTGTTTCTTTCTGCACCTCTCTTGTTTCTTTCTGCATCCCTCTTGCCTCTTTCTCCACCACTCTTCCCCCTTTCTGCATCACTGTTGCTTATTTCTGCACTTCTCTTGCCGCTTTCTGCACCCATCTTGCCTCTTTCTGCACCTCTGTTGCTTCTGTCTGTACTTCTTTTGTTTCTTTCTGCACCTCTCTTGCTTCTTTCTGGATCCCTTTTGCCTCTTTCTCCACCCCTCTTCAATCTTTCTGCACCTCTATTGCTTCTTTCTGTACCTCTCTTGCTTCTTTCTGTACTTCTTTTGTTTCTTTCTGCACCCCTCTTGCTTCTTTCTGCACCCCTTTTGCTTTTTTCTGCACCCTGCTTCACTCTTTCTGCACCCCTTTTGCCATCTTTCTGCACCTCTGTTCCTTCTTTCTGTACTTCTTTTGTTTCTTTCTGCACCGCTCTTGCTTCTTTCTGCACCCCTTTTGCTTTTTTCTGCACCCTGCTTCACTCTTTCTGCACCCCTTTTGCCTCTTTCTGAACCTCTGTTCCTTCTTTATGCACTTCTTTTGTTTCTTTCCTGACCTCTCTTGCTTCTATCTGTACCCCTCTTGCCACTTTCTCTACACCTGTTTCCCCTTTCTGCATCTCTGTTGCTCCTTTCTGCACTTCTCTTGCTTTTTTCTGCACCTCTCTTGCTTCTTTCTGTATCCCTTGTGTTTCTTTCTGCACCCCTCTTCCCTCTTTCTACACACCTCTTGCCTCTTTCGGCACCTCTGTTGCTTCCTTCTGCACTTCTCTTGTTTCTTTCTGCACCTTGCTCGCTTTTTTCTGCACCCCTCTTACCTCTTTCTCCACCCCTCTGCCCCCTTTCTGCATCTCTGTTGCTTCTTTCTGGACTTCTCTTGCCTCATTCTGCATACATCTATCCGTCTTTCTGCACCCCTCTTGCCACTTTCTCCACCCCACTTCCCTCATTCTCATCTCACTTGCTTCTTTCTGTGTTTCTTTTGCTTCTTTCTGCACCCCTCTTCCTTCTTTATGCACCACTCTTGCCTCTATCTGCACCTGTTGCTTCTTTCTGCACTTCTCTTGTTTCTTTCTGCACCTCTCTTGCTTTTTCTGCATACCTCCTGCCTCTTTCTCCACCCCTCTTCCCCCTTTCTGTATCTCTGTTGCTTCTTTATGGACTTCTCTTGCCTCTTTCTGCACCCCTCTTGCCTCTTTCTGCTCCTCTGTTCCTTCTTTCTGTATTTCTTTTGTTTCTTTCTGCCCCTCTCTTGCTTCTTTCTGCACCCGTCTTGCCTCTTTCTTCACCCCTGTTCCCCCTTCTTGCATCTCTGTTGCTACCTACTGTGTAGGAGAGTAGGATCTGCTTCACATGGGTACCCCCACTTTTTGCTGATGCTTCACTGTTTTTCGACCTTAGTCTGGCTGGGGCCCTGCTAATCAGAACCCCAGCCTAGCTGCTTCCTCTTTAAAATGGTTTCCATGTGCCTTAGGCACATCTCTGATTGGAATCTGGAGTGCCCTAATAAGTCCCTAGTATATGGTATACTATGTACCCAGGGCATAGGTACCTCAGAGGCCTACCAGGGCTGCAGCATGTATTGTGCCACCTCTGGAAGGCCATCCAAACTGACTCCACAGGTCTGCTACTGCAGCCTGGGTAAGGTGGTGCATGCACCCCTTACTGTGATATAGGCTACCTATATCACTACATACATACACACATATAAACCTATAAGTCACTCCTATGGCAGGCCTTATCAATCCTGAAGGCAGAGTGCGTGGTTCCTATGTGAGAGGGTGCCCCTGCATGAGCAGGGCCCCTCTGCAGCGTTCGGAGACCCTTCTCTGATGCTGTTTGTAGTGCAGCCTGACCATATACTCTTAAGCGCATTATAACCTCGCGTTAAATGCTAACTTTGGGATGGCTGCACGGAAACATGTCGTGTTTGGTGTCAAACATCTTGGAATACTACCCCCGCCAGTTCTGGTGGCGGGGTAGCATTCCACCCTTCTAGAGGGAAAGACATGTATACACCCGTATGCCCGGTACTGACTTTCCAGAGCCCTGGCATCACAAAATGGATGCCGCTGCCACAGACACGAGTCTGGCCTCCTGCTGCTGACCAAAACTCCGGCAGGGGAGGCCTGGACAATAGGTTTCCTGTCCCAGGGAGGTGTGACCACCTCCCCAGACAGGATAGTGTGTATTGGGGCTGGGCGGGAGCACTCTCTGGTGCTTTGAAGTCCTGCACTGGGGGCACACTTGGTGTCCCTGTGCATACCCCAGTTCAAACCGGCTCAGGGGCTTCCAGCCCCTGCTCTGGCGCGAAACTGGACAAAGGGAAAGGGGTGTAACCACCCCTCTGCCCTGGCCCTCCCATAGGTGGGGCCACAGAGTATGTCCTACCCCTTACCTTAGTATAAGTAGGGGAACCCAGTCCTTAGGACTTTAGATTTACCTGGACAAAACTCTGACACAGAATCCTGGACCTTCGACGCTCTACTTTAAGATTAGAGGACTGAAGAATCTCCCTTGGGGTCAAGGAGTGACTCCCCTGCTTGGCAGGCACCAAAGAAGCAATTGTCCGGTCTGCATTGCTGAAGCTCCCGTTGGACGCCGAAGTCTTTGCATCACCAGAGGTAGATATCCAGACTTCCCCGAGGCTGCCCTGAGTCCCCAGCAAAGCTGAGGCCCGTAGCTGTTGTGGGTAACGTGGAACCATGACCCCTGGACACCGATTGCATTTGCAAGTGCATTCTCTTCTGGGTCTCCCACAAAGTCGTGCTTTGTGCTCCAAGTAGCCCCAGCCTCCAGCACCAACTGCAGAGAAGATCACTGGCCTCCACTCCAAGAGTGTCCTGTGAGCCAGTTCCACGTGAATTGTCTTGAGGCTCTTTCGTGGTCGCTAGTCCGTTGGCTAGTAGGCCCTCCCGAAGGCCAATCTTTTTCTGCTTGGGCTCCCTGAGTGCTCCAGGTGTTCCCTGACTTATCCTTGCTGGGTGAGTCCTCCAGACCTTGCTGGTGTGCAACATCGTCCTTCTTTCTTTTCCACGAGACTTGCCGTTGCCAAGGCTTGTTGGGTCCAATCTGGTCGCCGACACCCCTGCAATCGACAGACGTCATGGAACAGCTCCAATACAGCTCCTGGTTGTCGTCGACGCCTCCTGGACCTTGTGGCTGAAGAGTCAAGACGACCATCAACCTACCTGAAGCACTCGAAATCGGTGGGCATCTGCTCTTCGCCTTCCTGGTCACTAGCTAGTGACCCAGACTCTGTCCCCTCTGCTTTCAGGTTCTTCAGATCTTCGATCCACCTTTGGATCCACCCGAACACTTTCGACTTGGTCGCCAGCAGCACTTTGCAGCAGATCGCCATAGAAAGCGACGACGAAACCCGACCCCAAAAGACACCTATGCACCCGGCTCCCCTGGGTGAGATAACTCGAGTACTCCGGTGCTCCCGTGGGTAGTGACACTAGAACAGCCTAGTTCTCAAAGGGTTTGCTCCAAGTCCTCCTCTAAGTGTCCCTTTTCTTTTAAATTCTAATCGCGACTTTCCCCATAGAAGTTAACGGTGGTTCGCGGCTGTGTTCATACACTGCACGCGTCCCCGTGGGTCCCCTGTGTCACTGCCTTGGGTGGTTCCTTGTGGTCCAAGCACTTCTACAGGCTCTAGGCCTTGTTTCTAGCTCAGTCGTGGTTCTTATACCACTTTATTGGTATATGGTTTGGTACGCCCTGGGGCTCAAACGTGTATTTGTGCTATTACTGTAGATAACTAACTCGTAACGTATGTACTTCGAACTCTAGCCTCATAAAGAGACTAGAGGGGTGTGTTTAGTAATAAATACATATATTTTGAATATATACCTGGTGTGGTCCTCTTTCATTTGGTCACTCAAGAGATTATAGACTGGTAAAACAAGCTGCTTTACATTCCTTCAAGACTTAGCCTGAAGGCTGCTCTCCATAGCTACCACTAGGATAGCTTTCAATAAAGGTTGTCTTTAACCTATCTCCAATAAGGGGTTGTTTGGACTGGTGCAAGGTGCCCACTATAATTAGTGGACAGCATATGCCAGGACAACTTCTCACATACTGTACCTCTCTTGCCTCTTTCTCCACCACTCATCCCTCTTTCTGCACTTCTGTTGTTTCTTTCTGTACTTCTCTTGCTTCTTTCTGCACCTCTCTTGATTCTTTCTGGACCCCTGTTCCTTCTTTCTGCATTTCTTTTGTTTCATTCTGTACCTCTCTTGCTTCTTTCGGCACCCCTCTTGCCTCTTTCTCCACACCTGTTCCCCCTTTTTGCATCCCTGTTGCTTCTTTATGCATTTCTCTTGCCTCTTTCTCTACCCCTCATCCCTCTTTCTGCACCTCTGTTGCTACTTTCTGCACCTCTCTTGCATCTATCTGCACCCCTCTTCTATCTTTCTGCACCTCTGTTGCTTCTTTCTGTACATCTCTTACTTCTTTCTACACTCCTCGTGTCTCTTTTACATCCCTCTTCCCTCCTGCTGCACCCCTCTTCCCTCTTTCTGCATCCCTCTTGTCTATTTCTGCACATCTGTTCCTTCTTTCTGCACTTCTTTTGTTTCTTTCTGCACCTTTCTTGCTTCTTCTTGCACCCCTCTTGCCTCTTTCTCCACACCTGTTCCCCCTTTTTGCATCCCTGTTGCTTCTTTATGCATTTCTCTTGCCTCTTTCTCTACCCCTCATCCCTCTTTCTGCACCTCTGTTGCTTCTTTCTGCACCTCTCTTGCCTCTATCTGCACCCCTCTTCTATCTTTCTGCACCTCTGTTGCTTCTTTCTGTACATCTCTTACTTCTTTCTACACTCCTCGTGTCTCTTTTACATCCCTCTTCCCTCCTGCTGCACCCCTCTTCCCTCTTTCTGCATCCCTCTTGTCTATTTCTGCACATCTGTTCCTTCTTTCTGCACTTCTTTTGTTTCTTTCTGCACCTTTCTTGCTTCTTCTTGCACCCCTCTTGCCTCTTTCTCCACACCTGTTCCCCCTTTTTGCATCCCTGTTGCTTCTTTATGCAATTCTCTTGCCTCTTTCTCTACCCCTCATCCCTCTTTCTGCACCTCTGTTGCTTCTTTCTGCACCTCTCTTGCCTCTATCTGCACCCCTCTTCTATCTTTCTGCACCTCTGTTGCTTCTTTCTGTACATCTCTTACTTCTTTCTACACTCCTTGTGTCTCTTTTACATCCCTCTTCCCTCCTGCTGCACCCCTCTTCCCTCTTTCTGCATCCCTCTTCCCTCTTTCTGCACATCTGTTCCTTCTTTCTGCACTTCTTTTGTTTCTTTCTGCACCTTTCTTGCTTCTTCTTGCACCCCTCTTGCCTCTTTCTCCACACCTGTTCCCCTTTTTTGCATCCCTGTTGCTTCTTTCTGCATTTCTCTTGCCTCTTTCTCTACCCCTCATCCCTCTTTCTGCACCTCTGTTGCTTCTTTCTGCACCTCTTTTGCCTCTATCTGCACCCCTCTTCTATCTTTCTGCACCTCTGTTGCTTCTTTCTGTACCTCTCTTACTTCTTTCTGCACTCCTCGTGTCTCTTTTACATCCCTCTTCCCTCTTGCTGCACCCCTCTTTCCTCTTTCTGTACCCCTCTTGTCTATTTCTGCACATCTGTTCCTTCTTTATGCACTTCTTTTGTTTCTTTCTGCACCTTTCTTGCTTCTTCTTGCACCACTCTTGCCTCTTTGTCCACCCCTCTTCCCACTTTCTTCATCTCTGTTGCTTCTTTCTGCACCTCTCTTGCTTCTTTCTGCACCCCTTGTGCCTCTTTATGCATCCCTCTTCCCTCTTGCTGCACCCCTCTTGCCTCTCTCTGCACCTCTGTTACTTCTTTCTGCACTTCTTTTGTTTCTTTCTGCACCTCTCTTTCTTCTTTCGTTACCCCTCTTTCCCCTTTCTGCATCTGTTGCTTCTTTCTGCACTTCTCTTGTCTCTTTCTCAACACCTCTTCCCTCTTTCTGAACTTCTTTTGCTTCTTTCTGCACCTTTCTTGCTTCTTTCTGCACCCCTTGTGCCTCTTTCTACACCCCTCTTCCCTCTTTCTGCACTCTTGCCTGTTTCTGCACCTCTGTTCCTTCTTTCTGCACCTCTGTTCCTTCTTTCTGCACTTCTTTTGTTTCTTTCTGGACCTCTCTTGCTTCTTTCTGTACCCCTCTTGCCACTTTCTCCACCCCTGTTCCCCCTTTTTGCATCCCTGTTGCTTCTTTCTGTACTTCTCTTGCCTCTTTCTCCACCCCTCATCCTTCTTTCTGCACCTCTGTTGCTCCTTTCTGCACTTCTCTTGCTTCTTTCTGCCCCTCTCTTGCTTCTTTCTACATCCCTAATGCCTATTTCTGCACCCCTCTTTCCTCTTTCTGCACCTCTCTTGCCTCTTTCTACACCTCTGTTCCAGGGGCGGCTCGTTCATTAGGGCGGAGGAGCGTCGCCTCACTGCTTTCTCGCAGTGCAAGAAGCAGAACATAAAATAGTATTTTAAATACCATTTTATATTTCTGCTTCTCGTGCTGCGAGAAAGCAGAATGGTATGCCTGGTTGGGGGAGGGTGGGTGGATGGGTTGGGGAGGAGTGGCTTGCCCACTGTTGTTGGCCCTGACTGTTTTGTCGGCCCTCTGGGGCCGACTCAAACCAGTCATGCGCACTTCTACATTTTCTCTATGTAGGCTGCCTGCAGCCTACATAGAGAAAATGGCCTCCATAAAGGCGACCGGCTGGGCGCTGTCTGCACCAATCACAATGCTGCCATGGCAGCATTGTGATTGGCTTAGGGGAGTGTAGGGAGGATCCCTGCTTCCTGTTCTCCTGAAGCAGCAGGAAAACGTGGGACCCGGCCAGCAGCGGAGGCGGCGCGGGACCAGGTGAGATACGTTTTTTATTTTTTATTTTTTATTTAATATCCCGCACGCGGACCCTCACGTGACCACCCATGAGTCATGCGAGCTGCGACTGCTCTGCTCCTTCTTTTTGCATTTCTTTTGTTTCTTCCTGCACCTCTCTTGCTACTTTCTGCACTCCTTTTGCCTCTTTCTCCACCCCTTGTGCCTCTTTCTGCACCCATCTTCCCTCTTTCTGTACCCCCTTGCCTCTCTCTGCACCTCTGTTCCTTCTTTCTGCACTTTTTTGTTTCTTTCTGCACCTCTCTTGCTTCTTTCTGTATCCCTTTTGCCTCTTTCTACACCCCGCTTCCCTCTTTTTGCACCCCACTTGCCTCTTTCTGCACCTCTGTTCCTTCTTCCTGCACTTCTTTTGTTTCTTTCTTGACCTCTCTTGCTTCTTTCTGTACCCCTCTTGCCACTTTCTGCACACCTGTTCCCCCTTTTGCATCCCTGTTGCTTCTTTCTGCACTTTTCTTGCCTCTTTCTCTACCCCTCATCCTTCTTTCTGCATCTCTGTTGCTTCTTTCTCCACTTCTTTTATTTCTTTCTGCACCTCTTTTTCTTCTTTCTGTATCCCTCTTGCCTCTTTCTCCACCCCACTTCCCTCATTCTGCATCTCACTTGCTTCTTTCTGTGTTTCTTTTGCTTCTTTCTGCACCCCTTTTCCTTCTTTATGCACTACTCTTGCCTCTTTCTGCACCTCTGTCACTTCTTTCTGAACTTCTCTTGTTTCTTTCTGCACCTCTCTTGCTTTTTTCTGCACCCCTCCTGCCTCTTTCTCTACCCCTCATCCTTCTTTCTGCACCTCTGTTGCTTCTTTCTCCACTTCTTTTATTTCTTTCTGCACCTCTTTTTCTTCTTTCTGTATCCCTCTTGCCTCTTTCTCCACCCCACTTCCCTCATTCTGCATCTCACTTGCTTCTTTCTGTGGTTTTTTTGCTTCTTTCTGCACCCCTTTTCCTTCTTTATGCACTATTCTTGCCTCTTTCTGCACCTCTGTCACTTCTTTCTGAACTTCTCTTGTTTCTTTCTGCACCTCTCTCGCTTTTTTCTGCACCCTCCTGCCTCTTTCTCTACCCCTCTTCCCCCTTTCTGCATCTCTGTTGCTTCTTTATGGACTACTCTTGCCTCTTTCTGCACCCCTCTTGCCTCTTTCTGCACCTCCATTCCTTCTTTCTGCACTTCTTTTGAATCTTTCTGCACCTCTCTTGTTTCTTTCTGCATCCCTCTTGCCTCTTTCTCCACCACTCTTCCCCCTTTCTAGATCTCTGTTGCTTATTTCTGCACTTCTCTTGCCGCTTTCTGCACCCATCTTGCCTCTTTCTGCACCTCTGTTGCTTCTGTCTGTACTTCTTTTGTTGCTTTCTGCACCTCTCTTGCTTCTTTCTGGATCCCTTTTGCCTCTTTCTCCACCCCTCTTCAATCTTTCTGCACCTCTATTGCTTCTTTCTGTACCTCTCTTGCTTCTTTATGCACCCCTCCTGCCTTTTTCACACCCTCTTCCCCTCTTTCTGCACTCCTCTTGCCATCTTTCTGCACCTCTGTTCCTTCTTTCTGTACTTCTTTGTTTCTTTCTGCACCCCTCTTGCTTCTTTCTGCACCCCTTTGCTTTTTATGCACCCTGCTTCCCTCTTTCTGCACCCCATTTTTCTCTTTCTGAACCTCTGTTCCTTCTTTATGCACTTCTTTTGTTTCTTTCTGGACCTCTCTTGCTTCTATCTGTACCGCTCTTGCCACTTTCTCTACACCTGTTTCCCCTTTCTGCATCTCTGTTGCTCCTTTCTGCACTTCTCTTGCTTTTTTCTGCACCTCTCTTGCTTCTTTCTGTACCCCTTGTGTCTCTTTCTGCACCCCTCTTCCCTCTTTCTACACACCTCTTGCCTCTTTCGGCACCTCTGTGGCTTCCTTCTGCACTTCTTTTGTTTCTTTCTGCACCTTGCTCGCTTTTTTCTGCACCCCTCTTACCTCGTTCTCCACCCCTCTGCCCCCTTTCTGCATCTCTGTTGCTTCTTTCTGGACTTATCTTGCCTCTTTCTGCATATATCTATCCCTCTTTCTGCACCCCTCTTGCCTCTTTCTCCACCCCACTTCCCTCATTCTCATCTCACTTGCTTCTTTCTGTGTTTCTTTTGCTTCTTTCTGCACCCCTCTTCTATCTTTCTGCACCTCTGTTGCTTCTTTCTGTACATCTCTTACTTCTTTCTGCACTCCTCGTGTCTCTTTTACATCCCTCTTCCCTCCTGCTGCACCCCTCTTCCCTCTTTCTGCATCCCTCTTGTCTATTTCTCCACATCTGTTCCTTCTTTCTGCACTTCTTTTGTTTCTATCTGAACCTTTCTTGCTTCTTCTTGCACCCCTCTTGCCTCTTTCTCCACACCTGTTCCCCCTTTTTGCATCCCTGTTGCTTCTTTCTGCATTTCTCTTGCCTCTTTCTCTACCCCTCATCCCTCTTTCTGCACCTCTGTTGCTTCTTTCTGCACCTCTTTTGCCTCTATCTGCACCCCTCTTCTATTTTTCTCCACCTCTGTTGCTTCTTTCTGTACCTCTCTTACTTCTTTCTGCACTCCTCGTGTCTCTTTTACATCCCTCTTCCCTCTTGCTGCACCCCTCTTCCCTCTTTCTGTACCCCTCTTGTCTATTTCTGCACATCTGTTCCTTCTTTAGGCACTTCTTTTGTTTCTTTCTGCACCTTTCTTGCTTCTTCTTGCACCACTCTTGCCTCTTTGTCCACCCCTCTTCCCACTTTCTTCATCTCTGTTGCTTCTTTCTGCACCTCTCTTGCTTCTTTCTGCACCCCTTGTGCCTCTTTATGCATCCCTCTTCCCTCTTGCTGCACCTCTCTTGCCTCTCTCTGCACCTCTGTTACTTCTTTCTGCACTTCTTTTGTTTCTTTCTGCACCTCTCTTTCTTCTTTCTGTACCCCTCTTTCCCCTTTCTGCATCTGTTGCTTCTTTCTGCACTTCTCTTGTCTCTTTCTCAACTCCTCTTCCCTCTTTCTGCACTTCTTTTGCTTGTTTCTGCACCTTTCTTGCTTCTTTCTGCACCCCTTGTGCCTCTTTCTACACCCCTCTTCCCTCTTTCTGCACTCATCTTGCCTGTTTCTGCACCTCTGTTCCTTCTTTCTGCACCTCTGTTCCTTCTTTCTGCACTTCTTTTGTTTCTGTCTGGACCTCTCTTGCTTCTTTCTGTACCCCTCGTGCCACTTTCTCCACCCCTGCCCCCCCTTTTTGCATCCCTGTTGCTTCTTTCTGCACTTCTCTTGCCTCTTTCTCCACCCCTCATCCTTCTTTCTGCACCTCTGTTGCTCCTTTCTGCACTTCTCTTGCTTCTTTCTGCCCCTCTCTTGCTTCTTTCTACATCCCTAATGCCTCTTTCTGCACCCCTCTTTCCTCTTTCTGCACCCCTCTTGCCTCTTTCTACACCTCTGTTCCAGGGGCGGCTTGTTCATTAGGGCTGAGGAGCGTCGCCTCACTGCTTTCTCGCAGTGCAAGAAGCAGAACATAAAATGGTATTTTAAATACCATTTTATATTTCTGCTTCTCGTGCTGCGAGAAAGCAGAATGGTATGCCTGGTTGGGGGAGGGTGGGTGGATGGGTTAGGGAGGAGTGGCTTGCCCACTGTTGTTGGCCCTGACTGTTTTGTCGGCCCTCTGGGGCCGACCAAACCAGTCATGCGCACTCTACATTTTCTCTATGTAGGCTGCCTGCAGCCTACATAGAGAAAATGGCCTCCATAAAGGCGCCCGGCTTGGCGCTGTCTGCACCAATCACAACGCTGCCATGGTAGGATTGTGATTGGCTTAGGGGAGTGTAGGGAGGATCCCTGCTTCCTGTTCTCCTGAAGCAGCAGGAAAAGGTGGGACCCGGCCAGCAGCGGAGGCGGCGCAGTACCAGGTGAGATACGTTTTTGATTTTTTATTTAATCCCCCGCACGCGGACCCTCACGTGACCACCCATGAGTCATGCGAGCCGCGACTGCTCTGCTCCTTCTTTTTGCACTTCTTTTGTTTCTTCCTGCACCTCTCTTGCTACTTTCTGCACTCCTTTTGCCTCTTTCTCCACCCCTTGTGCCTCTTTCTGCACCCCTCTTCCCTCTTTCTGTACCCCCTTGCCTCTCTCTGCACCTCTGTTCCTTCTTTCTGCACTTTTTGTTTCTTTCTGCACCTCTCTTGCTTCTTTCTGTATCCCTTTGCCTCTTTCTGCACCCCGCTTCCCTCTTTTGCACCCCACTTGCCTCTTTCTGCACCTCTGTTCCTTCTTCCTGCACTTCTTTTGTTTCTTTCTTGACCTCTCTTGCTTCTTTCTGTACCCCTCTTGCCACTTTCTGCACATCTGTTCCCCCTTTTTGCATCCCTGTTGCTTCTTTCTGCACTTTTCTTGCCTCTTTCTCTACCCCTCACCCTTCTTTCTGCATCTCTGTTGCTTCTTTCTCCACTTCTTTTATTTCTTTCTGCACCTCTTTTTCTTCTTTCTGTATCCCTCTTGCCTCTTTCTCCACCCCACTTCCCTCATTCTGCATCTCACTTGCTTCTTTCTGTGTTTCTTTTGCTTCTTTCTGCACCCCTTTTCCTTCTTTATGCACTACTCTTGCCTCTTTCTGCACCTCTGTCACTTCTTTCTGAACTTCTCTTGTTTCTTTCGGCACCTCTCTTGCTTTTTTCTGCACCCCTCCTGCCTCTTTCTCTACCCCTCATCCTTCTTTCTGCACCTCTGTTGCTTCTTTCTCCACTTCTTTTATTTCTTTCTGCACCTCTTTTTCTTCTTTCTGTATCCCTCTTGCCTCTTTCTCCACCCCACTTCCCTCATTCTGCATCTCACTTGCTTCTTTCTGTGTTTTTTTTGCTTCTTTCTGCACCCCTTTTCCTTCTTTATGCACTATTCTTGCCTCTTTCTGCACCTCTGTCACTTCTTTCTGAACTTCTCTTGTTTCTTTCTGCACCTCTCTCGCTTTTTTCTGCACCCCTCCTGCCTCTTTCTCTACCCCTCTTCCCCCTTTCTGCATCTCTGTTGCTTCTTTATGGACTACTCTTGCCTCTTTCTGCACCCCTCTTGCCTCTTTCTGCACCTCCATTCCTTCTTTCTGCACTTCTTTTGAATCTTTCTGCACCTCTCTTGTTTCTTTCTGCATCCCTCTTGCCTCTTTCTCCACCACTCTTCCCCCTTTCTGCATCTCTGTTGCTTATTTCTGCACTTCTCTTGCCGCTTTCTGCACCTTTCTTGCCTCTTTCTGCACCTCTGTTGCTTCTGTCTGTACTTCTTTTGTTGCTTTCTGCACCTCTCTTGCTTCTTTCTGGATCCCTTTTGCCTCTTTCTCCACCCCTCTTCAATCTTTCTGCACCTCTATTGCTTCTTTCTGTACCTCTCTTGCTTCTTTATGCACCCCTCCTGCCTTTTTCACACCCTCTTCCTTCTTTCTGCACTCCTCTTGCCATCTTTCTGCACCTCTGTTCCTTCTTTCTGTACTTCTTTTGTTTCTTTCTGCACCCCTCTTGCTTCTTTCTGCACCCCTTTTGCTTTTTTATGCACCCTGCTTCCCTCTTTCTGCACCCCATTTTTCTCTTTCTGAACCTCTGTTCCTTCTTTATGCACTTCTTTTGTTTCTTTCTGGACCTCTCTTGCTTCTTCTTGCACCCCTCTTGCCTCTTTCTCCACACCTGTTTCCCCTTTTTGCATCCCTGTTGCTTCTTTCTGCATTTCTCTTGCCTCTTTCTCTACCCCTCATCCCTCTTTCTGCACCTCTGTTGCTTCTTTCTGCACCTCTTTTGCCTCTATCTGCACCCCTCTTCTATCTTTCTGCACCTCTGTTGCTTCTTTCTGTACCTCTTTTACTTCTTTCTGCACTCCTCGTGTCTCTTTTACATCCCTCTTCCCTCTTGCTGCACCCCTCTTCCCTCTTTCTGTACCCCTCTTGTCTATTTCTGCACATCTGTTCCTTCTTTAGGCACTTCTTTTGTTTCTTTCTGCACCTTTCTTGCTTCTTCTTGCACCACTCTTGCCTCTTTGTCCACCCCTCTTCCCACTTTCTTCATCTCCATTGCTTCTTTCTGCACCTCTCTTGCTTCTCTCTACACCTCTTGTGCCTCTTTATGCATCCCTCTTCCCTCTTGCTGCACCCCTCTTGCCTCTCTCTGCACCTCTGTTACTTCTTTCTGCACTTCTTTTGTTTTTTCTGCACTTCTCTTTCTTCTTTCTGTACCCCTTTTTCCCCTTTCTGCATCTGTTGCTTCTTTCTGCACTTCTCTTGTCTCTTTCTCAACATCTCTTCCCTCTTTCTGCACTTCTTTTGCTTCTTTCTGCACCTTTCTTGCTTCTTTCTGCACCCCTTGTGCCTCTTTCTACACCCCTCTTCCCTCTTTCTGCACTGCTCTTGCCTGTTTCTGCACCTCTGTTCCTTCTTTCTGCACCTCTGTTCCTTCTTTCTGCACTTCTTTTGTTTCTTTCTGGACCTCTCTTGCTTCTTTCTGTACCCCTCTTGCCACATTCTCTACCCGTGTTCCCCCTTTTTGCATCCCTGTTGCTTCTTTCTGCACTTCTCTTGCCTCTTTCTCCTCCCCTCATCCTTCTTTCTGCACCTCTGTTGCTCCTTTGTGCACTTCTCTTGCTTCTTTCTGCCCCTCTCTTGCTTCTTTCTACATCCCTAATGCCTCTTTCTGCACCCCTCTTTCCTCTTTCTGCACCCCTCTTGCCTCTTTCTACACCTTTGTTCCAGGGGCGGCTCATTCATTAGGGCGGAGGAGCGTCGCCTCACTGCTTTCTCGCAGTGCAAGAAGCAGAACATAAAATGGTATTTTAAATACCATTTTATATTTCTGCTTCTCGTGCTGCGAGAAAGCATAATGGTATGCCTGGTTGGGGGAGGGCGGGTGGATGGGTTAGGGAGCAGTGGCTTGCCCACTGTTGTTGGCCCTGACTGTTTTGTCGAACCCTCTGGGGCTGACCAAACCAGTCATGCGCACTCTACATTTTCTCTATGTAGGCTGCCTGCAGCCTACATAGAGAAAATGGCCTGCATAAAGGCGACCGGCTGGGTGCTGTCTGCACCAATCACAACGCTGCCATGGCAGCGTTGTGATTGGCTTAGGGGAGTGTAGGGAGGATCCCTGCTTCCTGTTCTCCTGAAGCAGCAGGAAAACGTGGGACCCGGCCAGCAGCGGAGGCGGCGCGGGACCAGGTGAGATACGTTTTTTTTTTTTATTTTTTATTTAATCCCCCGCACGCGGACCCTCACGTGACCACCCATGAGTCATGCGAGCCGCGACTGCTCTGCTCCTTCTTTTTGCACTTCTTTTGTTTCTTCCTGCACCTCTCTTGCTACTTTCTGCACTCCTTTTGCCTCTTTCTCCACCCCTTGTGCCTCTTTCTGCACCCCACTTCCCTCTTTCTGTACCCCCTTGCCTCTCTCTGCACCTCTGTACCTTCTTTCTGCACTTTCTTTGTTTCTTTCTGCACCTCTCTTGCTTCTTTCTGTATCCCTTTTGCCTCTTTCTGCACCCCGCTTCCCTCTTTTTGCACCCCACTTGCCTCTTTCTGCACCTCTGTTCCTTCTTCCTGCACTTCTTTTGTTTCTTTCTTGACCTCTATTGCTTCTTTCTGTACCCCTCTTGCCACTTTCTGCACACCTGTTCCCCGTTTTTGCATCCCTGTTGCTTCTTTCTGCACCCCTCTTCCTTCTTTATGCACCACTCTTGCCCCTTTCTGCACCTGTCGCTTCTTTCTGCACTTCTATTGTTTCTTTCTGCACCTCTCTTGCTTTTTCTGCATACCTCCTGCCTCTTTCTCCACCCCTCTTCCCCCTTTCTGCATCTCTGTTGCTTCTTTATGGACTTCTCTTGCCTCTTTCTGCACCCCTCTTGCCTCTTTCTGCTCCTCTGTTCCTTCTTTCTGTATTTCTTTTGTTTCTTTCTGCCCCTCTCTTGCTTCTTTCTGCACCCGTCTTGCCTCTTTCTTCACCCCTGTTCCCCCTTCTTGCATCTCTGTTGCTACCTACTGTACCTCTCTTGCCTCTTTCTCCACCCCTCATCCCTCTTTCTGCACTTCTGTTGTTTCTTTCTGTACTTCTCGTGCTTCTTTCTGCACCTCTCTTGCTTCTTTCTGGACCCCTGTTCCTTCTTTCTGCATTTCTTTTGTTTCATTCTGTACCTCTCTTGCTTCTTTCTGCACCCCTCTTGCCTCTTTCTCCACACCTGTTCCCCCTTTTTGCATCCCTGTTGCTTCTTTCTGCATTCCTCTTCCCTCTTTCTCTACCCCTCATCCCTCTTTCTGCACCTCTGTTGCTTCTTTATGCACCTCTCTTGCCTCTATCTGCACCCCTCTTCTATCTTTCTGCACCTCTGTTGCTTCTTTCTGTACATCTCTTACTTCTTTCTGCACTCCTCGTGTCTCTTTTACATCCCTCTTCCCTCCTGCTGCACCCCTCTTTCCTCTTTCTGCATCCCTCTTGTCTATTTCTGCACATCTGTTCCTTCTTTCTGCACTTCTTTTGTTTCTTTCTGAACCTTTCTTGCTTCTTCTTGCACCCCTCTTGCCTCTTTCTCCACACCTGTTCCCCCTTTTTGAATCCCTGTTGCTTCTTTCTGCATTTCTCTTGCCTCTTTCTCTACCCCTCATCCCTCTTTCTGCACCTCTGTTGCTTCTTTCTGCACCTCTTTTGCCTCTATCTGCACCCCTCTTCTATCTTTCTGCACCTCTGTTGCTTCTTTCTGTACCTCTCTTACTTCTTTCTGCACTCCTCGTGTCTCTTTTACATCCCTCTTCCCTCTTGCTGCACCCCTCTTCCCTCTTTCTGTACCCCTCTTGTCTATTTCTGCACATCTGTTCCTTCTTTAGGCACTTCTTTTGTTTCTTTCTGCACCTTTCTTGCTTCTTCTTGCACCACTCTTGCCTCTTTGTCCACCCCTCTTCCCACTTTCTTCATCTCCATTGCTTCTTTCTGCACCTCTCTTGCTTCTCTCTGCACCCCTTGTGCCTCTTTATGCATCCCTCTTCCCTCTTGCTGCACCCCTCTTGCCTCTCTCTGCACCTCTGTTACTTCTTACTGCACTTCTTTTGTTTCTTTCTGCACCTCTCTTTCTTCTTTCTGTACCCCTTTTTCCCCTTTCTGCATCTGATGCTTCTTTCTGCACTTCTCTTGTCTCTTTCTCAACATCTCTTCCCTCTTTCTGCACTTCTTTTGCTTCTTTCTGCACCTTTCTTGCTTCTTTCTGCACCCTTTGTGCCTCTTTCTACACCCCTCTTCCCTCTTTCTGCACTCCTCTTGCCTGTTTCTGCACCTCTGTTCCTTCTTTCTGCACCTCTCTTCCTTCTGTCTGCACTTCTTTTGTTTCTTTCTGGACCTCTCTTGCTTCTTTCTGTACCCCTCTTGCCACTTTCTCTACCCCTGTTCCCCCTTTTTGCATCCCTGTTGCTTCTTTCTGCACTTCTCTTGCCTCTTTCTCCACCCCTCATCCTTCTTTCTGCACCTCTGTTGCTCCTTTCTGCACTTCTCTTGCTTCTTTCTGCCCCTCTCTTGCTTCTTTCTACATCCCTAATGCCTCTTTCTGCACCCCTCTTTCCTCTTTCTGCACCCCTCTTGCCTCTTTCTACACCTCTGTTCCAGGGGCGGCTCGTTCATTAGGGCGGAGGAGCGTCGCCTCACTGCTTTCTCGCAGTGCAAGAAGCAGAACATAAAATGGTATTTTAAATACCATTTTATATTTCTGCTTCTCGTGCTGCGAGAAAGCAGAATGGTATGCCTGGTTGGGGGAGGGCGGGTGGATGGATTAGGGAGCAGTGGCTTGCCCACTGTTGTTGGCCCTGACTGTTTTGTCGGCCCTCTGGGGCCGACCAAACCAGTCATGCCCACTCTACATTTTCTCTATGTAGGCTGCCTGCAGCCTACATAGAGAAAATGGCCTCCATAAAGGCGACCGACTGGGCGCTGTCTGCACCAATCACAACGCTGCCATGGCAGCGTTGTGATTGGCTTAGGGGAGTGTAGGGAGGATCCCTGCTTCCTGTTCTCCTGAAGCAGCAGGAAAAGGTGGGACCCGGCCAGCAGCGGAGGCGGAGCGGGACCAGGTGAGATACGTTTTTTATTTTTATTTTTTATTTAATCCCCCGCACGCGGACCCTCACGTGACAACCCATGAGTCATGCGAGCCGCGACTGCTCTGCTCCTTCTTTTTGCACTTCTTTTGTTTCTTCCTGCACCTCTCTTGCTACTTTCTGCACTCCTTTTGCCTCTTTCTGTACCCCCTTGCCTCTCTCTGCACCTCTGTTCCTTCTTTCTGCACTTTTTTGTTTCTTTCTGCACCTCTCTTGCTTCTTTCTGTATCCCTTTTGCCTCTTTCTGCACCCCGCTTCCCTCTTTTTGCACCCCACTTGCCTCTTTCTGCACCTCTGTTCCTTCTTCCTGCACTTCTTTTGTTTCTTTCTTGACCTCTCTTGCTTCTTTCTGTGCCCCTCTTGCCACTTTCTGCACACCTGTTCCCCGTTTTTGCATCCCTGTTGCTTCTTTCTGCACTTTTCTTGCCTCTTTCTCTACCCCTCATCCTTCTTTCTGCACCTCTGTTGCTTCTTTCACCACTTCTTTTATTTCTTTCTGCACCTCTTTTTCTTCTTTCTGTATCCCTCTTGCCTCTTTCTCCACCCCACTTCCCTCATTCTGCATCTCACTTGCTTCTTTTTGTGTTTCTTTTGCTTCTTTCTGCACCCCTTTTCCTTCTTTATGCACTACTCTTGCCTCTTTCTGCACCTCTGTCACTTCTTTCTGAACTTCTCTTGTTTCTTTCTGCACCTCTCATGCTTTTTTCTGCACCCCTCCTGCCTCTTTCTCTACCCCTCTTCCCCATTTCTGCATCTCTGTTGCTTCTTTATGGACTACTCTTGCCTCTTTCTGCACCCCTCTTGCCTCTTTCTGCACCTCCATTCCTTCTTTCTGCACTTCTTTTGTTTCGTTCTGCACCTCTCTTATTTCTTTCTGCATCCCTCTTGCCTCTTTCTCCACCACTCTTCCCCCTTTCTGCATCTCTGTTGCTTATTTCTGCACTTCTCTTGCCGCTTTCTGCACCCATCTTGCCTCTTTCTGCACCTCTGTTGCTTCTGTCTGTACTTCTTTTGTTGCTTTCTGCACCTCTCTTGCTTCTTTCTGGATCCCTTTTGCCTCTTTCTCCCCCCCTCTTCAATCTTTCTGCACCTCTATTGCTTCTTTCTGTACCTCTCTTGCTTCTTTATGCACCCCTCCTGCCTTTTTCACACCCTCTTCCCTCTTTCTGCACTCCTCTTGCCATCTTTCTGCACCTCTGTTCCTTCTTTCTGTACTTCTTTTGTTTCTTTCTGCACCCCTCTTGCTTCTTTCTGCACCCCTTTTGCTTTTTTCTGCACCCTGCTTCCCTCTTTCTGCACCCCTTTTTCCACTTTCTGAACCTCTGTTCCTTCTTTATGCACTTCTTTTGTTTCTTTCTTGACCTCTCTTGCTTCTATCTGTACCGCTCTTGCCACTTTCTCTACACCTGTTTCCCCTTTCTGCATCTCTGTTGCTCCTTTCTGCACCTCTCTTGCTTTTTTCTGCACCTCTTGTTTCTCTTTCTGCACCCCTCTTCCCTCTTTCTACACACCTCTTGCCTCTTTCGGCACCTCTGTTGCTTCCTTCTGCACTTCTCTTGTTTCTTTCTGCACCTTGCTCGCTTTTTTCTGCACCCCTCTTACCTCGTTCTCCACCCCTCTGCCCCCTTTCTGCATCTCTGTTGCTTCTTTCTGGACTTCTCTTGCCGCTTTCTGCACCCATCTTGCTTCTTTCTGCACCTCTGTTGCTTCTTTCTGCACTTCTTGGCCCTGATTCACAGAACTAACTTATGTCAAAAACGTAAAGTTAGTACTTTTTGGTATTCACAGAATACACTTACTCATTTTGGTATTCACAGAAGGCAGTTACTCATTTCGGTATTCAGAGAAGTTAGTAGTCCTAACTTTAGGACTCCTAAATGCCTTCTGTGAATACCGAAAGTCTTAAAGTTAGGATTTTCTCAGTTTAGGAGTAGTAAAGTTAGGAGTCCTAACTTTACTACTCCTAAACTGAGAAAATCCTAACTTTAAGACTTTCGGTATTCACAGACGGCATTTAGGAGTCCTAAAGTTAGGACTACTAACTTTACTACTCCTAAACTGAGATAAATCCTAACTTTAAGACTTTCGGTATTCACAGAAGGCATTTAGGAGTCCTAAAGTTAGGACTACTAACTTCTGTGAATACCGAAATGAGTAAGTGCCTTCTGTGAATACCAAAATGAGTAAGTGTATTCTGTTGTTGTATACTTCATAGGGTGTCCTTAAACGGGCTTTCTAGAATCATGTCCTTATATAGACATAACCCAACCGGCCCTTATATAGGCATAGAATCCCAGCCCTTATTTAGGCATAAACTATGCATACCTTATACAGGCATAGCTTCCGACATCCGTCCACCCTAGCGTCTCAACGAGTCCATGAAAAAACAGACCCTCAGGCTGCGGGAGTTTCCCTTGCCCAGGACTATTGATTTCTTCAAGGACTCATACATTATGCATGAACCTCTTATTCCCTAAGGGATTCATTCATGACGTCTTTCGCTACCCAACTCACGTCAATGCTACCATTTTCAGGTATAAATATACCTTCCCAAACCCCTGTAAATCAGAGGAGACCTCGACTTCAGAGGAGCACGATTCCCGGCCAGACGCACTGAGAAGACGCTGCCCTTCCTGCTCGCAGAGAGTCCAGCTTCCAGTGATCTAACTTCCCTTGCGGGGTGTTGGAGTTCAAGTCCAGAAAAGAGATTCCTACCTCTCTCATTCTTCAGGTATGGAGCAGACTAGAACCTAGAGAGACTCTTGGCATACTAGACTCTTGGCATACTAGACTCTTGGCATACTAGACTCTTGGCATACTAGACTCTTGGCATACTAGACTCTTGGCATACTAGACTCTTGGCATACTAGACTCTTGGTATACTCTAGTCAAGGATACAGCACCTACTTCTCCCTATACCTAGGATAGGTTAGGTATACTGGGGTAGAACTAGGGTAGAAACGCATCGTATGAGTACTCGCATTTTTAGGCTGTGTCATTTTATGTAAATGCATATATGCTGAAAAGATAATGCTAACGCAGTATTATTTATTTTTACTGCTCACCTTGTACATCATTTATCTCGCATACTGTCTTGTGATCATAACAGCACATCTACTTTACAACAGAAACAAGAATGTTCAATAAATCCTTTATTGAAACGCCCATCTGTTATTTCTGTGTAACTCTGAGAATAACTGAAACATGCACGACTGAGCTGAGTGAAATAGTTATCTATTGTTTCTACGACTCTGGGACACATCCTGATTCTGTAAGGGAATCACAGTGGTCATGTTTTGCGGCAGCCAGAAACTAATCCCTTCTTGTCGTCAAGAAGTTTCTAGTGGCCTCTGAGCTAGCTGGCACAAGTAATTAAGTTTAATATACTCGATAGGGACATACCGACCTCAGTCCTATGTCAAACCTATAGGATATATTATTCCAATGCGCAGAGCCTATAAGGGAAATAGGAGCTACACTACATGGCGCCCAACGTTTGGTAAGGCAGTAATTCAACGTTAGATACTGAGTAACTCAGCTGTGCACTTTTATTTTTCTCTCAGAGACCCCTACCCTTATACTCCAAAAGACGTCTGGAGTGGGCAGGGTTAATATCCGCCATGGCTATATAGGGCAGTACCCTATACATTAGCTGTTTGGTTTGCTCAACGTTGAAGGATAAACTGTTCCACAATATTGTGCATCTTATCTTTGTTTCCTTGAAACTAGTTCTACATTTTTTTTCTCTTCGAAAAACAAAATGAATGTAGACGCCGAAAACGGTGTAGCTGCGGCTGAACCAGCCCAAGCAGCGTTATTTAACAACACAGGTTTAAATGAAGCCGAAGAGGGTGTCAAAGACATTCCTCCTAACTTAAGAAGAGCCATTACTCTAAAACTTATAAAACATGGCCTATCTCCGAGAGGAGGTAGAGCAGTTTTCGTGATAGAGGCACATGAATCCTTTCAGACAGAGATATTCTATTCATGGGTAATATTTCCTGAATCCAATCCAGTAACTCACTTGTTTAACTTCTACAAAGAAGATGAACAACCAGAGGAATACATTCCTTTCGAGGATATTGAAATTCCATTAACATACCAGGAGCACCAGCTCTGGTTTAAAGGCGCCCTAAAACATCACAGAAATATAACAAGGCTCGGTCCGCTAGGCAGACCAGGAGCAACATGGCCGATTCTAGCCGGCTACACACCTCATCCAGACATCGAAATAATGTCAGACGAGGAACTACTTAATCAACTCACAGAGTTAATAAAAATCTACAGACAATTGGTTCAATATGTCATGCGGACTTTCACAGTCCAACAGCCATTAACACTTCCAAATCAAGCTCCTCCACAGGGGAGTACACTGAAAATTACACCACAGACTCTATACGCAGTCATGGGTAAAATACCCACTAAGCGGGAGCAAATTCCGTTTTGGATAGCTCAAAAAATTACTCAAATCGAAGCAGTATTTCCAAATACTAGCCCGCATGAGAAACACAGAATCCTAACCATTAGTTTACCAATGGGGATCACACCACAACTGGAAGACTGCACCACTTGGGGCTCAGTCTTTGCTGCCATCTACACTAAAACACCCGGCATTCCGTCAATTGCGGTAATACCAGATGTCCTAAAACAGATTCAAAACGAATATGGGGCAGAGCCTGCTTTAAATTTAGGTATGAAATTACTGAAAAATTTTGAACAGGTCTCAACAATAATATTGTCTAATATTAAAGGGGAGGCAGCAGCAGTGGTGATCCGACAAAAACTAAGGGAATTCGATGTTACAGAACATCAAACAGAGCTACCCAGAATTATAGAGCAATCATATGCAGAATTAGGCAGAGATAGTTTGGGTGGGAGACCAGTTAAACCAAAACTATCTGAAAGTCCTGAGAAGGACTCAATTAAACAAACTCCTACATCTTCTAAAAAGAAGTGGGAGACTAATAAACAAAATTCAAACGAGAAAGGTTCTCAGTCCCGAGGTAGGTCTCCTCAAAAGGAGCCCTCTGAAAGGAGGTACAACCTCAGGAATAGGGATAATTTGAGAAAACCTGATAGGTATCAAGATACTGATACACGTTCCTCTCGTCCCTTTCAGGTCTCATCACAGACTACGGAAAGAAGAGGACGTACAGAACATAGAGAAGAACGCGTGAAATCGAAAGACAATAAACACGCTCAAAAACTAAAGCAAAACCTCAATTCTCCAAAAGAAAGTAGCAGGCCTTAAAGTAAGACATGCCGAGAATACTGAGATCGCAACTCAAGAACGGAGAATGGGCTCAGACAATGCTGGACAGTGCAGCAGAAGTCACAATAGCTCGCCAGAACCTGATGGAACTTCTGGAGATAGTGGACTTGAATGAGTACATTACAGTAGAGACTGTAGACACCAGGGTTAGTACTCCACAAAGGTTATATGAAATAACAATCCGGATGGAGGGAGACAAACCTAGACAGGTTAAAGCACTTTTTGGGGAAAAACTATCAAAGGGTTATGACATACTTCTAGCAGAAAAAGACTGGCCACCACAGTTTGTCAGGGAGTGCCCACACGGCGAGGACATAATTATGCCTGCCTTCTCCAATCATATACCAATTCACTTAAAATATATATATGCCAGAAAATGGGCAGTGGCCCAGGCTCCAGCATTATATAAAAATCATGTAGGATGGGATGAGGACTCACCTCACCATAAAATACATCTGAAACATGAACCAACTGCACAAAGGCAGTATCCTATTAAGCAAGAAGCTAAAAAACAGGTCAGGGAGATTTTAAATCAACTTGAATACCAAGGGGTGATTGAAACTTGCACCTCATCTATGAACAATCCTTTGTTTCCTGTCTCCAAACCAGACAATACATATCGTTTAGTTTTGGACTACAGACATTTAAACACTTGTTCTAAAACTTTTGCAGTGCAAAATGCACACAGCACAGCATTAATGAATAACATTGTGCGTAAAAAATACAAAACAACATTAGACATCTCAAACGGTTTCTTTTGTCAAAATATAGCACCGGACAGTAGGTACTTAACGGCATTCTCCATAATGGGGACCCAGCGTCACTTTTGTCGACTCCCACAAGGGTTCAAGAACAGCCCAGGTTTATTCTCAGCGAGAGTAACGGAGTTACTACAAATTTATGACAACGAGGCATTGTCCTATGTCGATGATATTTATCTGACAGACGATGACTTAGAACGACACTTGAACAGGGTGAGCACCATTATATTGGGATTCGCCTCTGAGGGCTACAAGTTCAACTTCAAAAAGTCCCGAATTGCCCATCTCAATGTCCTATTTTTGGGATATGAGCTTTCAAGTGAAGGTAAGAGCTTGGCAGCTAACTTTCTAGAGAAATGTGCGCTGATCCAACCTCCTAAGATGCTAAAAAATTTACAATCAATCCTGGGATTCCTAAATTTTGGAAGAACATACATTCTAAACTACGCAGAAAGGGTTAAACCTCTCTACGCATTAATAAAACCTGATTTTTCAATAAAAAACTGGACACAGGAACACACAGAAATTTTGCGTTCACTCCAAGCTAACATGTTAGCAACAAATCACTTACAAACACGCGTAAGTCAAAGAAATTTGGTGATTCGAATAATTTCGGGTCAATATGGATTCACTTACTTAACCTTTAATGAGGGTGAGAAAGTACCAATTGCATACAAATCACATTTGTACACACAAGCGGAAATGCGTTTCAGTTCAACTGAAAAAATTCTGACAGCAGTTCAAACAGCTGTAGCAAAAGAAAGAGCCTTAGCCCAAGGGAAACGCATAATTGTCGTTACCCCAGTACCGACTTTAGAAGCGGTCACAAAAGCAAGCATTCCAAATGCTAAAGCTTTACATCCAAGATGGATACAATGGGTTAATTCTCTTGCTGCAACTGATGTTGAATATGTATTTGATGCAGATTTAAAAACTCAGGCATTTCTCCAATATGAACAAGAATGTCCTCTGCCCACTGAGATTCTGCCTCTCGATCAGTATGAATTCGTAATTTACACTGACGGATCCGCACAGCCCGCAACAGGGAGTAAGCAAGCTTACAGTGCAGCCTGTGCAATCGTTAAAGGTCGCATGCGAAATGGGATCTTCAGACCTATGGTCACAAAAACTCAGTCACTAGGTGATTGTACAGCTCAGCGAGCTGAACTATAGGCATTCAAACTGGCACTTGAAAGTACGGATCGAGAATTCCTCACACTGATAGTGTGCGATTCCTTTTACTGTGTTCAGTCGTATAATGACTATATACGAACCTGGCTTGAAAATGGTTTTAAGGATGCAAAGGGTGGCACAATCAAGCACAAACTGCTTTGGGAACAGGTAGTTCTGTTGAAAAACGAACTACCAAAGGCTCACGTGATTCACACACTGAGTCATCAGCATGATGGCGTTCACGTTGCAGGGAATTCATTGGCTGACGAAGCCGCGAAGGGGGCTGTTCAGACGGCTTCCGTAGCTGCGATCACTCGTTCACAAACAAAAATAGACGGTGAGATAATGTTAGCTGTCAATGCTTCGAGCAAAGGCAGCAGTGCAGCGTTACCGAAAACGTTTCCACTCAAGTACTCTTATGTAATTGATGCGAATAACGTTCCTTTTGCTCGAATCCCTGGAGTGGGGGATAGGGTAATTCCAAACATGGAACGAAGAGCAGCCTTGATTTATGAAACACATTTGGGGGAAGGTCTGTCACATCAAGGGATCTCAAAAACAATTATAACATTAAAAGAGATGTACTGGTGGCCTGGAATGACTACACACATTCATATATTCATCAACAACTGCTTAGACTGTAAATTACAGCGAGAAAGCCATCAGACACCATGCAGCGAATGCGGCAGCCCAGTGCAGACACCTCTGTTAGACAGCATTAGGCTATCTAATTGCCAGCGTCCTACTGGACAAAGGCATTCCCGCAAATACTAAATCTAGGTTCCTATGGTTATGGCCTCAGCGCTCAGCTGACGCTCGAACTGTTATAAAAGATTTGCGAGTCTTTATCGGCACATACGCAATAGGCACGTTTCATTCTGACCAGGGTCCTGCGTTTAGCTCTAGGGCTTACAAGGAGGCCATGGCCAGTCTGGGCGTTGCATTGCGGTACTCCTCTCCATTCCATCCTGAGGGAAATTCTGTTGTGGAAAGGAAAAACCGAGACATAAAGCAGTCTATAACAGCTAGGGTATTAGGCTCGGGTGATGGGTGGGTCAGACACCTAAATAGCGTCCAGCGCTCTCTCAATAATTTGCCAAGAAGTTCTCTAGGGGGTCACTCCATATGAGGTCCTGTTTGGGACAAGAATGTGGGTTCCAGACTTAGAACACATAGGCACAGTGGTGGACAAAAAAGAATTTGATATCACAGATCGTTTGGCTGTTTTACAGGAACTTAACAAGTTAAGAACGAAACAAAGCAACGTATCCTTACGGCCAACCACCACTGGGGAAAAATCGGCGGTCCCAGCAAGGCCTGTCTGGATTCCAAAAATTGGGGATCTAGTCAGAGAAAAAGTCGCGGACAAGAAGGAATTTGGACCTTCTTACAGACAACCGGTACCTGTTCTAGCTGTTCAAGGAACAAGGACAGTACTTCTGCCGCCCCTTGCTGGAAGAAAGGAGAAAAGATTTGTGTCAATCGACCTCATCAAACCACAATATGTGGCCAATACTAAACAGTAGGCCTCGTGGACTCCGACCTAGTAGCAGACGCACTCCTCTCGCTACTATTCAAGAGGTTCAGACTGAAAGACTGATCACGATCGAGAATTCAGCTGTAATAAATGAAGGACTAAGTAACCAAGCTATGGAACTCATCCCTCTTGACAACCAAATAACAGTTCGTCCAAATACACCTGTCTACACCAACGTGACACGTGAAGAACTGGTTCCTGTGATTTCATCGAATCCTGATGCAATTCCAACAATTGACAGAACTGCTTCTGGCTATTTCATTGACTTTGATACGTTTTCAGAGGATCCCAGCGAACCTGAAACTACGCCAGCATCATCAAAAATCAAGCAGCAAGTACAAGACTTTATTCACTTTCTGAAAAAGACTTATCTGGTTTCTCCATGGATTGAACTCTGGATTACATCTGGACTTTTTGTTTTCCTGATCTGGCTAGCTTTGGTAACAACAGTAAGCATGCTTATAAGTGGCAGATACATCCATGTGAACAGTGAAGGAAAAGACGTAAACGTGCTTTTGAAACCACATAAATCTTCCCATCGTGAAGCAAGAGACTTGCCATCAGTGAACATCACAGCTGTTCCTATACAGGATGGTATAGTGTGGGACAAAACAGACTATGAAATCTTCGGCCCCAGTGAACAATTGAACATTCCACATTTGTTTAAAATTTCACTAAGTGATTTGATAACGTCCAGTACCTATTCAGATGATTGGGACTTAGAGACTGTTCAAGATATAATGTTTGATCTAGAAAAATCTGCTGCATTTTCTAAAAATGAATATTTAGAAGGTTCATCTGATTACGAAACACTGTATTGTTATAACCACTATGGTCATCATTATTTGCACAAAACTGCATATCCAAGAAATGTGTTTATGTTTAATCAATGGGAACATTGTCCTACACCACCACAAGGTAGTTCGAAAACTTTTGCTAGTAAATTTCCATATTTTTCAGGTTATAATACATCTGATCCAGAAACGTTTTACTATAAAAATGTAAACAAAACAGGACTGAAAATTATGTTAACAAATACAAAACAGATTTACTCTGAAGCATTTATTGCCCAACTGTCTACACAGGGTTTCGACTTATGGAAAGACACAATTGAGACAAAGACTGTCTGGGGTAGTAAAGATTGGCAAGTACAGGGTATAGAAGCTTTATTTAAAGCCTGTATTATCCCTGAACAAATACTGTTTTTGAATGACACCGTCCAACAGACATCTTGTCTTGGATTAGCCAAGATCAAAGAGATGAAAACACCTTCTGTGCTAACTCCTGCCAGTGACAATATTACAAAGGCAGTGGTGACAGTTGACAATATACTACAACTCAACAGAACTCATCCTAATTGGAAAAAATGGTTGATCTGGCCCACAGACACAAATAACTGTCAGGAAAGGTTCTTGAACAAAACTCAGGGCTTTACTATTCATAGGCCAGACCCAAGATATGTCCAAAGACAACATCCGGGGGTAGTAACAACATATAGTGTAGGAAAATTATGCCTAAACTGGCTGCATAGATCTACACTACAGGATGTGAAGCAACACTTAACCTTACTTGCACATGATGCAGATCTTAGGGAATTCTTGCTTGGACCAAGAAAACTGCGTCAAAAATGTTTCATATATGCCGGCATCTACGCTGCTTATAACGAAGCATGGAAAGTGTCACAGATAGAGGCTGCAGAACGAATACGTGAACTTGATCGTATTAATTTAGAGAAAACACTCTCTGTAGTCGACAATGGGTTAACAACTTTGTCCTCCAGAATGTATTCATTGGATGGCATTGTATCCTCTGCTATTGACATTCTAGAACAAGATTTGGCTATGTTACAACAAGGTCAGTCTCAATTACGTTCTATTGTGTTATTAACATGGACGCTGCAATCTTTGCGAGCGGGCTATGTGCCTTGGTGTTTCATCAACACGTCGTCTCTGTTTGCAGAATACAATCTAACTGATAAACAGATCGAACTGGCACAAAGAGGAGTGAGGTATACAGTGCTGAGCATTGAAAAATTTGACAAATTACCATTCACAGTGGCAGAAAAACCAGCTACAGAATGGCTTATTCATGGCAAAATAACATTACCTGTGACAACTTTTCAGTTTCAGTATTGCCTCAGACAGATGCAAGCAGGCAAATATGAAAGGTTGGGTAAGGAATACATTAAGACATCTTGGAATTTACCGTATACACATACATGTTGGAGTGGGGATCGTGAAGTGTTTCTTAGCGGTATTAACTGTAAACATGCGCTGACCGGTTCACTCATATGTCAGGACATTATTTTACACGGTGCTTGTAATGGTTCTGTGGCAAACTTGTCTTGTCATCAGCACGGTTCACCAGCTGCTGTGATTAATCCAGCGTTTGGACAACTTTCGAATGGGAGTTACCTCATGTTGAATGATCAGAGCTGCTGTGGAATGTTGCCCGGCATCCCATATCTAGTAACGGTCAACTCCAGGGTCACTTGCTGTATGCAAGTATTGTTTCCTCCGATAGACACAGTCAGGGAGTCGGCTTTATGGCCTTCACTGAATGTCTCTTTTATAAGATTTGATACTTTAAGCAGAATGAAAGCCATGCTTTTACAGCGAACAGTGCCTTTGACCTCGGCCAGAGAAACCTATGATCTACAAGTTGCAAGGACTTCGGCTGAGATACAGACTTTAATACGTACAAACTGCCCCATACATTTCGTAGAAATGTTATCACGTATCTTCAACATGTCAGATACAACAGGAATTGTACATGTATTTAAGAGCATTTGCACCGGTCTCTTAGCACCGTTCCAGGCAATACTTGGAATTATTCCGAACTTTGCACATTCGGTGTTTGGTGGCATACCATTAATTCTAGCACTTGTTGCGGGAATTCTCTTCATCTGTCTGCTATTGCGCTATGGCCAGCCTCTTCGCAGAAATATCTCCGAGCGAAATGGAGAAAGCTCTCCTTGAAAGAAAGTGCCGTGAGCGAATAGTACAGCTATTTGGCATGACTCGTCTACGGGACCTTAATACCACATGGTTCCTGTCATTCCGACCAATCTGGCAAGATTGCATCTTACCTGTTCTACGCTGCCTGTTATGCGGTGAAGAATGCGTGTTGGACGCTTGTCTAACATACCCATCAGCTGCGCCAAAGGACGTCGATACTTTGCTAGTCCCGATAACGGTCCATGCTTCGTGTTGTCCCCAGAGGCTCCTGATACTGATGTCAGCATTCATTGAGGTCTCACAGACGCCTCCTGCTGCTGCTGAGGTACGAGAAACAACTCCAGGCACACAGGTAACCATGGACGCGAACATTGCTGCAGCGACCTATGCTGAGGGCAATGCTTCCCATCTTTGTGCGGTCAATCTCTTGCATGAGGTGTTCGAACTTACACCAGCGACAGTGGATGATGTTTTGTCTATTGACATAGATGACCTAATGTTTACACCAGACTCATGAAATGACTCTGATTCGGCATACTGTGTTCCAGTGCAAACAGCAACAATTTGGCCTTCATTTTTTCAGAGACTTGGAACAATACCAAATTTGAACTTTTTCCCATTTTTCGAATGAAAATGGCACTCCGATCTGCTTAAAGTAAAACTAGCCTTATAATACAGACTTGGCAGTACTTCCAGGGACACTTAGTCATCTTGTGTGTCTAAATTAGTTCATTTAAATTTCATGACAGGAAATGACTTTGATTTTGAACAACCTTATCGATCATTTTCGTCATATGTAAATATTGCTTTTATATTTCATTCCAAATGCATTTATTTCAGACTTTATGCAGGAAATGAAAAACACTGCTTCTTAGTGTACAGAAACCTTTGCATTTTAAATGTGTCTTTTAAAGCTTTTAGGATATGTTTTAAAATATGCGGTACTCCGGTTTTTATTGTATAGCATTCTAAATGTTTAGGCATTTTTAGTATTGTTGTTTACACGAAAGAGGAGTGGGTGTTGTATACTTCATAGGGTGTCCTTAAACGGGCTTTCTAGAATCATGTCCTTATATAGACATAACCCAACCGGCCCTTATATAGGCATAGAATCCCAGGCCTTATTTAGGCATAAACTATGCATACCATATACAGGCATAGCTTCCGACATCCGTCCACCCTAGCGTCTCAACGAGTCCATGAAAAAACAGACCCTCAGGCTGCGGGAGTTTCCCTTGCCCAGGACTATTGATTTCTTCAAGGACTCATACATTATGCATGAACCTCTTATTCCCTAAGGGATTCATTCATGACGTCTTTCGCTACCCAACTCACGTCAATGCTACCATTTTCAGGTATAAATATACCTTCCCAAACCCCTGTAAATCAGAGGAGACCTCGACTTCAGAGGAGCCCGATTCCCGGCCAGACGCACTGAGAAGACGCTGCCCTTCCTGCTCGCAGAGAGTCCAGCTTCCAGTGATCTAACTTCCCTTGCGGGGTGTTGGAGTTCAAGTCCGGAAAAGAGATTCCTACCTCTCTCATTCTTCAGGTATGGAGCAGACTAGAACCTAGAGAGACTCTTGGCATACTAGACTCTTGGCATACTAGACTCTTGGCATACTAGACTCTTGGCATACTAGACTCTTGGCATACTAGACTCTTGGCATACTAGACTCTTGGTATACTCTAGTCAAGGATACAGCACCTACTTCTCCCTACACCTAGGATAGGTTAGGTATACTGGGGTAGAACTAGGGTAGAAACGCATCGTATGAGTACTCGCATTTTTAGGCTGTGTCATTTTATGTAAATGCATATATGCTGAAAAGATAATGCTAACGCAGTATTATTTATTTTTACTGCTCACCTTGTACATCATTTATCTCGCATACTGTCTTGTGATCATAACAGCACATCTACTTTACAACAGAAACAAGACTGTTCAATAAATCCTTTATTGAAACGCCCGTCTGTTATTTCTGTGTAACTCCGAGAATAACTGAAACATGCACGACTGAGCTGAGTGAAATAGTTATCTATTGTTTCTACGACTCTGGGACACATCCTGATTCTGTAAGGGAAACACAGTGGTCATGTTTTGCGGCAGCCAGAAACTAATCCCTTCTTGTCATCAAGAAGTTTCTAGTGGCCTCTGAGCTAGCTGGCACAAGTAATTAAGTTTAATATACTCGATAGGGACATACCGACCTCAGTCCTATGTCAAACCTATAGGATATATTATTCCAATGCGCAGAGCCTATAAGGGAAATAGGAGCTACACTACACTGTGAATACCAAAAAGTACTAACTTTACGTTTTTGACGTAAGTTAGTTCTGTGAATCAGGCCCCTTTTGTTTCTTTCTGCACCTCTCTTGCTTCTTTCTGGATCCCTTTTGCCTCTTTCTCTACCCCTCTACAATCTTTCTGCACCTCTATTGCTTCTTTCTGTACCTCTCTTGCTTCTTTATGCACCCCTCCTGCCTTTTTCACACCCTCTTCCCTCTTTCTGCACTCCTCTTGCCATCTTTCTGCACCTCTGTTCCTTCTTTCTGTACTTCTTTTGTTTCTTTCTGCACCCCTCTTGCTTCTTTCTGCACCCCTTTTGCTTTTTTCTGCACCCTGCTGTGAGAAGTTGGCCTGGCATATGCTGTCCACTAATTATAGTGGGCACCTTGCACCAGTCCAAATCGACTCTTATGGTAGGTAGGTTAAAGACAACCTTATTGAAAGCTATCCTAGTGGTAGCTGTGGAGAGCAGCCTTCAGGCTAAGTCTTGAAGGAATGTAAAGCAGCTTGTTTTACCAGTCTATAATCTCTTGAGTGACCAAATGAAAGAGCACCACACCAGGTATATATTCAAAATATATGTATTTATTACTAAACACACCCCTCTAGTCTCTTTATGAGGCTAGAGTTCGAAGTACATAGGTTATAAGATCTTAAATCACAGTAATAGCACAAATACACGTTTGGGCCCTAGGGGCGTACTCAAACCATATACCAATAAAGTGGTATGCGAACCACGACTGAACTAGACACTAGGCCTAGAGCCTCTAGAAGTGCTTGGACCACAAGGAACCACCCAAGGTAGTGACACAGGGGACCCACGGGAGACGCGTGCAGTGTAAATACACAACCGCGATACGCCGTTAACTTCTATGGAGAAAGTCGGGATCGGGAAAATAGAGGAAAGGGACACTTAAAAGAGGACTAGGACAAAACCCTTTGAGATCTAGGACTTTGAAGAGTCTCTACCCACAGGAGCACCGGAGTACTCGTGTTACCTCACCCAGGAAGCCGGGTGCATAGGTGCCTTTCGGGGTCAGGTTTCGTCGTCGGTTCTTATGGCGATCTGCTGCAAAGTGCTGCTGGCGACCAGGAGAAAAGTGTCCGGGTGGATCCAAGAGTGGATCGGAGTTCTGAAGAACCTGAAAGCAGAGGGGACAGAGTCTGGGTCACTAGCCAGTGACCAGGAGGCGATGGACAGATGCCCACCGATGTCGAGTGCTTCAGGTGCGTTGACGGTCGTCTCGTTTCTGCAGCCACGAGGTCCAGGAGGCGTTGTCGGCGACCAGGAGCAGGATTCGGGCTGGTACACGATGTCTGTCGAGTGCTGCGGTGTCGGCGACCAGATTGGACCCAACAAGCCTTGGCAACGGCAAGTCTCGATGTAGCTGAAGATCGTCGATGGTGCAGACCAGCAAGGTCTGGGGAACTCACCCAGCAAGGGTAAGTGAGGGCAGGCCTGGAGCAACCAGACTGCCACGTAAAGAAAAGATTGGCCTTCGGTAAGGGCTACTAGCCAACGGGCTAGCGACCGCGAAGGAGCCTCGTGACGCCGCACGTGGAGCTGGCTTACAGGACACTCGTGGAGTGGGGGCCAGTGATCTTCAGTGCAGGTGGTGCTGGAGGCTAGGGCTACTCGGAGCCCAAAGCACGACTTCTTGGGAGACCCAGAAGATGGTGCACTTGCAAGTGTGCTCGGTGTCCAGGGGTCACGGTCTCACGTTACCCACGATAGCCACGGGCCTCAGCTTTGCTGGGGACTCAGGGTAGCCTCGGGAAGTCTGAGAATCCACCTCTGGTGATGCGATGACTTCGGCGTCCGACGGGAGCTTCAGTGATGCGAACCGGACAGATGCTTCTTTGGTGCCTGCCAAGCAGGGAGTCACTCCTTGACCCCAAGGGAGATTCTTCAGTCCTCTAATCGTGAGTAGAGCGTCGAAGGTCCAGGATTCTGTTTCAGAGTTTCGTCCAGGTATAATCTAAAGTCCTAAGGACTGGGTTCCTACCTTTATTCCAAAAATAGGGGATGGACTACTCTGTGGCCCCACCTATGGGTGGGTCAGGGCAGAGGGGTGGCTACACCCCTTTCCCTTTGTCCAGTTCGCGCCAAAGCAGGGGCTGCAAGCCCCTGATCCGGTTTGAACTGGGGTATGCACAGGGACACCAAATGTGCCCCCAGTGCAGGACTTCAAAGCACCCGAAAGTGCTCCCGCCCAGCCCCAATACACATTGTCCTGTCTGGGGAGGTGGTCACACCTCCCTGGGACAGGAAACCTATTGTCCAGGCCTCCCTGCCGGAGTTTCGTCCAGCAGCAGGAGGCCAGACTCGTGTCTGTGGCAGCAGCATCCATTTTGTGATGCCAGGGCTCTGGAAAGAAGTTACCGGACTCGTCAGAGTTAACATGCCTTTCCCTCTAGAAGGGTGGAATGTTACCCCCGCCGCCAGAATTGGCGGGGGTAGTATTCCAAGATGTTTGACACCAAACACGACATGTTTCGGTGCAGCCATTCCATAGTTAGCATTTTACCGCGAGGATATAATGCGTTTAAGAGTATATGGTCAGGCTGCACTACAAACAGCATCAGAGATGGTCTTTGAACGCTGCAGAGGGGCCCTGCTCATGCAGGGGCACCCTCTCACATAGGAACCATGCACTCTGCCTTCAGGATTGATAAGGCCTGCCTTAGGAGTGACTTATAGGTTTATATGTGTGTATGCATTTAGTGATATAGGTAACCTATACCACAGCAAGGGGTGCATGCACCACCTTACCCAGGCTGCAGTAGCAGACCTGTGGTGTCAGTTTGGATGGCCTACCAGGGGTGGCATAATATATGCTGCAGCCCCTGGCAGGCCTCTGAGGTACCTATGCCCTTGGTACATAGTATACCATATACTAGGGACTTACAAGGGCACTCCCGATCCCAATCAGAGATGTGCCTAAGGCACATGGAGACCCTTTTAAAGAGGAAACAGCTAGGCTGGGGTTCTGAATAGCAGGGCCCCAGCCAGACTAATGTCGAAAACCAGTGAAGTATCAGCAAAAAGTGGGGGTACCCCTGTGAAGCAGATCCTACTCTCCTACACCTGCTTCCCTCTTTCTGCACCCTTTTTGCCTCTTTCTGAACCTCTGTTCCTTCTTTATACACTTCTTTTGTTTCTTGCTTGACCTCTCTTGCTTCTTTCTGTACCCCTCTTGCCACTTTCTCTATACCTGTTTCCCCTTTCTGCATCTCTGTTGCTCCTTTCTGCACTTCTCTTGCTTTTTTCTGCACCTCTCTTGCTTCTTTCTGTACCGCTTGTGTCTCTTTCTGCACCCCTCTTCCCTCTTTCTACACACCTCTTGCCTCTTTCGGCACCTCTGTTGCTTCCTTCTGCACTTCTCTTGTTTCTTTCTGCAACCTGCTCGCTTTTTTCTGCACCCCTCTTACCTCTTTCTCCACCCCTCTTCCCCCTTTCTGCATCTCTGTTGCTTCTTTCTGGACTTCTCTTGCCTCTTTCTGCATACATCTATCCCTCTTTCTGCACCCCTCTTGCCTCTTTCTCTGCCCCACTTCCCTCATTCTCATCTCGCTTGCTTCTTTCTGTGTTTCTTTTGCTTCTTTCTGCACCCCTCTTCCTTCTTTATGCACCCCTCCTGCCTCTTTCTCCACCCCTCTTCCCCCTTTCTGCATCTCTGTTGCTTCTTTATGGACTTCTCTTGCCTCTTTCTGCACCCCTCTTGCCTCTATCTGCACCTCCGTTCCTTCTTTCTGTACTTCTTTTGTTTCTTTCTGAACCTCTCTTCTTTCTTTCTGCATCCCTTTTGCCTCTTTCTCCACCCCTCTTCACTCTTTCAGCACCTCTCTTGCTTCTTTCTGTACCCCTCGTGTCTCTCTCTGCACCCCTCTTCCCACACACCTCTTGCCTCTTTCGGCACCTCTGTTGCTTGTTTCTGCACTTCTCTTGTTTCTTTCTGCACCTTGCTCGCTTTTTTCTGTACCCATCTTACCTCTTTCTCCACCCCTCTTCCCCTCTTCCCCCTTTCTGCATCTCTGTTGCTTCTTTCTGGACTTCTCTTGCCTCTTTCTGCATACATCTATCCCTCTTTCTGCACCCCTCTTGCCTCTTTCTGCACCTCTGTTCCTTCTTTCTTCATTTCTTTTGTTTCTTTCTGTACCTCTCATGCTTCTTTCTATATCCCTCTTGTCTCTTTCTGCACCCTCTTGCCTCTTTCTTCACCCCTTTTCCCCCTTTTTGCACCTCTGTTGCTCCTTTCTGCACTTCTCTTGCTTCTCTCTGCAGCGCTCTTGTTTATTTCTGTACCCCTCGTGTCTCTTTCTGCACCGCTCTTGCCTCTTTCTGCACCTCTGTTCCTTCTTTCTGCACTTCTTTTGTTTCTTCCTGCACCTCTCTTGCTTCTTTCTGCACCTCTGTTCCTTCTTTCTGCACTTCTTTTGTTTCTTTTTGCACCTCTCTTGCTTCTTTCTGAACCCCTGTTGCCTCTCTCTCCACCCCTCTTCCTCCATTCTTCATCTCTGTTGCATCTTTCTGCACTTCTCTTTCCTCTTTCTGCACCCCTCTTCCGTCTTTCTGCACCCCTCTTTCCCCTTTCTGCATCTCTGTTGCTTCTTTCTGCACTTCTCTTGTCTCTTTCTCTACCCCTCTTCCCTCTTTCTGTACCTCTGTTGCTTCTTTCTGTACCTCTCTTGTTTGTTTCTGCACCCCTCGTGCCTCTTTCACACCCCTCTTCCCTCTTTCTGCACCCCTCTTCCCTTTCTGTACCCCTCTTGCCTCTTTCTGCACCTCTGTTGTGTCTTTCTGCACTTCTTTTGTTTCTTTCTGCACCTCTCTTGCTTTTTACTGCCCCCCTCTTGCCTCCTTCTCCACCCCTCTTCCCCATTTCTTCATCTCTTTTGCTTCTTTCTGCTCTTTTCTTGCCTCTTTCTGTACCCCTCTTCCTTCTTTCTGTACCTCTCTTGCCTCCTTCTGCACCCCTGGTGTCTCTTTCTGTACCCCTCTTATCTCTTTCTGCAAACCTCTTGCCTCTCTCTACACCTCTGTTCCTTTTTTCTGCACTTCTTTTGTTTTTTTTGCACCTCTCTTGTTTCTTTCGGCATCCCTCTTCCTGCACCCCTCTTGCCTCTTTCTCCACCCCTCTTTCCCCTTTCTGCATCTCTGTTGCTTCTTTCTGCACTTCTCTTGCCACTTTCTGCACCCATCTTGCCTCTTTCTGCACCTCTGTTCCTTCTTTCTGAACTTCTTTTGATTCTTTCTGCACCTCTGTAGCTTCTTTCTGCACCCCTCTTGCTTCTTTCTCCACCCCTCTTACCCCTTTCTGCATCTCTGTTGCTCCTTTCTGCACTTCTCTTGTCTCTTTCTCTATCACTCTTTCCTATTTCTGTACCTCTGTTGCTTCTTTCTGCACCTCTCTTGTATCTTTATGTACCCCTTGTGCCTCTTTCACACCCCTCTTTTCTCTTTCTGCACCCCTCTTGCCTCGTTCTGCACCTCTGTTGCTTCTTTCTGCACTTCTCTTGCTTCTTTCTGCACCTCTCTTACTTTTTACTGCAACCCTTTTGCCTCCTTCTCCACCCCTCTTAGCCCTTTCTGCATCTCTGTTGCTCTTTTCTGCACTTCTTGTGAGAAGTTGGCCTGGCATATGCTGTCCACTAATTATAGTGGGCACCTTGCACCAGTCCAAACAACCCCTTATTGGAGATAGGTTAAAGACAACCTTTATTGAAAGCTATCCTAGTGGTAGCTATGGAGAGCAGCCTTCAGGCTAAGTCTTGAAGGAATGTAAAGCAGCTTGTTTTACCAGTCTATAATCTCTTGAGTGACCAAATGAAAGAGGACCACACCAGGTATATATTCAAAATATATGTATTTATTACTAAACACACCCCTCTAGTCTCTTTATGAGGCTAGAGTTCGAAGTACATAAATTATAAGTTAGTTATCTACAGTAATAGCACAAATACACGTTTGAGCCCCAGGGGCGTACCAAACCATATACCAATAAAGTGGTATAAGAACCACGACTGAGCTAGACACAAGGCCTAGAGCCTGTAGAAGTGCTTGGACCACAAGGAACCACCCAAGGCAGTGACACAGGGGACCCACGGGGGACGCGTGCAGTGTATGAACACAGCCGCGCACCACCGTTAACTTCTATGGGGAAAGTCGCGATTAGAATTTAAAAGAAAAGGGACACTTAGAGGAGGACTTGGAGCAAACCCTTTGAGAACTAGGCTGTTCTAGTGTCAATACCCACGGGAGCACCGGAGTACTCGAGTTACCTCACCCAGGGGAGCCGGGTGCATAGGTGTCTTTCGGGGTCGGGTTTCGTCATCGCTTCTATGGCGATCTGCTGCAAAGTGCTGCTGGCGACCAAGTCGAAAGTGTTCGGGTGGATCCAAAGGTGGATAGAAGATCTGAAGAACCTGAAAGCAGAGGGGACAGAGTCTGGGTCACTAGCCAGTGACCAGGAAGGTGATGAGCAGATGCCCACCGATGTCGAGTGCTTCAGGTAGGTTGATGGTCATCTTGACTCTTCAGCCACGAGGTCCAGGAGGCATCGACGACAACCAGGAGCTGGATTCGAGCTGTCCCATGACGTCTGTCGATTGCAGGGGTATCGGCGACCGAATTGGTCCCAACAAGCCTTGGCAACGGCAAGTCTTGTGGAAGTGGAAGAAGGACGATGTTGCAGACCAGCAAGGTCTGAGGGACTCACCCAGCAAGGATAAGTCAGGGCACGCCTGGAGCAACCAGGGAGCCCAAGCAGAAAAAGATTGGCCTTCGGGAGGGCCTACTAGCCAACGGACTAGTGAGTGCAAAGGAGCCTCGAGATAATGCACGTGGAGCTGGCTCACAGGACACTCGTGGAGTGGAAGCCAGTGATCTTCAGTGCAGTTGGTGCTGGAGGCTAGGGCTACTCGGAGCCCAAAGCACGACTTTGTGGGAGACCCAGAAGAGGATGCACTTGCAAATTCAATCGATGTCCAGGGGTCACGGTTCCACGTTACCCACGACAGCTACGGGCCTCAGCTTTGCTGGGGACTCAGGGCAGCCACGGGGAAGTCTGGAAATTCACCTCTGGTGATGCAAAGACTTCGGCGTCTGACGGGAGCTTCAGCGATGCAGACCGGACAATTGCTTCTTTGGTGCCTGCCAAGCAGGGGAGTCACTCCTTGACCCCAAGGGAGATTCTTCAGTCCTCTAATCTTGAAGTAGAGCGTCGAAGGTCCAGGTTTCTGTGTCAGAGTTTTGTCCAGGTTAATCTAAAGTCCTAAGGACTGGGGTCCCCTACTTATACTAAGGTAGGGGGTTGGACATACTCTGTGGCCCCACCTATGGGAGGGTCAGGGCAGATGGGTGGCTACACCCCTTTCCCTTTGTCCAGTTTCGTGCCAGAGCAGGGGCTGGAAGCCCCTGAGCCGGTTTGAACTGGGGTATGCACAGGGACACCAAGTGTGCCCCCAGTGCAGGACTTCAAAGCACCCGAGAGTGCTCCCGCCCAGCCCCAATACACACTATCCTGTCTGGGGAGGTGGTCACACCTCCCTGGGACAGGAAATCTATTGTCCAGGCCTCCCCTGCCGGAGTTTCGGTCAGCAGCAGGAGGCAAGACTCGTGTCTGTGGCAGCGGCATCCATTTTGTGATGCCAAGGCTCTGGAAAGTCAGGAGCAGAGTCACGGAAGACCAGCTAACCACAACCCTCGCCCTGAGCCCACCCGCCGAACCCTCCGACCCCGACACCGCCGCCCGCAACCTCAGACAGTGGATCGACGACTGCGCCAACACCCTCGCCCCGCTCAAGAATCCGCCCAACAGCCACACCAGCAAGAAAGCCACCTGGTTCACCGAAGACCTCCAGGCCTCCAAACGAACATGCCGAAAACTGGAGAAGATCTGGCTCCACGAACCGACAGCGGACAGCTACGCCGCCCACAAGAACGCCACCCGCAGTCACCATCACCTCATCAGATCCGCCAAAAGGGCCTCACTCAAAGACCGCCTAGACAACAATGCACACAACAGCAAAGAGCTCTTCAACATCGTGAAGGAACTCTCCAACCCCAGCTCCAACACCAACGACATCCAGCCATCGCGAGACCTGTGCGACTCACTGGCCACCTTCTTCCACCGCAAAATCGCCGACATCCACGACAGCTTCAACACCACGACCGCTCCGGCAACCACCGAGACCACTGCCCCCACAACCACCAACCGCCTGCTCTCCTGGACCAACATCAACGACGAGGACACCAGTGAGATCATGAACACCTTCCACTCCGGTTCACCGCTAGACCAGTGCCCTCACCACATCTTCAACAAAGCCAGTACAGCCATCGCGCCCCATCTCCGGAAAATAATCAACATCTCCTTCGAGACAGCAACCTTCCCGGAAAGCTGGAAGCACGCCGAGATCATCGCCTTACTCAAGAAACCCAAGGCAGACCCCAAGGACCTCAAGAACTTCCGACCCATCTCTCTGCTCCCGTTCCCCGCGAAGGTCACCGAGAAAATCGTCAACAAACAACTGACCCGCTACCTCGAGGAGAACAACATCCTGGACCCTTCCCAGTCCGGCTTCCGCAGCAACCACAGCACCGAAACCGCCCTCATCGCCGCCACCGATGACATCAGGACCCTGCTAGACAACGGAGAAACAGCAGCCCTCATCCTCCTGGACCTATCAGCCGCCTTCGACACAGTCTGCCACCACACACTACGAACACGCCTTCACGACGCCGGGATCCAAGAGAAGGCCCTGGACTGGACCACATCCTTCCTTTCAGGCAGAACACAAAGCGTCCGCCTCGCCCCTTCCGATCCAAGGCCACCAAGATCATCTGCGGCGTACCCCAAGGCTCCTCCCTCAGCCCAACGCTGTTCAACATCTACATGGCACCCCTCGCCCACGTCGCCCGACAGCACAACCTCAACATCATCTCCTACGCCGACGACACCCAGCTGATCCTCTCCCTCACCAAAGACCCTCACACCGCCAAAGCCCACCTCCACGAAGGAATGAAGGCCGTCGCCGAATGGATGAGGACCAGCCGCCTGAAGTTGAACTCGGACAAGACGGAGGTCCTCATCCTTGGTTCCAACCCTTCAGCCTGGGACGACTCCTGGTGGCCAACATCACTGGGAACAGCCCCGCCACCCACCGACCACGTACGCAACCTAGGGGTCATCCTCGACCCCACCCTCTCCATGACTAAGCAGGTCAACGCCGTTTCCTCATCCTGCTTCAACATCCTCCGAATGCTCCGCAGGATCTTCAAGTGGATCCCCACCGAAACAAGAAAAACAGTCACCCAGGCCCTCGTCACCAGCAGGCTGGACTACGGAAGCGCCCTCTACGCAGGAACGACGGCTAAGCTCCTGAGACGGCTGCAACGCATCCAGAACGCCTCTGCACGTCTTATCCTCGACATCCCCCGACGCAGCCACATCACACCCCACCTGAGAGACCTGCACTGGCTCCCTGTCAACAAGAGGATAACCTTCAAGCTCCTCACCCACGCACACAAAGCACTCCACAACTCCGGACCAGCCTACCTCAACAGACGACTCAGCTTCTACACCCCCACCCGCCAGCTCCGCTCGACCAGCCTCGCCCTCGCCACAGTCCCCCGCATCCGGAAAACGACCGCCGGCGGCAGATCCTTCTCCCACCTTGCCGCCAAGACCTGGAACACCCTCCCCACCAACCTCCGACAGACCCAAGACATACTGGCCTTCTGAAGACTCCTCAAGACCTGGCTCTTCGATCAGTAGCAGCACCACCCCCCTCTTCCCCCAGCGCCTTGAGATCCTCGCGGGTATGTAGTGCGCTTTATAAGTGACATGATTGTTTGATTGATTGATTACCGGGTATACCGGTGTGTACATGTCTTTCCCTCTAGAAGGGTGGAATGCTACCCCCGCCGCCAGAACTGGCGGGGGGGTAGTATTCCAAGATGTTTGACACCAAACACGACATGTTTCCGTGCAGCCATCCCAAAGTTAGCATTTAACGCGAGGTTATAATGCGCTTAAGAGTATATGGTCAGGCTGCACTACAAACAGCATCAGAGAAGGGTCTCCGAACGCTGCAGAGGGGCCCAGCTCATGCTAGGGGCACCCTCTCACATAGGAACCACGCACTCTGCCTTCAGGATTGATAAGGCCTGCCATAGGAGTGACTTATAGGTTTATATGTGTGTATGTATGTAGTGATATAGGTAGCCTATATCACAGTAAGGGGTGCATGCACCACCTTACCCAGGCTGCAGTAGCAGACCTGTGGTGTCAGTTTGGATGGCCTTCCAGGGGTGGCACAATACATGCTGCAGCCCCTGGTAGGCCTCTGAGGTACCTATGCCCTGGGTACATAGTATACCATATACTAGGGACTTATAAGGGCACTCCAGATTCCAATCAGAGATGTGCCTAAGGCACATGGAAACCATTTTAAAGAGGAAGCAGCTAGGCTGGGGTTCTGATTAGCAGGGCCCCAGCCAGACTAAGGTCGAAAAACAGTGAAGCATCAGCAAAAAGTGGGGGTACCCATGTGAAGCAGATCCTACTCTCCTACACAACCCCCCGCCCCAAACGTAGGGACATTAAACTAACCTTGCCCAGTTAAGTCTTCATGTTCTAAGTGGAAGTACCTAGAGAGTCCATCTGCATTGGCATGGTTACTCCCAGGTCTATGTTCCACTGTGAAGTCCATCCCCTGTAGGGAAATGGACCACCTAAGCAGTTTGGGGTTTTCACCCTTCATTTGTTTTAGCCATAAGAGGGGCTTATGGTCTGTTTGAACAAGGAAGTGAGTACCAAACAAGTATGGCCTCAACTTCTTCAGAGCCCAGACCACAGCAAAGGCCTCCCTCTCAATGGCTGACCAACGTTTCTCTCTAGGGGTCAGCCTTCTGCTAATAAAAGCTACTGGCTGATCCTGACCTTCATCATTCAATTGTGACAGTACAGCCCCTACCCCCAATTCAGATGCATCAGTTTGAACAATGAACTTCTTGGAGTAATCAGGACTCTGTAGAATGGGAGCAGTGCACATGGCCTGCTTCAGGTCATCAAATGCCTTTTGACAGCTAACTGTCCACTGAACCTTTTGGGCATTTTCTTGGAAGTTAAGTCATTCAGGGGTGTCACTATTGATCCATACCCCTTGACAAATCTCCTATAGTACCCAGTCAGGCCTAAGAAGGCTCTCACCTGAGTCTGGGTAGTTGGAGCAGTCCAGTCCATGATGGTCTGGATCTTGCTCTGCAGTGGTTGAACCTGGCCTCCACCCACAAGGTGGCCCAGGTACACAACCTGACTCTGCCCTATCTGGCACTTGATGGCCTTGATAGTCAGGCCTGCTTTCTGCAGGGCCTGTAAAACATTTCTGAGGTGGACCAGGTGATCCTCCCAGGTGGAGCTAAAGACAGCAATATCATCTAGATATGCTGCACTATAGGCTTCCAGACCTGTAAGGACTGTATTCACCAACCTCTGAAAAGTGGCAGGTGCATTCTTCAGACCAAAGGGCATCACCACAAATTGATAATGCCCACTAGGGGTTGAGAATGCTGTCTTTGGCTTTGCATCATCAGCTAGTCTGATCTGCCAGTAGCCAGCTGTCAGGTCAAATGTGCTTAGATACTTGGCTGAGGCCAAAGTGTCTATTTATTTATTTTATTTTATTTAAGAAGTTTTATATAGCGCTTGCCTGACCCGAGGGTATCGGAGCGCTTTACAGCAGATACAATGTAGAGATTCACAACAAACAAAACATAAGAAAGAACACATTAACATTGCAGGACGCTGTGTGGGTGCTTCGTAGTCTTGAGAACAAGGAGATCGAGTAGTGCAAGGTGTCTGTTTCCCGCTCCGATAGATCCTATCGATTCCCTAGGGAGCGGTCGAGGAACAGGATTTTGAGTTGGCTTTTGAATTTTACAAAAGAGGGAATGGTTCTGATGTGAGGGGGGAATAGAGTTCCAGATTTTAGGCGCGCTACCGGCGAAGGATCGTGCCGCAGTTTTTTGTTTTCGAATTTTTGGCGGGATGAGTAGGAGGGAGTTTGAGCTTCTGAGGTTCCTGACCTGACCAGCTTTTTTGAGTTTGGCCGCCAAATATTCGGGTTTGCCGGTATGTAGGGCTTTATGAGTGAGGCAGGCTGTTCTGAAGCTAATCCGCATTTCGACTGGAAGCCACTTAAGATCTCTGAGTGCAGGAGAAATATGGTCGAATTTCTTGATTCCAGTGACCATTCTAGCTGCCGCATTCAGAGTTGTTCTGATGGGAGCCAGCTGTGATTTTGCTATTCCTGCGAGGACTGCGTTCCCATAGTCCAGTCTTGATAGCACCAGTGTTTGGGTGGCCTGTTTGAGATCACTGGGCGGAATGAAAGGTTTTATTTTGTTCAGTAGTTTTAGGTTAAGGAAAGCACTCTTGGCCGAATTCTTGATGTGTCTGGTCATGTTCAGTTTCGGGTCTAGCATGATGCCTAGTGATTTGACAGAGTCGGCCAGGGTGAGATTCCCGTTGAGCGCATCGATGGCCTTTAGCCATTCAGCAATTTGGGGGTTTTCCTCTTTATTCGAGATGAGGAGTGTCTCAGTTTTATCAGGGTTTAGTTTAAGGTGATTACATGACAGCCAGTGTTGGACATCTCTCAGTACGTCATTGAGTCTGTGAATGTCTCTGAAGGAGGTGGTTTCCAAGTATATCTGGGTATCATCTGCGTACAGATGGAAGCGGATGTTGGCTGTTTTGAGTAGTTTGGTGAGAGGATCCATGTAGATGTTAAAGAGTTGGGGGGAGAGCACTGAGCCTTGAGGGACTCCCTTGTTGACTGGGTGGAGGTCAGATGCAAAGTTTTTCATTTTTATTATTTGAGTGCGGTTGTGTAGGAAGGAAGAGAACCATTGGAGGACCACCTCACCAAGACTGGCTCTTTCTTGGAGAGCCCTAATGAGGAGATTGTGGTCTACCGTATCAAATGCAGCCGATAGGTCTAGGAGGATGAGGAGGCAGCATTCGTCGGAGTCTAGTGATTTGTGGATATCGTCGATGATGTTGAGGATCGCGGTTTCTGTGCTACAGCCTTTTCTGAATCCAGATTGATGGCAGTCCAGGAGGTTGATGTTGTCCAGGTGTTGGGTTAGTTGTTGGAGTACGCATCTTTCTAGGATTTTGGACAGAAGGGGAGGTTCGATACAGGTCTGAAGTTATTCAAATCCGTTATGTCAAGGCCGGGTTTTTTCAGCAAGGGTGTGACTTGTCCCATTTTAAGGCAGTCTGGAACGACTCCATTTTTCATGGAGCTGTTTATGATCGTGCACCAAAGCGGTGCTAGGGAGCATTTCAGCTTTTTGGTCAGTAGGGGAGGAATGGGGTCTAGGATATGAGATGAGGGTTTAGAGGTGGAGATCAGAGTGATTATCTCAGATTCCTGAATGGGGCGGAAGCTTAGCCAAGATTTGGAAGAGGGACACGGAGCGATAACATACGCCCCGGACATGCTGCTCTTTGTGGGGGGAGTATTGATAGTGTCCAGCGAGAGTTCAATCTTAGTAATCTTGTCATTAAAGAAGTTGGCGAAGTTGTCGCAGAGTTCTTTGGATGCCTGTATTGAGGAGGTAACGGGTTTGGAGGTTTGTTGCCTGATGATGCTGTCTATTAGCTCATCTGCCCTTGGTATTGGATGGGCATCAGTCCTAGTGACTGCATTGAGACCCCTGTAGTCCACACAAAACCTCATCTCTCTTTTCCCACCATTGGTGTGAGGTTTTGGCACAAGGACCACTGGACTAGCCCAAGGGCTATCTGAGGGTTCAATAACTCCCAAATCCAACATCTTCTGGACTTCTGTCCTGATACAGTCCCTGACATGGTCAGGTTGCCTATAAATCTTATTTTTAATAGGCAGACTGTCCCCAGTGTCCACTTCATGAGTGCACCAGGTAGTCTGACTGGGGTGTCAGTGAGAATATGTGTCTGAACTGATTGAGCACCTGCCTGCAATCAGTCTGCTGCTGGGTAGTGAGGCTGCCTGCCAAGGCTACACCATCCACTGACCCATCACCAGGGTTCTGTGAGAGCAGGTCAGGGAGTGGGTCACTCTCTTCCTCCTGTCCCTCATCAGTAGCCATGAGTAAGCCCATGTCTGCCCTGTCCACATATGGTTTTAACCTGTTGACATGGAGAACCCTGTGGGGACTCCTGGGTGTTCCTAGGTCTACTAAGTAGGTAACCTCACCCTTCTGTTCAACAATGGTATGGGGTCCACTCCATTTGTCTTGGAGAGCTGCTGGGGCCACTGGCTCCAACACCCACACCTTCTGTCCTGGCTGGTAAACAGTCAGTACAGCCTTTGGTCATGCCAGGCTTTTTGAAGTTCCTGGCTAGCCTCAAGGTTTTTAGTTGCCTTTTTCATATACTCAGCCATCCGGGAGCGGAGACCAAGTACATAGTCCACTATGTCTTGCTTTGGGGGCTTGAGAGGTAACTCCCATCCTTCCTTCACCAAGCACAATGGACCCCTGACAGGGTGATCAAACAAAAGTTCAAAAGGGCTGTAGCCAACCCCTTTTGAGGCACCTCCCTGTACGCAAATAAAAGGCAGGGCAAGAGTATGTCCCATCTTCGCCTAAGCTTTTCTGGGAGCCCTTTAATCATGCCCTTCAAGGTTTTATTGAATCTCTCAACTAAACCATTGCATTGTGGGTGATAGGGTGTGGTGAACTTGTAAGTCACTCCACACTCCTTCCACATTGCTTTCAAGTATCCAGACATAAAGTTAGCACCCCTGTCTGATACAACCTCCTTAGGGAAGCCCACTCTTGAGAAAATTCCCAGGAGGGCCCTTGCCACCACAGGTGCTGTAGTGGTCCTAAGGGGAATAGCCTCTGGGTACCTGGTGGCATGATCCACTACCACCAGGATAAACCTGTGCCCAGATGCTGTTTGGGGATCCATGGGACCAACAATGTCAATCCCCACCCTTTCAAAGGGAACCCCCACCACAGGTAGTGGTATCAGGGGGCCTTTGTAGTGCCACCTGCCTTGCCAATGGCCTGGCAGGTTACACAGGAGCGACAAAACTCCTTGGTGTCTTCAGACATGTGGGGCCAGTGAAAGTGAGGGACAATTCTGTCCCAAGTCTTGTTCTGGCCCAGGTGACCTGCTAAGGGAATGTCATGGGCTAGGGTCAATAGGAAGCCCCTGAACTTCAAAGGTATAACCAACCTCCTGGTAGCACCAGGCTTGGGGTCTCTACACTCTGAGTACAAGAGTCCATCATCCCAATACACAGTATGGGGACCACTAGCTTTCCCAGCAGCCTCAGCAGCAGCTTGCTGTCTAAGGGGTTCAAGAGAGGGGCAGCTCTGCTGCTCCTGGCTCAGATCTGCCCTGGAAGGGCCCCCTGTCCCCATGAACTCAACCTGGTCAGGTTCAAGCTCCTCTGGGACAGTTCCTTCCTCAGGACTGAGATCATCCCCCTCAAGGGACTGATCTTCCTTCTGAGCCAAGGGGGAAGGCACTGCCTTTACCCTACTACTCCTCTTCTTGGAGGGCACTTGGTCCATTATTCCAGAATCCAAGGCCTGTTCACTGCTAGACATTTTGGCTTGTGACCTGGTCACAGCAAACACATCTGCAGGGATGCCCAGCATTTCTGCATGGGTCCTGAGCTCCACTTCTGCCCAAGCTGAAGTTTCTAAGTCATTGCCAAGCAAGCATTCAACGGGTAGGTCTGCACTTACCACAACCTTCTTAAGGCCAGTTACCCCTCCCCAGGAGAAGTTAACAACTGCCAGATTATGGTCTGTTCTGACGTTGCTAGCATTGGTCACTTGGTACATTTCACCAAGTATGATCTGCCCAGGATTCACAAGGTCTTGTGTCACCATGGTGACACTTGCCCCTGTGTCCCTAAATGCCAAAGCCTCTCTTCCATTGATTAAGGGCTGTTGTCTGTACTTGCCCAGATTACTGGGACTCACAGAGGAGGTCATATCCATGCCTCCATCACAGACTAGGACAGCCTGAGTGAGTTCTCTGACTAGGTCAGAGCTCATCTCTTTACCCAGGGTCAACCCTACTAAACCCTTGGCTTGTGTAGTCCCACCACCAACTGTAACTGCACTAGGGGGAGCAGGTGCCTTAGGGGCATTGGTGGGGGCTGGAGTCGAGTCTTTGGACTTGGTGCAATCACTGGTCCAGTGGGTCTTTTGCTTACAGACCTTGCACCATGGTTTCCCTTGGCCTTTCCCTTTGGTAGACTGTGAATCCCCACCTGAAGAAGATTTTTGGGGGCCTTGTGAAGACTTTTGATCTTTACCCTTCTCCCCACCCTTATCAGAGGTTTTCGAATCTTGCTTCTTAGGGTCACCACCTTGGTTCTGTACCTTCTGCTTCACCCTGGTTCTGACCCATTTGTCTGCCTTCTTTCCCAATTCTTGGGGAGAGGTCAGATCAGAGTCTACCAGGTGCTGATGCAACAGCTGATTTTGACAGTTATTAAGAATCTGCTCCCTCATGATCAGATTGTACAATCCTGTGAAGTCACATACCTTACTGCCCAATAACCAACCTTCCAGAGCCTTGGCAGAACAATCAACAAAGTCCACCCAGTCTTGAGTCTGTGCTTTTTGGGTATCCCTGAACTTTAACCTGTATTGTTCAGTGGTTAGGCCAAACCCATCAATTAGAGCACTCTTCAAGACTTTGTAATTATCAGCATCCTCCTCTCTAACAGTGAGGAGCTTGTCTCTACCTTTGTCTGCAAAGGAGAGCCACAAGATTGCTGCCCACTGCTCCTGAGGGACCCTCTGTACTTTACAGGCCCTCTCTAGAGCAGTTATCCATTTGTGGATGTCATCCCCACTCTGGTAGGGAGGGACAATCTTGCTCAGGTTTCTATGGTCATAAGACCTTTCCCTATCTTTGGGGAAACTGCTGCCACCATGGGACTCTAGTCCCAACTTTTGTCTCTCTCTATAGAGATCTAGGGACTCCCTGTCTATAGCCAATTGCTGTTTCCTGAGTTCAAGCTGAGTTTGCTCATACTGAATCAGTCTCTTTCTCCTCTCATGAGAGGATTCCCTCCTATGAGAGGAGACAGAGGTCCCTATTGAGGTGTCAGAGTGGTTAGACTCCTGAGAAGGAGACCTAGACCTTCTGGGCACACTCAGAACTCTTCCTGGGGGACAAAGGGGAAGTCAGTCTGATCCTCCCCTCCTCCTCCTCCACAGGAGGAATTGGATTTTCCAGCACAAGGTCATTTTCACCTTCCTGGCCAGTTTCAGAGGGGGGGGCCTGGGTTTCTTCACCCCTGGCCCCTTGCTCATCTTCTGCCCCACCCTCTTTGCCTACCCCTTCAGACCCTAGGGGCCTGCTGAGATCATCAGCTAGTAACACCTCCCTGAGGTGTTGGGTGCTGGCACTTTTGCCTGCCTTCAACTTCCTAGTATTGCATAATGCTCTCAATTCCAAGAATGGGAGTTTATCATACTTGGAGGGAAGAAGCCCACTGGCTTCTGTCAAGGACTCACTGGGTCCTGGCTTTGAAGACATTACTAGTGAGGTGTGGTGTATGCACTACCTACTCTAGTGTGGCCTACTAAACTCTCTTGAGTTGTAGAAAGGGTGTGCTATCCCTTAACACACAACTCTAAGTTCAGTAGAACTTACTGTATTACTAAGCTTGATTTATATGTACCTTAGGTACCCTTAGTGGTTTTCAGTTGATCAATTCAATTGAGATTATCTGGTAAAACAATAGCAAGCTGGAATCCCACACGCTGCACACCAATGTGAGAAATTGGCCTGGCATATGCTGTCCACTAATTATAGTGGGCACCTTGCACCAGTCCAAACAACCCCTTATTGGAGATAGGTTAAAGACAACCTTTATTGAAAGCTATCCTAGTGGTAGCTATGGAGAGCAGCCTTCAGGCTAAGTCTTGAAGGAATGTAAAGCAGCTTGTTTTACCAGTCTATAATCTCTTGAGTGACCAAATGAAAGAGGACCACACCAGGTATATATTCAAAATATATGTATTTATTACTAAACACACCCCCCTAGTCTCTTTATGAGGCTAGAGTTCGAAGTACATAAGTTATAAGTTAGTTATCTACAGTAATAGCACAAATACACGTTTGAGCCCCAGGGGCGTACCAAACCATATACCAATAAAGTGGTTTAAGAACCACGACTGAGCTAGACACAAGGCCTAGAGACTGTAGAAGTGCTTGGACCACAAGGAACCACCCAAGGCAGTGACACAGGGGACCCACGGGGGACGCGTGCAGTGTATGAACACAGCCGCGAACCACCGTTAACTTCTATGGGGAAAGTCGCGATTAGAATTTAAAAGAAAAGGGACACTTAGAGGAGGACTTGGAGCAAACCCTTTGAGAACTAGGCTGTTCTAGTGTCAATACCCACGGGAGCACCAGAGTACTCGAGTTACCTCACCCAGGGGAGCCGGGTGCATAGGTGTCTATCGGGGTCGGGTTTCGTCGTCGCTTTCTATGGCGATCTGCTGCAAAGTGCTGCTGGCGACCAAGTCGAAAGTGTTCGGGTGGATCCAAAGGTGGATCGAAGATCTGAAGAACCTGAAAGCAGAGGGGACAGAGTCTGGGTCACTAGCCATTGACCAGGAAGGCGATGAGCAGATGCCCACCGATGTCGAGAGCTTCAGGTAGGTTGACGGTTGTCTTGACTCTTCAACCACGAGTTCCAGGAGGCGTCGATGACAACCAGGAGCTGGATTCGAGCTGTCCCACAATGTTTGTCGATTGCAGGGGTGTCGGCGACCGGATTGGACCCAACAAGCCTTGGCAATGGAAAGTCTCGTGGAAGTGGAAGAAGGATGATGTTGCAGACCAGCAAGGTCTGGGGGACTCACCCAGCAAGGATAAGTCAGGGCACGCCTGGAGCAATCAGGGAGCCCAAGCAGAAAAAGATTGGCCTTCGGGAGGGCCTACTAGCCAATGGACTAGCAACCGCGAAGGAGCCTCAAGACAATGCACGTGGAGCTGGCTCACAGGACACTTGTGGAGTGGAGGCCAGTGATCTTCAGTGAAGTTGGTGCTGGAGGCTGGGGCTACCTGGAGCCCAAAGCACGACTTTGTGGAAGACCCAGAAGAGGATGCACTTGCAAATGCAATCGGTGTCCAGGGGTCACGGTTCCACGTTACCCACGACAGCTATGGGCCTCAGCTTTGCTAGGGACTCAGGGCAGCCTCAGTGAAGTCTGGAAATCCACCTCTGGTGATGCAAAGACTTCGGCGTCCGACGGGAGCTTCAGCGATGCAGACTGGACAATTGCTTCTTTGGTGCCTGCCAAGCAGGGGAGTCACTCCTTGACCCCAAGGGAGATTCTTCAGTCCTCTAATCTTGAAGTAGAGCGTCGAAGGTCCAGGATTCTGTGTCAGAGTTTCGTCCAGGTTAATCTAAAGTCCTAAGGACTGGGGTCCCCTACTTATACTAAGGTAGGGGGTTGGACATACTCTGTGGCCCCACCTATGGGAGGGTCAGGGCAGAGGGGTGGCTACACCCCTTTCCCTTTGTCCAGTTTTGTGCCAGAGCAGGGGCTGGAAGCCCCTGAGCCGGTTTGAACTGGGGTATGCACAGGGACACCAAGTGTGCCCCCAGTGCAGGACTTCAAAGCACCCGAGAGTGCTCCCGCCCAGCCCCAATACACACTATCCTGTCTGGGGAGGTGGTCACACCTCCCTGGGACAGGAAACCTATTGTCCAGGCCTCCCCTGCCGGAGTTTCGGTCAGCAGCAGGAGGCCAGACTCGTGTCTGTGGCAGCGGCATCCATTTTGTGATGCCAGGGCTCTGGAAAGTCAGTACCGGGTATACCGGTGTGTACATGTCTTTCCCTCTAGAAGGGTGGAATGCTACCCCCGCTGCCAGAACTGGCGGGGGGTAGTATTCCAAGATGTTTGACACCAAACACGACATGTTTCCGTGCAGCCATCCCAAAGTTAGCATTTAACGCGAGGTTATAATGCGCTTAAGAGTATATGGTCAGGCTGCACTACAAACAGCATCAGAGAAGGGTCTCCGAACGCTGCAGAGGGGCCCATGCTCATGCAGGGGCACCCTCTCACATAGGAACCACGCACTCTGCCTTCAAGATTGATAAGGCCTGCCATAGGAGTGACTTATAGGTTTATATGTGTGTATCTATGTAGTGATATAGGTAGCCTATATCACAGTAAGGGGTGCATGCACCACCTTACCCAGGCTGCAGTAGCAGACCTGTGGTGTCAGTTTGGATGGCCTTCCAGGGGTGGCACAATACATGCTGCAGCCCCTGGTAGGCCTCTGAGGTACCTATGCCCTGGGTACATAGTATACCATATACTAGGGACTTATAAGGGCACTCCATATTCCAATCAGAGATGTGCCTAAGGCACATGGAAACCATTTTAAAGAGGAAGCAGCTAGGCTGGGGTTTTGATTAGCAGGGCCCCAGCCAGACTAAGGTCGAAAAACAGTGAAGCATCAGCAAAACGTGGGGGTACCCATGTGAAGCAGATCCTACTCTCCTACACTTCTCTTGTCTCTTTCTCTACCACACTTCCCTCTTTCTGTACCTCTGTTGCTTCTTTCTGCACCTCTCTTGTATCTTTCTGCACCCCTCGTGCCTCTTTCACACCCCTCTTTCCTCTTTCTGCACCCCTCTTCATTCTTTCTGCACCCCTCTTGCCTCTTTCTGCACCTCTGTTGCTTCTTTCTGTACTTCTCTTGTTTCTTTATGCACCTCTCTTGCTTTTTACGGCACCCCTCTTGCCTCCTTCTCCACCCCTCTTCCCCCTTTCTTCATCTATTTTGCTTCTTTCTGCTCTTCTCTTGCCTCTTTCTGTACCCCTCTTCCTTCTTTCTGTACCTCTCTTGCTTCCTTCTGCACCCCTTGTGTCTCTTTCTGTACCCCTCTTATCTCTTTCTGCAAACCTCTTGCCTCTCTCTGCACCTCTGTTCCCTTTTTTCTGCACTTCTTTTGTTTCTTTCTGCACCTCTCTTGTTTCTTTCTGCACCCCTCTTCCTGCACCCCTCTTGCGTCTTTCTCCACCCCTCTTTCCCCTTTCTGCATTCTGTTGCTTATTTCTGCACTTCTCTTGCCACTTTCTGCACCCATCTTGCCTCTTTCTGCACCTCTGTTCCTTCTTTCTGAACTTCTTTAGATTCTTTCTGCACCTCTGTAGCTTCTTTCTGCACCACTCTTGCTTCTTTCTCCACCCCTCTTACCCCTTTCTGCATCCCTATTGCTCCTTTCTGCACTTCTCTTGTCTCTTTCTCTATCACTCTTCCCTCTTTCTGTACCTCTGTTGCTTCTTTCTGCACCTCTCTTGTATCTTTCTGCACCCCTCGTGCCTCTTTCACACGCCTCTTTCCTCTTTCTGCACCCCTTTTGCCTCTTTCTGCACCTCTGTTGCTTCTTTCTGCACTTCTTTTGTTTCTTTCTGCACCTCTCTTGCTTTTTACTGCACCCCTCTTGCCTCCTTCTCCACCCCTCTTCCCCCTTTCTTCATCTCTTTTGCTTCTTTCTGCTCTTCTCTTGCCTCTTTCTGTACCCCTCTTCCTTCTTTCTGTACCTCTCTTGCTTCCTTCTGCACCCCTTGTGTCTCTTTCTGTACCCCTCTTATCTCTTTCTGCAAACCTCTTGCCTCTCTCTGCACCTCTGTTCCTTTTTTCTGCACTTCTTTTGTTTCTTTCTGCACCTCTCTTGTTTTTCTTCTGCACCCCTCTTGCCTCTTTCTCCACCCCTCTTTCCCCTTTCTTCATCTCTGTTGTTTCTTTCTGCACTTCTCTTGCCACTTTCTGCACCCATCTTGCCTCTTTCTGCACCTCTGTTCCTTCTTTCTGAACTTCTTTTTATTCTTTCTGCACCTCTGTAGCTTCTTTCTGCACCCCTCTTGCTTCTTTCTCCACCACTCTTACCCCTTTCTGCATCTCTGTTGGTCTTTTCTGCACTTCTCTTGTCTCTTTCTCTACCACTCTTCCCTCTTTCTGTACCTCTGTTGCTTCTTTCTGCACCTCTCATATCTTTCTGAACCCCTCGTGCCTCTTTCACACCCCTCTTTCCTCTTTCTGCACCCCTCTTCCCTCTTTCTGCACCCCTCTTGCCTCTTTCTGCACCTCTGTTGCTTCTTTCTGCACTTCTCTTGTTTCTTTCTGCACCTCTCTTGCTTTTTACTGCACCCCTCTTGCCTCCTTCTCCACCTCTCTTCCCCCTTTCTTCATCTCTTTTGCTTCTTTCTGCACTTCTCTTCCCTCTTTCTGCACCCCTCTTCCTTCTTTCTGCACCTCTCTTGCTTCCTTCTGCACCCTTTGTGCCTCTTTCTGTACCCCTCTTAGCTCTTTCTGCAAACCCCTTGCCTCTCTCTACACCTCTGCTCCTTTTTTCTGTACTTATTTTGTTTCTTTCTGCACCTCTCGCTTCTTTCTGCACCCCTTTTGCTTCTTTCTGCACCTCGCTTACCTTTTTCTGCACCCCTCTTTCCTCTTTCTGCACCTCTGTTCCTTCTTTCTGTACTTCTTTTGTTTCTTTCTGGACCTCTCTTGCTTCTTTCTGTACCCCTCTTGCCTCTTTCTCCACCCCTGTTCCCCCTTTTTGCATCCCTGTTGCCTCTTTCTGCACCTCTCTTGCCTCTTTAGCAGTTCTCTTGACTCTTTCTGTACCCCCTTGCCTCTTTCTGTACTACCGTTGGTTCTTTCTGTACTTCTCTTGCTTCTACTGCACCTCTCTTGCTTCTTTCTGCACCACTCTTTCCTCTTTATGCGCCTCTCTTGCCTCTTTCTGCCCCCCTGTTCCCTCTTTCTGTACCTCTCTTGCCTTTTTCTGTACCTCTCTTGCCTCTTTCTGCACTTCTATTGCCTCTTTCTGCACCTCTGTTGGTTCTTTCTGCATTACTTACATAGAGCGTATATGATACCTCGGAAATTAGCTCTGATTTATTAGGACACAACTGAGGCGTGCCCTAAGTGCAGTGAACATGGTGTGGGAATAATACACATGGGCTGGTCCTGTCCGTCATTGGTGGAATACTGGAGGAGGGCAGTGACATGTATGAATGAGGTGACGCGAAGAACAAGTGTGCGCCTATGGTTTGCATTCTAGGTGGATTTCTAAGACCTGCTAAGAGTAAACACTATATGGTTTATTGATTTGTCCCTGTTTCTTCCCAGATAGGAGATAACCATGCATTGGAAGGGGACTAGGCCCCCCAGAGCAGTGAAATGGAAGGAGGAGCTGATTCGGTGGGCAGGCTATGAGAGCACAGTGTTGTATTGTGAAGTAACTAAAGGAAAAGGATCAGTTGACTGGGTAGAAGCATGGGATCACTTATTACATTGTCTAAAAAACCAAGATATGGTGAATGCATCCGGTGAAGAAAGTGTGTACAAACAGTACAAATAACTTCTGAAATGGAAGGGATGGAAATGTAGTGATACATGATGTGATGGGGACTGGACTTTTAGGGAGGGGAGGTTATTAGGTTAATTATTGTAATGTGTTTTATTTATATTATTGTTTAGCCTATTATAAATGCCAATAAAATTAGGTCTCCTGGGACCAGGGCTTGGAGGCAGGAAATTCCAAACACGTCTGTAGGGTTAAAACTCCAGAAGCTTCTCCCATTTCAAAGTGTGCACCAGGTATACAAACGGGACCCTCAGACCCACTCCTGGACCAGTGGATACTACAGATGAAGGACACCCTGCTGCCCTGCTGCCTGAGCCTGCACTACTGCCTGTGAAGGAAGACTGTACCTGTATCCTTCATCTCAGGCTGAAGCGCCTGAAAGGGGCAACTGACTGACAACCTGTTATGAGCTTCAGGGACATAATAAGCTCCTGAGTCCTCTCTGCAACTGACCAGCTGATCTGCTCCAACTAAACCCGTCTAGATAAATCTCAGCCATGCTGGCCTCTGCTGGAGTGAGTTCCTGATTCCCAAGAGGTGCCTCCCAGATCTTGGACCCTTGGTGTGACATCAGTTGAGATCATCCTTGAAAAATATTTTAAATCCTGAAATTTTGGGCTCTTTGCGACAGCAAATGGGCTCGTCCGCAAAAAGACCTTGCCACCCACACCGACCGTCAATGTGAAGCTCCAATGAATCTGATTATTCATGCTACAGTGTCTGCCAGCAATGACCGGCAATGTGAGATCTGCACTTCATGCTGCAGCATCGACAGATCGTGGTGACTGCCATTGAGAATCTCCAGCAACGACTATCCATGACACCCAACAGGATCTTCTTGCTACAGTGACGACTATCTGCATAGCCTGGCCTGCTGTTTGTGCTTCAGCGATGTCCATCTGTGAGGCTATCCTAGCTCCTCACCTCCTCCTCTTGCACGAACAGAAATCTTTGTACTGGATTTTAGAAGATAACTTTTTCAGCTGGACTAGCCTGGTCGCATTATGTGGCCCTGACTCCATTGTGGTTGGCCTGAACTTGTGACTTTTACTGGGTCTCACACAACCACGTAACAGTGGCGCTTTGTGCTTTTAGGAGCTATACTTATCTAAAATCTTCAAAATTGCATATCCCTGGTTCTAGTTGTAGGAGAGTAGGATCTGCTTCTTATAGTTACCCCCACTTTTTGCTGATGTATCACTGTTTTCGACTTAGACTGGCTGGGATCCTGCTATCCAGGACCCCAGCCTAGCTGCTTTCTCCTCTAAATTGATTGCATGTACTTTAGGTACACTCCAGATTGGATACTGGGGTACCCTTATAAGTCCCTAGTATATGGTACACCATGTACCCAGGGCATAGGTACCCCAGAGGCCTCCCAGGGGCTGCAGCATGTATTATGCCACCCATGAGAGACCATTCAAAATGACACCAGAGGTCTGCTACTGCAGCCTGTGTAAGGTGGTGCATATAGGTTCACTATATCTATTCTAAATCACTGCACATAAAAACCTATCAGTCACCCCTATGGCAGGCCTTATCAATCCTGAAGGCAGGGTGCTGGGTTTTGTGTGAGAGGGTGCCCCTGCATGAGCAGAGCCCCTCTGCAGCCTTCAGAATCTATTCTCCGGGGTTGTCTGTGATGCAGCCAACCATATATACTTAAGGGCATTATAACCTTGCGGTAAATGCTAACTTTAAAACGGCTGCTTAGAAACATGTCGTGTTTGGTGTCAAACACCTTGGAATCATACCTCCACACCAGTAACTGGTGTGGGAGGTGTGATTCCTCCCTTGTAGAACCACTACTATGGGGCACCGGTCTACCCGGTACCAGCTTTCTCGACCTGGGCAGCACAAAATGGATGCTGCCAGCCACAGACACAAGTCTGCCCTCCTGCTGCTGAGCCAAGCTCGAGCAGAGGAAGGCCTGACAATAGGTTTCCTGTCACAGGGAGGTGTGACCCCCTCCAAGACAGGCTTTAGTGTATTGGGGCTGGGTGGGTGCACTCTTAGAGTGCCAGAAAGTCTGCACCGGGGGCACATTTGGTGTCCCCGTGCATAGTCCAGCTCAAACCGGTTGCAGGAGCCATTGGCTCCTGCTCTGGTATGAAACTGGACAAAGGACATGGGTGTAGCCACCCCTCTGTCCTGACCCTCCCCTAGGTGGGTCCCCAGAGTTAGTCCCACCCGTTCCTTGGGTATAAAGTAGGAAACCTGACTACAGGACTTTAGATTTTACCTGGACTAAACTCTGCAAGAAGAAACCAAGTACTTCAACAGTCTACACTTTGCTGGATGACAGAAGAATCTCCCTTGGAGTAATGGAGTTACTCCCCTGCAAGGCAGGCACCTTAACGCATCTGACCAGTTTGCATCTCCCGAGCTCCTGAGGACTCCGAAGATTTCTGAAACACAGGAGGTGGGTTCCCGAGCATCCCTGAGGTTGATCTGACCTCTCAGCAATCCTAAGACCAGTATCCCTTGTGGGGACCATGTAACTTGAACCCCTGTGCACCGTGTACTTTTGCAGCAGCATATGCTTTTTGGCAATCCCTGAGGCTGTGCTTTGGGCTATGTGTAGTCCTGACCCCGAGCAGTATTTCTACTGAAGATTTCTGGCCTACACTCCACGAGTGTTCCGTGGACTGGTATCTCGTGATTCAGCTCGAGGTCCCTTTGCAATCCCTGGTCCATTGGCCTGTGGGACCCTGTGAAGGTAACTTTGACTTTCCTTGGGCTTTCCTGGTTGCTCCAAACGTGCCCTGACTCTCCATAGCTTGGAGAGTCCCCAGGACCTTGCTGGTCTTCACCGTGACTTGTTTCCTCTGCCCGCGTGGGTTGCAGTTGCCAAGGCTTGTTGGTGTTCAATCCAGACACTGACCCCCCAGCACTCAACATCCTTTGTGGCACAGCTCACCTCCAGACTTTGGTTGTCGTCGACATCTCCTGATCCCCGTGGCTGCAGAGTCAAGCATCCAAAAATTTCACCTGAAGCACCCGACATCGGTGGGCATTCGTTCACTGAGCCCCTGGTCACCTGAAGTGACCCAGACTCTGTCCCCTCTGCTTTCAGGTTCTTCTCACCTCGGATCCAGGCTTGGATTCCACCGCACACTTTTCATCTGCCCGGCAGCAGTACTTCTTCGCACCACGCCATTGAAATCAACGAGCGTTTCCGACACCACTTGACCCCTATGCACCCGGCTCCTCTGTGATAGGTAACAAGGGTACCTCGGTACTCACAAGGGTGCTGGCCTTAGAACCTTCTATGTTCCAAAGGGTTTGCTTGAAGTCCTCTCCGAAGTGTCCTTAAACTGTAATTATCCAACCACGACTTTCCCATAAAGTTGTACGGAGCTCGCGTCTGTGTTCCCACACTGCACTCGTCCTCCGTGGGCTCCTGTGTCACTCCTGTGGGTGGTTCCTTGGGGTCCCAGCGATTCTACATGCTCTAGGCACTGTGTCTATTGAAGTCATGGTTGTTATACCACTTTCTTAGTATATGGTTCGGTCTCCCCTGGAGCCCGCTGTGTATTGTGCTATTTACTGTCGTTCTATTGATTTAATATTGTGTATCTTGTGCTCCAATCTCATAAAGAGGTTAGTAGAGAGTGTTTAGTAATAAATACATATATTTTATATATCTCTTGTGTGGTTCTCCTTTCATTTGGTCATTCAGGAGGTTCTGATCTGGTAAAACAAGCTGCTTTACATTCCTTCGAGACTTAGCCTGAAGGCTGCTCTCCACAGCTACCAGTAGGATAGCTTGCTATAAAGGTTGTCTTAAACCTAATCATCATTAAGGGTCATTTGGACTGGTGCAAGGTGCCCACTTTAATTAGTGGACAGCATATACCAGGCCAACTTCTCACACTAGTGATTGTATTTTTGTGATTATGGTGTCAAATATTTTCTTAAATTTTACTCTTGTTTTCTAAATTAGTGTGGGATTTTTCACTTTGATACTGTTTATGTGCTACATAATACTTTACACATTGCTTCTTAGATAAGCCTGTCTGCATCTGTGCCAAGTTACCAGTGGGTTAAGCACTGGGTAATTAAGTGACTTTTTATTGTTCACCCGGACAAGGATTGTGGCTGTTGCTTGAGTAGGGCTTTACCCCCCTCAACTAACAACCCAATTTCTCACAGATTACATATTTGGTGGTTCTTAGAACACCCACATTTTAGACACCTTGAGCCTGCAGACTAAGTGTAAACAGAAAAACTAATAAAGCAGACCGCTTCCGTCTATTCACCCAAGATCTGGAACAATGTGCCTGTATCCATCAGGACTGCCCCAACTTTGGAAATTTAGGAAAGAGTTGAAGGTGCTCCTCTTTAGAGAGCACTACATCATATTTCATTTAGAATCCACAAAACAGCTAACTTCCATATCACATGTTGACTTTATGGTTGTCTTTGGCCTTGCCCAGTGCTCTGCTGCCTTTTGGCTAAGTGCTCTATAGAAATATGTCATCTATACACACATACATGAAAAATACATATGAATTTGAAACACAACATAATCTCTTTAAACCTCTCCCTCTATTTAGTGGCAAAGGATTAGTCATTATTTCCACCTTGCTTGAGAAAGAGTATTTTGGAGGAGTGTAGTAAATGGGGAGTCAGGAAATGTAATGTAAAGCAGTGGGTCACTAGATGAAGCGCTGCCATTCAACACAGTTAAATTACCATAATTTTGAGGCTATGGAAGGAGGGTTAGGTATGGATAAAAAAAATTGGTTGACGTCATGGACACTGCACAGAGGTATCCATCTGACAAAGATTCATGGTTAAGTAGTTGGGGGACAGTCCATTAACAAGAAAAGGATTACTAATATATATGGAGCTCTATTTTTCCTAATGAGTATGAGGCTTGGTGATGACAGTATTAGCTGTAGGTGAGTCTGAGATTACAGACAACCTTGTGGCAAAGATTAAAACCAATTCTAGTGACGAGAATGATTTCAGGGCAAGTCCTACTAGTTAAGTGCTACAGTACCCTACTTTGCTGAATTGTTCAGAGATTAGTGTTTTGGCTGTTTGTCAGGAAATGCTCTGATGGATGGTGCATATTTTACTGTTACTAAGTAGGGGCAGGGCTGGCTCTAGGGCGGTGCGATCGGTGCCACCACACCGGACGCTGACTTTGGGGGGGGTGGGGCACAGTGTTTTCAAATACAATATGGTTTTTAAAGCACCTGTTGCCGAGTTCCTTGCCTCCAGCAATTTCCAGGCAAACATTAAAATGTCAAGATAACTCTTTTGATTGATGGACCTGCGGCAGAGAGATCAGAGTTTTGTCTAGTGGATGTTTTGACTCATCATAAAGTAGCCCAGGAGATTAAAATGCCTGCTGAAAAGCACTTGTACCATGCAGATCACAAAGTGCATTCAATGGAAATAGGTCAGTGCATTACTGCTTCTGCCAGAGAACCCCTTTTATTACTTGCAGTTTATACATTTAAATCCTAATATAGAGCAGTGAGCTAATACCTATCATCAAAGAGCTGCATTCAAACTGCAGGTTATAGATTAGAGTGTTATGATTTTTCACCCAGTCTTTCATTATCCTAATGTTGCAAAAATGATTCACATGGGTAGAAATCATTTCTTATTAGTAAAGCCAACCCATAACCATGGTGTTACGCTTCAAATTCTGAGTTTGTGCTTCTCCAGACAAAGCTCTCTTAAACTATACTGTCTACAGCAGAGATGACTTGTGACTCCTACATCTTGAAGTCCTCTGTCTGATGTAACATTTCCTATACACTGATTTACACACTTATGATTCATTGTCTCAGGGTAATGTGTATATGATGTAAAGTGCTCTGACACCTTACACTGGTATGAGTGGTGCTATAAACCAAAAGAAATGCATGAGAGAGAGAGTGGTTATGGACACTTGAGGGGCACTGTTAAAGGGTGGTAGAGAGGAAAATATTGAAGAAGGAGGTCATTGGGGTGGGGTCGACAAACATTGTCGCACCGGGTGTCACAGGCGCTAAAGACGGCACTGTGGTGACTGTAGCAGATAGAAAGGACCCCACGTGCACAGCAGAGTTGAAATTTCAGTCAAGGTTTTGCAGTAATGGTGCAGAATAGGATAGTCAGGGAGAAGAAATATGGGAAGTGTAAGTGATAAATATGTAGACTTTGCAAAGAAATTTCCATCTTGGATAATTGCATCATGTGAGATAGGAACTTCATTCGCTGCAAAATTAGCTCTGCCAGAGGGGTTAAACACAAGGCCTGGCATTCAACCTTGAACAGAGCCTACTCCATGCCCTCAGGTTTGGGTGCAGGAACTGTTCTCTGATCCCATAGGGAAAGAAAACACTCTGCATGACCTTCAGCTTGGCCCTGCACTTGGATCCTTTGTGGACATAACCCACTGACACATTCTTAGGCCAGAGTTTGCCTTGTGTTTTTGTGGACATAACCTACTCCATAAAGCCTTCCCCAACGCACAACAGGGGTTGCGCAAAGGCCCCTTGTCTGCCATTCTTTAATCAATCAATCAATTAGGATTTATATAGCACGGCTAATCGACATTTTTGTGAGTCTTCTTTTTTGTCTGTAGAGTCATCATCATCAATAAAACTTTATTAGTTACTCTTCAGTAACATAAAAGCACAAAACTCCCCAAAATCCATTCAAAATGCACCCTCGCATTAAACGCATACATAATATGTCTCTAGAGTTAACCTCTTAAACATCTAGAAAAGTTTCATTAACAAATATGAGGAGGGGCTGGGGGAGTTGTTTTGGTCGAGAGTAGGTTGCTTCATCAAAAGTCGAATCTTCTGACTTAGAAACCGACTAACTTCCTTTAATATCTTCTAATAGGGTGTCTAAAATCTACTTTCTTCTCTATGACTCTCTATTATTCTTCACTGATTCAAAAGTTCTTCTCACACTCCGGTAGATTTGAAGCACGTGCATTTTTAATTCAGTGACAAGGGAGCGGTTACTATGTTATATTCTGAAACTAATGGGTTTGTGCTCCTGTCTAACGATAATTTCAACACTGCTGTTTTCAGACCCTTTGCAAAGTGCACAATACTAATAAAACCTGGATTTCACTTTCACATACAAAGCAATTTGCCCTAATCGTTTGTCAGTGCCAATTGACGGTTTCACTCACATGTTGGGCTCCAGGACTCATGCATGTTTGAAGGCTCTTTCTTTTCAATAACCAAGGAGTGCATATTACCAAAAGAAGCCCTCTGTCACTGACACATGGACAGGTACATGCTCGTGTCTATGTGCGCTTCACTCACTCTCGTGCCATTTACTTTTCATAAAAAACACAACCTGCCCAGAATGGCATTTCTTAAAACATGATGCAGTCTCTTAAATTAAAACATTCTCTTCCACCAAACTGAAATATGCGCATGCAAAACCTTTACAAAGTTTTACAAAGTTTAAAACCCGCAGTTGGAGCCTGAAACTAGGACTAGGTAAAATGTCCGTTACGCTGTAGTAATCATGTGTCATTTCACACAATTTGGGGGCATATTCTCAAGGAGCTATCGCCAAGCTAACGGCACTTTATCGCAGCCAAATCCGCGATAAAGTTATCACCCCATTCCCAAGCTGGTGCTAACAGCCCATAACACCAGTTTACCTGCGATAGCAGGCGCAAAAAACATCGCCACAGAGGAGCATCGGCAACTAACGCTAATGATATGCAGAGTAGGCGTTCCCGTGCAAAAAGCCGCGACAACACCACTCCACAACATTCTCAACGACCAGCCAGATCGGCGATAATATCACAAAACATGCGCTAAGGCGCGTTAGCATCAGGAAACTAACACCTGCTCCTACCTGGTGTAAAGTCGGACGACAACCGGCACCAGACAAGGGAGCACAGACCAAAGCCACACATGAAGAACAACAGATGCCCTGGAGCAACCCATCATGCAGGCCTGAGCCCCAATAGGTCAACAACACCCACCGCCACCACCCCCAGGACCCCACCACCTCCACCCCCCCGGGGCCCTACCCCGGGCACCCCCCACCCCCCTCTATGGACAAAGATATTGCACATCAACTCCACGAAATCATGAACCAAACAAATTGCATGAAGTCGCACAATAACAACACCCAACATACATGTGTGGCCAGAAAAAGGGAAATCATACACCCATATCAAAATATCCAAACAATACGTTTATTACAGAACAAACCAAAAAAAAAAAATCTGAAGAGGCATGGCGGGTCGTCTCAGGACATTCCGTAAGTCACAGCCTGCAAAACAGAAATCTGGATCAGAAGGTGTGCCATGCGCCCATCAAAGTACAGAGAGAGAGAGCGAAAGAGAGGAAGAGAGAGGGAGAGAGAAAGAGAGAGGGAGAGAGGGAGAGAGAAAGAGAAAGGGAGAGAGGGAGAGAGAAAGAGAGAGGGAGAGAGGGAGAGAGGGAGAGAGAAGGAGAGAGATAGAGAGAGGGAGAGAGGGAGAGAGAAAGAGAGAGGGAGAGAGGGAGAGAGAAAGAGAGGGAGCGAGAAAGAGAGAGGGGGAGAGGGAGAGAGGGAGAGAGTGCCGACACTGTGGACCTAGGCCTCACTGCTCACCTGCTGCCACCGGTGTGTCTCCAACCACATGCCGGTATTCACAGCAGTCCCCCAGGTCCCTCATCTGAAACAGTTTCCACAGACATGAATGGCAGAGTCCATACAGTTGCACACGCCATCATCGCTTGCCCGCCCCTGCGCACACAGGCTGCTGCACCCCAGCCCCTCCCGCCGCCCAGCAGTGATTTCCCGCCCCTGCGCAACCAGGCCTCACTGCTCACCTTCCGCCACCGGCGTGTCTCCAAGAGGGCCCACCACGTTCCGGAGGGATCTCCAAGCCCGGTGCCCGCGACCATGGCACCCTCCACATCATGCAGCCCCGCACCGCGAGCCACCAGGTCACACACCTGACTCTGGGTCTTGATTACGCAATTGCAGAGACCACATCAGTGCACACGGCATCATCGCAGGCTGCACACCCGTTCAGCGCTTGAGGTGCCACTAACTCTGTGAAGCGCGACACAACGCTACATGGCGGGAGGGCCACACTGGCCGCTGGCCCAGGCCTACACTGCGGCCCAGCAGGGCTCACACTAATCCTTGACAGTCCGGCCCGCCAGGACGGCGCATCATCGCAGGCTGCACACCCGCTCAGCACTTTAGGTGCCCCTATCTCACTGCACCGCAAGATACCGTCCCGTGGCGGGGTACCTGTGCCTGCCGCAGTGTATCCGGTGCCACCAAGTCTGTGCCCCGCTAGCCATGGACCCTGAATGATTGAGTCCCGTTGTGCAGACGCCATCATGTCACCCCCGGCACTGGGCAATGTGAGGTGGCAGGGCCCTAGGCCCCCATGTACACATGAGAACTACACGGAGACACCCAGTCAGAGAGAGTGGAAATGGAATCCGGCACGTGCGCCAGGCCATTTTTATTGCCAGGGTCACATGTCCTGTGACGCCAGTGCTGGATGGGTGTGGTGTGGGTGTACACCAGCCGTGAGGGAGTAGCTGTGGCATGCTGATAACTAGACCTGTGAGCTGCAGATCCCCACAGTGAAGACCTAGGACATGTAGCGCTGTCGTTCCCCCCTGTGTGCATAATCGGAGTGGGCTGTCCTGGCGTATGCCAGTCCAGCGTAAGGGTGTGAACAATGACCCCGGGGCTCTGGGCGTGGGTCCGTCCTGGGCTGGACAAGGAAGTGACTAATTAATGCGTCTCCGTTGTAGTGTCGGCGCCACCTGGACCGGAATCGGCAATCTGTCATCCTGTGACAATAGTCCCACAACATGGGCAACATGGACGTAAGGCGGAATCACTGACCCTACATTCATCCATACTTCCACACTTGAAAGATCATAGACATGACACATCTGTGTGGATATGAATGTTTATTACACATTCAAGGGAGTGTTGCAGCTGGAGCAGTACAGGGCCATGCCAACCCCACTTCACATTGTCGGCCCGTGGAGGGCCAGCCAGAGTCCTTCAGGGAATGACAGGTACATCAGGAGAGGAGGACTTCAGTCCGCAGTCTGATAGCTGTGTCATTGGTGACCAAACAGAATATGGCAGTCCATGTCGAGGTCAGAGGTGAGTGTCGCAGAGTGCATCGGGGGACCGTGGAAGGTGATGATGCAGAGGGCAGAACCAAGCAGAAACAGGCCACATGGCGGAGATGAATGCTACTGTGTCCTCCTGACCACGCGGGTGGGTTCATCCGCATCTTCGTCCTCTGCTGTTGCATGTGCCTCACATGTGGGTGGTGGTGTACTGTCCCCAGCACTGTGTGGCACAGACACATCAGGGGCCGGAGATGTGGATGGGGTGGTAGCAGCAGCATGCATCAGCGCCAGGCCTTGTGGCAGCAATGCCATGAGGAAGGTCTTCAGGGCATTGAGGGACCCAGCTACCTCTCGCTGGTGTGCAGCCGTGGCAGCCACACTTTCCGCCTGCATCCGCTCCATGTTCTCCATGATCCTCCGCATGTGTCCCAACTCCCGGGCGAGATCGCTGGAGGAACTCTGGCTAGACAGTCGTTCTTGTTGCAGAGTCAGGACTCTGGCGATGTCAGCCATGCTCCGTTGGAGAGCATGGAGCGGACTGTGGGCGTCCGTTAGGGACTGTGAGTGGTCCCTGATGGGACTCAGACACCCACGTATGGCACCTAGTTTGGCTGCCATGCGGTCGAACCCCACCTGCACCTGCTCAGCCAGCTTCTCCTGGCACCCCAACACACGGTGTTGGAAGGCCATGTGTTCGTCATGGGGGCTGTGGTGGTGGGTGCTGCCTTCTGTGCGTACTGTGCAGGTGGGGGGGCTCCTCATGGCAGCTGGGTTGCCCTGATCCTGGAAGTGGCTGCGGAGGCTCTCCACGAGCTGTTCGAGGGCATCTGAGTCGAAGGTGTGGTGGTCCTCTTCGTCATCAGAGAAGAGAGGTTCGGACTGCTCTGTAGGAGGTGTTGGATTTTCCCCTGCAATGTGAAGGGGAGATGCAGTTTGACATCGTGTACACATGTATGTTGACGCATTGTACTTGTCTGCATTCAGACTGCATGACAGTGTACATTGTGACTGTTTGGGGGGAGCTGCCTATTTGATGCGGGACAGTGGACATTCCGACTACATCACGGATGTGAGTTTGTACTTGTACATTGTCTACTCACAATTCCCTGCAAATGCGGCACCTGTTTTGTCCTCTGTTCTGTTGTGGATGTGTTGCGGTTTGTACCACCTCGTTGTCAATGTTGATGTGCTCTGCATGTTATGTGTGTGTGCCGCATTTTGGGGGAGTCGCCCCTGCAGCTCTGATTTAGCTGCCCTCCTCCCTTCCACTCGGTGTGCCTCTGGGTTCTGTGCTTCTGCAGTGCTGAGATGTTGCATACCTGTGTGCATTGGTCTCTTGGTGGGAGTTGCGGGTCTGGGGCACGGTTTGTCTGCAGGTGTGCTATGCTTAATTGTGCATGTGTGCCATTGTGCCCATCTCCCCCCGTCCCCCCAATCCCTGGTGGTTACTCACCCTGTTGCTGTTGTGTCCTGTCATGTTGAGCAGTGTCCGGTCCCCCGACTCCTGCCACCGTCTCCCCACTGATGACTGTGGACACCATTTCCTCCATCTCATCCAGCTCCTCCTGTGGCGCAGGGCTCCCACCTCCAGTCTGCATTGCTGCCTTCCGGTTGTTTGCAAGTTTCAGCTTGGTTTTGCGCTTCACATCATTTCAGTGCCTCTTCACCTCGTCCATTGTCCTCTTCAGCACTCCGACTGCATTCACCTTGTCCACGATAGTCTGCCATATTCCATTTTTAGTTGCCAGTGACACAGTGGAGGTGACGAACATTGATTGATGGTGTTCTAACACCTCCGTTATCAGGATCCTGTTTTCCTGCGGACTGAACTTCGTCTTCCTCTTCTTCTTGTCCTTGCCCTTCCCTGACCCCGAGGTCCCAGGCTGGTCCTCCGTGGGGCTTGTGGGGTTCTGGTTGTCCTCTGTACTTGCTCTGGCTGCCTCCATTGTGCTTCGCTGTTGTTTGGCTTTTGTCGGTATGTTTTTTTTCTACTTTTATGGTGCATTTTCCCGCATGACGCGTGGGAATTGCAGGCCTGTGGCTGGTTTTCGTACATTTTTGTATCGCAATTGGCGTCATCGCTACTATTTTTGTGTTGGGGTTTCGTGTTTTTGCGGAGTCGCGTTGTTTCTAACGTGTTCATTTGACACGTTGTCCTGTGACTATCGCATGGTACCGCCGTGTTGTGAATACCACGTTAACACGGAGTTGTTTTACCGCGATGGACTGTGATGTGTAGGGTTGCGTTAAGCTACACTTGCGGTAGTTATCACACGTTCTTGAGAATATGTCCCACGTAGTTTTATAATTTGTTATGCAAAATTCCTCAAAGTATGCCATTAGGCCACAAGGTGTAATTGCGAAATGTTCACAGCAACCATTTGTAGCAGAAATACAGGAACAAAGAGAATGACCAGAACGTGAGCTGCTGTTCATTGCAGCACTTGTGCTGGTTGCACTAGTTTTTAGCGTGTTATGCGGAAAATGCGTCGACATGAGGAAGCATTTCAAACTAAAATTTAGCACTAAATGAAGGTTTTACATTTTGGTTACATTTGCAGAATTTTTCACAATTATGCAAAACTAATCGACCAATTTTCCACACCCCTACATGAAACCACAGTTATATTCTCACTTTTTTCAGTACTTCGGTCATTACTATCTACTTGGACCTTAAAGAGTTGGGAATCTCAAATGATCCAAACTAAGTTTCCCAAATAGTTTTAGCTTCATGAGTTCCAGTGGCTGACTTCTAATTTGAAATTAAAAGTTGTCAAAATTAAGATAACAGGAGGAAAAGAAGAAATTCTTTTCCTCCTGTTATTATGTTTATTTGCATAACTACATTTGAAGTAGCCCACTGAGGATTTCAGACCTTTTCTCAAATATGTTTGTAATGGCCAAGCATTTGTTGCTTACTAACAATGAGCCCCACGTGTTTACATAAATCCCCCTAAATCTCCTTCCTGGTCTTTTAATATGCCAAAACACTCAAAACTACATAGATAAAAAATTATAATGATCATCTTTAAAATGCCTCAGCATTTACTGACATTTAAAGTACATCTATTTGAGGAACGACGCATATAATTTACTTGCTTTCAATAGATGTAAAAAACACAAATATGAAACAGACAGCATAAAATAAAATATTTGCCAAGGCCATCTGTACATAGAAGTCCTTGCTCGTGACTGTTTTCCCATACTAAGTAGTCACCATTGAGGTAAAAAAACAATTACAGCAAAAGTGTTCAGTCAATTAATTATTTGTTTAAACTAATTGTACTGCCTTTTAAATAGGCTAAATGACAAAGTGATTTGTCTCCTAGTGCACAGCCAAAGCAGTTTGAGGGCTAAAATATTTTTCCGTTAAAATACTGCAGTGAGTTTTATTTTCGGGTATTCATAGCTGTTTCACACGGTGCATTATATAGGATGCTACTAAGTTTCTTGACAACACAGTCTGCAGGCTGAGGTGTGATTTCATGACTTTCCTGCTCAATTGCTGTGCACAAATGTCTATATTACAAATACTGATCGTTTAAGCAGTTCATGTATAATGCTTAACACTATCACAAAATGCGAGAAAAATATAAAGAAATGTATAAGGCATCAAAGTTGAGTTTCAGAAATAAAAACTCTGAATAAGCATTGCCGGAGTTGGGATTTTTGTATTGCAAACATTGGGTATAATCATCAAATAACCTCTGCCAATTGTTGTATGGACCTCTGTTAGTTGACATGTAGAGGGAATAAGGAGCTATCATTTACATTAGTTACCATAGACAATGAAGTCCAATTGGGGCTTCATAGAAATCGACAAGGAGATTTAGCGTGAGTTTAAAGGGAATTATTTAGCAAATTAGATCAAGTCAGATCATTAATTTATTAAGTATTCAAGATTTAGTAATCATTATTACAAATTCAAAAAATCAAGAAATCAATATTAAGAAATAAGGTAAAATAGTACATTGCTAAGAGTCTTAAATAAAATGCTGAATACGTAGCAGGTGTGTTCCCTAATCTTTTAAGGAAGGTTGGGCATAAATGGCATTTTATTTTAAACACAGTAGGATAAGGTGTCAGCTTCCGACAACCAAATGAAGGTTTCTGATGAGAGAGAGGCTTTAGAATGAAGCATACATGACTATGTCCTTGGTTTGCTATTTTGAACAGAATCTTGTTGTTCAGACAGCTCTTCCAAAAAGTTGCGCTTCCTATCATCTCCTCTCCTCCAAATGAGAACCTCACTATGAGTTGTCTGATATATAACAAAAGTCGAATGCTAGCTAACTGAAGGCATCTTTAAATATATAGCATCTGCAGTGGGAAGAAAGAGAAAAACATATTGTGCCAGATAACTGTTTAAATGCATAAACAGGACTCTGGGCCTTAAGCTGAAAGTTAACTTTCAAAATGGTATCATTATTTTGGCTAACTTAATTCATTACAATAGTTTAATTCAAGTGTTTGCTTATAATGTCTCAGTGTGATTACCTATTACAAATTTTGCATTAAATGTGTGCATTTTAAATGACAGTAAAGTTAGCACTTTACAGTTATATGCTTTTCATTAGCAAAATGAGGAATTTCACTCTATCAATATGAATCTGATTAGAGGCAAATTTGACAATGACGACCAGGTAAGTAGTTCTGCTTGCCTTATCCAATACCATATTTGTCAAATATACACAGCACTTGACTCCTTTGCAATATAATCATGACACTCATGCAGTTGTCTTGTTTTATAAGATAAGGGCTAGGGACCCGATTTAGAGTGCTGATACAAAATCAAGGCCAAAGTTAACTTATGATCATTGTGGGAAGGCTTGGTAGACCAGGGCCTGCTACATGATCTGTTTCTGCTACTTGGTAGAGGCAGAGCATTGGGTAATGTGCACGTTCTCAACTAAAGCACACATTGTACAATGATTACACGAAAAATCTGAATAGCAAAGTTTTTTTGGGAGCAGATGTGACATTACTGTTGTCTAACTGCTGAGTCTGCGTGAATAAATTCCATATAGTAAAGGATGAAAGATTTGATTTATGAATAGGTCCTAACACCATGACTTAGCACATGATCTGCACACAGAGCATCTCAGAAACACAAAATGTTGTTTCACATATAGAGTGTCCGGAGCTATTGCATTCAGTCATCAAGTTACTGAATTAGCACATATGCCAAGTTAGTGCATGAGCTAAAGATAGTTTACATTCTTGAAAAATTGACACACACATTTGTTCTGCACATGTGCAAGGTACCTAACAAGTACATTACACAGCTCCAGGTGGTGGTTGCCGTTGTATGGTTATTGAGGTCAGAGTTTTCATAGGAAGAGCATTTTTTCTTTGCTAATAACTAACAAATCTGAACAAACTTTCCCCGAAAAAAAGTTCATCCACCTCGTCTCCTTCATGGAAAGTTTCGCACCATCTATCAAGCAGGGACAAGAAAAAAGGGTGGCTTCAAAATATTGATTTCCCATGTAAATTTGAATAGAAAAATTGGCTCTCCGATAAAGAAAAATTGCTTAAACAGAATTTCACCAAATTTTCCAAAAGTTAAAACTTGATTTGCTGTAAATCCATTAATCCTCCTTTGACAAATCTCCATTTAAAGAGGTGCTCCAGTTAAATCAATCAATCAATCAATCAATCAATAAGGATTTGTAAAGCACTGCTCATCACCCTTGAGGGTGTCCAGGCACTGGCGGGGGGAGGGGGGGTGCGTACTGCTGTTGCGACCTATCTGTTAAAGAGCCAGGTTTTATGTTTCTTTCTTAACTCTTGGAGGGTGGGTGTTGATCATACTTGCAGAGGGAGTTTGTTCCAGTGTTTGCCAGTTACGTGGGAGAAGGCGCGTCCTCCACTTCTGATTTTTTGGATGCGGGGGTGTGTGCCAAGTGGAGAGGGGAAACATCCTTCACAACGCGGGCATTGCATCGCAATGCCTTTACATCGCGGGCATTACAACGACTTGCGCTGGATGGCGCTCTAACCTAACGAATAGTATGATTTACTATTCCAACACCTTCTCTACTGTATGTAGACTGGCGTTGGAATAGTAAATCATACTATTCCTAAATCCAGCGCCCTCCAGCGCAAGTCGTTGTAACGACTTGCGTTGTAACAAACGCGATGTAAAGTACCGTGTTGTAAATGTATGCGTGGTAACGTCATACATTCGGTGGAGAGACGCAGAACGTAGTTGTCTGGTGGTTTGGTGGAAATCAACCTTGTGGTTGAGGTAGGTGGAGCCCGAGTTGTGGAGGGCTTTGTAAGCATGGGTGAGTAGTTTGAACTGGTACCTTTTGTTTACAGGGAGACAGTGTAGTGCTTTGAGGTGGGGGATCATGTGGTTTCATCTCGAGAGGTTAAGGATGAGTCTTGCAGCTGTGTTCTGTATGATCTGGAGTCTGTTCAGAAGTTGTGCAGTGATCCTTACATAGAGGGTGTTGCTGTTGTCCAGGCGGCTTGTGCTCAGAGCCTGGGTGACTATGCATATTGTGCTGGTGGAGAGCCCCTTGAAGATTTTCTTCAGCATGCAGAAGTTGTGAAAGCATGCCAAGAAAATGGTATTTATCTGCTTTCTCATTGAGAGCTTGCTGTCGAGGATTTATTTATTTAAGGTTTTATATAGCGCTAGCTAGACCCGGGGGTATCAGATCGCTTAACAGAATCGAGAACAAGGTAAAAGACAGTCACTGAGCATATTACGTGCCGTAATCAAAGGTTCAAATATACATAAAAATGTATACAAATGAAAATATAGTTAGGCGGAGCGGGAGGAATACACAAAAAGATATATACACAGAAAAATAAAATTGTTTATCCATGAGGGTGGGATTACTAAATTGTGGTCAGTGCGAAAATCAGAGTCCACGGAGAGAAAGACATCAAGACAATAACAGCAAACACCAAGGAAGCAAAACAGCCAACTGATCAACGGAGTTTGAGCTGAGCAAGAGAGCCTATTAGAGCCGAGATTCAGTTTGTTCCTGAATTCCAGTATTTATTGAGGAGATGGCGTTTCAAGTCTCTTTTGAAGCCCAGGAAGGAGGGGTTGCAACGTCGGTCTCTAGGGAGGGAGTTCCAAATGCTGGGAGCATTACCTGAAAAAGAGCGAGCCTGTGTAGTTTTCCTTTTTAATTTGGGAGGAACGAGAAGAAGAGCGGTGGAGCGTCTCATAAGTCCGGTTTTTCCTGCTTTTGTGAGTTTGTTGTCTAAACAGTCAGGGGAATGAGAGTGAAGTGCTTTGTGGGTGATGCAGGCAGTCTTGTAGATGCATCTTCCTTCGATGGGAAGCCAGTTTAGGGATTTGAGGGCAGGCATTATGTGTTCATACCATTTAATGTCTGTTATGAGCCGGGCTGCCATGTTTAGTACTGATCTGAGGGGGGCGAGGTGAGTTTTCGGGGTCCCAGTGAGGATGGCATTCCCGTAGTCAGGTTTGGAAAGGACCAGAGATTAGACAACCCCTTTAAAATCGTCCAATGGAATGAATGGTTTAATTTTTTTGAGGTGTTTTAGTGGGTAAAGTGCTCCTTTAGCTGTGCTTTTGATGTGATCATTCATTGACAGATTTTTGTCCAGGGTGAAGCCTAAGGATTTAGCAGAGTTGGATAGAGTGCGCGAACAATTTATGGCCTTCGGTCACTGATCCAGCCTTGGATTGGAAGGTGGTTACTTTTGAGGGAGAACAGGATAACTTCTGTTTTGATGGGGTTTAATTTTAGATGGTTGGAGTTAAACCAAGATTGTATCTTACTCAGTGTGACGTTAAGATGTAAGATGTCACTGAGTGATTTGATTTTGTAGTAGAGTTGCGTGTCATCTGCATAGAGGTGGTATTTGATCCCTGCTTGCTTCAGGATGATAGTAAGGGGTTCCATGAAGAGGTTGAAAAGTGAGGGGAAGAGGATTGAGCCCTGGGGGGCACCAAGAGTGACAGGTGTGGGTTTGGAGAGGCAGGACTTAATTTTGATTTGTTGTGAACGGTGTTGTAGGTAAGATGTGAACCATTTTAAAACTATGCCATTGAAACCGGAGCAGATCTTCAGGGACTACAGTAGGGATGTGTGATTGACTGTATCAAAAGCCGCTGATAGGTCAAGTAGGATAAGTAGGCACACATCTCCATCCTCTAATGATCGATGGATGTCATCTGCAATATTAAGCATGGCGGTCTCTGTGCTGCAGCCATTCCTGAAACCAGATTGGAAGGAGTCAAGCAGGTTGTATTCACCTATGTGCCTGTTGAGTTGTTGTAAGATGCATTTTTCCATGGTTTTGGCTAGGAACTGGAGGTTAGAGATAGGTCTGAGGTTGTTGAGATCGTTAGGGTCTGCCTTGGGGTCTTTGAGAATGGGTATGATTTGACCTAGTTAGAGGGAATCCAGTAAACACCCAGAGGCGAGAGAAGTATTGATGATTTTTGTCCAACACAGGGCGGTGATATGGTTCAGGTTCTGGACTATTTTTGCAGGGAGTGGATCTTTGGTGTGTGAAGTGGGCTTTAATTTCGCAATAATATTAAAGACTTCTAGTTCCGTCATGGGTTTGAAGTTTGACCAATTGGCATTGTTTTTCAATTGGGTGTTAAAAAGGTTGTCGTATGTTCCATTTGGGGTTAATTGATTATTGATTCGTTTGGGCAGTCGGACTGCCGTGGAGGGAGGATTGTCAGTGTGGGTAGTTCGCAGAGGAGGTAGCGTTTTGACTTGAGGGAAAGATTGCTCAATTTTAGCGATTCTGTCCGTGAAGAAGGATGATGTCTAGGTTTCTTGCACGTTGTGTGGGTGTGGGAAGTGGGCCAAGTTTGGTTGGCTTCCATGTGCCATTCCAGGGAGAAGTGGTACTCCTAAAGATGAGGACCTCTGTATTGTCAGTGTTGAGCTTGAGGCACTTGTTCTGCATCTACCTGGCTACATTGGTCATACATGTGTGGAAGTTCGCTTTGGTGGTGGTGGATTTTGTGGACAGTGACAGGAAAAGCTGTGTGTCGTCAGCATAGGAAATGACGCTCATCTTGGTCGCTTTGACCATGGTGGCTTAGGGGCCATGTAAGTGTTGAAGAGCGTTGGGCTTAGAGATCATCCTCGGGGACTCCACAGATGATGTCTTTAGGGGGAGGCAGATGCTTTGAGTTCTTCATGTAAGGATGGAAGCAATCCACTGGAGGTCTTTCCATTGGATTCCCATCTGGTGAAGGCCAAGTAGGAGGAACTAGTGGGACATGGTGTCAAAAGCTGCAGATAGGTCAAGCAGTATGAGGTATGCAGTTTCTCCCCTGTTCATGAAAACTCTGATATAATCAGTGGCAGTGATAAGAGCTGTCTCTGTGCTGTGGTTTGCACAGAAGCCGGACTGTGAGTGGTCCAGGAGTTTTTTGGTTTCCAGGTGGTTGGTTAGTTGGAATTTTTTTTGCTTTTTCTTGGACTTTGCTTGGAAAGGCTAGTAGGAATATTGGCCGGTAGTTTTTGAGTTCTGCCGGGTCTGCGGAGGGTTTTTTAGGAGCGCATTGACGTCCACGTGCTTCCAGGTGGCTGGGAAGTTGACTCCCTTGTTGAACATGTGATGGGGCAGGGATCTTTGGGGGCTCCTGAGTGGATGGAATCCATGATGGTGGCAGTGGACTGAGGCATGAGTGGGTCCCACATGGTGTTGGTGGTTAGGTTATGGTTGCTGTTGGTGGGCAGTCATTAGGGTATGGCTACGGCAGTTTGAGGGTCAAAGTGTTCATATATGGTTGTGATTTTGTTGTGGAAAAAATTCTGCGAGGGAGCCGCAGAGGTCCTGTGAGGGGGTGATGGCATTCTCCATTGCTGTAGGGTGGGAGAACTCCATGATGATGCAGAAGAGCTCTTTGCTGCGGTTGGAGATGGCTTCCAGGCGGGTGTTGAGGGGGTCCTTCATGGAGTTCTTTTTTTATGTGTGGTAGCTGTTTAGTGTTTGTTTGAATTGTTCTCTGTCAGAGGGTGATTTTCTGGTATGCCATATCCTTTCCAGTCTTTTTCAGTTGCGTTTGGAGCCTTTGAGTTTGTCTGTGAACTAGTTGGTGTGGGTATGGGGTCTGTTGGGTTTGGGGTGGCTTGAGGGGTGTGACCTTGTCCGCGCAGTTGGTGATCCAGGTGTTGAAGGTTTTGATGGCTTCCTCTGGGTTGGAGGAGGGGTCAGGTGTAGAAGAGTTAAGGGTGAGTGTCCAGAGGTTCTCTGTTACTTTTTTCCAGCTCCTGTGGGGGTTGCTTTTGGTGATGGTGGGAGGGCTGGGGTTGGAGGAGATGTAGAAGTGGGTGATTGAGTAGTGAGTCCACATGACTTCGGTGGTGTGGCTGTTCCTGATCTTGTTGCTGGCTGAGAATATGGGGTCCAGTGTGCGTCTGGGAATATGGGTGGGATCAGTGACTCGCTGGGAGAGTCCAAGAATGTCCATTGTCTGTAGGAGGTAAGCTATGTTGGTATCAGAGAGAACTTCCAGGTGGAAGATGAGGTCCCCTAGGAAGAAGATATCTTTAGAGTTAATGGACCCCTAACAAAAACAGTTATGAGGAAGGACTTCTTTGTACAGATGGCCCTGGCAAATATTTTATTTTATGCTGTCTGTTACATATTTGTGTTTTTAAGCACTTGTCAGATCTATTGAAAGCAAGTAAATTATATGTCTCGTTCCTCAAATATATGTACTTAAATGTCAGTCAATGCTAAGACATTTTAAAGATGATAATCATTAATTTTTATCTATTCCTTTTCTCTATGCAATGGTCCCCTATGAAGGCATGCTTGCGGAGTGAGCGAGTGTTGTTTAATAGGCAGTGTAGTTGCTCCGTAAGGGTGGGGTATGGTGGGGGTTCAGGAGCTGTGGGCTCGGTGTAATAGAGGTGAGAGCAGTGGTGGCAGGAAAAGGGTCCTCCTGTTGTTTGCGGGGATGTGAGGAGGCAGTTGATGTTGCTCAGTCCTGGTTTAAGTACAAGAATCTCTGTGCTTGAGTATGTGTGGATCGGCGGGGGACCAGGGTTCCGGGCACTGGGTGTGGACCATGTGCAGACAGGCACATACTGGCTTGCCTTTGATGTGCTGGCTGCGCTGGGTGGGGTCAGAGGGAGGTGGGAAGTGGGAAGTGGACAAGGGAGCAGCGGGCAGGGAGGGTGGGAAATAAGCAGGGGGGATCTGTGGAAATATGAGTTAAGGCACAAGGGGAATCTAAAAAAGAAGAGCATTAAAGGCAGAAGGGGAATCTGAAAAAGGAGATTTAAAAGCACAAAGGAATATGAAAAAAGAGAGTTAGTGCCAAGAGGGAATCTGAAAAGGAAAAGTGTTAAAGGTACAAGGGGAATCTGAAAAAGGAGAGTTAGAGGCATGAGAGAATCTGAAAAGAAATAGCAGTAAAGGCATGAGGGGAGTCAGAAAAAGGAGAGTTAGAAACATGAGGGAGTCTGAAATAGGAGAGTTAGAGGCACAAGGGTATCTGAAAAAGAAGAGCGTTAAAGGCACAAGAGGAATCTGAAAAAGGAGAGTTAGAAGCCTGAGGGAATCTGAAAAGCAAGAGCATTTAAGGCATGAGGGGAATCTGAAAAGGAAGAGCATTAAAGGCATGAGGGAATCTGAAAAGGAGAGTTAGAGGCATGAGGGAATCTGAAAAGGAAGAGCGTCAAAGGCTCAAATAGAATCTGAAAAAAAAGAGCATTGAAGGCACAAGGGGAATCTGAAAAAGAGGAGCATTAAAGGAATGAGGGGAAGCTGAAAAAGGAGAGTTAGAAGCACAAGGGAATCTAAAAAGAAAGAGGGTTAAAGGCACGAGGGAATCTGAAAAGGAAGAGCGTTAAAGGCACAAAGGGAAACTGAAACAAAGAACGTGAAAGGCGCATGGGGAATCTGAAAAAGAAGATTGTTAAAGGCACAAGAGTTAGAGGCACAAGGGAATCTGGAGAAGAGATGTGTCAGAGGCAGGAGAAGGAATCAGAGGCGGGGTGAGGTGAGGAAGGAGAGATCGAGGATTTGCTTGGTGCGAGCAGCAGGGGAGAGATGGACTGAGGACCTGCTCAATGAGGTCATACTGAGGCCTTCATTAAGTAGGTTACCGGGGGGAGCGGGGTGCTGGGTGGGGTTAGAGGGAGGTGGGAAGCAGGTGATGGTGCAGCTTTAACGAGCAGAGGAATCTGTGGAAAAAGAGAGTTAAGGCTAAAGGGGAATCTGAAAAAAGAGAGATAGAGGCACGAGGGAATCTGAAAATAAAGAGGGTTAAAGGCAAGAAGGGAATCTGAAAAGGAAGAGTGTTAAAGGCTCGTGGGCAATCTGAAAATGAAGAGTGCTAAAGGTACGAGGGCAATCTGAAAAAGGAGAGTTAGAGACATGAGGGAATCTGAAAAGGAAGAGCATTACAGGCAAGAGGGGAATCAGAAAAAGGAGAGTTAGAGGCATGAGGGAACTCAAAAAAGAGCATTAAAGGCATGGGGGAATCTGAAAAAGGAGAGTTAGAGGCAGCAGGAATCAGAAAAAGGAGAGCTAGTGGCACAAAGGAATCTGAAAAGGAAGAGTGTTCAAAGCACGAAGAGAATCTGAAAATGCAGATATTTTCAAGCAATTCATAGAAAATGCTTAGCATTTCTTCTGTTAGAACAAAATGCTCCCATTGGTTCCCACAAGAAATAACAAACAATTAACAATGGGTGATTTATTAATGCCTAGGATAGTTAGGGGCTAGTCTCCTGCTTTCCCAAGAGAAACATGCTTAGGGTCTAAGGTCAATAACAATAATCAACTTAATTCAACAAGGTTTTCCTATAGTATGTATGAGTTACAATTGTAGTTTACCTGTCTTAGTCATGAATTTCAAGAGTAATCCTGGCTTTCTCCTAGACTCAAATCCCAAAAGAAAATCTACATGTGTAGAGTTCAACAACTTGAGAGTTATTTCTATACTTATGCATACATTTCCACCTAGATGCAATTGAATAACTCAGGGTTGAACTAGCCTACTAGTAGAAACATATGAGAAAATGGGTTGTTATTTGGGTAAGATGTGAGCCCTTGCCTAGTAGTCATTCCAAATTTTTGTCAGGTCAAACACAGATGTTCAATTAAACAAAGTTGGTCTCAACCCCTGGTGTCTATGGTACAGAGCAGACAGGCTTAACTTAAGCAAAATGTGTTAAGAATTTAGCAAGATCAAAACAACTAAAAAGTCAAAACACAACACAATAAAAACTCTACAACAAATTTCTAAAAATCAACAAAAACTTACAAGAAAACTGACAAAAATGGGAACTGTAGATATAATTTTTAAAATTTTTAACAATTATCAAAAGTCATGGTTCACAGTTGACTGAGACCTATGTGCAGTTTTAAGCTGACGGTAATGAAGCGGGGGCAGATGCGCATAGTGAGATAATCTGGTCAAAGTTTCACATTCGGACACTTGAAATCCTCCAAAGGGGGCCACATCGGATGAGGTGCACTCAAAGTCGCCACCCATTGGCCGTGGTCCCGCTAAAGTCATTGGTTTTTGTGGGAAATGCTTTGAGTGGAAAAATTCAAATATTTTGTCTGGCAAAGTCCTGTATTTGGCCGAATAAATTTCATTCCCTGAACCAATCAAGAAAATCCTTTAACTGGACAAGGTTGCAGGCTGTATCTGGTAAGTTTCACCAAAGTTGGATATTTTTACTGGGAAATCCAGCAGCAGCTCTTGGAAGTCAAACACATTTGTAAGTCCCACTTTTTCCACTGTGTGGAGTAGCCCCCCCTGGTTTCTTCTAATAATCCTAGGACATCCATCAAGGTGGCTGAGTCAGTGAGAGGGTCGCTTGATTCAGGGGCATCAGCGTTGCTGGTGCTCCTGGATCTGTCTGCGGCATTCGACACAGTCGATCATGCTATGTTGGTTCAGAGACTACAAGACATGGGCTTCGGGGGGAAGGTGTTGGCCTGGCTGAAATCATATCTGAGCGGTCGCACTCAGAGAGTCACCCTACAACCATTTGAATCAAAACCTAAACACCTTTGGTGTGGTGTTCCTCAGGGCTCAGCGCTGAGCCCTCTGCTCTTTAATCTGTACCTAGCTCCGCTTTTCTCTTTGATTGCCAATTGGGGGGTGAAGGCGATCTCCTACGCTGACGATACCCAGTTGGTTTTCCCTTTTCAAGAGCGGACGGAAGATGCTTTCAAGAATTTTAAAGGTTGTCTGAGAGACATAGCATTATGGATGAATAAAAACAAGTTAAAACTCAATGCGGGAAAAACAGAGGTGCTGTTTTTCGGAAAGGGCCCAGCGCCTGCTCCAGATCTGTGGTGGCTGTCAGAAATGGGCCCACCTCCTACCCCCGCCACTAATATTAAAAGTTTAGGCTTGAGGTGGGAGGCTGAGCTTTCCTTTTCAGCTCAAATTCAACAGGTCTCTGCTACCTGCTTCAGCAAATTGAGAAACCTCCGGAAATCTTTACATTTCCTGCCAGAAGATTGCCGCAAATCCGTAGTCCACGCCACAGTGACATCTAGGCTAGACTACACAAATGGCTTATACCTCGGCCTTCCTAAATATTCGATTAGACGTCTCCAGATGGTACAGAATGCGGCTGCGAGACTGATCAGATGCATACCTTTTCGGCATCACGTCTCTCCGCACTTATACGAGCTTCATTGGCTTTCAGTAGCCAAAAGAATTGAATTCAAGGCCATGACTCTGGCCTACCGGGCTCTAAAGGGTAAATGCCCCGGATATCTTAAACAAAGACTTTGCTGCTATAAGCAAAATCGATCTCTGAGGTCAAATTCACAAAATTTGCTTTGTACCCCCTGCTTTGCGAAAGCCCGTCTGGGTGGAAGAGCGTTCTCAGTGAGGACGGCCAAAATGTGGAACGCCCTGCCTGGGAACCTCCGCCAAGTTGATTCAGAGACCTGTTTCAGAAAAGCACTGAAGACATGGCTCTTTAGGCTTGATTAGGCTTAGGATCAATGCCTGGACTTCTATGCGCGTAATGCCTACTGTTAGAGCGCCGGGACACCTCTGTTTGAGGTAGCTGTTTGCGCTATATAAGCTCCAGTATTATTATTATTATTATTACTTAGGGACAGAACTCAATCGAGCAAAGGTCATCAGCAGGGTTCAATTGAGGTAAAGTTGCAACTGCTCAGCTGGTCATTCCAGGTTATAAAAAGGTCCTCTTGCAGCTTTGTATGTCACAGTAGCCAAACAGTAGGTCAATGGTCTGACCCTTAGAGTCCATGTCCTAGTCCTAGTCCTAGTCCTAGTCCTAGAGTCCGCTACCACGTCATGGGTACAAGTTTCAGAAGGTCTCTCATTCAGGTCCCCACCTAGGTCACAGTTAGCAGTTCGAGTCCTCTTCTGTTCTTCTGCAGGACAAGATGTGTAAGTATAAGTTTGAGGTCAGATACCTCTTTTGTAGACTTTGCTAGGCAGTGGGTGGGTTAACTCCTGGACACTTCCTGTCAAATGGGTAAAAAGTTCCCAAATGGACACCTCCCCCATTTTTCAGAACATCCTTTTTCCCTTACTGACAACTGTTGCAAACGGGTCCCGCCCATTTAATACACCCAGATTTTTGCTTTTTACTGTGGGTTTGTCTTAATACTTGAGCCTCTCTTACGATAATCACATGGTAATTGGACTGAGGGGTACTTGGCTGGTTACACGTGAACACAAGTCCACACACTTGTGCACACTTGTGCAGACTACCATTGTGGGCCGCCTGGTACTTGTGTACAGGAAGCCTTGCCCAGAGGGGACTCTGCAAGACTAGATGTTGACCTGGTATAGGCCTCTTAATATTAGTGGGCACTCATAGGTAAGATCAACAGGGTTTACTATTTTATCTCCAGTGACATTGTATTGAAGACATAGAGGAAAATCTGCCTTTCAGTGCAGTTTTGCTTCCTTTCGGCCCACGAAACCCCGCAAGGTATCACACTTGGGTGAAACATGTGTGACTTTGCATGTCCCAAGCAAATACATGTACACCTTCAGGCTCATCCAGAATGTTCATATATCTCTGGCTCAGCTCGGGATCAGAGGCCAGGACTTGTGTCACCCTACTGAGCCAAGTTAATTACTCTGCTCTCCAGTAGAGGGAAAAAAGGCAATCCCACACCCATCGCCATGCCCAAGTCTGGGGGAAGTGGGGTGGCCACCATGCTGCAATGCCCTGTCTGCATGGAATGGACAGGGAAAATCAAGATGCTGGCTTCTGGGCTGGCAGAGAAGGATGCTGGCCACATGGGGAGCTGGCAGGGGCAGCCAGGGCTTGGCTTCCTATACTGTCAAAGCAAACAGCAAGTCAGGGTGCCTGGTTGGGACCGGGCACCCCCAACTAAAGGAAAAATGAACATAGTAAAAAAGATGATGTGGGAAGCCTGAGCAATACCAGAAAAGCTACGCCTGGACCTGCCTAATTGTCCTGCACTGTCCCTGAAATGAGCCTTCCATAGTGACCTGCATGATGTGCATTTGCCTACGTTTTGGTTGCATGTGGTGATCTTTTGATGAAAATGGCACCACAAACTTTGCTGAGGAGTTGTGGTAGTGCAGTAGCCCCACCCCCCAGAGGAATTTAACGTACTGACCCTAAATCTGTCGGGTCAAAGGAACTATGGCCTCCTGGCTTTTCAGCCTAAGGTTAAGCACTCCCAAGGTGAAGCTTTTGCTTTTCAGCTGGGAGTGTAGTGACGGCTAGGGCTGGTTCTATAGTTGCATTTTATGTGTCCTGAAGGTGTGTAAGTAGACAGACATATGTGATGGTCATTGCAAATGCTTTTATTGATAATCTAATAATGGCAGACATTTGTTTGATGAATGTTGAAATGCTTTGTTGACATTTATGACTACATTTACAGATTATTGGTTACAGTGAAATGATGATGATTTTTAACATGTGGGTTTTGGCCTTTAAATGAACGTCTGGAGAATTTAAATCCCAAGTAGGCAGGAACTAATGATTGTCCCATTGTGAGTATGGTCACTTGCACATCATGTTTCTGTGTGGGTATAGGTGGAACGTGACGTGCAATTGACCCTACTTACGGGACCATCATTGGTTCCTGCCTACGTGGAATTTAATTTCCACAGACATTACTTATGAAATGATTTAAAATGTTGTGGAATTGTTTGAAGTTTCTGGATCACCATGATGGATCCATTGATGACACTCTGACTACATAGGAAACTTTTCTCCAAGGGCCCTAAATAGAGCACACAGACACAGGAATTACTACCATACACTCCGCCACTTGGGGATGATTGACCAAAAGTGCTCTGAATCCTGATATGTTTTCCTATGCCCACGATTGGGAAGGTTTCATCTGGACTGTTTTATTTTTCACGAGATACATGAAATAAGCCCTGAAGAAGTCCATTTTTTTTTTATTTATTTTTTTATTTTATTTTTATTTTGCCACAAGGTACATTTTAATCACATATGCCTTAAATTCATTATTAACATTCATTTCTTACGGTCCTTTAAGTTGAGTCACTTATCTCTAGCATACATTCAAAAAAACTTGTTATTATCATGGCAGGGCCAGTACACAAAACATAAACCAATAACATAAAGCCTATTACATTATATATATATATACATATATTTATAAATCGTCAGGGCTTAACCAATTCCTGTCCTATTTGCTGGCTCAACGGATCCTTTTTTAAACCAGTTGGTCATAGGTCCCCATATCCTACGTCCCTTCTCTCTTGCACGCCAACCCTTGTTATTATATAATGCCGTTTCCTGAACATGAATATTTAATACTCGATATAGCCAAGCAGTATATGACGGGGGTTCTGCATCTTTCCATACTGAGGCTATCAAAAGTCTGGCTACTGTAGTTGTAATAAACACAAAATCTCTATGAATTGTAGATAGTAGATAGTTCAGCTCGGCTATCATACCCAAATAGCATCATAGATGGGGTGATAGTAATCATACGATTAGTTGTTTCTTGCCAAAAGTTCTCAATTCCCTTTTTTAATGAGCTGAGGGAATTACATGAAAAGAACATATAGATAATATCAGCGGGGCCCTGGTGACATCTAGGACATTTATCCGATTCTCGTTTCCCCCACTTATACAGCTTGGCTGGGGTATAGTATAAATCAAAAATAGTTTTATAATGTTGTGTCTTTAAATTGGCCGCCAAGAGAGTATTTCTTCCCAGTTCCAAGGACATGTCTAGATCTACCTCTGCATCCCCGAGTTTTCTGCCCATCGTGTCTCTATTTTGCCTAAATCATCTGGTACAGTTTCCAGCAGTATGTTATAGAAATCCCCAGTCCGGGCGCCCCCCCGGTGTATTTTATCCAGTATAGGTATTTCTCCTAGGCTAAACGATCCCCTTTCCAAGCTTTTTAGACACCCCTTCATTTGGATATACTTAAACAATGTCCCTTTATCAATTCCAAACTCCTCTACTAAATCCGAGAAGGGGATTATCTGTGCTTCGTCATTATATAAACACAAAGCCCGTATTATACCTGCCCGCTCCCAGTCCTTAGCCATGCCATCCATTTTTTCTGCTGGAAACAGTGATGACCCCCATAACGGTGTATATCTATTAAGTTTGGGAACTTTCAAAATCTTACTGACTTTTATCCAGACCGACCTGGCTGCTTTGATGCATTTAAAGCGGATGTTCTTATAGTAGCTCGACTCCCATTGTCTAAGAAACAACCCTTTTGCTTCCTTTCCTATGGCAAGCTGATATATAGAAGGCAGGTCATCCTCTCTACCCATCCTCTCCTCCACCAAGAGAGTACCCATCTGTTGCAAAAAAGCTGCCCAGTAGTAAAAAAGTAGGTTCGGGGCAGCCCAACTGCCTCTCTCCCGGGGGAGAGTTAATATTCTCAAAGCCCGTCTTATTTTATGATAATTCCAAATGAAGTTCGAAAAAATAGCATTCATTTTCTGGATTATATGAGGCTGCAATACGAGGGGAATGGAACGAAACAGGTACAGAATTCTAGGAAAGATTTTCATTTTTAACACATTTATCCTACCAACTATAGTTAAATGCAATTTGTCTATTCGCCAAAGCTCCTCGCTGATATCCTTAAGTATAGGATCGAGATTATTTGTCCATAACATATCTAATTTAAATCCTATCCTTACCCCCAGGTACATAGCAGAGTCAGTCTGTCGTTGATCTTGTAATACGCACTGTCTCGAACAGATTACCTGAGTCTTACCCTTATTAAGTCGATAGCCTGACCTGCTCCCAAATTCCTCTGCCATACTTTCAATCTCCGTAATTGCCACTCCTGGCCTAGATGTAACTACGGCGATATCATCCGCATAGCTTGAGCACTTTGGTCTCGTAGCCATTAACTCGATCACGGTTCAATTGCGGCATTTAAAATCAGCTGATTAACGAAGGGATCTATATAAAAGCAAAAAGGATTGGGGAGCACGGGCAGCCCTGTCTGGTGCCCCGTGCTACCGAAATTGGATCAGAAGTATTTCCCATCACTTGCAGCCTTGCAGTAGGTTTATAATACATCGCCTGAAGAAGTCCATTTGGATGAAATGTTTTGGCTGCAATAAAATCAGAGAAGAAAAATAATTTTTACATTGAAAAATATCAAAAATAAAGAATTAATTTTATTAAGAAAAAATTTCTGGTAGTCTGTGCGTTATGCATTTTAATTACGAATTTATACAGTCTGCATTACTAGAAATATTGATTTTGAGTGGGTGCTGAGTGAAATTATTTTCAAAAGTTGATGGAGAGTGTCTCCGAGTGTTGAAGATTAAGACAGCTGGTCTTCTAGCCCCAAGCACCACTGTGTTCAGAATACCACCTTACCCAATATGTTAGGTGTGGCTTCCCTGTGCCTCAGCCTCTCTTTTGTAAATCAAGAGTTCAAATGTGATTTCAGGGTGTTACCAAGGTATTTCTATCCGCCTTATGTATATATTTGTAAATTAATGCATTGTATTTAGTAGTGTGTGTAATAAATGTACATTTCCTTTTCTAAAGAAAAAGCACTGACCAGACAATCATTTATTGTGAGTCATTATTGAATGTCAGCAAGTGGGGATTACTAGTCCACATCACCTCCCCTGAGAAGGCCTTGGACTGCTCTGCTTCACTACCCTGAAAGAGTCAAGCACTACAATGGTGAGCTTAATTACCAGTAAGATGAAACTTTGGACCTATTACTCGTGCAAGCCTCACACTCTGCACAACTAATAACCCAATTTCTTACAGAAACTATCTGTCACTTAACTATTGTTAGTAAAATCCATAATGGAAGAGCCTATCTTCCTGGAGAGAAGTCTAGAGGTCCAGCCAGGGGTGTGTCTAGAGAAATGAGTAGTCACGTCCACCTCAGCCATACCCAACTAGTGCTGGGACCATTTCCCCTCCAACTTGAATGGAGCTAGGCTGGCTAAATTTGATTATGGGTTCAAATGACCCCTCTTCCTGGGGGTCTCAGTTTACAGTCAAATATGAAAGGGCAGACTTTACTCTGGTCTCTTTCAAGTTAAAGAAATTCCCGAACACTGCTTTTACTGAGAGAGGATGAGTCACATACATAACATCTAGGTTTTACTACCAAAACATCCATGCCATTGTCTCTGTATTCGGAGCAGTTTTCAAATATCAGCAAGGGGAAAGTATAGACAGTGAGGACAACTACAGGCAGGATGTTATACCTGTCAGCCTTAGGGTGGTCTTCCCCCAAACGTTTTGCCTACTTACCTTGCTTTTTGTGCTGATTTGTTTTTTTGTTGGCCTTAGGCTCTGTGCACTTTGCCACTGCTAACCACTACTAAAGTGCTTGTCCTCACTCCCCGAAACATGGTTTCATTGGCTTACACCTGATTGGCATATTAAATTCACTTATAAATCCCTTGTATAGTGGTATACCCTATACCCAAGGCCTGTAAACTAAATGCTACTAGTGGGCCTGCAGCACTTACTCTGCCACCCACTTACATACCACCTTAAAACATGTCCCATTACTGCCATTGCAGCCTGAATGCAGTTTTAAACTGTCAATTCAATTTAGAAATATAACTCCTTTGCCATGCCTTACAAATCTCTTTTTATTACATATAACTCACCACTAAGTTAGGCCTTAGGTAGCCCTTAGGGCAGGGTGTATTGTAATTAAAAGGTTGGGCATGTACTTTTAAGTTTTCAAGTCCTGGTAGTGAAAAACTTCTTAATTTGTTTTTCATCACAGTGAGGCCCACCTATAAGATAGGATAACATTGTGTTGGCTTATTTCATAACAAGTGCTAACTTTTGATTGGGATCAAGTACCCAGCTCATGTTTGGTTGCTTGTGCTCACTCCCCTAAACATGGTTTCATTGGCTTATACCTGATTGGCTGATTTAATTCACGTATAAATCCCTTATAGAGTGGTATTCCATATATCCAGGGCCTGTAAATTAAATGCTACTAGTGGGCCTGCAGCACTTGTTCTGCCACCCACTTACATACCACCTTAAAACATATCTCATTACTGCCACTGCAACTTGAATTTAGTTTTAAACTGTCAATTCCATTTGGTAATATAACCCCTTTGCCAAGCCTTAAAAATCTCTTTTATTACATATAACTCACTAAGTTGAGCCTTAGGTAGCCCTTAGGGCAGGGTGTATTGTGATTAAAAGGTTGAGCATGTACATTTAAGTTTTAAAGTCGTGGTAGTGAAAAGCTCCTCAATTTGTTTTTTCACCATTGTGAGGCCTACTTGTTCCATAGGATAACATTGGGTTGGTTTATTTTATTTAACAAGTACTAACTTTTGATTGGGATCAAGTAGCCAGCTCATGTTTGGTATCTATGAAATTGTAATGAAAATCCTCTTTAATGATAAAGCCGGATTTTTATTTACAATTTTGAGATCACAACTTTTAGAAAGTTGGCATGTCCTGCCTTTAGCTATTTTGTGCCTGCAACTTGTGTTGGATTACATGATGGGGTGTAACAGACTGTTAGACTTTGTGATTCCTCCCAGACAATCACACAATTGAGGGATTAGATGTGCTTGAATGGGCCATCTGCTGGCTGGATGGGAGGGAGGAGAGGAGCACAGTCCCACTTGCAACTGAATATTCTGTGCTTCACACAAATTAATTATCACTTCCATATTGTTACTGCAGCTAGCTTGAAGCCAGGGCAGGGAGTCAGGAAATTTCACGCACTTCAAAGAAACTTTCTAGAAGCTTCTCCCACCTTCCAGAGGATGGGGAACCAAGTATAAAAATAGGACCCTCACACCCACTCCTCCGTCCACTCTTGGATCTGAGAAAGGGTTCTCATAGGACTGCCGGCTGTGTACTCTGAAAGACTGATTTGCTGTACCTGGAAGGACTGCTTTGATGCCTGGAGCCTGCCTTGAACACTCAGAGGTAAGCCCTGCTGTTGAATCCTATATCTTCACCTGAACCAAGGACTACCAGAGTGACTCCAAGGGCTAGTTTTCTGGTGTGAGAAGTTGGCCTGGTATATGATGTCCACCAATTAAAGTGGGCACCTTGCACCAGTCCAAACGACCCTTATGGTGATTTAAGAGGTCAAAGATAACCTTAGAAAGCTATCCAAGTGGTAGCTGTGGAGAGCAGCCTTCAGGCTTAGTCTTGAAGGAATGTTAAGCAGCTTGTTTTACCAGAATGCAACCTTAATGTATTGGCTAAATGAAAGGAGAACCACACAGTAGTTATAAAAATATGTATTTATTATTATAACACACCTTAAATGCCTCACAGTATCTGCTACATGCAGATAAACACAAAGCACTCAATACTGTAGCACAGAAACAATCGTAAGTAGCACTAATACACTGTGGGCTCCAGGGGGAGACCAAACCATATACTAAAATAGTGGTATAAGAACCATGACTTGAGTCAAGACAGTGTCTAGAGGATGTAAAATCGCGGGGACCCCAAGGAACCACCCAAGGTGAGTAAGTAGGGACCCCACAGAGGACGGGTGCAGTGTGAGAACACGACCACGTGCTATGTATAATTCAATGGGAGAGTCGCGGTTATAGTTTTACAGTTTAAGACCCTTCCCAGTGGATTACGAAGAAACACTTTAGATAGAACATAGAAGGTTGGAGAGCCACCCCATCCGTGGATACCAAAGTACCAGAGTTCCTTATCCCAGGGAAGCCAGGTGCATAGGGTCGAAGTGGCGTTGGAAACCGTTGTCGTTCTCAATGGGAGTCTTCAAAGAAATGCCACTGCTGGAAAGAAGAAAAGTGTCCGGTGGAAACCACAGGTGGATTCTTGATGGGAGGAACCTGAAAGCAGAGGGGACAGAGTCTGGGTCACTCAGGAGTGACCAGGGGCTCAGTAGACGAATGCCCACCAATGTCGGGTGCTTCAGGGAGAAGTGTGGCTCAATGGTTAGAGCGGCAGACCCTGATGCAGAGATCTGGCCCGGGACCAGGGTTCAATTCCCGCCTCGGCGGGTCTTGGGCTCAATTTCCTCGGACCTGATAATTCTCGCCTCGGTGCCTATTCTAATCATGGGTCCCACTCTGCAACTCTGGGCAATAGCTTGCTTAATCTCCACAACGGCCCCAACAGCGCTGGGATGCCTGGCTTCACCCTGGGGGTGCCCAGGAGTGGACATTTCACAGGGAAAAGCCAGGAAGGGTTCCACAGCGGTATGCGTACAGCGCCAGGACACCCCTTTGGGGGTATAAGTGCGCTTTATAAGTATAAATTTCATTTCATTTCATTTCATTCAGGTGTGAAGATGGAGACCATGACTCTACAGCTGCAGGGACCAGGAGATGTCGAGGATGACCAGGAGCCGGACACAAGCTGTCCCACGAAGGATGTCGAGTGCTGAGGGGTCATGTCCGGTGGGAGCACCAACAGGCCTTGGCAGCGGATACCCACGAAGAAGGTCAAAGAAGGTTAAGGTCTGGCCCAGCAAGGACCAGGGGACTCACCACAGCAAGGGGAGTCAGGGCAGTCCTGAAGCAACTAGGAGACCCCAATAAAGCAGTGTTGTCCCTCAAATGGACCCACAGGCCGAAGGCACAGGCGTCACGAGGGGACCTCTAGCAGTTTAACAAAGTCACAGCTTGCATGGCAGAGTGTGAGGAGGCTAAAGTCCTTTGTACATAATGTGTGCAGAGGTTGGGGCTATCAATAGCATATGCACTTGCAAATGTACGCGGTGCACAGGGGTTCGGGTTATGCGGTCCCCACGAGGGATACTGGCCTCAATCTTGGTGAGAGGGCAGCTCAACCTAAAGGAAAACAGGAACCCACCTCCTGTGTTGCTGGAGCTTTCGGAGTCTGCAGGAGCTCAGGATCATCAGACCAGTCAGTTGCGTTACGGTGCCTGCGAATGCAGGGGATCGACTCCTTCACCCCAAGGGAGATACTTCAGTTGTCCTTGATGCTCCAACGGTCCTGCATGGAGCCTGTATGGTGCACGGGCACGGACGATGCTTTGGACGGTGAGGGAGACGAAGTCGGGCCCAGTCGAAGTCTAGCAAAGTCTAGAGTGTCCAGACGGTGGAAGGTCAGTGGTTTCTTGTTCAGAATCTTGTCCACGTCGAATCTAGGGTCCTACAGCCAGGTAAGCCCTTTTGTACCCACGGGACAGGGTTGGACAGATTCAGGGGACCCTCCCAGGGGAGGGCCAGGACAGAGAGGAGGATACTCCCCTGTCCTTTGTCCAGTTTCGCACCAGAGCAGTGTTATATTCCATATAGGTACCCTATATAGGCGCAGGTAACACTGCAACCTTTCACCTATATCCTTCCCTACATTTCATACATAACGGTTCATAGGGACTGACCTTTTACCTAGATTCGACACTGCATTCAGAACGTGGGTTTTTCCCTGGTTCAATACTCATACATTATGCATGAGGCTTCTTGGAAGCACAGCAGGACTCACAGCAGGACGAACATCTCCTGTATAATATCTACGTTAAAGTTCAGGCCTGACGTCATCCTTTAGGCCGACACAGTAACGCAGCAAGGTAGGACCCCAGGGGAGACCTATGGTTATATATACATCATGTCTTGCTTAGACAGAAAGAGGAGACCGTGACTTCCCAGCTGACACACTGACCAGAGATGCTGAGGTTCCTGCATGCAGACGCTCCAGTTAGCAGTGGTCTAACATCCCTCGTGGGGTGTACAATGCACGCGAGAGCAGGACGGGGTCGCACATTCTCTAAGCTGTCAGGTAATGGGGTGGACTAGATCCTAGAGGGATTCTTGGCATAACACCTACACAGATGCTAGGTACATTTAGGTACATCTAGTTAGGGAGACATCGTAGGAGTACGCACTTTTTATCGTGTTTTATGTACTTGTATATATTCATGATTTCTGCAAGATGGTAGAACTATACCATCCCTTTACTTTCATAGTATTGCTAATCATATATCTCTGCTACTGTCTAATGGTTGTTGGAGCTCATCTATTATACACTGGAATAACAACTGTTCAATAAATACTTATTGAAATGCCCAGCCTGTTTATTCTGTGTAACTCTCTGAGACAAACTAAGTGAGCACGAGTGACTGAGCGAAAGGTAGTATATTGTTTCCACGATCCTGAGGGATCAGGGTTGTCATGTTCTGAGGTTGCCAAGAACTATTCTCTCCCCGATAAGAGGAGACTCTAGTGGCACTGTGAGCTAGCTAATACAGACAGGCTAACGTATCCGGTGGGGGTGCACAGAATCCGTCCGCCACCAAACCCACAGTTTATGTTATCCAAACGTGCAGATCCTGTATAGGTAATATAGGAACTGCAAGACATGGCGCCGCCAACGTTGGTTGGGTACTTATTTAACAGTTGAATCTTAGTAGTTAAGTTGTGCTATTCTCAGAGACCCCTACTCACAAAACACCAGAGACGTCTGGAGTGGGTGGGCACAAACTCCGCCACAGCTGAGTAGGCGAGAAATCCTATTTATTGGCTGTTGGTTAATCAAGCTTGAAGGACACAGTGTTCCTAAAATTGTGCATAAAAACCTTATCTTAGTTCCCTTGAACAAACTTCTTCTTTACAAGAATGACTGAGACAAAAGATAACGTAGTAGTAGAACTACACCTCTCAGGAGGACAAGATGAAGACGCAATTCTGATTGCAGAAAAATTCAGACATACAATCACCCTAAAACTGTTAGAAAATGGTTTATCAGCCAGGGGTGGATTAATAGTTTTCGTGATTGAGGCACACGAATCAAACAAAACAGAGATATTTTATTCATGGGTTACATTCCCAGCAGCAAATGCAAGAACTCAGACATTTCACTCGTACACAGAAGGAGATGCACCAGTGGAATATTGTCCGTTCGAGGACATAGAGGTTCCACTCACGTACCAGGAACACTTATACTGGTTTTAAGGCGCCCTACCCCACATAAGAAGAAGAGTAAGATTAGGCCCGCTCGGAGGAGAAGGGGCAACATGGCCGATATTAGCGGCCTACACACCACATCCTGACAATGACACAATGCCACCAGGAGACTTACTCATACAACATAAAGATTTAATTAAAATCTATAGGAACATGACGCAATTCGTCATGAGGACATTCACAGTCCAACCAGCAATAGTTGCAACTAATGGAACTCAAGTACAGGGTACAGCAACTAAAATCTTACAAAAATATTACATGTAGTGATGGGTAAAATGCCCGCAAAACGTGAACAATACCATTCTGGGTAGCTCAGAAAATCACACAGCTCGAGGCAGTATTCCCGAATACTACCCTGTATGAAAAACACAGAATGCTAACAATCTGCTTGCCCATGGGAATAACACCACAAGTAGAAGATTGTACCACTTGGGGTACAGTCTTTGCTGCCATTTATACCAGAACTCATGGTATTCCTTCGTTAGTGGTGGTACCAGACGTATTAGGACAAATACAAAACGAGTACGGAGCAGAACCTGCCCTAAACTTAGGGATGAAGTTACTAGGTAACTATGCCCAGGTATCAGCCATAATACTAGCTAACATTAAGGGGGAAGCAGCTTCGGTGGCAATCCGCCAACGTCTGAGGGAGTTTGATCCTTTAGAACAGGAACACGAACTACCGAAAATAATTGAAACTGCGTATGCAGAATTAGGCAGAGACAGTTTGGATGGGAAAACTTTAAAACCACCACTGATGGGCAGTCCTTAAAAGGACACTTCCAAGCAGACACCTGCTTCAACTAAAAAGAAGTGGGACAATAAAAAACAAAACTATAAAGGAAATAGATCTCAATCCCGAGGTAGATCTCCTCCACAGGAGCCATCCGAAAATAGGTACAACCTTAGGAATAGGGATAACATTAGGAAACCTGACAGGTATCAGGATACTGATACACGTTCCTCTCGTTCCTTTCAGGGTTCATCGAAAAATTCCGAGAGGGAAGGGCGGTCAGAAAGACAAGAAGAGCATACAAAGTCCAAAGACAAGCAGCACGCTCAGGATTACACTACTAAGAAATAAGAAAAGCCAAAGCAAAAGCCACAGTTCAAAAAGAAGAAAGTTGCAGGTCTAAAGATCAGACATGCCCAGAATTCTGAGGACTCGACTACTGAACGGGGAATGGGCTCTGACGATGCTAGACAGTGCGGCAGAAGTAACAATAGCTCGCCAGAACCTGAAGGAATTTCTGGTGACGGCGGACTTGAATGACTATAGCACGGTAGAAATACATGATACTAGAGTAAGTGTCCCACATAAAGTATATGAAATAACGCTCCATATGGAGGGGGACAAGAGTAGGAAAGTGAGAGGTCTCTTTTTGGAGAACCTACTGTTTGGCTATGACATTTTGTTAGCTGAACAAGATTGGTCGCCAGCATTCGTCATGGACTGTCATAAAGGAGAAACGGTAATTATGCCGGCATTCTCAGATGATATTCCCAGGCATTTGCAACACACATATGTGCAGTAGTGGGCAGTAGCCCAGGCTCCGGCATTATACAATAACCATGTTGGATGAGATGAGGATTCAACCCACCACATAATTCCTATAAAAAATATTCCAACTGTACAGAGACAGTATCCAATAAAGCAAGAAGCTAAAAAACAGGTCAGGGAGATCTTAGATCAACTTGAATACCAAGGGGTGATTGAAAATTGCACCTCTCAAATGAACAATCCTTTGTTTCCTGTCATGAAACCTGACAATACATATCATCTAGTTTTAGATTACAGACACTTAAGCACTTGCACTAAGACATTTGCAGTCCAAAAGGCACACAGTGCCGCATTAATGAATAACATTGTGCGGAAAAAATATAAAACGACACTTGATATCTCAAATGGATTTTTCTGCCAAAATATAGCACCTGAAAGCAGGCATCTAACAGCCTTCTCAGCACTAGGGTCCCAGCGACAATTTTGTCGACTCCCCCAGGGGTATAAGAACAGCCAGGGGTTATTTTCGGCCAGGGTAACAGAGTTACTTCAAAATTTGGGTGAAGAGGCATTGTCCTATGTGGATGATATTTATCTGATGGGCGATGACCTGGAGGAACACCTGAACAGAGTGAATACCAATATTTTGGGATTTGCATCTGAGGGCTACAAATTTAACTTTAAAAAATCAAAAATTGCCCACCTCAGTGTCCTGTTTTTAGGATACAAACTTTCAAGGAAAGGAAAGAGCCTGGCAGCCAATTTTTTTGAAAAATGTGTGGTGCTCCAACCTCCGAAATCATTGAAAGATTTACAATCAATACTGGGATTCCTAAATTTTGGTCGAACATACATTTTGGATTACGCAGAAAGAGTAAAACCTTTCTACGACTTAATTAAACCTGATTTCTCAGCCAGAAATTGGACACAGGAACACACAGATACACTTCGTTCCTTACAAGCTGACATGATAGCTTACAAACACTTACAGACACGCGTAAACGTACGCAACCTGGTGATCCATATAATCGCGGGTCAATCAAGGTACACCTATCTGACATATAATGAAGATGAGACAGTACCAATTGCATACAAGTCGCATTTGTACACAAATGCTGAGATGTGCTTCGCATCCACTGAAAAGATTCTGACAGCAGTACAGACCGCTGTAGTGAGAGAAAGAGCACTGGCTCAGGGGAAACGAATAATAGGAGTTACTCCAGTTCCAGCCTTAGAGGCTGCGACAAAAGCAAGCATTCCCAATGCTAAAGCCTTACATCCAAGAGGGATAAAATGGGCTAATTCTCTCACTGCAAAAGATGTAGAATACAGGTACGACCCACATTTAAAGACACAAGCATTCCTGCAATACGAACAAGAATATCCTCTACCAAACGAAATAATGCCTCTGGATCAGTATGGATATATAATTTACACTGATGGATCTGCTCAACCGGCCATAGGGAGTAAGCAACAATATAGCGCAGCATGTGCAATCGTTAAAGGTCGCATGCGGGATGGAAAGTTCCAATCCGAGTTGCACAAAAACGCATTCTCCAGGAGACTGCACAGCACAGTTGGCAGAGTTAAATGCGCTGATACTGGCACTGGTGAATAGGGATCGAGAATTCCCCACACTAATTGTGTGCGATTCCTTTTACTGTGTGCAGTCTTACAATGAATATTTGCAGTAATGGGTTCAAAACGGGTTCAAAGATGCAAAAGGTGGCACAATTAAGCATAAAATGCTATGGGAACAGGTAGTGGAGTTGAAAACTGAACTACCGAGGGCTCACGTGATACATACACTGAGTCATCAGCGTGATGGCGTTCAAGTTGAAGGGAATTCATTGGCTGATGAAGCCGCAAAGGGGGCTGTACGTATGGCTTCCGTAGCTGCAATCACTCGTTCTAAAACGAGAATAGACGGTGAGATTATGGTAGCTATTAATGCAACCCGCAAAAACAGAGGAGCAGTACCAAAAAGGTTTCCACTCAAGTACTCCTGCAAGTTAGATGCCAATAACATTCCATTTGCTTAGATTCCTGGAGTGGGGGATAGAGCAATTCCAAACATGGATCGTAGGTTAGGTTTAATTCAAGTAGCACACGAAGGGATGGGTTCTGTACATGCAGGAGCTGTGGCAACAGTTTCTTTTCCGAAACAAAGCTATTGGTGGCCAGGATTAACAAAGCAGACCAAAGACTTCATCTTAAACTGCGACATCTGTCAACAGATAAATGGAGCCGCCGTAGCTTGCCCAGCACAGGTTCCATTATTGGACAGCATCAGACTGACCATTCGCGTGCACTTACCTGGACCACTGCGGCCCCTTACAATGTGAAGAGGCCTAAACGATATATCATGGTTGCAGTGGATTCCTGCTCGAGATTCATATTGGTGTGGCCCCAGCGCTCGGCTGACACTCAAACTGTTATAAAAGATTTGCAAGTCTTCATAGGGACATACGCAATTGGCACATTACATTCTGACCAGGGCCCTGCGTTTAGCTCTAAGGCTTACAAGGAGGCCATGCAAGTATTGGGTGTAGCATTGCGGTACTCATCTCCGTACCATCCCGAGGGAAATTCGGTAGTGGAGAGAAAAAACCAAGACTTAAAGCCATCTTTAACAGCTAGAGTATTAGGCACGGGTGAAAGTTGGGTAAAACATCTGTATGGAGTTCAGCGTGCACTTAACAACATGCCAAGAAGTTCTCTAGGGGGTGTCACTCCATATGAGGTCCTATTTGGGACAAGAATGTGGGTACCTGATCTTGATTGTGAAGGCGCACTGGCGGATGAAAAACCTTTTGACATCCATGATCGTTTGGCTGTTTTACAGGATCTAAATGAATCCAGGACACAACAAAGTAACGTCCACCTGAAACAGACCGCCACTTGGGAAGTCAAATCAGTCATGGCAAGACCTGTCTGGATCCCAAAAGTCAGGGATCTGGTCAGAGAGAAAATAGCAGACAAGAAAGAATTTGGGCCATCCTACAGAAAGCCTGTACCGGTCATAGCAATTGAAGTAACAAGAACTGTACTTCTACTGCCTCTTGCTGGAAAAAAGGAGAAAAGATTTGTCTCAATTGACCTAATCAAACAACACTATGTGGCTGATACTAAGCAGTAGGCCACGTGGACTCCAAAGTAGCAGATGCCCTCCTCTCGCTACAATCCAAGAAGTTCAAACGGAAAGACTCATCACATTCGTAGAGCCTCCAACACGGAATGAAGGGCTAAGCAACAATGCTATGGAACTCGTTCCTCTTGAACTTAAAGTTCAAATTCATAATCAAACTGAAAGTAACGCACAAGTTGCTATTCGACCAAACACAGATGTCTAGGTCGACATACCTCGACAAGAGCAAACCACGATTTCTACAAATCCTGATGCAATTCCAACAATTGATCGAACTGCTTCTGGCTACTTCATGAACTTTGATACGTTTTCTTTGGATCCAAGTGAACCGGAAACGATGCCAGCCAAAAAATCACGCAAACAGCAAATAAAAGGCTTTCTGAACCGCTTAAAAAGACTTACCTGATGTCACCCTGGGTAGAACTATGGATAAGCACCGGGATACTTTTCTTTCTTTTCTGGGTAGGCTTGGTAATAATTTTTAGTATGCTTAATAATGGGAAAAACATTTGTCAAAGCTCTGCTGCCCAAGAAGTGAACTTACTTTTAAAACCACAGCAATCATCTCATCGAGAACAAAGAGACTTGTCATCAGTGAACATTACAGCAGTTCCTATACCTGATGGTATTGTGTGGGACAAGGTTGATTTCGATATATTTGGTCCGACTGAAATTTTAAAAATTCCTCATTTACTTAAAATATCACTAAGGGATATCATTACCTCAAGTACATTTTCCGATGATTGAGATTTTGAAACTGTTAATAACATGTTGTCTGATTTGTAAAAATCTGCTGCGTTTTCCAATAGTGAAACATTGGAAGACACATCAGACTATGAATCAATGTATAGTTATCAGCATTATGGTCATCATTTTCTGCATAAATCTGCAAATCCTGGAAATGTGTTCACATACCACCAGTGGGAACATTGTCCAACACCGCCTAAAGGCGGTTCAAAAACGTTTGCACATAAGTTTCCATATTTTTCAGGGTTTAAAATGTCTGACCCAGCCTCATATTATTATAAGGTTGCACCAACATCAGCACAGAAAAATATGTTAACAACCACCAAACAGATTTACTCTGCATCCTTTATTGCCCAGTTGTCCGAACAAGGTTATGACCTATGGAAAGACACCATAGACCTAAAATCAGTCTGGGGTACTAGAGAATGGCAGGGGTAGAAGCTTTGTTTAGAGCATGTCTCATCCCTCAGCAGATCATGTTTTTGAACGAGACAGTGCAACAGACGTTTTGCCTTGGACTAGCCAAGACCAAAGACTTGAACACACCTCGAGTGCCCACTCCATCGATCACCGAGGGAAACGAAACATCACAAACAGGAATTACATTAGATGATATCATACAATACAATAGATCAGACCCCGATTGGAAGGAATGGTTGATTTGGCCCACAGACACAAATGGTTGTCAGGAAAGATTCATGGACAAAACCGAAGGGTTCACGATCCATAGGCCAGATCCGCGCTATGTACAGAGACAACATCCAGGGGTAGTGACATCATACAGTGTTGGGAAGTTGTGCCTTAATTGGCTAGAAACCTCAACACTCACAGAGGTGAAACAACACTTATCCTTACTCACACAAGACATGGATCTTAGGGATTTTTTACTAGGTCCCAGGAAACCACGCCAAAAACGCTTCATATATGCTGGCATTTATGCTGCCTACAATGAAAATTGGAAAATATCCCAACAAGAGGCCGCAGAAAGAATACGGGAAATAGACCGTATTAACTTAGAGAAATCTCTAGCAGTGGTTGACAATGGGTTAACATTGACCTCCAGGATATATTCCTTAGGCAACATTGTATCTTCTGCGATTGACATTCTAGAACAAGATTTGGCCATATTACAACACGGGCAATCTCAGTTATGTTCTATAATGTTATTGAGCTGGACGCTGCAATCTTTGCGTGCAGGCTATGTGCCTTGGCGGTTTATCAATAGTACGTCTCTGTTTTCTGAATACAATCTAACAGATAAACAGATAGAAATGGCACAAAGGGGAGCAACATATACAATGCTGCGTATCGAAAAACTGGATAGATTACCACTCACAGTGACGGAATCCCCATCCACAGAATGGCTAATCCACGGCCACATAACTCTACCGGTCACTACTTTTCAGTTTTAATATTGCCTTGATCAAAAGCAGGCAGGCAAATATGAAAAAATGGGTAAGGAGTACATTAAGGAATCTTGGTAATGCCATACAGATTTCGATGCCGGTCCCTAGTAAAGTGCACTGAGTGTGCCAGGGCCTGTAAATCAAATGCTGCTAGTGGGCTGCAGCACTGGATTGTGCCACCCACACAAGCAGCCTGTAAACATAACTCTGGCCTGCCATTGCAGAGCCTGTGTGCAGTCTGGGACTGCCATGTCGACTTGGCAAGTGCACCCACTTGCCGGGCCCTAACCTTCCCTTTTCTTACATGTCAGTCACCCCTAAGGTAGGCCCAAGGTACCCCTGTGGGCAGGGTGCAGTGTATGTGAAAGGTAGGACATGCCCTGGCGTGTGTGGTATGTTCTTATAGTGAATTACTGCCAATTTCGTTTTTTCACTATTTCAATGCTACCTGTTCCCATAGGACAGACTGGGGAGTTTGTTTATAACATCTTATAAACATAAGTGGCCCTGGGAACTAGGTAGAGAAATTAAGTTTAGTATGCCTGAACTCAGAATCTAAAGAGGCATCTTTTAGTGAAGGTGATTTTTACATTCTGTGTTTGAAAATATCACTTTTAGAAAGTAGGTATTTTCTTGCTCAGCCATCCAGTAGGCCTCTTCTGGGTTTGTGGATTGACTGTCTGGGTTTTGGATGACAGGGGCTGGGGAGGAGCAGTGGCTCCAGATAGTCTAGGTGGGTCAGGAAAGGGCTGAATAGACCTGGGCTGCATTTAGAGTAGGGGGAGGAGATTTCCTTGCACCTGAATGGGCCTGGTCTGCCTCTGACAATGCCGTTTCCACCTCCTGCCAGGAAGCCACACCAGAGAGGGCAGAACTGGTTCTGGCTGGGCACAGACACTCTCTGCCTGAGAGGACAAAGGATTTTGGAGCCCAAACCCCTAAACTTTAGAACTCCTTTGGACCAAGAAGACTGCCAAGAAGAAGAGCTGGGGAAGCTGTGAGAAGGAACTACCACTTTGCTGAGTGCTTTGCTGTGTTGGCCTGTAGTGGCTGCTTCTGTCTTGGATAGTGAAAGGACTGGACTGAACTTTCTGCAATCTATTTTTGTGAGTTTCTCCAAGGGCTTGAGGTAGAGCTTGCCCCCTGTTCAAGAAGTCTCAGGAACAGCAAAGACTTCAAGTTCTTCTGCCCTCAGCACTGGGAACTGTGTGTTTTGTGCTGCAACAAGAAGAACTAGGAACCCGATCCCGTCTACGACGCCGTGGCCGACTCCGTGTTCTGAAGGCACCGAAGAGGGCACCGCCAAAACACCGCACCGCAACCCTGGTCTCATCGACGACACCTGCTGACGCCGCCACCGAGCCGCTTCTTGCACCGCAACCTGTGTGCACCGCACTCCGCACCGCCTCGCTTCACATCATCGCCTTGGTATCCCCGATGTCAGCGTGCCGCTGCTTGCACCGTGGTTCAAGGGCACCGCTCGTAAAGTTACACAACGCACCGTCCTCATCGCGCATCGCAGCCTTGGCCTACCGACGCCGGCGCCATCGACTCCAGTTTGTCAGCTGACGACAGCGCTTCCGCAACGCCGTCGCCGCTGCTTGCACCATGACCTGCCAGCACCGCGACGAGCACCGCATCACTTCGCACTGTGACCCTGGTCTCACCGACGACACCATCTGATGCCGCCACCGAGCCACTGCTCGCACCGCTACCTGATGGCATCGCACACCGCACCGCTGCACTTCGCACCACACCACCCGACGCCTGCCGATGCCAGCGCTCCTGACTATAACCGCGAGGAGTTCGATCTGCAATGCGTGCAACTTCAATGGCCCTTTGACTCCTGCACCGACCTCTGGAACTGACACCTGCGGACGTCATGCTTTCGGAAGCTCAACGAGAGGTCGCTGACGCCCCGCATTTCTAAAGGTATTGTTTTGCGGGTCTTCCCGACACCATAGCTGGCCCGCGACGCCGCGGTCAGCCAGAACTGTTTGGATTTGTTTGTTCACGATGCAGTGGTAGCCCCAGAGAGAGCTATCGACTTCAAGGAACTGTTTTTCAAGGTTATTTTGACCACTAAAGATTTCTAAGTACTGTATTGTGGATTTTTATCGTTTTTGGTCTTGTCTTAAGTATATAAAAATATTGGATATTTTTCTAAACTTGCGTGGTGTCCTTTTGTAGTGCTTACACTGTATTACTGTTGGTTATGTGCAAATGCTTTACACTCTGCCTCTAAGATAAGCCTGACTGCTCGTGCCAAGCTACCAAGGGGGTGAGCAGGGATTATTTTAGGAGTGTAACTCCCTTATCCTGACTAGGAAGAAGGGTCCCTACTTGGACAAAGGTGCACACCCTTGCCAACTAGAGACCCCCATTTCTAACACTCCTACTCCCCTCTAAACCAAAGACATCTGTGGTGGTAGGAAAATCCGCCTCAGCTGAGTAGGTATACCCCATCTATTGGCTGTAGATTATTCAAGCTTGTAGGATAAAACTTCCCACATTGTGCGTGCCCTATCTCCATAAATCCATCTACTAATTTCCTTTTACTTCTGAATAATGTCCATAAATGGAGAAAACATTGAAAAAGATGAAGGGGCATTAAACATAGCAGAAAACTGCAGACATGTGGTTACTCTAAAATTATTACAGTATGGTCTCCCGGCAACGGGTGGAGACGTTACCTTCGTGGTTGAGGCACACGAAGCATTCAGAACAGAGGTATTCCATTCCTGGGTTAAATTCCCAGCTGCAAATGCCCACACACAAATGTTTCATACCTCTATTGACGATGAAACACCAGAGAAATACACTCTATATGTAGACATAGAAATTCCTCTTTCTTACCAAGAGCATATAAACTGGTTTAAAGGCACCCTCCTTCACACTACAGAAAACATGAGATTTGGCCAGTTCAGCAAAGAAGGAGTGACAGGCCAGTTTTAGCTGCATACACATCGCATCCTAACACTGCTAATTTAACTGCAACAGAAATGAGTACACCATACAGAGATTTAGTAAAAATTTACAGTCTTACACAATTCGTAATGCGAACACTCACAGTTAACCATGTGTGGACTGCTCAGGCTGCACAACCACAATTGACTACCATGGGTATCAGCCCACAAACACTGCATGCGGTTATCGGAAAGATTGCCACCAGTCTGGAGCAAATTCCATTCTGGATAGCACAAAAAATAAGCCAGCAGTTTTTATCAATACGGGCCCGCAGTAGAAAAACAGAATACTGACTATTTGTTTGCCTATGGGGATGGCTTCCCCGGTGGAAGACTGCGCAACTTGGGGCACAGTTTTCGCCACTGTTTACACCAGAGCACATTGTACCCCTTCACTGGCTGTTTTGCCTGAGGTACTGAAACAAGCACAGAATGAGTACAGGGCAGCACCTGCTGTGGACTTGGGAATGAAACTGATGGGTAATTTGCTGCAGTATTAGCCATTATGTTAGGTATCATAAATGGGGAGGCAGCAGCATTAGCCTGAGGGAGTTCACTCCTGCACAACAGGAGCAGGAATTGACTAAAAGTATTGAGGAAACCTATGCTTCGCTTGGTAGAGATAATTTGGGAGTCAGACCAGGAAAACCGCAAGTTGAGTAATTCTGAAAAGGATAACTCTAAGCAAGCACCAGACTTTTCAAAGAAGAAATGGGACAATAAACAAAAAAATGAAAACAGAACACAATCACGTCGTGTGTCTTCTCAACAGGAGACAACTGAAAAGAAATACAGTTTTAGAAACCAGGATAACCTTAGAAAGCCTGACAGGTATCAGGATACTGATACACATTCCTCTCGTTCCTTTCAGGAGCCATCCGATACACATTTGGAGAGAGGTGGATGGTCAGAGCGCTGACCGGAAGAGCACACGAGGCTGAAGGAGGAATCACAATGCTCATCTGATTACATCATTACAAAAAAAGGCAAACCAAAGAATACTAAACCTTAATTCAAAAAGAAGAAAGTAGCTGGGATTAAAAGAAGGCATGCCCAGGCTGCTGAGGACTCTGCTTCTGAATGAGGAATGGGCAGTGACGATAGTGGAAAACGCAGCAGAAGTCATGATAGCTCACCGGAACATGATGGATTATCTGGCAGCAGTAGCTCTGAGTGAGCATATCACAATAGAAATACCTGATACAAGGGGTAAGTGTTCCCCATCATTTATACAAAATAATGCTCCAGTTGGAAGAAAGAAATTGCACCTCATCAATGAATAATACCTTGTTTCCTGTAATGAAACCAGATAATTCATACCATCTAGTATTAGACTACAGCCATTTAAACACATCTACTCGCATTTTTGCCATACAAAATGCACACAGTGCTGCACTAATGAATAACACTGTGCGGAGGAAATACAAAGCAACACTAGATATCTCAAATGGATTTTTCTGCCAAAATATAATGCCTGAAAGAGATATTTGACAGCATTTTCAGAGCTAGGTTCACAGAGGCAATTTTGCTGTTTACCTCAAGGGTGTAAGAATAGCCCTGGGCTGTTTTCAGCCAGAGTGACAGAGTTACTTCAAAATTTTGACGAGGAGGCATTATCCTCTGTAGATGATATATACCTGACGGACGATGAATTAATGGAACACTTGGACAGAGTAGACCGCATAATTCTAGTGGGAACTACACAACACCCCCCCTTGAGGGAAATCCTTGAAAGTGTCTGCCCTGTCCCCACTACATGCACCTTCCTGACGTGGTTCCCCTTTGGCAGTCTGTTCAGGAGGGACATTTAATTTTTTTGATTCTTTTATGTTTCAAAATAAAATATATCTAATTTATTAATAGTACATATTTTAACTTCACCACGTTTGTCCTGAGATTTTTTTCATTTACGATTCCAAGAACTGTTAATGATAAAATATGTAAATCACATTTTAAACTTAAAATTATGACAGAAAATGCAACAGTTATTTAAATTGTCGAAGTTGTGAACTCCATACACTAGTAATAAAAGTATGTGATGGACATTTAAAATGTGCTGCAAGCATTTATCATGATGATGGACACTTACACCAACAAATGGATTAGTCATATTTTTATTTTAAGTGTTTGTACTTGATAAGTGATGAAGATAAACACCTATGCATTGCACCTTAAAATAATGATGGCACAAATAACATTTAATTAAATACAGGAAATGCATTATATAAAGGAAATGTTTAATTGATAAATATATTAATTGATAAATGTTTGGAACTGGCATTGCTTTTACAGTTATTTTAAAATAAATGTTTCACTTTGTCAAGTGCAATTTCTGCATTATATTACATTGCAATTATCCTAATAATGTGTAATGCATATGTGTATGATTTCAGAGTTTTGGAAAATTAAGTTAACACACCTGTATGGTCAGTTTTTGGTTTTGGATTGCATCAAATTTAAAAATTACAATAAAAGGATACAGGTGTGTTTCTTTAAATTTCTTTAATAACAATATTACACACACATATGCATTATACAATGGTATACTATTGCTTGTAAGAGAGATTTCAACATGCACGAATCCCGATCAAACGTAAACTGACAAGTCAAAAGGTAACAAGTTAAAGAGGAGCTTACCTTCGATTCCAGTGATAACATTATAGATTTGCTTTGTGGTCAAGAGGCAGCAGAGTCAGGACCTGTACGATCGGATCAATGACAGTAAAGGAAGTTTAAAACAGAAAGAAGGTAAGTTTTGACCTTATATCCGTTCCAATCTGCCAACTCAGATGTGGAGGTTTCCCCGCTACAGTCACGTCGGCGGGAAGGCACATTGTGATTGGCCTGGCAGACAAACTGGCTGTACTCATTCCGACAGCCACTTTTGCCTATGGCACTGTCAGCGCGAGTGAACATACCTGGCGGAGTCAGCGGTTCTCCAACGGTCTTTCGTCAATGGACCCGCCAGCATCTAAATTGAGCAGGCAGACCACCTAATAAGCGGACTTGGAATCCAACGGAAAAGCGACGGCAGAACCATTACTGCCAAGATCTAAATCAGGCCCTAAGTCTCAACATAGAAATCTTGACCATTGCTTCAACCTATGGCTTCCTGATGACCACACTCCCTCCTCGAACAGCCTTGCCACACTGAATTTTACCTTCTCAGAACATTTTTCTAAAACATTTCTTTCAAGTCTGCAGGAAAGCTCCGACTATGCCCAATCCACTTCTTGTATCCGAACCATGATCAAACACGGTCAGCCTTATTTTTAGATTTTGACCCAGTCTCACGTGACTAAATGTTTGCGGTTGGTGCTTTGATCTTTTAGATGCCAGTTTTTACTAAACAATTTGGAAATTCATAAATATGGTTCTACTGATTGGATTTTGGTTGTTTTGGTGTTAAATAATTTATTAAAATATACTCTATTTTTCTAGAGTGATGCAGGTTTTTCTTGTGTTGAGTTTTAACTTTATTGCTTGTTGTATGCTGCATAAATACTTTACACATGGTCTCTAAGTTAAGCCTGACTGCTTTTTGTGCCAAGTCAACCAACAACCCAATTTCTTGCACAGGTTGATGCGAATTTGCCACCTGAAACTTCAGGCAAGTTAAAGTCTAACTTTCTAAATGTTATTTTTCCTGCACATTTGTCAAAAATCCAACTTCACCATGGTTGAAGTGATTGAATGGACTTTTCAGAATATTCTATCTCAAAGTTAGCAAAGGTATCCTTTTAATTCTACTTTAGTTTTTCTCATAGAAATAGCTACATCCCTATCCATCAAAAATAGCTTTTGGGGGGACCCTACCCTGTGGGCTACAAGTCCCACTGAGGGACGACTTACTTAATACTTAAGAGTAGTGTTCCTTCAGGCCAAAAAGGGTTAGCTTGACAGGTCTGCCTGCAAGTTTACAAGCTGCAGCAATTACGATATATATGTAGTTCTGAAGCCATGTTTTCCTTGTCTGCATAGTGGGTTGCATGATATATGTCCACAGGTAATATTTATCTTCCATGTCATTAATGTTTTTCTTCCACCATATACTACCAGCAAGTTAAATTTGTCAATTCAGATTAGACAATTTTACCATCTTTAGGGGTCTCAGTAAATACAATGGGGGCAGGCCGGCCATGCCACATGTTGCAGATTTAAAATAAAGAAATAGCAGTACCAATCAGAAAATAATGGAGGTGACCACACAAAAAGGGATTTTCTCACAGACTACATTACAACACTCTAAGAAACTGGGTTATTAGATGAAAGGTTGAAAACCCTTTTTAATCAAAAGCCTCAATCCTTGTCAGCGTGAACAACAAAAGTCACTAAATTCACCTGTGCTTACCGCGCTGTGTGTTTGGTACAAGAGCTGTCAAGCTTAACTTAGAGGCACTGTTAGGTATTTATGCAGCACAAAATCAGTAATAAAGCAAAAGCATGATGCAAGAAAATTCCCAAACTAATTTAGAAATACAGTGTAAAATTTTAAGAATAAAATGAGACTGAAAATGTCAAATGCCCAAACAGCAGAACAAGAGATATGCAATTTTAAAGTTTAAGTACAAATAGTCACAAGTGCAGGCCGACTGCGATGGAGAGCGGGCTGGCCACAGGGACCGGGTTTGTCCTACCCAAAAAAGTTACCCTCTCAAAGTCTGGTTAGCACAGTTCAAAACTTCAGGATTTCAACAGGAGGAGTTCAACTGATACCAGCCAAGGGTCCAGGACCTGTGGAGTCTCCTCATAGGGATCCGGAATCCACGCCAGCAGATGCCACCATATCTCAGGTAGGTCCAATTGCAGGTCCAAGCAGGGATATTTACAGCAGGGCAGCTAAGCAGTTGAAGGTGGGCCTCTGGAGCCTTTTGTTTCACTGTAACTCAGAACAGGTCAGCCAACTGACCCTTGGAGTCTCTCAGGTAGTCCTGGACACAAGTAAATGGTCCTCTCTCCGTCCGGGACTGCCGTACTTGTGGTGGCGGTCCAAGCACCACCACCTGTCTGCCCTATTACAAGTGTGGCGGTGGGACAGCTACAAGAAAGCTGCCTCCACCGGGGACCTATATGCAGCAGGGTAGTCCTTTGAAGACAAGGCAGATCCCAAGCAGCAGGACAGTCCTCTGAAAAACAATGCAGGACTCAAGCAGCAGGGCAGTGCTCTAGTAGTAGCATGGCAGTCCTCTGAGGAGCAAGGCAGGCCTCAAGCAGCAGTGCAGTCCTCTTAGAAACAAGTCAGACCTCAAGCAGCAGGGCAGTTCTCTGGAGTACAAGGCAGTCCTTCTGTAGTCTTCAGCAGTTTCAGGAGTGTACTTAAGAGTGGGTTTGAGGGTAATAATTTCATATCGCTTTGAAGTGAACGAAACTTCTGGAGTTTTCTTCCCACAGATGGTTCTGGAATTTCCTTTCTCCCTGCCCTGCTCCCAGGAAGTCTGAGGTGACAAAACACTAGTTTGAAGTCCTTTGTCAATATGCTGGGGCAGTTCCTTTGAAATGTAAGTAGTACTGTGCACAGTTGCCGCTCCAACTGGGCAGGGTGGCCCATCCTGCCAGCATCTATTCCCCCTTTGTGTGACTGTCTGAGAGCAATACACAAAGTCCAGTTACACTAGTCATGTGACCCAGGACACAAGTTTCAGCCACTAAATGGTTAGCACAAGAAACTGCCAACTTTCTAAAAGTAGTATTCAGAATTGTCACTCAAAATCTGACTTTACCATTAATGAGGGCTTTAAATTACAATTCTTTAGACACCAAACCTGACATTCCTACCTTCTCTCAACTGAAAATTATCACTTATTAAGTGTAGTAAGTTAAACCAATGTTATCCAATGGAAGAGGCAGGCAATGCAGTAGTTTAAAATGAATTTAAGAGTTTTTCACTACCAGGACATGAAAACTTAAAAGCACATGTCCAACTTTTTAAATAACAGCACCCTGCCCTAAGGGATGTTTAGGATGTACTCTAGGGGTGACAAATTAAAAAGAAAGGCCAAGGCCTGGAAAAAGGCTTATTTTGCCACATCAAAATGGTAGTTTAAAACTGCATGCAAGCTGCAAAACCAGGTCTGAGACATGTTTTCAAAAGGGCTATTTAATTAGGTGGCACAATAAGTGAGCTAAAGAATGATGATGGATTCAACTCAGATCTGTGACTGGGGGCAAGTGTCTGAAAAGTTTCAGCGCTCCATCCATCATCTCCTTGTGTTTGCTTTGTTCGCCCTAAGTTGGCAGGGTATGCCCAGACGTGGGTCCCTTGCCCACTTTGCCACTGGATTCAAGCTAGCCTGGCTGATGAAGGGTGTTACCCAGAAACCGGTCCCAGGATGCTTGTTTCCGGTTCAGGGAAGACATGGCTTGGCAGTTCGGGCTGGACTGTTCCCATGAGGCACAGGGTCAAGACTGATTTGCATATAGCTGGGTCTGAACTGAGGTGGCGAAGTGAGCTAAAGAATGATGATGGATTCAACCCAGATCTGTGACTGGGGGTGAGTATATGAAAAGTTTCAGCGCTCCGTTCATCATCTCCTTGTGTTTGCCTTGGGTAAATGTAGTACCACTTTACTAGGGGTGTATGAGGAAATTAAAAGTGCCAATTGGTTGTAAGCAAATTTTGCCATGTTTAAAGGAGTGAGTTCAAGCACATTAGCACTGGTTAGCAAAAGAGGAGCGGAGAAGGCAGAAAAAGTTTGGGGGAGGACCACCTTAAGACTAGCAGGGCTAACAACTACCATCATCTAATTCAATATACAGCCCTAAATTGTTTTTTCTTTCTGGGCCCATTTTAGGCGTACATCATCCAAAGGTTGTCTACATAGAGAGACTATGGGCCTTATGAATAAGGTAGGCCTCTGGAGCCTTTTGTTTCCCTGTAACTCAGAACAGGTCATCCAACTGACCCTTGGAGTCACTCAGGTAGTCCTGGACACAAGTATATGGTCCTCTCTCCTCACAGGACTGCTGTACTTGCAGGGGCGGTCCAGCCACCACCACCCATCCGCCCTATTATGAGTGTGGCGGTGGGACCACTACAATACTGCTGCCTCCGCTGGGATCAAGGGTTATACTGCAGTCTTCAAAGGGCCTGAATATGCTGGGGGTACCGAAGCCCATTATTTTTTAGATATTGAGATTTGTGTTGTTACTATTTTTCCCCTTCCTCTATTGATTTGCATGCTATTCCCTTGCAGGATCTGTGAGTGGCAATGTGTATCTCATGGTTTGACTGGGGTAACTCTGAGAATGTTTGGGCTGTAGTACTACTGAAGTATCATAACAGTTATTTAAAAAGAAACTTGACTGAATAAAAAAAAATCTTTATAAAAATAGACTGTGTTTGCATCTTTAAATAGTTACTTACACTTCAACATCAAAAATCCAGAGAGTGAATTTTCAAAGGAACAATAAACTACTGCTTTTTCAAGCAGCCCAGTTAATCATTGTAATTGACTTGCCGTCAACTTTGCAAACTTTAAAGAACTTTTATAAAGTTGTGAAATACAGTTACCTTGCAGTCAAAACAGTTTCCTGTCCAGGCTCTACGGGCGAACCACCATAGACTTCAATAGAGTTGTCTTGCTGCAAGGCATACAGAATGCTCAAGATGCGAAAGAATGCTGTTGATGCTGATCCAGGATGGGGTCTTTCTATGGCTACTCCTTGGACCACAAACACGTTGGGGTGACTTTGGCCACAAGGTAGATGTCCCTCGAAGTCTGCTTGAGGTGCAGCAATAAACAGTTTCCATTGGTCTACTGGTCTCTGATTACAGAAAAAAACCAGTAGTTTTCTTTAACTGGTGATAACTTCCTTGCTGTGCGATCAAACTTCATCTGACAACTCTCCTGGATACAGCGTACTCGGGTGCAAATTTTGAGACTTGTGACTCGGTCTCCTGGGCTGCACATTGGCGGTACGTGGCAGTCAGGCATTCTTGACAACCAACTCACCAAAGCAAGCTTCTTCAGCTTTTGTGGCCCTGTAGCTGTAACTGGAAGTCAGCCAACCTACTGTTGGAGTTATGTCTTCTGTCGGAGGCTCAGGGATACATTTTCCTCAAGCAGGGCATCACAGGCACAGTACTCTCTTTGCTAGCCTAAAGAGCCCATTTGCAATCCAGTCGTGGTGCAACCTCCCTTTGCTGGGTCCAGGGAACAGCAGGGTAGTCCTTCTGTCCACTCTTCAGTACAGATGTGATATGAGGTCTGGGAGACTGGGGTGCCATTTTTATGCCTGGTTTGTGCCCACGGGGGATGTTGTGACTACAAAGCAATGTGCTACCAGGTCCCCTCCCTTCTAGTGTTGACTCCCTGTGAAGTTTAGCATCTAGCTTGCCCCGAATGCACCATTCTGCCGACTCCCAACATGGCACAACCATTCATAGGTGTGTGGATGTCCCTAGCCCACTCCAGCCGTTTGGCTACCTGGGAACTACATGCCCGTGGAAAAAATGGTTTGGCCACATGGAGGAGGAAGCCAGTTGTTTGGCTTCCTCCTCTCTTCCCCCACCAACATAACTGCAAGAGCAAAAGAACAGCCGCTTTTGTGAATGTCCACCATTTACCCTTCAAAGGCAGCTAACCCTTTTAAGCTCACCTTTTGGACTCACACTCTGGTTGGCCTTCGTGCCAGTTAGAGGGCACTCACCTCTTCCAACAACTTTGTGTTCCTTCCTCAGAGCTGTTCAAACCTCCTCCCAGGAGGGCAGAAGGCTGTCTCATAGCCAGCAACTATAAACAGTTGCTGGAAAACTTTGGGTAACAAAGCGGCTAGTTGCTAAAGTCCTCCCTTGTGCAAAAGTTACAATAAATTTGACTTGAGCATCAAATCAGGTTTAATGTGATGATTCTTTTGATACCTTGAAGTTTCATATTTAGTAGTCCCATTCAGAAGTTAGCACAGCTGGGTTGTCAGCGTGTAACCCTGTACTCGCCAATGGTGTTACTACCCTTTCTAAAGGTACAATGGTAATGTGTTTGTACATGTCCTGGCAGTAAAAACCCCACATGTCCTAATTTTTAAGATACAGCACCCTGCTTTAGAGCTTGTTAGGTCTGCCTTAGTGGTGACATATTTATTAAAAAGGAAGGTTGGGCTTTGCCATTTCTTTAAATGTCAAATATGAGTTACCAATTTAAAACTTCTCTGCCAGCTAGTAATGATGGTCTGGGAGTCAAACTTTGCTTTGTCACACTTTTTGAGGCACAATCGGTGCTGCAGTCCACTAGAGACACTTTAATTAACAGGCCCTAGGTACCCCTGGTACCATATATTAGGTACTTATAAGTAAGTTAACTTATGCCAATTGTAGGTGTGCAAATCAAACATATGCATTTTAAGGGTAAAACCAATGGCAATGAGGTCTGTTTAGCAGGCCTCAGTGCACCTTCAGAGTTGAAAAACCAACAGCATCAGTCTAAAAACTTGGGGGTGATCATGCAAAATGAGGCATTTCATTACTGGAGCCCCTTCTGTGTTTGACTCCAGAGGTCTGACCTTTTTTCGTTTTTTTCTGTGAACTTGAATTTCCTCAGGCCAGGTGAGAAATTAACTTGGCCCAGTAGGGAGAACAAGAGCTAGGAATCAAATTATGAGCTGAATCAGAGAAAGATGACAAATCCTCAAATGCCAAAAAGAGTTTAAGTTTTACTCCAGGATTAGTACCTCATCTGAATCTCTCTGCACAAGTAGTACATACATTTTACTTCTAATGTATAATTCATTAAAGCACCCATTCTTTTAAGTTAAGCATTACAGACCACACCATGAAGACCCATCCACATTATAAGGCCTACACCAGGTCAGCACCAATACTTGAAGGGTCCCTTCTGATACAGGATACCTATCCACAGATAGTGGCCCTAGCTAGACAGTAGTCTCACTCTTTAGCTGACACACTTGTACACACACGTGTCCACACGCTTTCATCCAACCATCCCTGAGCCTCTTAGCCCAGCAGCCAAATTTTGTTCTATAAGATGGACATCGGCAGCTAGCACTCTCAACACATTATCAGAAACTGTATAAGTAAATGAGTCTTGGTTAGTGAGACTCACAGTAAAAGTCCAAAACCAGGTGGTCTAAAAGCTAAAAATCCAGGGGTTAAATGGGTCTGAACCCACCTCTTACAAAGGCATATAAAATATGTTTCTGCTGATTTTTTTTTATCATTGGTGACACATATTATGGTGTTTTGTGAGAACAAAGAAGCCATCCAAAAGAGTACAGCAGGAGATCTGAAGGACTTGAAGTGAATTTGAGGAAAGGGTGGGATTGAGGAAGACAATATCATATAGATTAAAGTCAATTTAAGAAAGGGAGGCTCAGGTGACATTTTTATTAGGATTACTAATAAATCTAATAAATACACAGCAGCTCTATTTAATTTAAGGAACTGACCTTATTTCGAATTTAGTATTTTTAAACTGCACTGAATCAAATTAAAATGCATAATGTGATGTAATGTTATATTTCATAGAATGTGAATCAGTATTTCTTCCAGCCATCCTAATGCATTGACGTATTGTTGCTGGTAGCTCACAGTTTGTGGATTCAGCTATTTGCAATGCTCTAAGCTGAACAGCTGCGGAAGACAAAAAGCATCTTTTCTGCCAAGTTAGTAAATATGCTGGCTAAGCTTACGCATGAAAAGCAGACAGCGTTGTTGAATCCCGGAAATTTATGAAGATCAACTCAAGCAAACACAAACAGGATTCATCCTGGTGTCTCCTAGCACTGAAGTATTAGGCTATTTTTTATATTTTACGAAAATCGAGCAGAAACATGGAAATGCATCTTATTTCGTCTCCTAACTCAGAGAACTCAGAGAATTAGCAAATTAACAAGCAACATTATTTTATTATATCGCCTTGGCTTTACATAGAGCATGCGATTTTATAAATATGCAGCATGAGCACCTAATGATCTGAGTAAATATGTGCTAACAATATTTAGTTCAGTGATAAATGTATTAGTCTTCCGAGTTCATAGAAGAAATAAAGGATGGTTACAGAACTGCTCCACAGGTTTCATTTTTACGTTCATCTACCTTGCATATATGGCCAGATATTTGTTTATTGTTGCGGTTATGTTGAATTTCCCTGATTATGGAAACTGTATTGGTAAGCCGCATGCTCCATCTTTCCAGCGAGAATAAGTCAATAAACAGGTGGTGATCGAAGTGGAACACGAGGTATGAATTTTTAAGGCTCTGGGACAGAAAGTGCCTGTGAAGTACATAGCGCCAGTAGGAAGTTGCAGTTCACAGGACTTAGAAGTGATTTAAGTCAACTGCAAAATAACATATTTTAGGTGGGCCAAGTGTGTCACACCCCTCAAAGGTTTTACATTTTAAATTAGTTTACTTTTTGGAGCTCCAAGTCCAGAGCATTAAGGCAAGAAGGCCCCTTGACGTCAGGTACATCCTTGTCGAACTTCTCTTGAAGCCTTCAGTTAATACACCAAAATATCCTAGAAGAACAAACCAGGATTTAATAGCTGCCGAGGTGGTTTCCCCACTGTGGTAGATTTGCCACCTCTATACAGACTTTTTGGGGTCTCAAGGTTCACACGTGGGGCATGGCTGGAAGCTGTAGCTGGATAGTTTCACAAGGTTCAGAAATTATTTGAGGAGGAAGTGATGAGGTGCCAATGTTATTCTGTGCACTAGTTTGGAAAATGCCCTGCACCAAAGATTGGCTATGTGCTCACAAAATGTCCACCTCTTTTTCAGCCCTTCCTCTCATTACTGTATTCTTTCATAGAATCCATCAAATAAAATGGCCCCATTGTACTCCCTGGAGCAAGAGCACAGTTACAATATCTAGATGGTCCACTTTAGAGATGGCATGTCCTTCTACCTGGCAGAGTTAGAACTAGCTTTCTCTCCTGAAAGTTTAGGGTGGGAATACGTAGGTTCCGTTCATGCCACCTCACTCTTCAACGGAATATATGTGAAAGCTTATATTTGATTAGCCCTATGTTCATACCCCCTCCCAGGCAGCTAATCCGTGTAACTATTAACACCTCTTCTGCCTTCCTTGGCAAGGGTCATGCATTGTCATTGATGGAGCAGGGGAAAGAAAATATTTTTTGTACCCCTTGGAAGTTAATGACCCCATAACGGTTAATGATACTAACCGTTTGAAACGCATGAACTAATCAACAAATGTACCTTTTATTAAACATTACACGTGGGCAACTTGCTGGCATTGCAAAATCTAATTTATTTACAAATGTGAAGCAAAATAACATGAGTATTGTGATTTGAGTAGTAAATACAGTAAGTTGCATGATTTGTGTTGCATAGTAAAATTGCACCGTGGCAAAGAATGCAGATGGTAAGTAAAATGGCTTTAAATGTCGCTTCTGCTAGGTAATACCTAACACGGGTCTTTAGAATGGCGGGTGGTAAACAGAAAGGCTTATTTTCCATGTTTAATTACTGTTGTGTTTGTTCTTATATTAGTTTCGTTCGGGCCTGCTAGGCCGTGCTTCAAAAATGGCCGCTGGAAAGGACGAGATTGCGTGCGCTGAATAAAATGGCCCCCGCGCAGGAGCCAAGTGAATGCTCCAGTCACGTGTATGTGGCCTGTGCCCGGAGTGAGAGATGTCAAGGCCAATCTGACCTGCAACAAGGATCGTGCCAAGAGTTCAGCATATATGCATGGGAACGGATGAGAGAATAGAGCGACAGAGGATGAACTAATATGTGACCATCGGAGTTTGTTACAAATTACATTAACAAATTGAATTACCTTTGGACATTGTTGATCATGAGACTTAATGTATGCGTTATTGTCCCCAAACCGGTTCGAACAAGGAGGGCGATGAGGTGACCATCACCACCCCTCCATTGGACCAATTAGCGTGATTTCTGCCCCTAAAGATTGCAACTTTAAGTGTAGCGAGTCAGAGAATAGGGTATAAGAGAGTCTGCTCTTACGTTGTACATGGTTTGCTTCTTCTATCCTGATGCTGCGAGAGACTCTGTCATTTTGGACTACGAACTTTGACTGGGGAAGGAACGAGACCGCTGCGGGAGTTGCCCGGGAGGAGATTGCGTCCGAGGAGGCTAGCGGGACAGTCAGTCAGTTTTGGGAGTCCCATCCTGTGATCTACAGTTCATCTTTCTTTCCTGGTGAACTATTCTTGTCATCGCCCTATGGCCAAGGGTAATGAGCATTTTCCTTCTTTATTTTCAAAACTTTACTTGAATGCTTACTGATACTTTAAATGTATTCGCCTACTTATGAACTTTACTTATTTGCTCAAAGAATTTAGATGAAATTATATGCTAACTCTAATGAGTCTGTGGTTCTTTAAAATAAAATTGTGATTAATAAAATGTTAAAGGTTTTAATTGTGATTGAGCTGGACTTAATCGCCATCAACTGATTCTACTAGTTGGTCCATCGACCGAATAGCGGAGTACCTTGATGTTTAGAACCGACAGGATCCTAAGTTAATGTATATAATGTGTAAGTTATAATTCTGTCATTTTAATAAGGTACCCCATTTGTCCAGCAGCTCGTTTTCCTTAGCGTTTGATCCAGAAAATTGAGTGAATGTATGTATGCGGTGTTATGGGCCCCACCGACATAGGTTTTATATGATTAAGGTTGAGTAGGTGTTTTTCTGGATTAGTGTTATAAGTAAAAATTTATATTAGCCGCGCTGGATTAGATTTCTTGGTAGCAGAGTTATGGTTACTATAGATTAGTTTGGTGATTATTGATTATCGATTTTTCATGTCTAACACTCTATGTTGAGTTTGTATTACGTTATGTGTAGTCAGAATTTTGAAGCTTCCGGGAAGTAGGAAGTGGACACGTGTGGCAAGAGAAGTCATATGGAATTGTTCATTGTCTGATTTCAAATTTGGTGATAACACAAGACTGTGTTATGCTAGGGAAATTTCACGTATGAATTGCATTTGAGTGAAATAGCAACAGGTTTTCTTGTGAAACTTTGGCCTTAATTCTCAGGAGCAGTGTAGTCTCAACATGTGTTTTATCCCCAGAGAAACGGGTTTACCTCTTGCTTGAGAGAAGGGTAAGGTAGAGAGAAGTGCTACACTTATCGAACGAAACAGTATTCTTGTAAATGAGAATAAACTATCTCTCTGTTTAGAGAAACAGACAATGGTAATGTGTTTTACGTTGTAACTAATCGATTTAGTAGAAAAGAAAAGGTCAAGAAAAGTGCCGATAATTTTTGTAAAGGAGGGGTCAGTAGAATCAGGAGTAGAGCTGACTTCAACAAGAACCGCGCTGGTATTGGCCAGTTGTGGAAGAACGAAGAGTTTCCTGATTGGTGCGTTAGTGTGAGACGCGCTGGAATAGGTTAGTGTGAGAGTGACGTAGAGCTTTCTGATTGGTGCGTTGGTGAGAGACACGCTGGGATAGGTCAGAATAGCCGAGTGGTAGAAAGAACCGATTGGTGAAGAATTGTGTGAATTAGCTTCGGCAAAACAACAGTGAAATATGGCTTATTACAATGAATGTGATAGAGAGAAACCATCATGGTTCGCGAAGCTTAAAAATCTTTTTAAGAAAGATAAAAAGGTTGTGACTAGGGAAGGAGAAGTACTTCCTCCGCCGAAAACACCAGCATCTTATATGATGGTGAAATATGGCTATCATACTTGCATTTGGTTGGAAAATTGGGCGAAATATACCAAAGACGATGGAGTATTAGCATTTCCGGAAAGAGGTTCGTTTAGCACAGCTGTACTTCGAAATTTGAGAGAAAAAATGATGAGACTTGAACCGAGACCTAGACCGACACAGTTTGAAGCCTTAGGTGAATGGGAAGATGAGATGTATGAAAGGGAAAGACACAGAGGTACAAAGAATTATAATTTTATCCATGGAAGAGTATGGGGTTTGAGTCATGAAGACAGGATGAGACGATGGCGGTATGCTAACATGACGGATGGTATGTTTCCTGCCAGAACAGTTGAAGAATTTACACGGAAAAAGTGTACGGAGAAAAAGAAGCATGCAGTACCAGAGAAATATGGGTATTGAGTTATCGACACAGAGGATGAGTTCCTGGAGGACATTTTAAATAAAAGACCCCCTCCATATCAACAAGATTCTGTGGTGTTGACACCAAATGCACCGCCAATGAGAACTGTAATAAATCAAAGCCCTGAACAATTTTCTGGAATAAATAGTCCATTTAATAGACTAGAAACACCACAGACTGAGAAACATGATAATGGTAATACGGCCGAACTAGCCAGAACCACGAGAGAGTTGACTGAAAAGATAAGAGAACTGACAAAGAATATGGAAGCTGTAACTGTGCCAGTAACTATAGGGCCAGTAATCCCAGTATTTGAAAATCAAAAGATAGACGAACATTCCTTAATAATTCCATTAAATTCTAGTATGCAAAAAGTAAAAGAAGGGATAATTTCAGAAAATAGAGAGACAAAAGATTCTGTTGGTCCATTTAGGTCAAGTCCACCTGTTAATTTGACAATCAATGAGAGTCCGATAAATAAGATTCCTATAGGAGCCGAGTCAGCAACTGAATCCCCGGAGAAAAGTGTAAACAGGGTAGAATTAACAAAAACCCCTGTGGGTCCGACTGCAGAGGAATTAAATGATTGAGTGAGGAGCTTGCAGAAAAAAGATGCCGAACCACAACCTTTGGATGTGGTTAGATTAAAGATAGATATGGAGGATTTGATTCTAGGGACTATTGGTTCAGATCGATTGAAGTCCTATCAAGATGATGAATTAATGTTTATGTGTAAAAGCATCACTTGGAGAGCTAGGAACTTGCATGAAAAGTTAGAAGAAACAGCGAACGAACTAGGAGTAGATTTTGCAAAAATTAGGGGATTGCAGAAGCCGTACAGGGTAGATTTTAGTGCAAAGGACATAGAAAATCTGATCACTTCAGGACGACTAACACAGATAAAAGAACTCATTGTTTTACTGAGAAAATGGGGAGATGTAGACAAGTGGAGAAGTAGGTGGATAAGGAGAAAAGAGGGAACAACTGATAAAGCATCATTGGCTTTTCCAGTAAAAGAAAAAGAACCAACGGTAGTAGAAGGTTCAATGAGAGAAATTCCAGGAGGAGGTTATGTACACGTCCCATGGTCCAGACAAGATATATTGTCATTTACAAATGATTTTCCAAGATTGAGAGAAAAGCCTGTAGAATGGTATAGACAGGTAGAAAGGTTTGTAAAGGTTTCAAAAGTATTGTGGGAAGATCTGGATGGATTGTTTGAAATTGTTGTTCCTGCGGACTTATGGACAGAGTGTAAAATTACAATTGACTGGCCGAAGGAAGAATATCCTAGAGATGCAAAAACAGGAGCCCCAAGTTCAGAAGTAATGAGAAAATATGAACGGGCAATTACATTCCTGAAAAATAAGATTCCATCAAAAGAAACGGACTAGGTAATAGATTGATAGAAGAACTCAGGAGACTAAGGAATCTGTACATGCTTATTATGAAAGGTTGCTCTTGGTTTTTAAACAGTATAGTGGATACGAGAATTTGAGTGAAAAAGACATGAGTCATTTTGTGTATGGATTTGTGTATGGTTTGAAACCTGAGATAAGTGAAATGATTAAGCAGCATATGTTATGTTGGCAGACTAGCACAGTAGATGAGGTACCACGGTATGCAAAATATTGCAGTGATGATATTGAGTCCAGACAGCGTAAACTCAAGGAAAAGGCAATGTGGACACAAGTAAAGGTTACAGAACAGCAAGAAGCTCAGATGAATAATCAGTCTAGTGGCGCAGGACAGACCAAATCCAAACCGAATATTGGTAAGGGAAAAGGTCAGATGAGTGTAGAAGAAGCCAAAAAGAAATGGCCATGTCATAATTGCGGAAAATTAGGGCACTGGAGAAACGAGTGTAAATTACCTCCGAGAGTTAATACCGAGAATCAACCATTAAATCCACAGGTGCAGAATGAGGTGAGTTACCAACAGCCGCAACAGCCGCAGGTAGTTACTCAACAGTGTCAGGTGCCGCAACCACCTCTTCCAAAGAGTGTAAATCCTCAAAGATACAGTACAGAGGCAGGATTCTACGGAGGAGAGCAGGTAACAAAATTGCCGCGTGCAGCTGCTGTTTCACAATATTGGTTACGGCAAGATGGAGGTGAATCGGATGAAAGCTTATGACGGTGCCTAGGAGAGGAAGAGGAGTGCGTGCTTGGCGCAACTCTAGAGGTAGATCAGTCAGGTCCATTTGTGGATGGAAAAGTGAATGGTGTAAATGTTACTTTCCTTGTGGTTACTGGCACTACCCGTTCTACTGTTAGATCAGTGGAAATTCCAAACCTTCCTCTCTCAGGAGAATACATCCAAGTTGTAGGTGTTTCAAACAGGCAAATTAAAACCCCTCTTACAAAACCAGTAGAGGTGGAAATTGGTCCATTCAAAGAGATGCACCGCTTTGTGGTGTGTGATTGTAGTCCTGTAAATTTATTAGGACGCGATCTGCTTTGCAAAATGAATTGTACCATCTACTGTACTCCAGATGGTATTGCTTTCCAGACATCAGATGATGATGTTCTGTATAAAATGACAATGGCAGAACTAGAACCAGGAATGTATGATATGTTTCCTGTGTCCGATGCAGAGAAAATCCATACTGAATTGAAAGGAACAGTCAGGTCTGATGTATGGGATTTCACAGGTGAAGATATTGGACTAATGAGAGAAGTTGATCCTATAAAAATTACTGTAAAAGAAGGGACAAATTACCCAAACACCCCGCAGTACAAACTGACGCCAGAAACCATTGAAGGAATAACACCTGTAATTAATAAGATGATTGAACAAGGAATTTTGAGAGAAATAATGAGCAATCCATGTAATTCTCCTATAATGGGATTGAAAAAGCCAAATGGAACATATAGAATAGTACAGGATTTGAGAAAAGTGAACAAAATTGTTATTCCTTGTTGCCCAATTGTGCCAAACCATGCTGTAATACTGTATCAAATCCCTCATGATGCAGAATGGTACACAGTTATTGATTTGTGCCATGCATTTTTCTCTATTCCATTGCACCCTGACAGCCAGCCATTATTTGCGTTTCGGTTTGGAGAACGTATTTTGGCATGGTGTCGAATTCCTCAAGGGTATACTGAAAGTCCTTCTATTTTTAATCAAATTCTGAAGAAATCATTAGAAAGTTTGAAAATGCCTGAAAAATCTGTGATGGTCCAATATATCGATGACCTATTGGTGTCATCAAAGACCAGAGAAGCATGTGTTACGGACACAATTGCTTTACTGAATCATTTGGCAGAAGGAGGACACAAGGTATCCCCATCAAAACTGCAATTCTGTCAACAGGAAGTACAGTACTTAGGTCATAAGATTGAGAAAGGGATAAGAAAAGTGACAACAGAAAGAATAAGGATTATTAAAGGAATGAGAGCCCCAATGACACAAAGAGAGGTGAGCATGTTCCTTGGAATGGTTGGTTATTGCCGACAGTGGATACGTGGATTTTCATTGATTGCAAAACCTTTACAGTGATTGACAAAGAGTGATGTCAAAGATCCGATTGCATTGGATGAGGAAGAAATGAAGGCTTTCGAGCAACTGAGAACAAGTTTGTGCGAAGCACCAGCATTGGGAATGCCTGATTATGAGAAAGAATTTGAGCTGTATTGTAGTGAGAGAGACGGATGTGCACTTTCAGTATTAGTGCAGAGGCATGGAAGAATGAGACGACCAATAGCATATTTTTCAGCTGTTTTAGATCCGGTAGCAAAAGCGTTGCCTGGATGTCTGAAAGCAGTAGCTGCTACTTGTGTGAGTCTGGAACAGAGTGAAGGCATTGTGATGGGATATCCTTTGAGAGTATATGTCCCACATTCAGTTGAAATCCTTCTGACCAGAACAAAAACACAATTCATGACACATAGTCGGCTGACTAGGTATGAAAAAGTGATCTTGGGTGCAGACAATGTAAGCATTGTAAGATGCACGAGTGTGAATCCTTCCACCTTACTGCCAGATGCAGTAAATGCAGAGGTCAAAGATCAGATTGATCATAACTGTTTGGATGTGCTTGAATTTTGCACAAAGCCCCGTACTGATATCAAAGATGAACCTCTAAAAGAGTCAGATTATGTGATGTTTGTGGACGGATCATGCCTGAGGACAAATGAAGGAGTTTTAAGTGCTGCGTATGCTGTATGTACGGTGGCAACCATAATGGAAGCATCTTGTTTTGAGAGGAATACGTTCAGCCCAAGTTGCTGAGCTGATTGCACTGATTCGAGCTTGCAAACTGGGAAAGAATTTCCGAATTACTGTGATCACGGATAGCCAGTATGGCTTCGGAGTGGTCCATGATTTCGGACAGATCTGGTCCCAGAGGGGATTCCTGACTTCCTCAGGGTCTCCTATTAGGAATGGTGAGTTTGTGAAGAAGTTGCTTGAGGCGATACAGCTGCCTAAACAGATTGCGGTGGTAAAATGCACTGCTCACAAAAATGGAACTGATTACATTGCAGTAGGTAACAATTTTGCTGATGAATTAACTCAATATTGTGCAAGAAATATGACCTCAATGAATCGAGGAAGGGAAAAAGAAATTGTTTCATATCCCTTCCTGTTTACTATCCCAGTTGAAACATGGGAAGAGGTGAAACAATTGCAGGAAGAGGCAAGTGATGAGGAAAAAGATGTTTGGATAAAATCAGGTTGCAGACGGAGAGAGGAAGATGAAGTCTGGGTTTACAGGGATGAAAGACCAGATATGCCTGATAGCATGATCTCTAACATGGCACGGATGTACCATGGACAGGCACACATAGGTAGAGATGCCATGATCAGACTTTTCAAACAGACCTGGTACAACCCAAAGTTTAGGGCTATAGCTGAAAACCTTTGCCAAAGATGCCTTATATGCCAACAGATAAATCCTGGAAGGAAGACAGTAGTGAGTTTGGGAACAATAGGACGTGAAGGAGGTCCTTTTACTAGAATGAAATTGGATTTTATTGAAATGCCCCCGAGTAACAGATTGAGGTATGTCCTGGTGGTCGTCTGTTTGTTTTCTCGTTGGGTGGAGGCCTATCCGACAAGAAGGAATGATGGAGTTACATGCTAGCTAAGCTCCTACTGAGAGAATTCATTCCTAGATATGGCTTTCCAGTAACGATAGAAACAGATAGAGGAACGCATTTCCAGAATGAAATTATCCAACTAATGTGTGAGGCACTAGACATTCATCAAAAGCTGCATTGTGCCTACAGACCAGAGGCTTCTGGAGTGGTAGAGCAAGTAAATGGCACAATAAAGAATAGGTTAGGGAAAATGTGTCAAGCCACAGGACTCAAATGGCCAGATGCCTTACCATTGGTGTTGATGAGCATAAGAAGCATACCTGACAGAAAAACAGGTCTGAGTCCTCATGAAATAATAATGGGACGAGCAATGAGACAAGCATACGTACCTGTCAACAAACTGCTGACTATAACTGATGATCTCATAGTGGACTACTGCAAAGGATTGGCTGATGTGGTGCATTCTGTGTTTCATCAGGTTGGGCCGGATGCGACCACTCTTGAGAGAAAACCAGCTCATGATCTGACTCCAGGAGACTGGATCCGCATAAAAGTCCACAGAAGAATAAATTGCTTGGTTCCATGCTGGGACATGCCACGTCAAGTGATTCTGGTGACGACAACTGCAGTAAAGTGTGCAGGTGTGAAAAATTGGATTCATGCCAGCCATACTATCCGAGTTCCAGATCCTGAAGCTCGACCTGTAAGTCGACATCTGGAAATATCAGATACCAGTTCGGCATCTGAAGCAGAAACTGAAACAATCAGAGTTCCAGATCCTGAAGATCGACCTGTAAGTCGACATCTGGAAATATCAGATACCAGTTCGGCATTTGAAGCAGACCAACCTGAATCCAGTGAAAGACAAACAGACGAATCCGAAAAACAAAGAACTGATATTGAAACAGGACAAACTGAACCAATAGACAGTGACGGTGAACAGCCAAGTACAAGCTTTGGGGAAATTCCTCCAGAAATTATAGAAATAACTCAAGAAAATTCAGATTCAGACAGAGAGATTGAGGAAGTTGCGGAAGGAACACAAGGAGAGTTAGACTCAGGATTACAAGCAGAAGAAACCGAAGGAGATTCAAATTCAGACAAAGAGACAGAGATCATAAAGTTCAAAGTTAAAGAAAGTGAAGTGAGATCTGAGACAGAATCTGAAGAAAGTGAAGGAGAAATAAGACAAAGAATAGGACCAAGAAAGAGAACTTGGAGAGCGGAACGAGGAGAAAAGGAAAACGTATTGAAAAGGCCAAGAAAAGGAGACAATTGGCCCAACGAAATTAAAAGACTGAGATATAAGCTAATAAATTTGAACAAAGACAATGCAGAACAAGTAAATGAAATAACAAGTCAGAAAAGACAAAGAAAGACAAATGAAAGACAGTTGCAGAGACCCAAAAGAGTGAAAAGACCTAACCTGAAATACAAGTCACCTGAATGGGTATACATAGCACTGCCGGACATTAAAGAAGTGGATAGCAGTCACGAAAACCCAGACAAAGACTGTGAACAAGTGGGTGAGAGTGAACTGCGCCCATCCTGAAGAGGAGAAAAGAAAACCGGACTAGACACACAAACCTGATAAAGTCAAAGAACAATTTTCTGAAAGACCAAAAAGTGCACCAAAAGCAATTGGTTCCAGTCAACACTTAAGAAAGGGTAAAACGGCAAAAAGTCATTCTGAGGTGTAGAAACACATTTTCTGTACATATATTTAGATTATTTTTCAACATGGTAGACACTGAGAATAGAAGATCTAGATGTGAGTTTTTCCGTAGATGGTGTAAAATGTGTTTCTATTGTACAGGTTTACTAATTCTTATTTGGTTCATTTTAGCAATAATAATTCCACTTAGATTAGTTGGAGAAAATACATATGCAATCATGAATGACACGAATAGTGACAAGAAATCTAACATAAAGAACACTGCAACACTGATAGAGAGTATTGAATTTCATAGGGATAAGTCAATAACTGATTTCTCTAAGAATGTCTTCACAAAACTTTTATATGAATATGTAGAGACAATGGATGTTAGAGATTGTTATGTATGTAGGCAGTTACCTGCGTCTATAACAGAAGGTGTGACGTATCATCACCTTCCTTTGACGTATGGAATAACCTGTAGTGTTTTAGCTAGCTTATTTTACAAAACAGGTAAATTAGAGTATTACTACACTGACACAGATGCTGTTTTTGCTAAAGTTCTCGTAGTCCCTGAACTAAATAAGGTGAAACTTGCAAAGATTTTTGCAAAATTTTCTTAGAAACGAAAGAATTAACATTAGATTATGCATTTAGACATAACCTTACTTGTAGGTTAAGAAAGGAAGAAAATGTTTTTCTAGACATGGTAGAAGACAGAAGGGTTAAGTTTCAAAGAAAAGCAACGGGAGAAAAGACAAAAACCCCACCTTGGGCGTTTGAAGAGGAAAGTTATGACAAGAGCGAAACGAATGCAGCCATGGTTTTAGATTGGCCCCAACAGGGAAAATTGTGTATTAGTAGAGATAACATTATGTATGAGAACTATTTCGTGGGTTCTAGTGAGTGCAGAGATACATACAAAATTTTAGGGGGATGGGGATTCAAAGGAGGAAAAGATCCAGTATTCCCAGGAATCTATTATATTTGCGGAAACCGAGCCTATTATAGGTTGCCGGACCATTGGTATGGAACATGCTATCAAGGCCATGTCTTTCCAAAGATTTTTCACGTGGAGAGAGGAACGAAAGGAATTCACGAGATAGGTAAACAATTAACCCGTAGGAGAAGGGAAAGCTTCTCAGAGATAATAGGTGACATTTTTGGAGCATTGATACCAGGAGTGGGTATATCTTTGAATGCATACAAGATTCGGAAATTGTCTACAGTAGTAGATCGTTTATCAACGAATACTGCTGGAGGGTTCTTGATGATAAATACTGAAATGGTTGCCATGAGAGCTATGGTAATGCAAAATAGACTTGCCCTTGACATTATTTTGGCAAAAGAGGGTGGAGTCTGTGGAATGCTGAAGGTACAACATTGTTGCACTTACATTCCAGACAAAAGTCAGAATATACAGAAGTATATAAAGAACATTACTGATTTACATAAAGACATTGCCCCACTGGAGGTTGAAGGTGCTTGGGAGAAACTTGGTAAGGGTTTTTCCTCAATAAAGAAATGGTTCACCGAAATAGGTAGTTCTCTAATTGGGAAAATACTAATTCCAGTGACCTTAGTAGTAGTGATAATATTAATATTGAGATTAGCAAATGTGTGTATTAAAAAGAGAAAAAGACAAAATAAAGCAAAAAGAGAAAAATAAGGAAAGAGAACGGGAGATGGGAGAGATCGAATTGGAAGAGTTTAAAGAGAACATGTACAAAAGGTCTAAAAGACAAGATGAAAAGAACACAACTGTCTAAAATAACAAATGCAAGTGGACAAGAAACATTTTTCTGATACATTTTGTAGGGATAGGTTTTAGTGGTGATGTTAAAAATCACCAAAGGGGGGAATTGATGGAGCAGGGGAAACAAAATATTTTTTGTAGCACTTGGAAGTTAATGACCCCATAACGGTTAATGATACTAACCGTTTGAAACGCATGAACTAATCAACAAATGCACCTTTTATTAAACATTACACGTGGGCAACTTGCTGGCATTGCAAAATCTAATTTATTTACAAATGTGAAGCAAAATAACATGAGTATTGTGATTTGAGTAGTAAATAGAGTAAGTTGCATGATTTGTGTTGCATAGTAAAATTGCACCGTGGCAAAGAATGCAGATGGTAAGTAAAATGGCTTTAAATGTCGCTTCTGCTAGGTAATACCTAACACGGGTCTTTAGAATGGCGGGTGGTAAACAGAAAGGCTTATTTTCCATGTTTAATTACTGTTGTGTTTGTTCTTATATTAGTTTCGTTCGGGCCTGCTAAGCCGTGCTTCGAAAATAGCCGCTGGAAAGGACGAGATTGCGTGAGCTGAATAAAATGGCCCCCGCGCAGGAGCAGAGTGAATGCTCCAGCACGTGTATGTGGCCTGTGCCCGGAGTGAGAGATGTCAAGGCCAGTCTGACCTGCAACAAGGATCGTGCCAAGAGTTCAGCATATATGCATGGGAACGGATGAGAGAATTGAGCGACAGGGGATGAACTAATATGTGACCATCGGAGTTTGTTACAAATTACATTAACAAATTGAATTACCTTTGGACATTGTTGATCATGAGACTTAATGTATGCGTTATTGTCCCCAAACCGGTTCGAACAAGGAGGGCGATGAGGTGCCCATCACCACCCCTCCATTGGACCAATTAGCATGATTTCTGCCCCTAAAGATTGCAACTTTAAGTGTAGCGAGTCAGAGAATAGGGCATAAGAGAGTCTGCTCTTACGTTGTACATGGTTCGCTTCTTCTATCCTGATGCTGCGAGAGACTCTGTCATTTTGGACTACGAACTTTGACTGGGGAAGGAACGAGACCGTTGCGGGAGTTGCCCGGGAGGAGATTGCGTCTGAGGAGGTTAGCGGGACAGTCAGTCAGTTTTGAGAGTCCCATCCTGTGATCTACGGTTCATCTTTCTTTCCTGGTGAACTATTCTTGTCATTGCCCTATGGCAAAGGGTAATGAGTATTTTCCGTCTTTATTTTCAAAACTTTACTTGAATGCTTACTGATATTTTAAATGTATTCACCTACTTATGAACTTTACTTATTTGCTCAAAGAATTTAGATGAAATTATATGCTAACTCTAATGAGTCTGTGGTTCTTTAAAATAAAATTGTGATTAATAAAATGTTAAAGGTTTTAATTGTGATTGAGCTGGACTTAATCTCCATCAACTGATTCTACTAGCTGGTCCATCGACCGAATAGCGGAGTACCTTGATGTTTAGAACCAACAGGATCCTAAGTTAATGTATATAATGTGTAAGTTATAATTCTGTCATTTTAATAAGGTACCCCGTTTGTCCAGAAGCTTGTTTTCCTTAGCGTTTGATCCAGAAAATTGAGTGAATGTATGTATGCGGTGTTATGGGCCCCACCGACATAGGTTTTATATGATTAAGGTTGAGTAGGTGTTTTTCTGGATTAGTGTTATAAGGAAAAATGTATATTAGCCGCGCTGGATCATCATCCAGGAGGAGGGACAATAACATCCAGCCAGGAATGTGTATTTATTCTCTGAAGCAGGGATGTGAAGTAAACTAATTTACTCTCAGGCAGCACAAAGTATTCTTTTCAAAAGTCTCTCTTCCACAACATTTATCAAAAATCTACTATTGAATTGGATTTTTCAAACTAATCAACAAGGAAATGTTTATGAGGAACCTAGAGAGGAATCTCGAGTTTTCTTAACCCAAGATAGAGAAAACAATGTTATTCATAAGCAGACCTGTACATGGGAAACGTAACTTAACCTATATACCAACTAAAAAAGTTTTTTTGACATCAAAGTGGAGGCATATTTTTCCCAATATCTATCATGCCACGTTTATATATATGAAGCACCCATTCCTCTGGGCTTATAAGGCAGAGTTTAGGGGTTACTTAGCTAATAAGTAAAAGTATTTCTTTCTTCATGCAAATAGACTTCAACAGATTGATAATGATGCTTGTATAGTGGCGAACATGAGGATTCCTGCACTCATGTTCGCTGATGACACTCTTTTGCTGTCTAAATCCCCAATGGGCTCGCAAAAGCTCCTGGATCATTTTGAACAATTTTGCAGGGATCGGGACTTGGAAATCAATATAGGCAAAAAGAAGTACATGATTCTAAAGCCAGGGCACTAAACCAGGACTGACCCAGTCCTATCAGAGTCTCCTCTTGAAAGGGTTCAATCATTCACGTACCTGGGTATTACAGTCACTGAACATATTGGGTGGCAGGCACAAATCACCCAACACAGGCTCAAACTAGAGAAAATCACAGGGGCATTTCCAAGATGGCATGTAAATCGCAGTTTCGTCTAGCAAGCCCGGTCCTGCAAGTTTATAAATCGCCGGCTCAGAGGCCAGCTTCGTATGGTGCAGAGCTGTGGGGCCATGTGGATGCGACTATGCTTGACTTAGTTGAAAATCGATTCATCAGGCAACTGGTAGGTGTCCCTATTAGTACCCCATTGCTTCCCCTTAGACTTGACCTTGGGATGAGACCCTTATCTGTTAAAACTGGTATATGTCCAACCTTGTACTGGAAGAGGCTCTGGACTACTCCAGAGCTCCAACAGTATTGGGAACCATGCAGGCTCTAGCAAAATTCTCTTGATCTGGTATGTGAGATCCCTCTTGGAGAAAATTGGTCTCTTAACTATGTGGAGTATTCTAAATGAGTCAGCTGGGATCTCCAAGAACAGCATCAAAAAAGCCTATTGGCAGCACATAGATATTGCAGCAAACACCGAGGGAAGAAGAGGTTATCTGACCAATGCATTCCTTGTAGTTAAGGATGCTTATATCAGAGAAACCTTTATGGACGAGATCAAACCTCCTATGGCTACGCGCCTGTTCATGCAGTTCCGCTACGGGACTCTTCCCCTCCGGTCCTTCACAGCTAGATGGGTTAAAGTACCCAGTGCGAATGAGAGGCGCTACCCATCATGTGGTGCCCCAAAGGAGACCCTAGAACATGTCCTGTTTTTCTTTCTGCCGTAACTGAGCAGTAGGCATTGCTGGATATCACCACTGTGCCAGTCCAGAGGCACTAGAGAAAATGTATTGCCATAAGGATACTAAGAACTGATCTTAGTAAGCCACTAATTTTTGTACTAACATGTTATCTACTGGCCATGTGGAAAGCCAGGGTAAAGCTCTCCATGGTACCTGGAAACCCACCCCTGATTGATGTAGTAATGTGATATATTGCACTTTCTACTCTTAGTCTTGGATCCTAATACTACTATTATCTTCTTACATCACCCACTATAATGCACCCACTAACCAATAGTTTTTTATTTTTGTAAAATCTGTTGTTTTATTTTTAACAACATTTATGTATTTAAATATTTATGTGTTATATTGGAAAAAGTTTTTATGTGCTTTTATGGCCGCTTGAGCCGAAATAAAGCTGAATTGAATTGACTTCAAATTTCCTTGTATCACTTTTTAACTACACCTCAACTAGAGAATAATGTTCATCTTTGAAGTTACACATTTGTTTCATATATGAGCATGGTGCAAATACACACTGCAGTCAACATATGACATTTAACTTCCTTGCCACTGGTGCAATATCTGTGACAACTAAAATGCCTTACAAGAGAGTTATAAAAAACAGTTGAATTATGCTAATTTTGTAGTAGGTGTTAGAGAAAGCGCACACAGAATGGTGATTGATTACAGTTTCACTGAACACAGAGTCAGAATACCAGCATAAATAGGGTGCACAAAAAGGCAAAAAAACTGGGGTGGCCACTCAAAAAGGGTAGATTTTACTACAATAATTATATTTAGAATACATTTGTGTTTTAGGCCATGAAAATATTGAACGGTCAATACATATACCAGAAATCTACCAATACAGGAACAATTATCATAGTCATTTGTCATGTTGTTTTGTATGAACAATAAATTGGAGATAATACAGTAGAGCTAGAAGTCTTGTTTGTAAAATGTGGAGTCAAGCCAGTGAAGTCAGGATAGTGATCTAAGGAGAGTCAGGAAACTGATGTGAGAGGTCAAGGGACTAGTGTCATGGGTCATTTTATTCAGGAGAGTAGTGAAGTGTCTGGTGTCGCAGTTTACAATTGGATCAATAACTGGAATTTGGTGTGTGATTCATTTTATGTCATATTTTTGGATCAAGGTGGATTGAGGATTGTTGTGCATTATGCTGACATTTTATAATAGAATGCAATGCATATGCATGTGCACTATGTTGTGCATAAACGTGTGGTAAGTGGTTTGGTGTAGCATAATGTTATTTGTGACACATGGAGAGGTGTGTCGTTATGTGGAATGTGTAGGATATGGGGGATATGCATATTTATTATGGTGGGTTTTGGTGAAGTCTGGTGGAGTGAAGTGGGTCCACTTTGATAGTGTTCATTGTGTGATGGATTGTGGTCAAGTGTGGAGTTTTATCAACAGTGAATTACCTATATGTTGGGACAGAAAAGTCACTTGCATGGTGACAGATGTGAACCCCAGCCCCCAGTGCCCCAGCTCCAAAGATATCTGTATCCGTGGTGCTGATTTTTGGTTTTGGTTAAACATGGATCGTGGATGTGCGCCATGACCTAGGCCTGTCTCAAGGAGTGTGGTCCTGCTTAGAATGTTAGGAGAGCCCAAAGTGCAACTCTCTTAAGTGATAAAGGACTACTGCCCTTACCAAAGAATTGAGAAGAATGAGTGACGTGATGGCAGCATACCGTGTTTTAGTAATGTTGATCAGTAATGTGAACAGGCCTTTCTACTTGCTTCACTGGAGCGGGGGGCCAACCTGCCCACTCATGTAAATTTCCAATGCTGTGTGACTAATTCAACCTTGGCCTACATGGTGTTAGCATATTGCACTGTGCAGCATGTGTGTGTGTGTGTGTTTGTGTGCGTGTGTGCGTGTGTGTGTGTGTGTGAATGCTGTGATGTAGGTGTGCCTGTGAGTGGTACAATACGTAAAGGCTTATCAGTTCCATATTAGAAGGAGATAGTGCTAATAAGGAAATGATAAAGAGTAGGACTGGGGGCCTGTGTAACCTTTTGCTAGGCATATATCAGTGAGAGTGCACATTCAGATGCGACCCACAAGGAACTTCCCTCTCCAGAATAGACTACGGGAATGACACCCTCACTGGCACAGCAAAATCACACCTAGCCCCTTTAAGAGTCACACTAAATGCAGCAGCAAGGATGGTGACTGGAGCAAAAAGACACAACCTCATCTCCCCGTCCCTGAAAAATCTCAAATGGCTCCCAATCAAGGCCCGGTGCTGCTTCAAAATGGCCTGCCTCACTCACAGAGTCCTGCACACCGGGAAACCTACCTACCGTGCGTCCAAATTGGTTAAGGCAGGCCAGACAAGAACACTAAGGAGCACCAACACTCTGCTTTTCATCCCGCTAAGAAAACAAAAACAAAAAACCCTCTTATGCTCCTTTTTAAGCAATGCCACCAAAATCTGGAATTCCCTCCCAGTTCATATCAGAACAAACCCCTCCTTCATGAGCTTCAAAAGACAATTAAAGGATTTTCTCCTCAACAGACACTTGAACCATCTGGACTACAACACCTAGCTCTGAACTTAACTCTTTTCCGCATACGCTGAACTATATGTACCCCTTCTCCCCTCGTACTACTGTAACCCGTGACTCATCAAAACTGTACTTTACTATATATACCAAGCCAACCATATCTATGTATATGTCTGTAAACTGATTACTATTGTATCCTGTCCCTCATCGAATCTATATTTTGTAACCTATGCTATCCGACACAAACTTGTACATACTCTTGTCAGCAAATCGCACTAATACCCATAGGTCTTGCCAGAGCTATATGAAACTCGTTATATAAAATAAATAAGTTAACAAAGGAAAACTTCAGTTGCACTGATTGGAACATTGCTTGTATGCAGACTTAAGTCAGTGACCTCTTAGTCCAGAGGGGGCCGCCTTGCATTCCAAGGACTGTTACCCTGCTGCACCATATTCCAAGAAGGAGTGCCATTGCTGGGTGCCCCGTGTGACCATGAGGAAGTCACAAGCTCTGACCCATGTGCCCCGACTTCTGACTAAAGCTTCAGAAGGTGAATGATTGCACCCAACCTGCCACAGGGATCAGAGGAACTTACCACATCATCCATAGAAGTGGTGCGAAGGACTAGCCATCCGGCCTGCAGAAATGAGTCTGCCACTCATCGCTGGATTCTGCTCCATCCCACCACTCTGCTTGAGTGCTAAATTCTCCCAGGGTCTTCCATATTGCAACACCAGCAGGCATGGGTAAGAATGATCACCGGACCAGAGAGTCCAAGTGGAACTTGCTCTATCTCGTAGCGCCATAGTACCAGAACAGTTTGACTTCTGAAAGCCATGGTGGCAAATTTAAGGCTTGGACTTGTAGAGGGACCTTACCTGAATGTCATAAATGGAGAATAACCACTATCAGTAGATAGGAATATGTGACTCAGGGCCTTAGGAGGCTGGCCTTAAGAGGGCTGTGTATATTGTTTGTGTATGTTGTATTTCACTTTGTGTTTGTATTTAAATACTGCTTTTTTCATTAATGCAAGTTGCTGACTGGACATTCATTTATTGGGATTTCTGGATGTATTTTGAGCCTGTGTTCACCTTGCTCCTACCTCCATCTTGAGAAGCTTTGGAATGCTCAACCTGTGCTAACACTGAGAGTCAAGTCCTGAAGGGGTATTTGGCACAGTTGCTCAGAACCCAGAGGAGGTTCGCCCTGGGACATTAGGAATAAAAGGTCTTATCCACCACGGTTGGGAACAGTAACTTTTGCTTACTCCATGTGTGAGAAGTTGGCCTGGTATATGATGTCCACTAATTAAAGTGGGCACCTTGCACCAGTCCAAACAACCCTTATGGTGATTTAGGAGGTCAAAGATAACCTTAGAAAGCTATCCAAGTAGTAGCTGTGGAGAGCAGTCTTCAGGCTTAGTCTTGAAGAAATGTTAAGCAGCTTGTTTTACCAGAATGCAACCTTATAGTATTGGTTAAATGAAATGAGAACCACACAGTAGTTATAAACATATGTATTTATTGATATAACACACTCTAAGTACGACACCGTACCTTCTACACGCAGATACTCACAAAGCACACAATACTGTAGCACAGAAAAAGTAGTAAATAGCACTAATACACAGTGGGCTCCAGGGGGAGACCAAACCATATACTAAAATAGTGATATAAGGACCACGACTCAGGTCAAGACAGTGTCTTCAGGAGGTAGAATC